>JANAVB010013597.1:2420682-2585073 GCA_029216955.1 Iris pallida | reverse complement strand
TGACGAAGTTCATGAGAGCAAGGTACTCCAGATTCTCCCTCTGTCGGAGGCTAGCACTAACAACAGATCCTCGTCATCGTGGCACCGTATAACTCGGGCCGCACCACGGTTGAACCGCTTATTCGTCTCAAATGGGGTGACGGTCGTTCCCCGGCCTGTCTGGAGCGGTGGTTAGGAGAAGATATCATCCATCCCAACATTCTCACTCCGTGGGGTGCGCCATTAGAGACCTTTGGGAGGGCAGTTCCGGATGGAATTGGAGGAAGGTCAGAGATTGGCTTGGCCAACCTGCGGCCACCAATCTTCTTGCCGTGAATTTGCAGATAACCAACACGTCCGACTCCTGGAGATGGTCCCCTAACCCGAGTGGAACTTTCACTTTGGCCTCCGCCAGAATTGTTGCCAGAGGCAACGGGGTGCCTAATATCGTTTACGCCAAATTTTGGCAGACATGCATTTCCATCAAATGGTCCATCCTCATCTGGCGTGCTCTTCGCCGCAAGATCCCGATGGACGACATCATCAAATCATTGGGATTCAGCTTCGCTTCCAGATGCCACTGTTACGAGGAGCACAAGACGGAATCTGCTGAGCACGTCCTTTTTTTTGGGGGACCTGGCTGCAGGCACATGGTCCAAGCTTCATCATAGTCTTAGTGTGGGTCAATCGACCGGGGGCTTCTACGATATCCTGGACTTCTGAAGCCGATTCCACGGACATCAGATCGTAGCAGCCGCCGGCATTTGGGTTCTTTGGAAAAACAGGAATAAATTCCGATATGAAGGACGCCAACTCCCCCCCCACTCAACTATACAGAGAGGTCATTAGACAATCTTCAAAGTGAGGAGGCACTGCTCCCACGTCTCTAACTCGTTCTGGGAGGCCCTGGGCTAGGCCGTCCTCCCCTACCTTTTGTGTGCGCATATCGCACTTTTCGTCTTTTGTCCTTTCGTCGCGTTTGCGCGCTTTCTTGTATAGGCTTCGGTATTTTGCGCCTATTTCTTCAATAAAAGTCCGGTTTTCCAAAATATATATATATATATATATATATATATATATATATATATATATATATATATTTCCTATATACATTTCCGTATATATACTCTTATATATATATATATATATATATATATATATATATATATATATATATATATATATATACATTTCCGTATATATACTCGTATATATACTCTTATATATATATATATATATATATATATATATATATATATATATATATATATATATATATATATTTCCTATATACATTTTCGTATATATACTCTTATATATATATTCCCGTAAATACGTATATATTTCCGTATATACATCCCCTTGTATATAACTCTTATATATTTCCTATTTACATTTTCGTAGATATAACTCATATATATATTCTCGTATATATATTTCCTATATATATGTAATTTCCTTTATATCCGTTCCGTATGTATACTTTTATATATCCTTGTATACAATTCCGTATGTACATTTTTATATATAACGTTTTCGTATATATACTTTATATATATATTTTTTCGTATGTGTATATACGTGTATACGTATATACGTATGCACAATATTGTGTGTTCATGAATGTGTAAATCATGAATGTTGGTTTAACTTATCGTAAATCGTGGTTGTTGTATTTGTAGGTACACCAGACGATACGATCTTGATTGAGGAGCCTGGATCTTCGCTTGCGATTCCTGGAGTTTCAAGCAAGTATACCTTGCCTTGTATTACTGGTTTATTTCATTCACATATATATGGCACACTTGGTAGTGTGGGCGTAGTTGTGTGTCCGAGTGATGCCTCGGATACACTCGATGACGGCATTGTCATCGAGTTTCATGTACTTGACTTAGTCCTAGGTGACCTTCCTTAAGTTGTGGAATCATAGTCATAATTCCCATGACCTTGAAACGTGTTACGATACGGCACTGAGTGAGTTCGTACCATGGCTCGGGCTTGCGCATCTGGCTAGCTACCAGTGCAATGACTCATGCTCTGGTACATAGAATGGTTAGGTTGTGTCTAGTTATTGTGACCTCGTATTGAGAGTCAGAGTGTTCAAGTGTTGGATACGACTTGCACATTCCGAGGGGCAGGGAATGATAATTAGTAGGCGTATGGGACAGCCAAAATCCTAGGAAAGGGCCATGTCGCTCAGTGTTACCCGGTGGGACCTCGGCTCGTGATCCGACGTCGGCCCGTGCTTCGACGCCAAATCCTTATTCATCTACCCACTCGTACTAGGGTTGTCTTCAAAGTGCATTCACTTAGCTGGTTAGTTCACCCTTTACAGTTATTTAGTATTTACTTTATGGCATGATTCCTCTGTATCTTGCTATGTCCCCTGAGGACCTGGTTGCTTTCCATATTTAGACGAGCACTTGCAGTTGAATGGGTGCGAACCGGGACTTGAGACAAGAATTGCTGCAGAAGACGACGAGGTGCTTCCTGAGAAGTTTCTTTGACTCAGGGTATGGTGTTGTTTAGGTCATGAGCATCGTTATCTAATTAATCAATGCTCATGACTAGTTATCTTTCTGCTTTCAGTATTTTCATTCAGTGTTGTACTCCGTAGGCTTGTTCCTACCAGACTATTTAGTTGTACTTTATTTCAGACTCCATGTATTTCTAGTTTTATATTCCAGCATTTCTTTCTTGTTCTTGTGGATGAGATCTAGATGTTACCACTTGCCTGTGTAGTATAGTTATTTTTACAGCGTAGTACGCCTAAGTGAGTCCATTAAATTGGGCAGCTCACTCTAGGTCATATCAGCTGGCCAGGTTATGTCCTAATCCCATATGTTTTGGGAGCGAGGCATGACATGTTGCGTCTGGACGATCGACCTAAATACCATAAGATAAGAAATTAAGTTCAACGTTCCATTAACTATTGTGTAAAGTGCATAAACAAAAAGTAATTACCGAGCTCCTTACATATAGACTCAACTATGAAGGAAAATGACGTCTCATTTTCTGGTCTAGTTCTTTATCTGTTATGTATTGTCTACTCGACCTCACCTCATCACTAAATGTGCTGAAAACAACAACACATCGGGCAATTAGTGTAATAATAATATTAGATACTATTACATAGATGACGTAAATGTGGACATATTAATTATTTATCCATCGAGCTTCTCCACTTCATCATCGTTGCAATTGAGTAATATATACAACTGAGTAGCCCTTAGTTCCTCGTCTTTCAGATATCTCTTCTTTATTTTTTTGAAGGCTTTCCGAAAGCATTGAAGAATTTTAGTATTGCATCATTAGATTCACAATATCCATCATCGTTTCCCGGAGCTCTTGTTCTATTAGTAGTAAAATGTGGCTTGAAATACATCGAGCAAAAGTTTGTAATCTCCTCGAGAACATTGGCTTCACAAATAGAACCCTCGACCCAAGCCTTATTTTTCACCTTTTTCTTTAGGTGGTTTAAATGTCGCTCAAACGGGTACATCCACTGATAACCGACGAGCCCAATAATATGTGCCTCATAGGAAAGATAAATTGACAAATGCTCCATGGAGTCGAAGAACCTAGGAGGGAACTGTTAGGGTTATATACTAATAGTATCACTTTTGTATTAACTTTATTTTCTTAAATTTTGAATGAGAATCATATGGGGAAATGATTGTATATTGTATTTGTTGCAAGTATTAATGCAAGTGTCTAATATTCTATATTGTAGATAATATGGTGTGTGGTGTCACACAGAATATCATATTATCAGTTTCCTATGGAATATATAAATAGTTCACAACCTAGATGAACTTGGAAAATCCATTGGAAAGGTTGTAGTATAATATGGTATTAGTCTATCTTGACTACATATTTACACTAGTACACTTTGTATGTATTGAATAAGACCACTTGAGGTTTTTCTCTTTGTACTGACTACATAAGAGAACAAATATCTCAGTTATTATGGATGCTTGTGCTTTTAATCCGGATATATTAACAGACATATATATGCAATGTGGATTACTTTGACTCATAAAAGAGTGAGAATCATTATGGGTCAACAACCTCTATGAATTGGGTAATAACATTGTATGTATGATGGTCTATTGATTATAAAAGGAATCCAGGTCCTGATACATCGGGTTGATGATGTCCCCTTAAGGAGCTCATAAGGATTGTCATGTAAATCCTGTAGGTGGATTATATCCGACATGACAAATAAAGTTGAGTTGAACTACTTAAGGATAAAAGATGTCGATAAATATAGTTGTTAGTAACTTAATTTGATCGACGGACATTCGATATCTTAACATGGAGAGCCAAACGAGCATATAATAAAAGGAGCCCACAATCATAATTTGGGATTAGGAAAGTAGTGCAATAGTAGCTCTTTAGTGGGCCGAGCTATTGTTAATAGGCCTAAGTTGTGTGTTCGGGATGAACACGGGATACCCAGATCCGTTAGGAGACCTAACCCTAATTTCTTCTCATGGTCCTTGTCGTAGTCTTATATATATCCTCTATTCTCTGGTCGTCATGTTTATCAAAAACAAGAAGCTTTCTCTAAATTTATGATTCACGTAAGGAGAGAAAGGGAGGGCTGCTAAGAAGAAGAAAAGGTTGGAAAATTGTCGCCCACACGACGTCCAATCCAAGGAAGGAATACGTACAGAAGATCTGAGGGTGGTGACTGCTCGAGGTTGCTGTAAAGTGTCTTCTTCTTCCCGTCTCAGGTATAATTCGTGAACCCTAGTTCCGTTATGAAGGGTTAGAATACGTCTTAGATCTATTAAACTTCCATCGATCAATACGCACACCAAACTAGGGGTTTTGGGAATTCCCCGTTCCATCATGAACACCCTCTCAAGCTTGCACGGTGTTACCGTAATATCTTTCTCTTGCTTTTCTAGATGATCGACGAGCAACTTAGTAGAACAAAGATCTCCCAAGAATATGCTCAGCTCAGTCAAAGGATCCCAAACGACCTGCACTAATACTTCCCGAAATGTAATCGGAATTAACCTCTCCATAAATACGTGACAATCGTGGCACTTCATATCCGTCAGTTTGTTCTTCTTCGAGTCGACGCATCTTCTCAAATTCGACATGTACCTGTCAGGAAATTTTAGGCCATGGCGAACTATAGAAACTGCTCTACCCCCGTATAAATTCATCCCGCACATCAAACATGTCATCAGGATGACGATTGTACATCCATGAACGATATCGTAGATAATAATTCATATCCATTTGAAGATAATTCTGCGAAGGTGGATACACATTACTCGAGTATATTGTCCAAATGGATACATAGATGGGTACATATGTTCATCAAAAGTAATAACCCTTACTATGCCTGAGTATCCGAGTCGTGATACGTGAGTATCCATATCCTGATTCATGAGTTTTCGTTCTATAATTCGTGACTATCCGAAAACTAGTAGACATGTGGACAACTCCAATTTTAAACCCTATTAAATAAGTATCATCACGTATTCAATGACAACCCTTATCTTCAAAGAAAATTTACTTCTACAAGCCTTTTAAGGTTTTTAGAGTTATACTGAATTTTTGAAAAATACTAGAAAAGGCTAAGTATTATAATTTTCTTTAATATGATTTTTCGTTCTTTGTTTTTTTGGATTTTTTTACTCCTTTCATTCTTTATCTTTTCTCCTATTTTTGGGAAAGTGGTATAACTCTAAAAGCCTCAAAAAGGCTTATAGATATAAATTTACTTTTCAAAGAAGGGATAACATAGACAGATTTTGGATTCGGAGAGTTGAGGACGGAGCGGAAAAGATGACCATAATAGTTGGATATTTTTCTTCTGTTTATTGTCATTTTGCTTTTTCTGATTATGCATGTTTATTATTTTGTGGATACTTTTTTAATAAAAAACTAAGCCTGCATTAATAATGGACAACATGGACATATATATCAACTAGAAGAAAACCCTTATTATTAAATAACTAAGTGGGAGAGGGAATTTATTTAGTATAAATCCTATGGTCTCCATTACTGGTTTGTAGGTGATGTAATTATACTTGCGAGTTGGCTTTAGTGTATTTCTCCATATCGGATGAGTATAATTATGGATCACCAGTACAAACTTCCTTAAGGATAATTATAGAAAGTTACCTAGTATGTGTTTACTTCTCCATCTGAAGGAACTCATTACAAGAAAATGGACTTTGTATTAAGTAATGGTACATACTTAGATACAAATAATGGTATCCTCCCCATTGGAGTCACTACTATTATTTGTATGACCAGAGCAAGACCAACAGATTATTTGTCATAAAGTTATGTTGACATGATAGTAAAAATAATAGAAAAAACCTACTTAAATAAAGTTGAATTTGTATACGTCCACACTATCGTGGCATGCTAAATTCATGGTGTTCAATGTGTTGGTGATTTTCTTATTACTGTTTTGAGGGAATCAATATTTAATTAATTCAAAAGTTTTTTGCCCTACATAATTTTTATTTATGTGATTCTCAGGATTTCAAAAATGGGTTCTTTCAATCCACTTATGGTGATTCTTAAAGAAAACAAACTGGACCTAATTATATTGACTGGAAATATAATTTGACATTGTCCTAACTGCTGAAGAGTACAAATATGTACTCAATGAGAAATGCCCACCTAAGCCTGATGCTAATTCTGATGAAGAGGTCAAAGAGGCTTATAAGAAGTGGATAAAGGCATATGAGATGGCGCGGTGTTACATTTTGGCATCTATGTCAAATGTACTGCAACATCAGCATCAGGCCATAGCCACAGCTTATGACATGATGTACAACCTCAAGGAACTCTTCGGACATCAGAGTAGAGTAGCTAGGAAGTTTTTTATAAAGTATTTGATGAATACAAAAATGGCTGAAAGTACGCTAGTAAGGGATCATGTTCTCAAGATGATGGGTCATCTGAATGAGATGGAGATCCTTGGAGCTGAAATTGATGGAGAATCTGAGGTCGATATCATTCTCGGGACTCTGCCTAAAAGTTTTGACAATTTTTGCCTTAACTACAACATGAACAAAATATTGTATAGTTTGGCAGAAGTTGCGAAAGAGCTACAAGATACGGAAGCTCTCTTTAGGCAGGTGGCCATATTTATGTTTCTGAAAAGGTTTCTACATCTAAGCCAAAATGCGGTAAGAAAAAGAATAACATTCAAAAACAAGCAAACTCAGCAAAGAAGGTCATGGGACCTCAAGGTGCTGTGAAAAAGCCAAAAGGCAAATGTTTCAAGTGCAAAGGGTCAAGACATTGGAAGAGTGACTGTCCACTTCTCAAACAAGGGAACAAAAAAGGTGTATCTCATTTACTAGTAGTTGAAACATGTTTAGCAGTATTATCTACTGGCACCTGGTGTGTAGATACATGAGCCACTAATCATGTCTGCAATACATTGCAGGGGTTCCAGGAAACCAGACGGCTCAGGGATGGAAAGATATTCTTGTTCATGAGTGACGCTACAAAAGTAGCGCTCATTGCAATATGAGATATTACTTTATCTTTTGGTAGAAATAAGTCTTTGACGTTGAGAGATTATATTTATGTACCTTCACTTAGAAGGAATTTAGCTTCTGTTTCTATGTTAGTTAAGGATGGATATTCAGTTTATTTAATGACAATATTGCTATTAGAAAGAATAAACATTTTATCTGTTCTGGTACATTAGTTGATAATCTGTATGTTATTAACCCTATTTTGCCCACAATGCAACTTATGGAAATGAGTAATATGTTATCTAACTTAAATAAGAGAAAAGAACTTTCTAGTATGTAACGCCCCGGTCCCAAAATACTTAGAACTAAGTACGTAGACATGTCAGCTGCATACATACGAAGTACACTCCAAGATATGGAAACCTCGTATATTTACATAAGCTGTAAAATATAGTAACCACGACAACTAATCCCATCCACAGAAATATAAGAGAAATAATGATATCATATAATCAACAAGAATTGTCTTTATACAAGATGTTGGACGGTGACAAATCTACTACCAACTATTTTAAAGAGAGAGAATACTTAACAAAAGAAAGAGTTGGGCGAGCGAAGCGAAGATGACCCAAGTGCAACCATCCTCGAAGAAATAGAGATGATCATGGTCATGGCTTGAATACCTGTGAATGACAATAGCGAACACCTGGAGAGATAACCATGTCTTCAGAGGGACGTAACAAGATACACAATATCATGCCATATATACTGAATAAATACCGCTCAATAATAAGTCAATCAGATCATAACAGGGTCCAACACTCCACCTTTGAATTAGCGTACCATCCCCACAACCAAACAAGGACAGAAGATGGCACACTAACCCACGATGAAGTATCTTTCCAAGCCATGAATCCAATATGGTATCCGGACCACAACAAGGTTCAATACCTTCTCATCGGAGTAGTGAGCCACACCTACAACCAAACAAGGACAAGATGTGGTAAACTAGTCTGCGACAAGTTACTGTTTCAAGCCACGGTCAGATACAAGTACCCAAACCAAGAGTACTCATACCTAACGGATAAGGGTGCCTAACCAATCTAAGTGAAATACAGTTTAAGAACAAACCTCCTACGCATGAGCACTCTGGCTACATGGATTAGGCATCGTCCCTCCTCGGGAATCAGGTGCCTACGTCCATAACACTCCTATGAACATCAGAGGGCATCAGTATAATGGGTTCGTCGATAACGTTCCGCGAACGTCAGAGGGCATCAATGGTCCCGTGTCTCCGGCGGAGCTCACAGGTCTAATAAAGGAAGTGTAAAGGTGGCCCATATGTCAAGGAACTGTTCTTCCCGCCCCATGTCTACTACGTTGTATCTACAACACATAATCCCTATTAACCGCTAAGTCAAACTAAACATGCGACACTATTAGCGGTTAATCCTATCGCACGGCTTATACGTACTGGTGGCCAGCCAGTCATATATTTTTGAGTTCTATATGCGACTCGCAACAACATGGTACAAATGTGTCAAGGCCTATGTATGCAACACACAAAGGGTGGTCCCTTAAATCTAAGTTTAATGTGTAAGAAAATAATACATAGCATGAAATAGAACTAGATAGTAAAATTCTATCTAAATATGCCATGTATCACAGTTTATTTTACAGAAAATAAATAATGAATAAATGCATGAATATGAGCTAAAGTAAAATAAACAACTAATGGTAAGGTATCTTGCTTGGTATTATGCCTGGTGTGGTGCGAGAAGCAGCAAAATCCAATAATCAGAATCGTCAGCACGAAAGTCAAAATTGAAAAAGAGCTCCGGATGCTGAAACAAATATCACATATAGGTTTAATATAAAAGATATGTCTAGGAATTGCCTGTCCAAAAGTCAAATTGTGGAACTGGGGCAAAATCCTAATTTCGGATCAAAACGATGTCCGTCGTTGGACCCATTTTGTACTGAAATACGTTCCAGTATCTACGGTCTCTAAAGTCTTCAAACTATATGTCTACGAATCCAGTTTGAGGAGACGAACCCAACTGTATGTCCAAAGTTGGATTCCGGCGGGCCGTACACAAATTCGCCCGTTGGATCGGGTCGCAGGCCCGCTAAAAAGGCATTTCGGATGACCTTCTCCGATTCGGACCAAACTTGGCATACAGGACCAGAAAAATGATACGGTCCTGATGGAATAAGTTTCGTCTTGAAACAATGAATGTGCACAAAGTTATGGACTAGTTTGCAATGTGTCGATACAGAGGTATTTTGACGGATACGTACTGATTTTGTCGCGCATGCGCAACGAAATCGAGTTCCGTCAGCTCCCACATGTCGACAAAATCCATACGCGCCTTTCGATGTGTATAGTGTGTGACTACATTGCCCAGTTTTTTGGGGCGCATGCCGTATCGGTGGTTATTTTAAAATTTTCTTCATTTTCAAAAGTATTTTTTCTTAAACATCGCTAAAGATTTTCTTGTTGCACAGTAGTCGATAAGTAGTTCTACAAATGGGTTTTCGGACCCCTATATGTTGTCTAGGGGTGGGTTAAATTGGATCTTGAAATATACCATCAGGTCGACAATAGTCAACCTTTTAATTTGGGTTCCAGGAAACCAATTCATGCCCTGTTTACGGCAGAATTTTATCGATTTTTGCATCGATTCATAGGGAAATCTCAATGGCTACCATTAAACCCACTTAAAGGTTTACACAGATGGTTATGTTACCTATACGTAGGATTCAATGGATCGAAAAATCATTGAAGAAGATGGGAGAATTAGGGCTCGAAAGTCGGGTACCTGCTGCATTTTCTGAACAGAGCCCACTCTGTTGTCTGCCGGCCTGGGCACGCGCGACAGCTTTCCGGCGGTCGACGACACTATGCAGGGGGGCCTAGGTTATGCGTGAGGGTTTCATCGAGCTTGAGAACAGTCAATCACACGATCACGAGATATTCTAATAGGTTGGCTTGGTTTCTCACAGGCGTATACTTCCTGATGGTTCGATATTTAAATTCGTATCCCTTAACATCTTAAACTCAAATTGGATGTGCTTTGGGCTATCCATAAGAGGAAGGGATAAGAACATAGGATTTGATTTGGGGAGGATTTCCAAGATTTGATTTATTAAAATCTTCCTGCTTGCTTCTGTTGGTTCGCGGGAAGGAAAGGCTGGGTCGGGGGGAAATTTGGTACTGTTCCTCAAAAGGAACAATACACTGAATGGTTTTAAAAAAAATTCATATTAATATTTAGTTATGCATATATATACATTTATATACTTTGTATAAGTAATTTAAATACAATAAATTCTAATAAGTATTATCTAATACCAACTCAATTTAAGCAATAAATAAAATACCATAATTTATCATATATAAATATTTTTGAAAATAAACATTTACTAGATGAATTATCAAGAACCAACAACATAAAATAAGAAAAATATAAAAATAAATAATAACAAATATACTATAACAATAACAACAAAGTAGTCGGGTTTAACAACTTGGGGAGAGCACATTTACTACTATTGTTATTTCCACAAACAAATATAATTTTCAACTCCTTTCAAAGAAGACTAAATAAATAAATGAATAATCTAAAAAAATAGCCAGGCTACGATTTAAAAAAAATCCAAAAACTATATATTCAAATAAAATAATTCAAAACAATTTATTTAAGAAATTAAAAATAATAATAATAATTCTCCAAAAAATTTTAGGGGAATTACATTCTACCCAACTTATAAAAATTTCGTCCTCGAAATTAAAATAAAACTTAATATAAAATATAACAATAAATCTAATAAAGATATAGTGAGGATGAAAATGAAGAGAGAGCAGGTAGTCAGTTCGTAACTTGGTTTTCGTAAAGAGGGAGAAGATATTTGTGTAAAGAATTCAAACTGGCACCATATTCTATAAGGCAAGGTATTCTTAGTCTTGCATGGATCATGGTATCTGATCATTTTAAGGAAATGGGTCCAAATTGCATGGTGAAAAAAAATGAAGTGGGACGAGATGGTCATCTATGGTTTGCTCTAAGAAAATTGTGTTATACATGTGGTGTAGTTAAAATAGAGCACAGGGGAGTGTGTTTGTGTAGGATATGTGTGTTATGTGTGTAGAGTGGCTCGTCTAGTTCATGAAGGTAAAAGTTGGAAGAAACTAGCTAGTGTTGTGCTCCAAATATCAAAGTCACGGTAGAGGCATCAAGATGATAGGGATAGAAATGTACATTATAAACTAATGATTTATTAGTTCCATTAAAACCAGTCTTTGATTAATTCTTGGATTTTAGTCTTTTTTAGCTGGACAAGATCCACAAAATCAATGTAAACCATTCCTATGAAGCGATGATAGCCTAGAATGAGTTCCAACTTGAGTGGTGGAACTAATTGTTAATCGAAGAGGTTACTAGATTCTTTAAGCCCAAACTGCTCCTTTTGTGACTTTTGTGTTTAAGTAGCACAAGGGATCTCTATTGAGTGGCATACTAGTGGCATGTGTGTAGTGGGTTTCGAATAGATCACAACCATATATTGGGTTAAAAGATTTGAGTCAAGGTTAGATCTCTAATTGAAGTCGGAAAGGGCAATGGTATCATGGTAGGGGTTATAGCTAGCCCTTTTGACCTGAAAGTCGTATCATGAAAATAGAGTACAAGGAGACGTATTTTAGTGGGACATGATATGTCTACATGAAGGTGGACTCGTCTAGGTCTTGTATATGGAATTTGTTGGAAGGTAATAGCTAGTCTCGTGCTCCGAATCTCAATGTCACGATCGGGGACACCAAATGATCTAGATAGAAAGTGGGAGTTCATGAGGTACTAATTATCACCCTAATGAAAACCACTTCTTCTAATCAATCGGTAATATAGTATATCCTAAAATTTAGAAGGCTTATATTCTACTCACTCCAGAAACGAAAATGCAATTTTAGGATTAATGAAGTTAGGAGGAATCTCAAGGTCATGATACAGTACCTCGACTCTGGATTATAAAAGAAAACTGGACGACATAATAGATAATGAGATAAGGTAGATATGGATCGAGTTTGGAGTTAGTTCTCCGATTTCTAATGGACAGAAACAATTGTGTATATATAGCTCCATGGCCATAGAAGAATACTTTATGTCTTCGAGCGTTGTTTTTCGAAATAGGTGACGAAAAATAATAAAAGTTCGAAGGAGATAGGATCGAATTGCAATTATGGGTTTCAAGGGCGATTGAACAGTTTCAAAAGAAAGTTTGTCAAGACTGTTGCGGATGAGATCCTAGAGGACAAGTTTAACCATATCTCGATCCACGTAAAGTAATCATACGAAGAGTAAACCAAATGCACTAGGTTGATCAGACCATTATGTACCGGTTCTGATTAGACAATATGTTAGTGGACGTGCCCAAATAACATTTGTCTTGAAACAAGCTTGATAAAAGGGTAAGCTTGCAAAAATAGGCTATACTAGCAGCATTGGTTGACAGTTCAAAATTATAAGCACAAAAGATAATGATAGAAAGAAATATGAATAGTCCAAGTTAATTAAGAATCTAAGTCTTGTCCGGTGTTCCTGTCTATACAGTCGTCCTACTGTCTTCTTGGCTAAGGCTTTTGTTGATGAAATGAGGTATGGTCCTCTAAGGATTTATAGTCTAGGTAATCCAAGTATTATCCTCTATAATGGGTCATAAGGACGAAGGAAATACTAGGTTGTGAGGTTCTCTACCCAACTTATAAAAGTTCAACTAATAGTATAAGTGAACCAATGAGGCCCACCAGTCCTTTTTCTAACCCCTACCAAGCAAGAAGGAAGGATAAGATTGATGGTAGAAGGGATCAAGCAAGATGCAATCAATGAGTCAAGTGAGAGTTCGCAGATGGAATCAAGATAGGAGGTCAAGTATGTGGATGAGATCCTAGACTCTAATCCTATACTGCATGCCCGTTCGGTACAATAATATAACCGAAACGGCAAACAGACCTGCATGGGTCACCACAAAAATATGTAACGCCCCAGTCCCAAAATACTTAGGACTAAGTACGTAGACATGCCATCTGCATACATACGAAGTATACTCCAATATATGAAAACCTCGTATATATAAATAAGCTATAAAATATAGTAACTACGATAACTAATCCCATCCACAAAAATATAAGAAAAATAATGATATCATATAATCCACAAGAATTGTCTTTATACAAGATGTTGGGCGGAGACAAATCCACTACCAACTATTTTAAAAGAGAGAGAATACATAACAAAAGAAAGAGTTTGGCGAGCGAAGCGAAGACGACCCAAGTGCAACCATCCTCGAAGAAATAGAGATGATCACGGCCATGTCTCGAATACTTGTGAATAACAATAACGCACACCTGGAGAGATAACCAGGTCCTCAGAGAGACGTAATAAGATACACAATATCATGCCATATCTACTGAATAAATACTGCTCAATAATAAGTCAATCAGATCATAACATGGTCCAACACTCCACCTTTAAATTAGCGTACCATCCCTCCAACCAAAGAAGGACAGGAGATGGCACACTAACCCACGATGAAGTATCTTTCCAAGCCATGAATCCAATATGGTATCTAGACCACAACAAGGTTCAATACCTTCTCATCGGAGCAGTGAGCCACACCTACAACCAAATAAAGACAAGATGTGGCAAACTAGTCTGTGACAAGTTACTGTTCCAAGCCACGGTCAGATACAAGTACTCAAACCAAGAGTACTCATACCTAACGAATAAGGGTGCCTAACCAATCTAAGTGAAATACAGTTTAAGAACAAATCTCCTACGCATGGGCATTCTGGCTACAGGGATTAGGCATCGTCCCTCCTCGGGAATCAGGTGCCTACGTCCATAACGCTCATATGAACGTCAGAGGTCATCAGTATAATGGGTTTGTACATAACATTTCGAAAATGTCAGAGGGCATCAATGGTCCCGTGTCTCCGGCGGAGCTCACGGCTCTAATAAGGGAAGTATAAAGGTGGCCCATACGTCAAGGAACTATTCTCCCCACCCCATGTCTACTACGTTGTATCCACAATACATAATCCCTATTAACCGCTAAGTCAAACTAAATATGCGACACTATTAGCGGTTAATCCTATCACACGGCTTATACGTACTGGTGGCCAGCCAGTCACGTATTTTCGAGTTCTATATACGACTTGCAATAATGTGGTACAAATGTGTCAAGGCCTATGTATGCAACACACAAAGGGTGGTCCATTAAATCTAAGTTTAATGTCTAAGAAAATAATACATAGCATGAAATAGAACTAGATAATAAAATTCTATCTAATTATGCCATGTATCACAGTTCATTTTACAAAAAATAAATAATGAATAAATGCATGAATATGAGCTAAAGTAAAATAAACAGCTAATGGTAAGGTATCTTGCCTGGTATTACGCCTGGTTTGGTGCTAGAAGCATCAAATAATCAGAATTGTCAACACGAAAGTCAAAATCGACAAAGAGCTCCGGATGCTGAAATAAATATCAAGAACAGGTTTGATATAAAAGTTGTCTAGAAATCGACTGTCCAAAAGTCAAATTCTGGAACAGGGACAAAATCGTAATTTTGGGTCAAAACGATATCCGTCGTTAGACCCGTTTTATACCGAAATGCGTGCCAGTATCTACGGTCTATAAAGTCCTCAAACTACATGTCTACGGATCCGGTTTGAGGAGATGAACCCAACCGTTTGTCCAAAGTTGGATTCCGGTGGGCCATGCACAAATTTACCGTTGGATCGTGTCGCGGGCCCGCCAAAAAGGTATTCCGGTCGACCTTCTCCAATTCGGACCAAACTTGGCGTACAGGACCAGAAAAATGATACGGTCGTGATGGCACAAGTTTCGTCTCGATACGATGAACATGCATAAAGTTATGGACTAGTTTGCAAAGTGTCGTTACGGGGGTATTTTGACGGATACGCACTGATTTCGTCGCGCACACGCAACGAAATCAAGTTTCGTCAGTTTTCACACGTCAAAAACATCCATACGCACATTTTGATGCGTATAGTGCGCGACCATGTCACCCGGTTTGTCGGGACGCATGCCGTATCGATGGTTATTTTAAAATTTTCTTCGTTTTCAAAAGCATTTTTTCTTAAACATCGCTAAAGATTTTCTTGCTACACAGTAGTCGATAAGTAGTTCTACAAATGGGTTTTCAAACCCATATATTTTTTCTATAGGTGGGTTAAATTGGATCTTGAAACATGCCATTAGGTCGACAATAGTCGACCTTCTAATTAGGGTTCCAGGAAACCAATTCATGCCCTGTTTACGATAGAATTTTATCGATTTTTACAACGATTCATAGGGAAATCTCGATAGCTACCATTAAACCCACTTGGAGGTTTACACAGATGGTTATGTTATCTATACGTAGGATTCAACGGATCAAAAAATTATTGAATAGGATGGGAGAATTAGGGCTCAAAAGTCGGGTACCTGCTGTATTTTCTGAACAGAGCCGAATCTGTTGTCTGCCGGCCTGGGCACGCACGGCAGCTTTTCGGCAGTCGATGACACTGTGCAGGGGGCCTAGGTTGTGCGCGAGGGGTTCATCGAGCTTGAGAACAGTCAATCATGCGATCATGAGATATTCTAATAGGTTGGCTTGGTTTCTCATAGGCGTTTTCTTCCTGATGGTTCGATATTTAAATTCGTATCCCTTAACATCTTAAACTCGAATAGGATGTGCCTTGGGCTATCCATAAGAGGAAGGGATAAGAGCATGGGATTTGATTTGGGGAGGATTTCCAAGATTTGATTTATTAAAATCTTTCTGCTTGCTTCTGTTGGTTCGCGGAAAGGAAAGACTGGGTCGGGGGGAAATTTGGTACTATTAAGGAACAATACACTAAGTGGTTTTAAATTTTTTTTCATAGTAATATTTATTTATGTATATATATACATTTATGTACTTTGTATAAGTAATTTAAATACAATAAATTCTAATAAGTATTATCTAATACCAACTTAATTTAAGCAATAAATACAATACCATAATTTATCATATATAAATATTTTTGAAAATAAACATTTACTAAATGAATTATCAAGAACCAACAACACAAAACAAGAAAAAAATAAAAAAATAATAACATATATACTAATAACAATAACAACAAAGTAGTCAGGTTTAACAACATGGGGAGGGAACATTTACTACTAGTGTTATTTCCACAAACAAATATAATTTTCAACTCCTTTCAAATAAGACTAAATAAATAAATGAATAATCTAAAAAATAAAATAGCCAGGCTACGATTTAAAAAAAATCAAAAAACTATATATTCAAATAAAATAATTCAAAACGATTTATTTAAGAAATTAAAAATAATAATAATAATCCTCCATTTTTTTTTTGGGAATTACATAGTATGAACTAAACATATCTTTGGCACTTGCGATTGGGGCATATTAACCTAAGAATGATTCAAAGACTGGTTGAAGATGGACCTTTGAGTTCATTGGAAGTGGAGGCACTACCAGTCTGTGAATCCTGCTTGGAAGGTAAAATGACCAAAAGGCTTTCTACGACAAAGGGGTATAGGGCCAAAGATGTGTTGAAATTGGTTCATTCTGTTTGTGTGGACCCATGACTATCCAGGCTAGAGCTGGCTTTGAATATTTTGTCATATTTATTGACGATTATTCAAGGTATGGATACATTTATTTGATACGCCGTAAGTCTGAGTGCTTTGAGAAATTCAAAGAGTATAAGGCTGAAACGGAGAAACATTATGGAAAATGTGTTAAGTCATTATGTTCAGATCGTGGTGGTTAGTACCTTTTTGGAGAGTTTAGGGATTATTTATCAGAGGCTGGGATTACATCCCAATTGACTGCACCTGCCCCAGCAGAATGGTGTAGCCAAAAGAAGGAATAGTACTCTTATGGAGATGGTTAGATCAATGATGAGTTATTCGAATTTACCAGATTCGTTTTGGGGATATGCCTTAGAGACTGTAGCTTATATTTTGAACTTGGTTCCTTTTAAGTCAATACCTCTTACTCCCACAGAGCTATGGATTGGGCGTAAGCCTAGTCTGAAACATGTTCGAATTTAGGGTAGTCTAACATATGTGCTGAATGGAAAAGTAGATAAGTTGGAATCTTGTACAGAATTACGCTTGTTTGTAAGCTATCCAAGAGGAACAAAAGGAGATTTATTTTATAGTCATAAGGATCATAAGGTTATTGTTAGCACTAATGTCCGATTCTTAGAGGAAGACTATGTGATGAACCATAAACCCACAAGTAGAGTTGTTTTAGAAGAACTGAGAGGTGAGACACCAAGTACTTCAGTACCAACAATACAAAAGAATGAACCACAAGTAACTGCACAACGTGTCACAAATGTTACACCACAACCGATAGTGCCTCGTCATAATGTAAGGGTTGTGATACAACCTGATAGATATATGTTATTGGGAGGGTCGTCAGACTTCGTCCTTGAGAAGAAAGATTATGATCCCTGTACCTACAATGAAGCACTCCAAGATAAAGATGCAGAGTCTTGGCAAAAAATAATGATATCTGAAATAAAATCTATAGATTCCAATCAGGTCTGGGAGCTTGTAGAACCACCCACTGGTGTAAAAGCCATTGGATGCAAGTGGGTCTATAAGAGAAAAAGAGGATCAGACGGTAAGGTTGAAACCTTTAAAGCTCGGCTTATTGCAAAAGGTTTTACTCAAAGAGAGGGTATCGATTATGAGAAAATATTTTTGCCAATAGCCATGCTTAAGTCTATCCGGATTCTTTTATCTATTGCAGCTCATCTCGATCATAAGATTTGGCAAATGGATGTCAAGACAGCTTTTCTTAATGAAAGTCTTGAGGAAGACATCTATATGAAGCAACCAGACGGGTTCATTGAAAAGGCCAAGAGCATCTTGTTGGTAAGCTCAAGAAGTCCATTTATGGACTTAAATAAGCTTTTAGATCTTGGAACATATGTTTTGATCAGGTGATAAAATTATATGAATTTGATCAATGTCAGGATGAATCATGTGTATATAGAAAGTGTGACAAAAATGTAGTGGTGTTCCTAGTACTTTTCGTAGATGACATCTTGCTCATTAGAAACAATGTGAAGGTGTTATCGGATGTAAGGGCATGGTTATCCAAACAGTTTGATATGAAGGACTTAGGAGAAGTAGGTCACATCCTTGGGATCAAAGTTCTACGAGATCGTAAGAAAAGAATGTTGGGCTTATCCCAAGCTTCCTATATCGATACTGTACTGACTCGTTTTAGCATACAAAATTCTAAGAAATGTTTCTTACCTTTTAGGTATGGAATTGCTCTATCAAAGGAGCAGTGTCCGAAGACACCTAAAGGGATAGAGAACATGAAAGCTGTTCCTTATGCTTCAGCAGTAGGAGGCTTAATATATGCAATGCTATGTACGAGACCAGACATCTGCTTTACCGTTGGCATGGTCAGCAGATATCAGTCTAACCCAGGACAACAGTACTGGACTGTCGTAAAGCATATTTTGAAGTACCTGAAAAGGACTAAAGAGTATATGCTAGTTTACAGGCAGATAGTTTAGTTCTCTTGGGGTATATAGACTCAGATTTTTCATTCAGATAGGGATTCTAGGAAATCTACCTCAGTTTATGTATTTACTTTGGGAGGGGGAGCCATTGTGTAGAGGAGTATAAAGCAAAAAATGTATTGCTGATTCTACCATGGAAGCCGAGTAAGTGGCAGCCTCTGAGGCAGCCAAAGAAGCGGTTTGGCTCAGAAACTTCCTGTTGGACCTGGATGTGATACCTAGTTTGCCTAAGGCTATTACACTTTATTGTGACAATAGTGATGCAGTTGCAAACTGGAAGGAACCACGAGCCCATAAGACAGGTAAAATCATTGAGCGCAAGTACCACCTAATACGAGATTTCGTAAAGAAAGAAAAAGTTGTTGTGATCAAGATAGCATCAGCCGACAACCTAGTTGATCCCTTTGCAGAGAGCTTACCAGCTAAGGCTTTTGATAGTCATGTTGAGGGAATGAGAGTCAGATGTGTAGCAGCATGGCTTTAAGTATAAGTGGGAGATTTGTAACAATATACTGAAAAGAAATGCTTTGAGTATAAGTGGGAGATTGTTAGGATTTTATACTAAAAGCATCATTTTTGTATTAACTTTATTTTCTTAAATTTTGAATAAGAATCATATGGGCAAATGATTGTTTATTGTATTTGTTGCAAGTGTAATGCAAGCGTCCGATATTCTATATTGTAGATAATATGGTGTGTGGTGGCACACAGAAGATCATATTATAAGTTTCCTATGGAATATATAAATAGTTCACAACCTAGATGGACTTGGACAATCCATTGGAAAGATTATAGTATAATCTGGTATTAGTCTATCTTGACTGTAGGTCTATACTAGTATACTTTGTGTGTATTGAATATGACCATTTGTGGTTGTTCTCTTTGTACTGACTACATAAGAGAATAAACACCTCTGTTATTATGGATGCTTGTGCTTTTAATACGGATATAATAACTGACATGTATATGCAGTGTGAATTACATTGACTCATAAAAGAGTGAGATTTATTATGGGTCAACAACCTCTATGAATTGGATAATAACATTGTATGTATGATGGTCTATTGATTATAAAAGAAATCTATGTCCCGATACGTCGGGTTGATGATGTCCCCTTAAGGAGCTCATAAGGATTGTCATATAAACCCTGCAGGTGGATTATATTTGACATGAAAAATAAAGTTGAGTGGTACTACTTAAGGATAAAAGATGTCGATCAATATAGTTGTCAGTAACTTAATTTGATCGACGGACATTCGATATCTTAACATAGGGAGCCAAACGAGCATATAATAAAAGGATCCCACAATCATAATTTGAGATTAGGAAGGTAGTGCAACAATAGCTCTTTAGTGGACCGAGCTATTGTTAATGGGCCTGAGTTGTGTATTCGGGATGAACACGGGATACCCAGATCCGTTAGGAGACCTAATCCTAATTTCTCCTCATGGTCCCTACCGTAGCCTTATATATATCCTCTATTCTCTAGCCGTCATGTTTATCAGAAACAAGAAGCTTTCTCTAAATTCGTGATTCACATAAGGGAAGAAAGGGAGGGCTTCCAAGGAGAAGAAAAGGTTGGAAGATCGTCGCCCATACGACGTCCAATCGGAGAAAGGAATACGTACAGAAGATCTTGGAGTCGTGACTGCTCGAGATTGCTGTAAAGTGTCTTCTTCTTCCCATCATTGATAGAATTCGTGAACCCTAGTTTTGCTATGAAGGGTTAGAACACATCTTAGATCTGTTAAACTTCCATCGATCAATACGTACACCAAACTAGGGGTCCTGGGAATTCCTAGTTCCATCAGGAATAACCTCTCAAGCTTGCACGGTGTTACCATAATGTTTTTCTCTTACTTTTCTAGACGATCGACGAGCAACTTAGTAGAACAAAGATCTCCCAAGAATATGCTCAGCTCTGTCAACGGATCAAAAACGACCTGCGATAATAATTCCTGAAATACAATCGGAATTAACATCTTCATAAATACGTGACAATCGTGGCTCTTCATATCATCAGTTTATTCTCCTTCGGGTCAACACATCTTCTCAAATTCGACAGTACCTGTCAGAAAAATTTAGGCCTTGGTGAACTGCACGAACGCCTTAACAAACTGTAGGAAATGCTCTACCTCCTCTATAAATTCATCCCGTACATCGCACATGTCATCAGGATGACGATTGTACATCCATGAACGATGTCGTAGATAGTAATTCATATCCATTTGAAGATAATTCTGCAAAGATGGATACACATTATTCGAGTATATTGTCCAAATGGATACATAGATGGGTGCATATGTTCATCAAAAGTAACAACTCTTACTGATGCATGAGTATCCGAGTCGTGATACGTGAGTATCCATATCCTGATTCATGAGTTTCCATTTTATAATTCGTGACTATCCGAAAACTAGTAGATATGTGGACAACTCTGATTTCAATGACAAGAATGAATCGTGGCTCTTCATATTCGTCACGTGTTCAATGACAACCTTTCTCTTCAAAGAAAATTTACTTCTGCAAGCGTTTTAAGGCTTTCAGAGTTATACCAAATTTTTGAAAAATACAAGAAAAGGCCAAGTATAATAATTTTCTTTTCTAAGATTTTTTGTTCTTTGTTTTTTTTTAAATTTTTTACTCCTTTTATTTTTTATCTTTTCTCCTATTTTTTGAAAAGTGGTGTAACTCTAAAAGCCTCAAAAAGGCTTATAGATATAAATTTACTTTTCAAAGAAGGGCTGACATAGACACTTGACTTTGGGCTGACACAGACACTTAACATAAGAGAACATGATATCTCTGTTGTCATGTGTTCCTTGTGAGCCCACAAGGAACACTTGACCTCGGAATGTCCAATATAAACACAGGTGTTGATAACACTTAAGCCTCCGGACTCCAATATAAACATGGGTGTAGACGCCTTCTCTAGGCATTTGGTATCTTGGTACCAATATACTTGATACTTGGTATCTTGGTACCAACATACACTCTAGGCCACTCTCTCGACACTCAATAAATATTTATACCTACTTCTATAATTGTATATTTCTATACCTTATATATGTATCTATCTATCTCTAACCTAGTAGACATGTGAAAAACTCTAAATTGAGGATATAGGTGTCATCAAGTATCCCTTGTGAGTCATCCTCTAAAAGAAAATTTTACTTCTACTAGCCTTTTGAGGCTATTAGAGTTATACCAAAAAAAATAACTAAGAACGAAAGATTCGGAGGTCTTTCTCACCACAAGTACTTCTAGATATTTATGTCATCTTGTTCTTAGCCATTCCCGGCAAAAACCGTAATAGCCACAAAAGGCTTGCATAAATAAAATTTCTTTTAAGAGATATGACTCACAAGGAACACGTGGACACTCTTATACTCAAGATACTTACTTGTATCTTAACACTATACCAATCATGTTCATTTCTGATATACTATAACATGTTTTATTTTTCATATATACATTGGTAGGAGATGCGACACAAGCCTATATCCGCACCCTAAACTAGGAAATACACCTATAATCATTTCACAATACCATACTAACATGTATCCATACTAACTCATTTATGTATCTATGTTGTGCCCTATATGTAATATCAATTTGATATTAATTAAACTTATATAAATATTAGAATGTAATCTGTACACATATATACATACTTATTGACAAGAAACTTAGTGTGAAAGAATATAATCCACACACCATTTCACATATTTATGTATCAAGATTGTAGTATCTAAAAATAAAACATCGTACAAAATAAAAATTTACATAAACCATACTCTACTTCACATATTACACAACGTGTTCGTGTTAGTGTCAGTGTGTCAGTGTTCGTGTCCGTGTCTGTGTGTCTGTATCTCTGTCGTATCTTTCATATATTACGCAACATGTCCATGTCCGTGTCTGTGTGTCTGTGTCAGTGTGTGTATGTCCGTGTCCATGTCTATGTCATGTCAGTATGAGGGATATAGTGTAGTGCCACGTCCCTATACCGCGCCCCGTTCTCCGTCCACGGGGTGTGCGAAAAAGGAATACTATCGCTATCGATTTGGTCGGGACCGATAGGTCGGGATCGATCGAATCGGTCGAACAGAAACGATTGAATTAAGATCCTTTTCTCGTTATGGAAAGGCTTCTTTGGAATCAAGTCCCATATTCAGCAGGTTGTGCCTCGAGGATAGACTATACGGCTGAGTCGGGAGAGACCTCACGTTGCTCTGTTTTTTACGCCGCACTTGCGTTGGTTTTGGCTTTGGTTTTCTGAATACCTTTTCGTGAATGTTTTTATAGCTTGCATTTTGAACTCGCATTTACATATCAAACTTCTTGAATAATACAGTGTTCTAATCAGTTCCTTGTACAATTTTAGGTAATCGTGTAGGCGACGTCTAGCGCGACCAACAAGTCTCTCGCCTCGAAAAGAAAGCAAGGTGAGTGGCTGACCTCCTTCACCTCGACCCTCTATCTCAAAAATAAGAACTTGGGATAGATGTATCAAATTAGAATGATTTACACAGAAAATACAAGTTTTACGCTCAAAAAGAAAAAAGATAAGGTTCTAGAAAAGAGAGTAATATTTTATGATCTGCAAAACCAAAGAAATTAATCGATTATATAATTGTCGCAATGACACCATAAAACATGCCTTAAATCACTTATTAATATAGCACGATCATGGACAACTTGTATACAATGGCGATTGTTTCTTCGAACGGTATTCCGGGGCCACGGGACCGATCTGGCCTAGGAAGAAACACGATAGCTATGTTGGATTGTACCGCTGGTATTTGGTGCTCCTTTAACAGGGATCGCTACCCGCGTTGAACACGCACCGTCTAAACCAACCTATGTCCAGAATGGTTTTTATGCCAATGACCTCCATAATTATGCACTAGTCAAACTTATGTTATGTAATATGACAGAAAAGAACATGGTAAGCCTTATGTTGCATGGCACGCTCTGCCATGGGTAAGTTCTAGCATAAATTCTTCTTATTTATGTTTTATCAAACTGCTTGCATGAAACTTACTAGGATGGCTAGAAAGATCACTAAAACAAGTTGCATGTTTTATCTAAATTCTTGAACCAAATGAGAGTATGGAAAATAATTAGCCACTCAAGTACACGTTGATTGTACTGATCCTCGCTCTCCACATGTGCTATAAATCAGGAGAAGCATGCCGCGTGACTGAAGGCAATGCTCATATGTTTTGAAGCTTTGTTCGTGCGTGCGAAGCCTTGACTCAATCTCTTTTAAAGACTCCGCAACCGTCCAAGCTGAGATGTCTCGACTCTCCCCTATCTCAGGTGTTGCATACTTTGGCTGTATAAAGGAGTATGATGTATGGAACGGCTATCTTATCGACATTCATTTTGTAATGGAGTCAGTTTATATCCCACACGGCACCTTGTATCGAGTCAGTAATATGATGTTTATTATCAATAAAGCTCAAGTTTCTTCTATATTGAATTTACTCTGCTCACTCTCTTGTTGTTGTGTTTCGGATAACCTTATGATTATGCCTTGTGTGATCGCAACTTAGGTTCGTACGGCATTACGCCCGGGGGACGACTATCGATTCTTCAGAATCAGGGCGTGACATAATGGTATCAGAGCACGACTTTACGTTATTTGGTCTTCTGTTTGAGTTTTGAACCTTTGACCTCATGTCGATGAGACGAGTTGTTCCATACAGTGAGTCTGTAATATTTCTTGAGACTAATATGAGTTGCCTCCTAATTCCAGAAGTCTGAGAAGCTGCAGGCGGGAACGAAGAAAGTGCTTCGAGTAGCTCGGGGGAGAGACCCTCAAACGCCCCCATGGAACGGATAATGCGCATGCTGGAAGTGCAACAACGTCAGGCCGAGGCCAATCAGCGCCTGAACGAACAATATCGACAGCACGTTGAAGACCAGCGTAGACAAGCTGAGGTACGACAGACTCTGTTTGAGGCCCGATTCAATGCACAATTCAAGTTGCAGCAGAAGTAGTTTGATACTCTTAAGCAAATCTTCCAAACAATTATGGCCAACAGAAACTCTACAATGACTTATGTCATAACCGAGCCTGTGGTCCGATCGATCGAAATCGAGCCGGAGGTACCCGAGCGACTACCTGCAACACCATGGAGTTCCAACTTTGAGGTGTCAAAATTTATAAAAAATTATCGCATGTCCTTCTGCGGTACTGAAGACCCTTCTTTGGCAATCGATTGGTTGGAGGAGTTGGAAGATCAATTCAAGCTTCTAGGCGTTGATGAGTCCAGAAAAGTTGTGTGTGCTCAGCTTCTACTCCGATTGATCGTGCATGACTGGTGGGCCGTGCAAAAGTGAGCGATCCGGCGTGACGACGAGACAGCGACAATCTCTTGGGCCACCTTTCAACAGGCGTTCAAAATCGAGTACCTCCCTGCAGCCGTTCGACAAGAAAAGGAGAATGAATTTATGCAGCTGAAGCAAGGGAATATGTCGGTACGGTAGTACGTAGTAGAGTTCAATAAACTAGCCAAATTTGCTGGATCGTTCTTGCCTATAATGGAGAGTCACGCTTGGCGGTTCAAAGTGGGTCTGCGGCCCTCTATCTCTGCTCATGTGTCAGTTCCGGAATACAAGACAATGGACAAGTCCCTGAATCATGCTCTCCGTCTTGAGCGCCAATATCCCCCAGCTGTCGCTGGTACTATGCATACATACAATCATAAGCGCCCTAGCCATGTAGAAGAAAATAATATGCCCAAGCGTCCGAAAAATGGGCACCAAGG
Organism: Iris pallida; assembly: GCA_029216955.1. Lineage (NCBI taxonomy): Eukaryota > Viridiplantae > Streptophyta > Magnoliopsida > Asparagales > Iridaceae > Iris > Iris pallida. The sequence continues at coordinate 2,559,218 of JANAVB010013597.1, read as the reverse complement.
CGGATACCAAGGACGGAACACGGGACCTCGCTGTAACAGATGTCGCCAATTCGGACACCTAACCGTCGATTGTGAAGTTCTTGAAGGAGGATGTTGGAACTGTGGTAAAAAGGGACACTTCAGTTCAAATTGCTCGACCAAAAGACCGAACCCAACGGCGCCTCAGCAGCAGCAACATCGTCCAGAGAACCAGGGACCAGCGCCTCGAGCCCAACAACCCGTACCACAAAATGGTCAGGATCGTCGTCCCAATGTCCAGGGTCGCGTCCATGCCATGACTCGAGATGAGGCATTTGCCTCTGAAACAGTCATGACAGGTACACTATTTTTCAATAATAAACCTGCTCATATGCTGTTCAATTCGGGTGCTACCCATAGTTTTATAGCGGCAGATTTTATTGATGAACACAAATTTCCCATGGAACTGTTAGGACTTAACCTTAGCGTTAGCACCCCGTCGGGCACACAAATTCCTGTAAACACTATCTGTAGAGACGGTTGCATATGTATAAGTGGGAGGAAATTGACTCTAGATGCGATAGTTCTGGACCTTAAGGACTACGACATCATTCTGGGAACGGATTGGCTTGGCGCTTGCTCGGCCACTATTGATTGTGCAGGAAAGAAGGTCACATTTTGTCTACCGAGGGATCCTAAATTTTGCTATTCGTGTGGCAAAGCGTCAATAACCTGCATGGTGATCTCGACAATCTCTACTTGACGGATGCTACATTCCGGATGCGAAGGCTACTTGGCGTCCGTTCGAGACATGCGACAGGATGGCGCAAATGCGGATCAAACTGACATTGTGGCAGAATTCCCAGATGTGTTTCCAGACGAGCTACCGGGCATGCCACCCGATCGAGAAATCGAGTTCGCTATTGACACCTTCCCCAACACTCGGTCAATTTCCAAGGCTGCGTACAAAATGGCCCCTGCAGAATTAAAAGACTTAAAGTACAACTATAGGAATTGCTCGACAAAGGGTTCATTCGTCCTAGCATCTCGCCATAGGGTGCACCTGTGCTGTTTGTCAAGAAGAAAGAAGGGTCGATGCGCCTCTACATCGACTACCGAGAATTGAATAAAGCTACCGTCCGAAATAAATATCCCATGTCCCGTATCGACGATTTGTTTGATCAGCTCCAAGGTGCCACGGTGTTTTCGAAGATTGATCTGCGATCGGGTTATCACCAGCTCAAGGTCAAGCCAGAGTACGTGCCAAAGTCTACCTTCTGTACTCGTTATGGCTACTACGAGTTCTTGGTAATGCCATTCGGCCTGACAAATACTCCTGCTGCCTTCATGGATCTAATGAATCGGGTGTTCCGTCCGTTCCTCGATAAATTTGTGGTAGTCTTCATAGACGATATCCTCGTCTACTCGAAGGATCGAGTGCAGCATGCAGAACATCTGTGGACCGTACTTCTGACCCTTCAATATAATCAGTTGTTTGTGAAGAGGAGCAAATATGAGTTCTGGCTGAACAACGTATCTTTTTTTGGGCACATCATCTCCGTTGTAGGTATTTCAGTTGATCCGAAGAAAGTTGAGGCAGTTGTTGATTGGAAACGGCCCGCGTCTGTCAGTGAAATTTGAAGATTCCTCGGTTTGGTGGAATACTATAGACGCTTCGTAAAGGACTTTGCGAAGATCGTATTGCCCTTGACTCGCCTCACCCAAAAGGGAGTCGCGTTCGTGTGGTCAGACGACTGTGAAGCTTCATTCCAGGAGCTAAAACAGCGGCTCATTTTAGCCCCGATACTCTCTCTTCCTGAAGGGACCGAGGGATTTCAAATCTTTAACGATGCTTCTGGCCAGGGTTTGGGGTGTGTGCATATGCAGTAGGACAAAGTGATATCTTTTGCTTCCAGACAGCTCAAGCCGCATGAGAAAAACTATCCCACTCATGACCTAGAATTAGCGGCAATTATATTATCGTTGAAGCTGTGGCGCCACTATCTTTATGGCATGGCGTACAGGATTTATACGGACCACAAGAGCCTCAAGTATCTCTTCACCCAGAAAGAACTGAATTTGCTATAGAGGCGATGGCTGGAACTGATTAAAGACTACTACTTATCGATCGACTATACGTCGGGCAAGGGAAATATTATGGCAGACGCACTGAGTCGAAAGTACATAGCTTTACTATCCATCAATAGTTGACTACTGCGTGGCTTGGAAGGAATGGGCATAGAACTCCGAGTTTAATTTATGGGCGCGCAGCTGGCGCAACTGCGGCTAGAACCAAGCCTATTGGAAAAGATCAAGTCTGCTCAGAAGGATGATCCATACTAGAGAAGATGCGAAAGTTGATATCAACAGGGAAGGCTTCTGACTTTGCAGAGGATGAGACAGGAACATTGCGAGTGAAGGGTAGGCTATGTGTAACGGATAACCCAAAACTCGGAAAGGAGATAATGTCGGAAGCGCATTATGCAAAATATTCCTTGCATCCTGGCAGCACCAAGATGTATAAGGACCTCCGTATTGGCTTTTGTGGCATGGCATGAAGAGAGATGTTGCACTCTTCGTGTCACAATTTATGGCCTGTCAGCAAGTAAAAGATGAGCACCAGCCACCGGGTGGGGAGATGCAGAACCTTGCCATTCCACAATGGAAATGGGATCACATCACTATGGACTTTGCTGTTGGCCTGCCGAAGATGCCGTGGGGGAACGATGCCGTCTGGGTCATCGTCGATCGATTAACCAAGTCAGCGCACTTCATTTCCATTAAAGTCACTTGGAGCATCGATCGCCTTGCTCAGATCTATCTTGATGAAATAGTTCGGCTGCACGGGATTCCAATATCAATTATCTCCGATCGGGATGGGCGATTCGTGTCACGCTTCTGGTGTAGTCTTCAGTCAGCAATGGGGACCAAGTTGAAGTTTAGCTTAGCATATCATCCTCAGACCAATATTCGAACAGAGCGGGTGAATCAGATTCTCGAAGACATGTTACGCCTCTGTGCAATCGACTTGAAGTCAAGATGGGATGTTCATCTACCGTTGGCCGAATTTGTATATAACAATAGCTATCAGTCCATCATCCAAATGGCACCGTATGAAGTTTTGTACGGCCGAAAATATAGATCGCCTATTTTCTGGGATGAAGTCTGTGAACAAAAGATACTCGGTCCGGAACTGGTGGAGCAGACTCTACAAAAAGTTAAGTTAATACGAAAGAGATTGAAGATAGCTCAAAGTCGGCAGAAAAGTTACGCCGACACACGCCGATGGGCCCTTGAATTCCTGGAGGGCGATCACATGTTTCTGAAGGTCACGCCTATGTGAGGAGTCACGAGATTTGGAGCTAAAGAAAAGTTGAGTCCAAGATTCATCGGTCCTTTCGAGATATTGAAGCAAATCGCCCCAGTAGCTTACCAGATTACATTGCCTCCAGCAATGTCGAATGTGCACAATGTCTTCCACGTCTCTCAGTTGTAGAAGTATGTGCACGATCCGAGCCATGTGGTAGATTTTGGTCAGCTGAATCTGCAGGCAGACTTGTCATATGTTGAAGAGCCTGTACAAATCTTAGAGCGCAAGGATAAAATGCTTCGAAACTGTGCCATCCCTCTCATTCGCGCGCTCTGGAAGAACCATGCGGTCGAAGAGTCGACTTAGAAACTGGAGTCGGATATGAGGAAAAAGTTCTCTTCTCTATTTTTTCTAGTACTAGGTTCTTTTCTTAAGTTTCGAGGATGAAAATTTTTCTTAGTTGGTTATGGTATAGTGCCTTGTCCCTACATAGTGCCACATTCTTCGCCCATGGGGTGTGCAAGAAAGGAACACTGTTACTATCGATTTGGTCGGGACCGATAGGTCGGGATCAATCGAATCGGTCGAACGAGAACGATTGAATTAAGATCCTTTTCTCGTTATGGAAAGGCTTCTTCGAAATCAAGTCCCATATTCAGGAGGTTGTGCCTCGAGGATAGACTCTGTGGCTGAGTCGGGAGAGACCTCCCGTTGCTCTATTTTTCACGCCGCACTTGCATTGGTTTTGGCTTTGGTTTTCTGAATGCGTTTTCGTGAATGTTTTCATAAATGTTTTCATGGCTTGCGTTTCAAACTTGCATTTACATATCGAACTCCTTGAATAATACAATGTTCTAATCAGTTGCTTGTGCGATTTCAGGTAATCGTATAGGTGACGTCTAGCGCGACCAACAAGTCTCTCGTATCAAACAAAAATCAAGGTGAGTGGCTGACCTCCTTCACCTAGACCCTCTATCTCAAAAATAAGAACTCGGGATAACTGTGTCACAACGATACCATAAAACGTGCCTTAAATCACTTATTAATATAGCACGGTCATGGACAACTTGTATACAAGAGCGATTATTTCTTCGGACGGTATTTCGGGGCCACAGGACCGATCCGGCCTAGGAAGAAACACGATAGCTATGCTGGATTGTACCGCGGGTATTTGGAGCTTCTTTAACAGGGCTCGCTACCCGCGTTGAACGTGTACCATCTAAACCAAGCTATGTCCAGAATGGTTTTCATGCCAATGACCTCCGTAATTATGTACTAGTCAAACTTATGTTATGCAATATGACAGGGAAGAACATGGTAAGCCTTATGTTGCATGGCACGCTCTGCCACTGGTATATTCTAGCTAAATTCTCCTTATTTATGTTTTATCAAACTGCTTGCATGAAACATACTAGGATGGCTAGAAAGATCACTAAAACAAGTTGCATGTTTTATCTAAATTCTTGAACTAAATGAGAGCATGGAAAATAATTATCCACTCGCCAGTACACGTTGATTGTACTGATCCTCGCTCTCCACAGGTGCTATAAATCAGGAGGAGCGTATTGCGTGACTGAAGGCAGCGCTCGTGTGTTATGAAGCTTCGTCTGTGTGTGCGAAGCCTTGACTCAATCTCTTTTGAAGACTCCGCAACCGTCCAAGCTGAGATGTCTCGACTCTTCCCTATCCCAGATGTCTCCATACTTTGGTTGTATAAAGGGGTACGATGTATGGAACAACTATCTCATCGACGTTCATTTTGTAATGGAGTCAGTTTGTAGCCCGGCACCTTGTATCGAGTCTGTAATATGATGTTCTTTATCAATAAAGCTCAAGTTTCTACTATATAATGTGTTTAATTTACTCTGCGCACTCTCTTGTTGTTGTGTTTCAGATAACCTTATGACTATGCCTTGTGCGATCGTAACTTAGATTAGCACGGCATCACGCCCGGAGGATGACTATCGATTCTTCGGAATTGGGGCATGACAGATAGGGATAGGGTTACTTGACCGAGGGGTCGAAAGGGGTCGAAGGAGGCCACGGGGGGTCGTCAAGACCGAGGGGCGTCGGAGCAAGGACCGAAGGGGGTCGCTGGAGTCGAGGGGTCGAGGGGCGTCGGGGCAGGGGACGTAGGGGTCACCGAAGTTGAGAGAGGCGCCTGGGACAGGGGGTCACCGGGGGAAGGGGTCATCGAAGTCGAGAGTAGCAATGTGGAGAAGAGGAGATCGGAGGAGAGGGGGCAGGAAGTAAAAAATTTAGACCAAAAATGAAAAGTCAAACCAACTAGTGGAACCCTATATGAAGTAGTTTAGCGACGTCAAAACAAACATTGCTGAATGTCGTTGTTTTTTAATATACTACGACATGTAAGTCATGGAGTTGCTAAATGTTGCTGTTTATAATAATATAGCAACGTTCACCGATGATCCCGCGACGTCAGCTTTCAAAATAATAAAGGTTGTTGCTAAATATCGCTGAAAGTTGCTGATAGTGATGTATAGCGGCATCTTTTATGGACGTCGCTAATTACCAAAATATTAGCGATGACTTATTCCAGAGTCGCTAAATTCGTCGCCAATTTTACTTGTTTTGGTAGTGATTTCTTTCTTTCTATCATGATTTTTTCTGTAAAAAAAAGCAACAAGAATCAAATAGAAAAATATAGAAAACAACTTGGCTAACAAATATTGAACGAAATGGTCAACAAGTGACAATTCTGTGTGGTAAAAGAGACTGACCAAGTCTTAAGAAACGCAATGGTAAAAATTTGGTTGGGTCTTAAAAGAGCTATGGAGAAAAGGCAACTAAGTCTATGTGTAGTGTATAGACTACAACCAAGTCACTGTATTGTGTTAAAAGATTGTGTAGGAAAATGTAATGTCCCATCCCACTCAGTTCAATCGAAGGAATCAAAATGCCAACAACGTTTGGACTTAGCCATGCAACGGCTTGCTCGAAATCCTGCTCGGTCGAGGCAACTCCTCGCCTAGGTAGGTAGCTTCGGTGAACTTGCCTCAGCTTGGCCTTTACACTAATAAAACAGAAGTTTTCAACTACACAAGTAGGCTTGATAATAAAAGAGATGAATCCACACAACTAAGGGAATAATCAAAGCTTTGGTCAGATTGAGTTAGAATATAGAAAAGTCCCACGGTCAGCTTAGAAGTGTTGCACGACGTGCTTTCAAATTGACATTCGGTCCTTCATATTGTGGCTTGGAAGAAGGAAAAGTTAATCTATGTGCCATAAGACTATGAACTTAGCATAGTCATAGGCATCGTACGATATAAATGCTTAATAAAGCATGTACTGTCCCACTACCCAATGCTTGGCATAGCATAATTGTCGCACAACTCTCAATGCACACTTCCATGGTGCAAGGCTTGGGTTAGCCTTTGCTCATCCCACGAGTTAAGTTGTTGCACGATTGAGTTAGGCAAAGTTATACCACAGGCTATCAAAGTCATATCAAGCACGGAACCACTATTTTTTCAGTTGTTATAGCTACACTGTCCCACGATCTTAAGGCTCGTCATATAAAGTATGACTTGGGCAGTAGTATCGCACAGAACACAAATTGGTTTAAGGCATGAGCCACGGTTGGTCCAAAGATAAGTATGCCACAGTCTACGGCACGTATGGAATACGTTTTGTTCAAGTTATGTTGGAAGGAACACATCTTGTTCAAGTCAAGTAAGAAGGCTATGCACACTACCAAAATAAGTCATATCGATGACGACATTAGCGACTCCGACTAAATATGTTGCTATTTTTTGTGTATTTAGCGACGTAACAATGTGACGTCGTTGAACGTCGTATTCAGCGACGTTTAGCGACTAGCATTATGGTTTGGAAAGAACAAGTTGCGGTTTAGTCACAGAACATCGCTGATTGATTTTATTCAGCGACGTTTTGTGACTCTTACTCCAGTACATTGCAAGTTTATTAGTAAAGAGCGACATTTAGCGACGTCTTTATAAGACGTCGCTAAAATCTTTCATATAGGTTGCTGGGAACCGATCGAATTCGTTTTCTTTTCTCCAAAATTTTTGATCTCCCGTGCGCCTCGAGCCCCAAATCTCTCTCCCCACCCCCTCTCGTCTCCGACGACCTCCTCTCCCCCCTCTCGTCTTCGGCGACCCCCTCCCCTCGGCGACCCCCCTTCATCGGCAACCCCAGTCCCTCCGTCGCACCTCCACCGTCGAGTCCCCTCGTCGATGCCGACCCGACCAGTCCCCTCCGCCGTTGCTCCATCCCCGGCGACCCCGACCCGACTCCGACCAAGGCAGGTAAACCCTAACCCTAGCTCCCTCCTCCTGACGTGCTGACACAGACACGACACGTACACACGCTGATACGACACACACACGCTGACACGATACGCACACACGCTGACACGATACGCACACACGCTAGCACGACACGCTGATACGATACTGAAATGACAAGCTGACATCACACGCACGCACACACTGACACGACACGCTATTTAGTGTGTCACACTCATATGCTTGTGAGTATATGACAGTTTGGAGAAAATGGAACTGTCAAAAAATAGTTTTATGTGGCAACCCCATTGTGAAAACACATGAGTGGCTATGGGCTAATGTGTATCCTAGTGAGTGAGTGTTAGAGTGAGGTATCCTATGAGTGAACTTGAGTGTCTAGGAGGTGAGTATCCTGTGACAGGTTAGAACATGAGGTATTCTAAGAAGTATATAGCATGGTTTAAAGTATCGGCCGATACCGATACGGTTTGGCATGTCCCGATCCGATACCGACCGATACCCGATACTTATTGAGGGTCTCTTTTTCGGTCAATTCGACAAAGAAAATTAAACGAAAAAGACAAATCATCAAGGGTTTAAAGCATAATAAGATTGTAAAAACATGTAAAAGAAGAAAATCAATCTATTATATGTAAACCAATCGTTAAGGGTGATTACAATGTTATTTAATTTTAAAAGTACTATGAAATAACACTGAAAATACTTTAATTATGCCTAACTGTATAAAATATATGTTTTTAAATGTAAATAATTTATTAATAATTATTTTTTACGATACCAAAAAATCCGATACTTCGATCCGAAACCGCCGATACTACCGATATCGCCGATACCAATACTCGTAGGAATAGTACAATACCGATACTGTGAACCTTGGTATATAGAGTATCCTAGTACCTAGAGTGTATATATAGATTATCCTAGTACCTAGAGTGTATAGAGTATCCTAGTACCTATAGAGTATCATCTAGAGTGTATACAGTATCCTAAGATATTGGGGATTACCTACTCTGAGAACCTTGCTAAGAAGTATCCTAGTACCTACAGAGTATAGAGTATCCTAGAAGTGTAGGTATGATTGGTACAGTATTTTGAGCCCTCCTATAGAAATTAAATTTACTTATGCCAAGCCTTTTGGGCCTATCAGAGTTATAGATTTTTTCGAAAATATAGTATAACGTTGATTGCCTTAAAATGCTTGCATAAGTAAGAGTGAGTATACTAGTAGTATATCGCAGTATCCTAGAGTGTATAGAATAAGCTTCCCTACTTCCTTTCTTCTCATTCGGGTCATTGAGCCGACCAGTCCGCATCATAGGATATATACCTCAACCTCACCCTAGAGAAGTGTGGAAATATTAATATTAACCAAGGTTCACAGTATCGGTTTCAGTATCGGTATCGTTATCGGTGTCACGACCCACACCTAGTGTAGAAGCACGAGAAGTGGGTACGTCCAGCCTACGCCGTAGTGTCGACGGTAGAACGATGTTCTAGGTTATGATCTCAACTAACCACAATATGATATACTCTCCAAACGGAGGCCAAATCACAGAAGGTACAACTCAATTACAAGTCTAAAGATAAAAATAGCACGATATGATAGATAATAAAATCCTCAAACGAAGATACAACAGAAGGGAAATAAATTCAAGTTAACAACATAAAGTCTCAACATCTCTAAATAATACAATTTCTGAATCCACAAACACAAATGACATAAAGAAAATAAGATAAGCAGTCTAACTATCTAATCTAGACAATGGTAACATCCTCTGCAGCTTCCTGAACCACCAGGGGGTCCAGGTTGTAAGTGTCATCTAAGCATGCTCCGTAGTAGGTAGGGCAGAACTCCTCATCATCCTCTGTAATATTTTTAACATGTCCAGTCATGATAGGAACGAGCACATATCTCTTAAACAGTTCATATCATGGCAGGAAATGTAAAGCAAACAATAGAGTAAGATACATGAACTGAAAGAAATGTACATGAAAGTAAGAGAGGGGTAACTTTAACTGGAAATATCTACTATAAGTAAAGAACTGTAAGTGACTAGTGATTTAGAGCAAAAGATGGTATGTAATCGGCTTGGGTTTGCATATAAATAATCTGAGTTGCACATGAATAACACAGTTGCACATGAGAGCTGGGTTGCACATGAATAACACAATTTTACATGAATAAGTAAGAGGGTTGCACATAATAGGAGAGATCACATAACCATTTATACTCACCCCTACCCCCAATCAATACACAAGGATCTAGTCATGTTACATTACGTACATGATGGTTTGGTTACACATGAAGCACATGGAGAAACATAGCCGTACATGAGATCACATGAGAGTACATGAGAGCACATGAGCGTACATGAGTGCGTATGAGAGTACATGAATAACGCAAGAGCAAAGAATACATGTGTACATGAAACACATGACATGAAGTACCCGATGCGCCCGCTAAGGGGGATAACATCTCATAAAAAGATCCATATAGTAACAATCCGTGATGATAACGTGATAGCATCAAGTAAAGTAATCTAGAGCAAGAATATAAATCCTGACAAGTATGAAACGCTCAGAGAATGTACTCGCCTGGTAACCTGTATGGCTGATGAGAATAGATGTCCGAGGTGGAGTAACTGAGTCCTATTTAGAGCAACATAGGTTACAATGTATCCAAGATGTCATAAATGAAGTTTACAATGCATACTACATGATTCTAGGTCATTCTAGGCACTTGGTCAACTCTGCTCAACCCTAAAAGTCAAACTAGGTCAAACTAGTTAGGGTTAGGTCAAACATGGTCAAATTAGTCTAGGTTTAGTCAATCTTAGCCCTAACCAAACTCCTATACCAAAATAGATATCACAATCAAGATATATATAGATATTCATACAATTCAATATACCAAAAGTATATATACGTACATACACATCCAAGTATATATATATATATATATATATATATATATATATATATATATATATATATATATATATATATATATATATATATATTTTATATATATATATATATATATATATATATATATATATATATATATATATATGCCTTCATATATATACAAGTTATATATATATTATACCATACAAAATATGTATACATATATTTACATACACACATACATTTATACATACATTACATATATACATGGTTACATACATATATACATACATATATGAATATAGAGAGGGGAAAATGAGAGAGGGAGGCTGTGTGTGTGTAGTATGAGTGAAAGGGAGTGAAGGAGTGTCACATTGTTCTCAGATTTACAGGTAAACATCAAAACTCAGTTACATATATATGAAACCACCTAGCTTATCAATGTATCCACTCAAAGTACATTTTTTCCAAACTATTCTCCGGTTTCAGTTTTCATAAAATCTCTGTTTTGTACATATGAATATATCAACTCAAAATCATGTAAATTCAGTTTTCATTTAGTTAAAACCCAAAATCAACTCAAGGCAATACCAATCCCAGTTAACATAAAACCAAATCAAAAGTTCTCAAAACCTGGGAATGAAGTTCATTATTCATGTTCAGTTTAACCAACTCAAATTTCATGTAACAGTGAACTCAGGTTTGTGTTTCAATCGAAACCTAAACTCAAAGTAACCCAAAATCCATAAACCCAGTTATCATTCATCCACAGTTTATGTATATCAGTAAACATGTTTATTCATATTAAATCGAAACCCAAATCAAAGAAAAACCCAAATTCAGAAATACTGTGTATCAGTAATGCAAAACTCGACATATCAACACCAAAATTTGAGTGAAACCTTACACAAACTCAATCCTCATGCAATCCAGATTAACAATACATTATAAAGTATGTAATTAACCAATTAAACTCATAATTAACATTTAAAAATTAATCAAACTTATTAAAACTAATTTTTGAAACACTGAGTATCAGAACAGTATGAACAACCTCAAATTTGAACTAAAACCTGATATAAATAAAAAATTAAAGTGTGCAGAGGGTAGGTATACATTACACATCTCATGGGGGGTTCTCGTGTCCATACAACTGGACACGAGGTGTCCAAACGACTGAAACCACGTACAGACACAGTCTGCACAGACCGCGTCGTACAGGCATGTTCGTGTCTCATGGACACGACACAGCTCACGTGGAGCTACGTGTTTGTGTCCACACGTAGCCTAGGTATAGGGTAACACAATCGACACACTACTTCGTGTCCACATCGTGTCCACGTGGGACACGAAGCACGTATCAGAGCTTGATTTCCGCGTGTAACAGTGTAGTATAAATTCAGTGCATGCTTGATTTCGTGTCCGATATGACATGATAGGTCACGAAACTTGGGGGTGACACGTCAGTCACTGCCCCCATGTCCATGCCAAGTGGTACGCACCCACGTAGCCTGTGCTGCGAGCAATCGACATGCAGCAGCAGGACACGCACGTGAGGCCTCGTATAGCACGTTCGTGTCCATTTTGGACACGAACACGAATCTAAATCGTGCTCAGAGTTTGGGATCTGTGATCAGCATGCCAAGGGCTATCCAAACATGTAATTTATTTTGAAAAAGGAGAATAAACATTTCACATGGGCATTTCATCGAACACATTCAATAACACACCGATACGTGTCCGATACGCGTATCAAATGGACACCAATTCCTACCAAACTTGGTCTACATGTCTATGGTGCCTAGATGCACGCATCTATGAAGAGAAATCAGGGATTTAAAGGGTTTTTGGGCTAATTACCTATTGAGAGTTAGATCTCAATGAAAAGCTCTAAGGAAAGTGTCCTTCTCCAAGTGTTACGGCCCAATGAGCTACAAAACCTTGCTAGCTAGCCTCCAATGGTCTTTTCTACTGTATGGGAGGGTGATGCAATTGATTTGGCTCAATTTGGAGTTGATTTGAGCAAAAGTGGTAAATTTGGGGAAGAACACTAATTAGGGTTTTGAGAGGCTATAAAAAGAGGCAAGGTGTGATGAAGAGATATTTATATAGAGGGGGGAACCCTTTAATGGCAGCCAAGGATCATTTCTAGGGTTAGATTTAAGTTTCATGAGGTTTAAAGGCCTCTGGCTAGTTTAATTCTAGGCCTTAAGCTAAGGGCCCAAGCTAAAATATCTACCTTAACAAATATCTAACCTCAACTTAATATCTAGATATTCTTAACCTTGTCATGATGGAAGCTTCTAATCTAATATCTAGGCTCATGGTTAACATCTAGATTAGGTTAACTTATAAGTTAGTCTTTAACAATTCAATTAGCACAATATTAATTAATCAAAATTTATTTTCACTAAAAGTCAAAAATAACCAAAATATCCTTAGGTCGAAAATGGTAATTAGTTAACCTAATCACATGGTTAGGTCTCCCTGGATCATGGTTAGTCTTTAGGCTTAACAATTCTAGGGTTACACTAGTAAAACACCAAAATCACAATTCACACATTTTAATAGTATTAAATTAATTAAAAAATTGCCAAAAATTATAACATGATTTAAATCTTATTATTAAATGATTAAAATTACTAAACTTCAAAATTACCCTTATTTTAGAAAAGTGGGTGTTACAAGTCTACCCCCATTAGAAGAATTTTGTCCTCGAAATTTAGGTCGGTCGTACTCCTTCTATGTCAAACCCCCAATCAATCAAGGTCTTACGAAAACTTATCTGAATCATGCAATTGAAAAGATAACATATAGGGTTATGGTAGGTAGTATCAGTCTGCGGTCTCATCTAGCGATTCTAGTTATACTAGATCAAAAGCAGTCATAAGGTATCAAAACATACAACAATATGGTAGGGTGCATCAATCATCAAAGACAGACTAAGGTATAGGTCAAGGACTCACCTCCAACTAGGTCTGGTGGCTGGAACTCCCTCCCAAAGGCGGAGCCTTGGCTGAGATAAGTATAGTAGGACATTATCGCAGCATGTGTGCAGCTGACCCACAAAATAGGCACACCCCTCTTCTCTTCCTACAGTGGTCCCATATATGTCCAAGCTTCCTACAAAAGGTACAGGTAGACACTTTCTCAACTGGCCTCTGCTGGACAAGAGTCTGGACTGGATAGGCTGGTCTAGGCTGATAGTCTGGGTGCTCATGGGGCTCTGGGTATACAATGCTCCTCGTCCTCTTAGAACTAGGCTCTCCTCCTGAATGTACAAAATCCTATAGTAGTTGGATCCCGTGGCCCTGTTCCCTCAGGATCTCAGCCTGAACTCTCTGTGCCTCCAACACATCCCGAAGAAGTCTGAATATCTGAGCTCCATCGAGAAACAAACCTCCCGAGAATATGGTATGGGGTACCACTCCTGGAGGCAGAAAAGGAGGCGGAGGAAGACTCTCGGTCTCAGATAAGACTGCAGCTCTCTCTTGAATGACAGGTGGTGGAGAGAAACTCTCTGGTGAGGCTGCTAACACCTCCTTGATGGTGGGAGGTGCCACTACCCTTGGGTCAGCCTGAGGGGTTACTACCTCCTGAGCAATAGGAGATGGAAGCACGCTCCCAGTCATATCAGGAGCTGCAGCGACTCTCAGACGACGGGCTCGGGTCATGGGTGCCATACTGAAAAAGGTAAGATAAACAATCAATCATCAAAGGCTGTAAGGCAGACTAACATCTTATATGAAAACTGGTAAATATTATAAACAATAGAGAATTAACTACAATGGGTTTCTATTCTACTATCAAAACCAAACTATTAATTCTAAGATAAGACCTAATACAAGTCATCAAATCATTAAAAAGAATTATAACTAAATGAAGTTCTACAAAGAATTAGACTAATTAATCTAAAGTTATCCCTACTCCTAAGTTATTTGATGATGGAAAATAAGTTTTTTTAAACAGAAGTGAAATGGAAGAGGTGATACTTTAAAAACCTTCTCAAGATATAATTTGATAATCACATGTGTCTGTCCAAAATCATGATACTCAGAATCTTCGCCACGCTAGTAAGCAAGGCTGCAATGAACGGTAGAGTCCATAACTGGGGTATGCATCTCTGTGATCATGTCGTCTGGAATTCTCGTTATGCCTGCGAGAAATTCCAAATCTCTTGATCAAGATATATACATCCGAAGTCAGGTCCCTACGTTCTTGCCACGCCGGCTAATATAGCTGCGATAAACTCTAGGCTCCATAACCAAGTAGACGTTTTACCATCCCTGTTATTCCCGTCAACATATGTTATCAGAAGATACCGTAACTCGGGTCATAAAATTCATCTCGATAAGAAAAATCAAAATCAACAACGATCCATCAAAATCAAATTCAAATATCAAGGAGTAAGGGTAAATCAAAACAAGAGAAAAGGATTTCAAATTTGAAGTTCAAAATAAGATTCTCAAGGGTCATCCCAGGAATCTCTCAAGGAATTCTAACTGTGATTCAGTATTCTCTCATTCTAATACCTTACTTCTTATATTCTATCGCAGGTGCGCAGCAGTACAACTAATCGTCGTACTACCACGAATTTGCATAAATGCGAATCTTGACCTGCATGGGCCACCACTAAAAATGTGTCATGACTCGCACCCAGTGTAGGGGCACGAGAAGTAGGTACGTCCATCCTACGGCGCAGTATCGACGATAGAACGTTGTTCTAGGTCATGATCTCAACTAACCACAATATGATATACTCTCCAAACGGAGAACAAATCACAGAAGGTGCAACTCAATCACAAGTCTAAAGGTAGAAATAGCACGATATGATAGATAAAATGAAGATACAACAGAAGGAAAATAAATCCAAGTTAACAACATAAAGTCTCAACATCTCTAAATAATACAATTTTTGAATCCGCAAATACAAATGACATAAAAAAAATAAGATAAACAGTCTAACTATCTAATCTAGACAATGGTAACATCCACAGCAGCTGCCTGAACCACTAGAGGATCCAGGTTGCAAGTGTCATCTAAGCCTGCTCCGTAATAGGTAGGGCAGAACTCCTCCTCATCCTCTATAGTATTTTTAACATGTCCAGTCAGGACAAGAACGAGCACATACCTCTCAAACAGTTCATATCATGGCAGGAAATATAAATCAAGCAATAGAGTAAGATACATGAACTGAAAGAAACGTACATAAAAGTAAGAGAAGGATAACTGTAACTGAAAATATCTACTATAAGTAAAGAACTATAAGTGACTAGTGATTTAGAACACAAGATGGTATGTAATCGGCTTGGGTTTGCACATAAATAATCTGAGTTGCACATGAATAACACAGTTGCACATGAGAGCTATGTTGCACATGAATAACACAATTTCACATGAATAAGTAAGAGGGTTGCACATGATGGGAGAGATCACATAACCATTTATACTCACCCCTATCCCCAATCAATACACAAGGATCTAGTCAGGTTACCTTACGTACATGATGGTTTGGTTACACATGAAGCACATGGGGAAACATGGGAGTACATGAGATCACATGAGAGCACATGAGCGTACATGAGTACACATGATAGTACATGAATAACGCAAGAGCAAAGAATACATGATGTACATGAAACACATGACATAAAGTACCCGATGCGTCCGTTAAGGGGGATAACATCTCATGAAAAGATTCATATAGTACCAATCCATGATGATAATATGACAGCATCAAGTAAAGTAATCTAGAGCAAGAATATAAAACTTGACAAGTATGAAACGATCAGAGAATGTACTCGCCTGATAACCTGTATGGCTGATGAGAATAGATGTCCGAGGTGGAGTAATTGAGTCCTATTTAGAGCAACACAGGTTACAATGTATCCAAGATGTCATAAATGAAGTTTACAATGCATACTACATGATTCTAGGTCATTCTAGGCACTTGGTCAACTCTGGTCAACTCTAAAAGTCAAACTAGGTCAAACTAGTTAGGGTTAGGTCAAACATAGTCAAATTAGTCTAGGTTTAGTCAATCTTAGCCCTAGCCAAACTCCTATACCAAAATAGATATCACAATCAAGATATATATAGATATTCATGCAATTCAATATACCAAAAGTATATATTGGTAAACATACATATCTAAGTAAATATTATATATATATAAATATTATCTATATACATGCCTTCATATATATACAAGTTATATATGTATATGATACCTGTCAACCCCTTGACCAAATTTTTCCTCTTATATTTTTTTTAATTATTTTATTTGCCTCATATGAATATTGTATTTATATTTGTTTTTCTTGAAATACCAATGGAGAGCCCAAGAAGTAATAATGGTATTTCAGGGACTAAAGTGCAAAAGTTCCCTATTCAAATATTCTTAAACCCGAACACTTATCCCCTGTTTTCGAATCCAGTTTTGAAATCAATGATCAACCTTCACCAGGAGCTTAGATAAGAACAGATCACATCCTTCTTATCTCCTTCAAACCGACCATACACTAGTATATAGAGGGAGGATTGTAGCCGACTCCAGGTCTCCACGAAACCCTAAATTTCTTTACTTCCCTCTCAGAATAATTCGGAGGACATCTTCAGGAGTTACCGAGCCAGGGGACCGCCGCATCTTCTTCGTGTCAACTCCAACTTCAGGGAATCACCGTTAGGTAATAACCTCACCACTTCTTTTACTTATTAGAATCATAGAAATCATATGACCCTACGTGTTCGAAGAAATACCTAGGATAGTTAGGAGGATAACCTTGGCTAAACATAGGACTCTAAGACCTGTTAATAATGAATATGGGTTGAGGTATCAGGAAGGGGCTTACCTGTGTATACGGGGATGCCAAGGAGGACATGTGTATCAGCAGGATACAGGGGTGTCCTATGTAAATAGGGTACGGTTGATTGTACACACTGTTGTGTATCGATTGGAGACCAGGAATTAATGGGAAGACTGATACACAAGTGTATCAGAGTCAGGGATCCCTGTGGGAGCAGGGTTTAGTATTTGAGGGTACCAGTCTTAGCACAGGGAAAGGAGAGAAAGAACCCATAGATAGCAGGTTTGAGCCTGTCCCCATTCAGAGGGTCTACCTGGGCATGTATTTTGTTCCGTCCTCTACCTCAGCGTATCAGTTCACTTTGTGTAGTATAAATGTATAAGAATTCATCCATTATGGCAATACCCTCTAATCTTGAGTGTCAGCCACTATAGCAATAGTATCAGTTGTCCATAGGTTGTCCCCTACTTTTCTTTTTATCGGGCCACTGCCCTTGTTCGGTAATGAACATGCAGTTCATTTATCACCTATGTACTGATGTTCAGAATAATGTATCCTCCGTGTATCTGTAAATGGGAGATACCAATGGTTAGAGATAAGCTTCTATTGTTGTCTTCGATCTCCAATCCAATCCATGGTAGCAGATTGGTATCAACAACAAAATTCGACTCTGGTATCAATAGGGACACTTGCTCCTGTCAACAACAGAAAATGAAGCCTAAATTTTTGTTGCCAGTTTTCAATGGGATAAATTATAGATATGCAAGGCCTATTGTAACCTAGTAGAGAGCTGGTACTTAGTTGTGTCAACTAGATAAATTGAAGGTATTAATTCAGAAAAGTATAGATTGAGGTTGAGTTCTTCTGATAGGCTTTACACTTGAGTTGATTGTTGGGTACAGTGGTTCAAATTCGAAGATAGGGATTTAGACAAACAAGTATCACAGAGTATCAACAATACGTTAAAGATACTTTTGAGTGGAGACTTAGAAACCTGATATTGGTAGATACAAAGAGGAGTCAGAGTATGGATACCTGTTGGGTAGGAAGTAGACGATGGGGATGTTACTTACATGTTCGATTATGTGGAAATACAACAGCAGTTCAGTAAACAAAGGAACTATGCCTAAGGTGCAATTGTTTGGTCAATAGAACAACAGTTAAGGTCTGGACTGTTAAACTGAGAGTGCAGTAAGAGCACTTCAGGTGTAACATTTCAAACCAAGGGTTGTTGTCGTGAAACCAAGTAACAGAGGAATGTGCTAATTTTGTACAATTTTATGAAGGCCATGTATCTAATATAAATGCTGGGTTATGCAACTAAGGCTCGAGAGTCTTGGTAAGGGGGATTAGGTCTCTTAGTAGGAAATAGTGTAAGTGTTTCATAAATTGTCAACATTATTGCCTGTGTGACCAATCGTTAGTGTTGGGGATGCATTATATATTTCACCTAAGAATGTACAAGTTATAGAGTATCAGTTGCCATAAGGGGATGGTTTTCTTACCGAGTATCGGTAGAGAAATGGGCTTGGTAGCAGCTATAAGGGTTTAGGAGGTGCAAACAAGTACATGTGTGCACTAGGTGTACCACAGACTTGTATACACGAGTATGTGTCAGGTGGGATATCAACTGTGGGTGCAGGTTGAGAGTGCCATATGTGTGTATCAATATACACATGTGAATAGAGGGCTGCAGATCTGATAACAGGAAACTGGGAAGCCTATACAGTCAAATTGAAGGTAATTACAGTCTCACTGGAGTTGGTATTGACATTAAAGGTTGTCCCTTCCTTGAAGATCCCTTAAACGTGCCCAATTAGATCATTTTGACAGGATGAGAGGCCAAACTGATAACTGTTTGGAAAGTAGGACAGGGTACCATCACTGGACCTGGCTTATTACTTGTTCAATGATATAGGAAGAGTAGGATGCAGTCCCGGATATGTAAGTAAGGGTATGATACTGTTTGGTTTCCCTATTGTTGTCTTGTTAATTGAAAAGAACACAAGGGTATATATGATCTCAAGTAAGTGCTTCTATGTTGTTGTCCTCCTTTTGCTTCTTGTTGTTTGAAAGCATCAAGAATGAAGTTAGTACATCCCATATCTGTAAACAGAAGGAATTAGAGCAATATAGATATATATATATATATATATATATATATATTTATATATAGGCTCTTGTATAGAAAATTCTCTCCTATAGAATGGTTAAGAATGTACCCCAAACATGAGTCCAATGAATCTAGAAGTATGTGAGCAGTAGGAACCAAAGAGGTATATAGAGCCTAAACCAAAGAGGTTGGTAATGGGCCAAGAAGACTAATGTTTAAGTAGCTTGCCATCCTTGAATCTAATTGCTTATTGACACTATATATATGGAATAAAACAGTTTACCTGGACATCAATACTGATCATAACCATACCAGCAGCTCAGGACCTAAGGCAAGTATACCTTACCTTTCTACACAGCTTTATTTATATGCACTGTCTTTTTATTATTATCCAGTTTTTCTCATATTGTTGCCATGTATCTTTCATATCCTGCTTTTATATTTGTATCATTGCTATATAGTCCGTGTTCACAGTTAGCTTGTATCTTATTGGTCGTGTTCACTTGTGCCTTGATTGAGTCGTGTCATGGTCGAGAAGTCATGAATTGAACTGCTATACCTCCTTGTCTTGAAATCTTGAAGCTAACCTGCGAGTCCACATTAGGGGCGAGGGTTAGTAGTCATCTGTATCTTATGCTAACCTGCGAGTCCACACTAGGGACGAGGGTTAGTAGTTATTGGTCCACACCTGCGAGCCTACACTAGGGACGAGGGTGATGCTAACCTGCAAGTCCACACTAGGGACGAGGATTAGTAGTATATGGTTCACACCTGCGAGTCCACACTAGGGGCGAGGGTGATGCTAGCCTACGAGTTCACACTAGGGGCGAGGGCTAGTAGTTGATCAAACCTGCGAGTCCACACTAGGGACGAGGGTTCGAATATTTGATTTGGTTATCCGTTGACATCTTGACATGAGTTCTCTCGTCCTCGTTCAGCAGTTTATTTACGTGTAGTCAGTGTACAGATTTGTGTTTTATTTATTGCTTAGTTTTACTTGTTTAATCCGAATTTTCTCCATGCATGATAAACTGTTAGAAAGGCATATTTTTATGTATCTTGCTAGTCCTCTGAGGACCTGATGATCTCTTCAGGTTAGCCGAGTTTGAGTCAGAAGTAGACAAGAGGTTTGAGTCAGCATCAGATCGCAGTGCTTGCAGTTGAGGTCGCCTTGCTTAGCAGGTTGTACTCAGTTAGTGTATTTCATGTACTTTTCTCTTTCCGTCTATTGGTAGTGGATTTGTGTCCACCGGACGTGACATTGCTTCTTGGAGATATTCCGTTATATTTATTATTGTCCAGTTTCATGTATTATTCATTGATCTTGATTGTGATTCGATTATTCTGTGGATGAGATATAGATTATCATGAGATTCTAGATTGCCGTGACTTGTGTATATTCGACAGCGTTCTACCACCGACACTATGGCGTAGGCTGGGCTTGGACACGCTTCGTATCTGAAATGCGGGTGCGGGTCGTGACAAGTTTTTTTGGTGGCCCATGCAGGTCTACGTTAATCACTTCGGTTACGTCACTATACCATCGTGAGCCTGCGGATAGGAATAGACACTTAGGATCTCATCCACATGTCTTGCCTCATTATTGCCTCTAGTCCTTGATTTCATTGAATCCTTGATTTGCATCCTGTTTGAAAATCTCTTCAATGGCTAAAGTGTTTTCTTTGTTTCAGTTAAGATGGACTCTCAAGACAGGAACAACGCCGCAGGGAGCAGCTGGCGAAAACTTCTAGTAGATACTGGCTGTAGTATAGATAGACATGTTTAAACTTTAGGAGGAATTGAATTTCTTTTATAGCAGTTTGTTCTAGACTATTCCCTTTAGTAGATCACGGCTCCTTAAATTTCGAGGACGAAATTTGTTTAAGGGGGAAAGAGTTGTCAACCCCTTGACCAAATTTTTTCTCTTATATTTTTTTATTATTTTATTTGCCTCATATGAATATTGTGTTTATATTTGTTTTTCTTGAAATACCAATGGAGAGCCCAAGAAGTAATAATGGTATTTCAGGGACTAAAGTGCAAAAGTTCCCTATTCAAATATTCTTAAACCCGAACACTTATCCCCTGTTTTTGAATCCAATTTTGAAATCAATGATCAACCTTCACCAGGAGCTTAGATAAGAACAGATCACATCCTTCTTATCTCCTCCAAACCGACCATACACTAGTATATAGAGGAAGGATTGTAGCCGACCCTAGGTCTCCACGAAACCCTAAATTTCTCTACTTTTCTCTCAGAATAATTCGGAGGACATCTTCAGGAGTAACCGAGCCAGGGGACCGCCGCATCTTCTTCGTGTCAACTCCAACTTCAGGGAATCACCGTTAGGTAATAACCTCACCACTTCTTTTACTTATTAGAATCATAGAAATCATATGACCCTACGTGTTCGAAAAAATACCTAGGATGGTTAGGAGGATAACCTTGGCTAAACATAGGACTCTAAGACCTGTTAATAATGAATATGGGTTGAGGTATCAGGAAGGGCGTACCTGTGTATATGGGGATGCCAAGGAGGACGTGTGTATCAGCAGGATACAGGGGTATCCTACGTAAATAGGGCACGGTTGATTGTACACACTATTGTGTATCGATTGGAGACCTGGAATCAATGGGCAGACTGATACACAAGTGTATCAGAGTCAGGGATCCCTGTGGGAGCAGGGTTTAGTATTTGAGGGTACCAGTCTTAGCACAGGAAAAGGAGAGAAAGAACCTATAGATAGCAGGTTTGAGCCTGTCCCCATTCAGAGGGTCTACCTGGGCATATATTTTATTCAGTCCTCTACCTCAGCGTATCAGTTCACTTTGTGTAGTATAAACCTATAAGAATTCATCCATTATGGCAATACTCTCTAATCTTGTGTGTCAGCCACTGTAGCAATAGTATCAGTTGTCTATAGGTTGTCCCCTACTTTCCTTTTTATTGGGCCACTGCCCTTGTTCAGTAATGAACATGCAGTTTATTTATCACCTAAGTACTGATGTTCAGAACAATGTATCCTTCGTGTATCTGTAAATGGGAGGTACCAGTGGTTAGAGATAAGCTTCTATTGCTGTCTTCGATCTCCAATCCAATCCCTGGTAGCAGATTGGTATCAACAACAAAATTCGACTCTGGTATCAATGGGGACACTTGCTCCTGTCAACAACAGAAAATGAAGCCTAAATTTTTGTTGCCAGTTTTCAATGGGATAAATTATAGATATGCAAGGTCTGCTGTAACCTAGTAGAGAGCTGGTACATAGTTGTGTCAACTAGATAAATTGAAGGTATTAATTCAGAAAAGTATAGATTGAGGTTGAGTTCTTCTGATAGGCTTTACACTTGAGTTGATTGTTGGGTACAGTGGTTCAAATTCGAAGATAGGGATTTAGACAAACAAGTATCACAGAGTATCAACAATACGTTAAAGATACTATTAAGTGGAGACTTAGAAACCTGATATTGGTAGATACAAAGAGGAGTCAGAGTATGGATACCTGTTGGGCAGGAAGTAGACGATGGGGATGTTACTTACATGTTCGATTATGTGGAAATACAACAGCAGTTCAGTAAACGAAGGAACTATGCCTAAGGTACAATTGTTTGGTCAATAGAACAACAGTTAAGGTCTGGACTGTTAAACTGAGAGTGCAGTAAGAGCACTTCAGGTGTAACATTTCAAACCAAGGGTTGTTGCCGTGAAACCAAGTAACAGGGGAATGTGCTAATTTTGTATGATTTGTATCTAATGTAAATGCTGGGTTGTGCAACTAAGGCTCGAGAGTCTTGGTAAGGGGGATTGGGTCTCTTAGCAGGGAATAGTATAAGAGTTTCATAAATTGTCAACATTATTGCCTGTGTGACCAATCGTTAGTGTTGGGGATGCATTACATACTGCACCTAAGAATGTACAGGTTATAGAGTATCAGTTGCCATAAGGAGATGCATTACATACTTGGATACACGAGTATATGTCAGGTGGGATATCAACTGTGGGTGCGGGTTGAGAGTGCCATATGTGTGTATCAATGTACACATGTGAATAGAGGGCTACAGATCTGATAACGGGAAACTGGAAAGCCTATACAGTCAAATTGAAGGTAATTACAGTCTCACTAGAGTTGGTATTGACATTAAAGGTTGTCCCTTCCTTGAAGATCCCTTAAACGTGCCCAATTAGATCATTTTGACAGGATGAGAGGCCAAATTGATAACTGTTTGGAAAGTAGGGTAGGGTACCATCACTGGACCTGGCTTATTACTTGTTCAATGATATAGGAAGAGTAGGATGCAGTCCCGAATATATAAGTAAGGGTATAATACTGTTTGGTTTCCCTATTGTTGTCTTATTAATTGAAAAGAACACAAGGGTATATATGATCTCAAGTAAGTGTACTTCTATGCTGTTGTCCTCCTTTTGCTTCTTGTTGTTTGAAAGCATCAAGAATGAAGTTAGTACATCCCATATCTGTAAACAGAAGGAATTAGAGCAATATAGATATATATATTTATATATATGCTCTTGTATATAAAATTCTCTCCTATAGAATGGTTAAGAATGTACCCCAAACATGAGTCCAATGAATCTAGAAGCATGTGAGCAGTAGGAACCAAAGAGGTATATAGAGCCTAAACCAAAGAGGTTGATAATGGGCCAAGAAGACTAATATTTAAGTAGCTTGCCGTCCTTGAATCTAATTGCTTATTGACACTATATATATGGAATAAAACAGGTTACCTGGACATCGATACTGATAATAACCATACCAGCAGCTCGAAACCTAAGGCAAATATACCTTGCCTTTCTACACAGCTTTATTTGCATGTACTGTCTTTTTATTATTATCCAATTTTTCTCATATTGTTGCTATGTATCTTTCATATCCATTACTAAAATCTGTCAAATCAGCGACGCCTCAGAACGTCGCTAAATAGGGAAAAATACGTCGCTAATATCGATTAGCGACGTATTTAGCGACGTTTGCACGTAGTCGCGATTAACCTAGTCGCTAAACAACAAAATGTCGTAATACGTCGCTATTACGACGACACTCAGCGACGCGGACACGTCGCTAATGCAGCGACTACCAGCGACATAAAACGTCATCATTTACCGACGCAACCTAGCGATGTTGAGCGACTTGACATGCATCGATGCTGACCTGGCTTGAGAGCCAAATGGCGACGTTCTGCGACTTTGCTACGTCGCTATAGTACCGACATATAGCGACGTTTAGCGACGTCCTACGTAGCGATGTTTAGTGACGATCAACGATGGTATTCATCACAGTTAGCGACGTTGTGATACTTACTTAGCGACGTTACCGTCGTCGCTGGACGTCGCTAAGAGTCGCTGAACGTCGCTAATCTTGAAAAAAAAATACAGCATTTGCAGCATCCCCTGCAGCATTTGCAGCATCCCCTACACTATTTGTTACAACAACGACGGTGTGTATCACGAACACAGTATCAAACAACACAGATACACACAATCACGAACACGTTTGAAACACAATCTCATCAATCAACACAGATATATGAAAATTTGTAACAACAATGTCAAACATAATGGTCCACAACTTAATTGCCAAGTATGGGAACGAATGGCTCAAAACACAACCCAAAATTTATTCTAGCATACATTAGTGTGAATCATCTATGTTCTGTACATATGGTGTAGTATATGTTCTTATCGTATCTAGTATCTGAAGAATGTAACAGAATCAAGATGAACTCACATAATATAATACTAAGACATCATCTACTACTATATAAGATATAGTGATAGGTTGTCGTATCATCATTGCCGAGGGATGAGGGTCGGAGGACAAATACCGCTCGAGTGAGCCAAAGGCATGCAGCCACTTCCCTCCCTCTCTCACGCTATCAACGTCACAACTTTTCCACCTCAAGTTCTGATCAAGCATCTTCCTTCTCCTCTCCTCCACCATGGCTCTGGACCCATCTGCTCCTCCCTACTTTCCTTCTTCTTATTTGACTCTCTCAGCCACATATGATATCCACCTCAAGTGTAGAGTCGGGGGAGAAGAAGTGGGCAGGAAGAGGAGGGGGAAGCAGCACAGCCGGCGGCATGACCCGGAGGAAGTACAGAGGTTTTCTTCAACATCCGTAGAAGAACTATAAGGATATATCTTTTCACAATATATCACCTTGTCAAAGACCCTTAATGTGACAACCATGTTATTGCGGTGTCGGAAGACTAACATGTCATAATTTTCTAAGCCGTATGTTTTGACATAATCCTCCCAACTCTTTCCTGCTATGTAGTAATGCAAGATTACTACAAAGCAGGAAAGAGTTTGGAGGATTATGTCAAAACATACGGCTTAGAAAATTATGACATGTTAGTCTTCCGACACCGCGGTAACATGATATTCACATTAAGGGTCTTTGACAAGATGACATGTTGTGAAAAGATATATCCTTATAGTTCTCCTACGGATTTGAAGAAAACATCTGTACTTCCTCTGGATCATGCCGCCGGCTGTGCTGCTTCCCCCTCCTCTTCCTGCCCACTTCTTCTCTCCCGACTCTACACTTGAGGTGGATATCATATGTGGCTGAGAGAGTCAAATAAGAAGAAGGGAAGTAGGGAGGAGCAGATGGGTCCAGAGCCATGGTGGAGGAGAGGAGAAGGAAGATGCTGAATCAGCATTGTCTTCCGGATCGTCCTCATCAAGGCATAACGGGCTGCTCAGCGTGCCCAGCTTCTTCAACTTCTCGCTGGCTGCAGAGTCGAAATGGGAACGGGTCCTCTTTGCCGGCCCGGAGCTCTGACTCGCACTCGTCGCCTCGCTACCGGTTTTCTCTCCTCCTCTCACGCGGGTCATAAGAAAAGAAATTTTGTACCTCTTCTTCACATAAATATCATTGCCGCCTTGTACTCGAGCCTCCTCGTCTGTGACGCTATCCAACTTCCCGGTGCCTACATTGTCACTCGAATCTCCCCTTCGACTCGTATCGTCCTCTTCTTCGCCTGTCTTTTCGCTCCCTGTCTTGCAATCATCTGCTATCGCCGGCCTCTCTCCGAGTCTTCCTCCTCCTCACCCCCATGCTACATCATACACCAAAAAGTGTGCAAGTGCATGATGATAGCATTGGAGGGTGACATATAGCCACCTCACCGTGAGGTGGCACCTCATCTCGCTTATTCTCTCTCTTTCTCTTTATATCTCTCTCTCTCTCTATATATATATATATATATATATATATATATATATATATATATATATATATATATATATATATATATATATATATAGAGAGAGAGAGAGAGAGAGAGACCCGAATAACAACATATACAGGACTAGGAGTGTACGGAATCTACTCCCATCCCTTTTACATCAAACTCAATATTGTGAAGAATACCAACACGAAAAAACTATTTGGCACCCGCGGGTGCACAACTGGTGCACCCGCGGGGCTGAGGACGACGTTGCTGCCACTGCCACCACCCCTACGACTCTGCTACCATCTTCCACACCCCCTACCTCTCCATTGCTGTATCCTGCTCCTCCGGCTACAACGACGACCGCCCCCTCCTGTTACTCTGCCATCCTCCAGTGTCGGTGCCGTCGTCGCTGCCTCCTCCGCCGCCATCGAACCCTCCCCTTACTGCTCTGCCTCCCTCCACCGCGACGGCGTTGTCGTCCTCGGCCCCGCGGGTGCACTGGTTGTGCACACGCAGTTGCCAAATAGCAGGTTTGATTCCAATATTAGAAGTATACATTCCGTCAAAAATCCTTGATAAGGTAATTATTTTATGATTGTTTCCACTGGAAATCGAACCATCATCAACTCGAACCCTCCGTGTAATGTTCCGCTTCACGCGAGACATTTGGTTGGCTTGTTGGATGTGATCAGAAAGTTGGACCGTGACTTGGGTTAGAAATCAAGAGAATTGAGTTTGTAGAGTCAAAAATCCTTTGAGTTTGTAGCCACCCACTAAAATGCAAATTCTTGAATACATTATACAAAAAAATCATCAGAGGCATCCCAATCAAAAATTGTAGAGTCAAAATAGTTAGCATACACAGACTATATATTAGAAGTAATCTTGGGGGGTCTGTCAGAATGGAACCAAGTGGACGGTCCTCTCTAGTTTGTTACTACAACTAAAAACACCTGATGGAAATCTGCATCACACAAAGATCGACATTTTAGCTCGTATATAGCTGAAAGTAGACATGATAAGTGAGAGTACAAATCCATCGTTTCAAGATTAATATACTATAGTGTCTAGCGCTTGTACCTTATGTAAAAAAACAGCATAGATATCAGACAGGACCGATTGGGTTCGAGCCCCTCTCTCTCAATCATAAAGACGTGTAGGTACGTATGGATTGTAATAAAAAAAATTAATATATTGCAGTCGGAAATAAATTAAAATAGGTAGCGACTATGACATTATACATAGGCTAATTTGCAACTAAATATTCCGTAAACTTTTTCCGATTTGCACAAGGTATGAAATAAGAAGGGTTTCACTGTTAACGGAGTAGTACTAGCATCAGGGAACTTTTACTTGGTTATTATATAATAACGTTATAATATTTTAGGGAAACAGATTGAAAAACCGAAAAATGTTCAGGATATTTAGACATTATCTTTATATATAATAAGGCTTCAAAACGGCTCAAAAGTGAGCCGTCTAAGCCGTATGTATATTATGGTCTATTTTATTTTTAAAAAAAATAAATTATATATAAAGTTGTTAAAAAAAGTTTAAAATTGTTATATATATTCAACATGGAAAAAATCGAATTCAACCAAACAAGAAGAAAATCTTCCATCTTAACCATATGAGTTAAAAAAAATAGTTAACTATAATTGAATAATAATTTTATCATACGTTATTATACGTGCTTACATTTACTAGTATATATAATGAAACCAAGAGGCACATTGAGCCACAGGAGAACATGTCTCACTTTTTAGATAACAACTCCAGACCTCTCTACTGGAGAAGGTACCATTACTTGGCTAATTAAGAAGCCTAATATATAATATGAAAGGAAGATTCTTATGGTTAAGTCATCACATCGACTGATAATACATGTAGGTTGCATGTTCTCCTCAAATCTAGAACAAAGTTAAAGCCAACTTTTGCGGAGGCAAATATCCGCATATATGCTCAAGGCTTTGTTCGCCTTTACTACAGTCCACCACAAGAGAGCAACTTTAGGAATAGGCCTATCTTAAAGGTTGAGCAGAACCTAGAAACTAATTTAAAAAAAATTAGAAAAAATCATTCCATAACCTAATCATCATATTTGTAGCTCTCTCTCATTCCTAGAACTCTCCAAAGAATAACTTTGCTGCCCATATTTCATTGAGCAAGTGACAACATAATTAAGTATGCATGAAGCCATGTCTCTCTAATCATCTCCCTAATCTATCTCGAGTAGAATAAACTATCATCGAAGATGGCCTAGGCCCACTAGACGACAACTCAGTAGAAATTTAAAAAAAAAATCTCGTAATAATAGACCCTTCCATACAAGGATTAGCCTATTGTAATAAAACATTTGGAACTGGAGAAGTGTAGATTCATCAAGAGAATCAAAAGAGTGAGGACAAAGCATCAAAGATTGTCGAGTTCTGTAAGAGCATCTCCAACCCTATTGTGAGTTTGGAAAAAATGGTTGTCATATAGGAATGACAAACATTTTTTTTCAAAAGTACTTCTCCAATGCAAATGTGAAATAAATTGTGAAGTTGACATGGCAAGGAGAATGTGAAGTTGGTTGTCTAGATCTAGACAATGCACTTCACAATGACTTTATGTCCACATCATCAATTATGAATAAAAATATATATATATATATATATATATAAGAAGAAGTGAAAAAGTTGTCTTGGAAGTTGAAAAAAAAGTAATTTTATTGTTTTCTCAAACTTTTGTATTGGAGAACATATTTTTATCTCATTGTCTTGTGTGAATGTCATTTTGCCACATAGGAAAGACATTGTCTTATGTCTCATACCACATAGGATTCACAACACAAAACAAGACAATAGGGTTGGAGATGCTCTAATGAACATTTAGCTGACATTTTGGAGTGGTGGTGTCTTAGAAGCCAGAAACTTCTAGAAGGCCAACGAATCTCAGTAAGAATCTCAATTCGACAGTTCTTACTTGGGAGCTCGTTGGGAGCCCGATTCATGATAGGAGCTCGTTTCTACGGGACGGGAGTGCATTTCTCCTCCGATGGAAGCGCGTGCGTTTCTCTGACGACATGAACGCTTCCCACAATATGACCATAATTTTAAAAGAAGATATAAATTTTGAAAAGAAAGTTATAACATTTTTAATACATATATGTTTATCAAAGTACTAAAAAACTAAAAATTATTTACCTTGACATTATAAATAAATCAACGCGCAAATGTTCTCTTTGTAACTTTGAACTGAACCTTATAAATTGTAATAAATATTAGAATATTTAAAGTTTTGAAAAAGAAGATGAACAATAAGATTTGCATGTCACTACTTATAATTCCAGTCCGACTCGATCATCACAAAATGGAGCTCAACAACAAGATGAGTTTTCTCGTCGCCAATGTATCTGTCAAGAGATTATTCTATATTACAATGTTAATCAACTTACAAGTTCTCATATTAGTTAATCTAACCCCACCAGTCCCTTTTTTTTTTTTTTTCAAATTCTCTCGCCTAAGGCATTACAATCATACCCATCCACAAACATATATTGGTGTACTATTCAGGGAAGGCTTCAATGCTATTCTCCAGTACACTTGAACGGTCTCAACTGCTTGCCAAAATGCAGTTGCATATATATATATATATATATATATATATATATATCAGTGTGACATGAAGGGAAGGCTTTAATTGTTCACTTTTCTTTCTTCAACTCATACGTAGTCTTGATTGCTTCCCAGAATGCAGGTATGGCATGAGTATCTGGGACTTCTTTGAAAGAGGGGAGATAATTTACGTCCACAATAACATGGTCCCCGCTGCCATCTTGAATCTGGAAATTTAAGCAAAAAAAAAAACAAGACATTAGAAAGTTGATCAACATTAGACTGGATGCACATTCCCTAAAGCATTTCTCCTCAAATCAGGGCTACAACCAACTAGACTTTCTCACCAATTAAATAACAGTAGGTTGAATTGAATTATGCACTGAATGGCGAAAAGTATAATGGGAAGAAGTAGCCACTTACAACAACATCAAATCCGAAAATTGTAAGTCCAAGCCTCTTCCTAAGCCATCTTGTAGCATTATTGACCAACTCTGCATCAAGACATGTATCTGACTCTTTTCTGTCAACTGTTAACACGTCTTCTTTGGCCACGGGGAGGGATTTCAAACTGTAGTTCAAAACAATTTCAGTACTAGATTTTTGAACTGATCTAATTTTGGTCATTCGTATCTAATACATCAAGTGGAGTTTTACCTATTAAAGAGAATAGGACAAGACCCAGAGTTTCCTGATGACATTAAATAACTTGCATTGGGCATTGATTTCTTAACAGCATGAAATATTTTTGTTCCCAAGGCATAAAATTTGTAAAGCTTCGATCCGTGGTCTACATATTCCTGTGTAACAGAACTTTGTGTTTTCAGCAAAAGAAAGTACAGTTCATTTAACATGAAAAAAAAGAAGAAGTATTTTTAGACTTGGTATAAATGACCATAAAATAAAATTGCTTTTATATTGAATGAAGCAACTGGGCAATATATCCAGGGACCATTATCGATGATTGCAAATAAAATCTAGTGAGATCTTATCATTCTCTTAGATTGATTTAGTAGGTGAGTTTGTTTACACGGATTAGTTTGTTCTGTTGTTGAGTTGCGAAATAGGCTTAGTTTGGATTGTAGTTTGGGGGATGGGCACTTGTGCAGTCTCCCATTTTGGAAAGCTCGTTGGGCTAGTTTTCCAGAAATGCTCATTCGAGTCCTTAAATGAATGGCACATTTGAGCAAACGTCCACCTGGAGGACAGTCCGTTTGGCTTCCCCCATTGTGTTCAGTAACTATAGAGTATCAGATGAAGCGTTAGTGCAATCCAAACTGGCCCATAGTTTCGAGGTAGTTGGGCCCTTAAGTGTAAATAAATCCTAGCAGAAAATCATGTCATTGCAAATAGTTGGCAACAAAGGACGTCTAGTTTCATTGAATGAAACTATCTATACATGCCTTTCAAATATACTTTAATTCTAGTCTCCCTTGGCCCGCAACATCCTTTACTTTGGGAAGTGTCTCCAGAGCGATTCATCAGGTATTGTATTTACGTTTAATAATCCTTCGTCAACCTGGAAGGCTATCTTGAAAGCAAGGATGAGACATGAATACTGATATTAGAGTTTTCTTATGATTTGATTGCCTGATGGTCTTCATTTTTGACATATTTTAGGGTAAAAAATGTTGGGTAACTAAAATGTCATCATAAACCTTTGGCAATATTTTCTTCTCCTGCTTCCTTAGAATGGACAATGTGTACATCGCTAATGGATTTGTCTCCTCACTAGTTAAAGTCGGCTATGATCAACAACAGTTGAGAATTATAGCTTAATGGATTTAATATATTGCAATTGGGATGTGTTTCAACAGAAAACGACCATCTCCAGAATGGGCCAGACTTCAACTTCGATTGGCTGACGAGCTGGAGGCCGATCCGAGTTGGTGGATGAAGGCCAATGTCCAACTCGAAAGGAAGAGGCCGATGTAAACCCCCAGCCATATGAACAAAGGAATCATACTGAGCTCATTCCGAAGTCAATTTTGGATCGGCTGAAGGATGAAGACAATGCACCACCCTAAGCTGACTACACGCCGATGTAATCCTCCCATGCCAACTGCACAAAGGAATCACGCTAAGATAGGGGGATCATCAGTGGAAACCCCTTTGGCGGTTAAGTCAAAAAGGGATGGTCGATAGACTAAATAAGAGAGCTAGTCAAAAGACAAGAGTGTGTACCTCCATTTTTGTGCCCTCAGGGTTCTTACTTACAGGCGTATGGGCGGGGTATACCCATAAATAAGATTTATTACCTGCTTTGTCACTATGGGCTTTAAGGATATATTTTGGTCCAAGCTGCTTCACCCTTTTAGGGATTTAATAAATGTCAAAGTGATTTCTGACTCAATGGTAAGATCATCTCTTGGTGTGTTCTTGAGCTCATGGGCCTCCACTTTGAGTTAAAAGTTAACAAATCCAACATATGCCCCCCATACTATCGGTTTGCTCTCGACAAGTCTGCCGATGGTACATAAAACAATTCTGTTCTTTATTAGTCTTCAGTTCTTCAGTTTAGAGGATGATCATGCGTCATTTGTACTATAAATGTAGAGTATGATGATGTCTTGTACACAGGATGACGATGGACTTTACCTTCCATCCCTTCAAAATTATTAGGTGTAAAGACGAGGATGGATTTTATCTTTAATTATGTGTAATGCATCATTTTGCACATCATCAGTGAAGAAGATTGATGAAAAAGATAATTTAAAATTTATTCTTCCATGTATCATCTTACACATCATCAGCTCGGAAGAAGATAGTGGATTTTATCTTTCAATTAATGTATCTTCGTGCACGTTAATTTAAAGTAATGTACCGACTTGCATATTATCGATGCCGAGGACGATGATGAAAAATCTAAGTAATTCATCATCCTGAAAATTATTGATACAAAAGATGATGGTGAGAAATCGAAATTATGGATTGTCTCACATATTATCGATACATAAGGTGATGGTGAAAAATATCATCTTGTACATCATTGGTAGAGAAGGTGATTGTAAAGAATCTAAATAATGTAACGTTTTGCACATTATCCACGCAGAATTGCACATTAACGACGCAAAAGATGATGAAAATTTAAATAATGCATTATCCTGCACATTATAGGTGCAGAAGAAGGTGAAAATTTTAAATAATGCATTGTCCTACACATTATCGGTGCAAAAGATGATGGTGAAAAATCGAAATAATACATTGTCTTTCACATTATCAATGTAGAAGATTGATGTAAAAAATCTAAATAATGCATCGTATGCATCGTCTTGCACATTTATTACAGAAGATGAAATATCTAAATTGATGCATCATCTTGAACATTATTGGTGCAAAAGATGGTGAACAATCTAAGTAATGCATCGTCCTACACATTATCGGTACAGAAGAAGATGAAAATTGAGATGCCATGTTCCACCAATCATCATACAACTTCAGCCACAATAGGATATAGACTATAATCTTCTGTCCCGTGTTAATGAGATGCCATGTTCCACCAATTAGGGGTGAGCAAATACCGACCGCTACCGAAAAACCGACCGAATACCGATTAAAAATATCCCCAAAAACCGAACCGAAATTATGTACCGATACCGAATTATCGAACCGATTAAAATATGGTATAATGGTAGTGGTAACGGTTTGAACGTAATACCGTACCGAAAATACCGAACCGAACCGATTATATATATATATATATATATATATATATATATATATATATACATTTTTTTTCCGTTAGAATGTTGTTCGCGATTAATTTTATATTACTCTTTTTCATTTTTATCTTTGTTTTAGTTGAAAATTAGTTTGTTAGAACTTAGAATAAATTTTGGTGGACTTGAAGTTATGTTAATAATGCTAAGAATTGAGTTTTGGTCTTTTGAGCTTATATTTTTTTGTTTTCATATAATTTTGAAATGAATTTTAGTGTACTTAAACTTATACTAAGAATTAAACTTAGTGATCGTGTTTGATCTTTTAAGCTCTTTTTTAGGTGTTTGCGACTTGTTACATATTATTCTAATAAATTTGATTAATTGATTGTTTGGTAGAGGCTTGGCTTTGAAATTTAATGCTTCCAAAAAAAAGTAAAAAAAATATTTTTCTAGGTTAAGAGGTTCATATTAAGTGTGTTGATTGATCAAATGTTAAATGGTAAAATACCGATACCGAACAAAAACCGACCGAATACCGATTTAACCGAAACCGAAAAAACCGATTCTAAATGGTACGATATTGGTATTGATTTTTTAAATACCGATTTAAAAAAATGCCGAAAAATCCAACCAAATACCGACCGATTATACCGACGCTCACCCCTACCACCAATCATCATACAACTTCAGCCACAATAGGATATAGACTACTGGAAATTGCTGAGAAACCCAATTTCGGGGTTGGTTTTTATGAAAAATCCACCCGCATAATAGGTTTTATGAAATGTCCAGAATTATATATTTTCACGTTAAGTATTCCAAGATTTTCTTTAGATCCTCTGTATTTACAAAATTAATACCATAACTACCCCTCCACGTAAATTCAGATTTGGATTGCGATTCTCGTCGTCTTCTTCTTCTTCTTCTTCACGCGAGATCTGAATTCCATTGCTCTCATCTTCAGCAGAGATCGCAAAGATCGTTCGTAGTTCACCGTAATTTTTTTCCAGTCGAACTCCGATCATCGCTCATCTTCTTCTTCTTCTTCTTTTCCGACAATTAGGTCAATTATGGAGAGAAGATTTTCTTCTTTTCCATAAAAGTTAGCATCGTTTTGAAAGAAGAACGAAAACTCTTGAATCTTTATTCATGTCAAATTTCTTTCCACAAAACAAAAAAAATTTAGGTTTTGTCAACTGTTCTCCGTCGATATCACACGAAGAATAGTCATTCTCCTGCATTTTAACAAAAAGAATGACATTCTCCGTGTAAATTAACACGGAGAATGCCATTCTCCGTGTTGAATGGCATTCTCCGTGTTTCTAACACGGAGAATGGCCATTCTCCTGTGTTTTAACATTTGAATGACCATTCTCCGTATAATTTAGCACGGAGAATGGCCATTCTCCGTGTAATTTAGTACGGAGAATGGCATTCTCCGTACTAAATTACACGGAGAATTTAGTACGGAGAATGGCATTCTCCGTACTAAATTACACGGAGAATGGTCATTCTCCTACGTTTTAACACTGAGAATGACCATTCTCCGTGTAAATTAACACAGAGAATGCCATTTTCCGTGTAAATTCACACGGAGAATGTTATTCTCCGTTTTATTTAACACGGAGAATGGTGTTTCTAACACGGAGGATGGCCATTCTCCTGCGTTTTAACACTGGAATGACCATTCTCCGTGCTAAAATACATGAAGAATGGCCATTATCCGTTTTATTTAACACCCATTCTCCGTGTAATTTAGCACGGAGAATGGTCATTCTCCGTGTAAATTAAGACGGAGAATGCCATTCCCCGTGTCACTAACACGGAGAATGACCACCCTCATGCGAAATTAACATTTTTTTTGTTTTAACACGGAGAATGGCCATTCTCCTGCATTTTATGGTCAGTTGAAACTTTGGAGGACCATAACTTTTGACTGGGAGGTCGAAACGAGGCCCGGTTTGTCGCAAAATGAGCGTATCTTCGAGGAGCCTGAGATTAACCGCTTCTCCGTTAGACGGCCTTCCAAAATTTTAGAATCGCAAAAAAATGATGTTTGGACTTCCGTTTTAGCACTTTTGCTGTTTGTCTCGGTTTTTTCGAAATTTTTCGACGAGTTTTTGAAGATTTTTGGGAAGAAAACCTAGATTCGAAAGTGAGCAGCGTATGGAAGAAGATGAAGTATTGAAACGTTTTTTTAAGAGTAGTTTCGTGGGTGTTTTCAATAAATTAGAAGGAAGGGCAAAACGGTCATTCGGAACCCTCTTTATATATTTTTTCCTAATTCTGGGCACGCGATGAAATGTTATTGCGCGGTGAATTTTTCATAAAACTTTTTCGTTTTTTGGACATTTCATAAATTCCCCCTATAGACTATAGTATATAACTACGTATGAGACAAAATATAGTATATAAGTACCTAATGAAAATAAGAACAAATGACAGAATAATGCTTCTGAAATTGGCTGAATAATCTTTCAAAAACTCATCAATGTGACAAATAACTTAGATGAGAAAACTCACAAGAAATTTCAAATAATTTAGTAAAAACATTATATGTGAATTTTCACGGTGATTATAAATTAACTAAGGGTGCGTTTGATTACAAGGTGGGAAATATGTGGAAAATAAATTAATTCCATGGAAATATTTTACTAGGGAAGAAATTCTATGGAAAAATTCCACGGAATTAATTTGGGTGTTCGATTGTCGTTATTTTCCATGAAAAATAGTTACTTTTCATGAAAATTGATATTTTCCTATAGGCTGAGCCAGTTTTATTTTCCACCATTTTGGAGGAAAATATGGAAAATATGGAAAATAATAGATTTTGGAAAATAATTCCATGGAAAATATACAAACACTACATTTGGTGGAAAATTTGTGATGGAAATATTTTCCATGGAAGAAAAAAGCTCAATCAAACACAGCCTAAAGGAAAAATATAGCAAAATGGCAACAAGAACAAGAAAGAAGATAAATACCCAAAGAAGAGTCATACTTTCATGATAAAGCTGTGCCTGCTTTACCTGAATAATAGCAGGAAGTGGAACGGCAAGGCCCTCAAAATCTTCAAACTTGAATACCAAGGCCTGTGAAGAAAAGTGAAAAGTGAATGATACAACAAAAGAAACCAGCCAAAATTAATAATAAAATAATAAAGTACACAAAATCACCTACAAGAACTAAAGATTTGCAAACCTAAACCGTCAGTATTAACCATGTAGTACTCATTAATGATCATTTAAGAACCAATCTTTGATTTCCTAGGTCAAACAATATGAAACATTCTGCATTATAAACTAACCATCTTTCTTAATTTCCCCTTCAGCAAACGAGAACATAACAAGAAATTTTATGTTTCCAAAACTGAATTAATCTAGAAATTTCAGTTTCAACTGTATGACAGTATAGATGAACCACCATAATGACCACTAAATACTTTGGCCAACTTTACCAGCACAAAAAAATGGATATTAAAGATAGTACCATGTTATGAGCATCAGCTACGCCGCAGGCGACTTGTGGTTTCACTATAACTGGAAATGATAATTTAGCTTCTGATAGTCGCTCCCTTATATTAAGGTCATGAAAACTATCAAGCTGCACATATAAACACCATAAGTACTAACAAGAATAAATGTTTAAAGCTGAAGAAGGTTGCAAAATCATTGCTAAACAATAGGATGTTGCACAGTTTTGAGGTTCCAGTATCTGATATATTATACCCTACAAAAGCAACAGTTTGGCTTCAATAAAAGAAAACAAAAACTATCTACACCAAAAATCAGTAACATGGAAATGTTCAAGTATAAAGCTAGTGTGCCTTTCCGAACTCCTCTCATTTCTTATCCACTTACAAGATTTCTGTGCAAAATAAATAAACATGTTTATGTCAGAAAGAGACCTTCAGATAATGAGGTGCCCGTAGTCTGTTATGATCACCAACGATGTCATTCTCCAATTCAAGTAGAATTTGTTGAATCCTATGGCGATCCAGTAGAGGGTATATGCTTTCAATTGGGTCTATCATGCAACAATCAGGGTGGCCTTGGATATACCTGCACAAGGATTAGAAGAAAATTATAAATCTGCAACTGAAGTTTGTTGAATAAACAAGTTTAAGTTAGAAGAAAAAAAAAGTATTTAGAAGAGAGAAATACTTGCTAAGAAATTTCCAACCAGACATGCACCAATTGGTGAGACTATATATCGTTAGTTAAATACTATTATAGTTGTTAGTATATGTAGTCTAGTTTAGTCCTAAATTGGATAGACTTGTATGAGGAAGGTTCCCCTACTTTTAAAAATATTAAAATTAACTCAAATCACCCAGTGAAGGATGTACCAAAGAGTCCCAGTGTCATGGTATCATAGCATGTTTCATCTAGCTCTCACCTTCCACCAAAATAAATTTTTCATCACAATAAAATCCTAGCCATCAATATCTCTCCAATCCTAATCCTAGCCATCCATCCATTAATCTCTTCAATCACTAACTCTAAAAATCCCTAGTTATTCCTTCTACAAAACCCTAGCCTCCGCCGGTCCCATATCCCAAAACCCATCTTCTTCACTAAAATACCCCCATCATGTTCTGGTTCACCAAGGCAAACCATTCCACTTTCTAGATTTTGAACAACCCAACAAAGAGAAGAAAAAGAAAACCTCTCAATCCCTTATCCACTACAGCAGCCCATCTCCTCACAAATTTCCCACCCGATATCTCCATGCTAGCAACACCTACAAAACTTTCCTATTGCGATCTCTAGCCCAAAACACTCCACTTGCTATCTCTAACAAAATAGCCCAGACTTTTCATGAAGAAACAAGAGGGGGCTATCATGTTTAACTTTGAACTGAAGACAATGATAGTCATTATCTGCCTCCTTTCTTTGCCATCTTTAGCGCTATACTAGGTTCTTTTTTGCCGGGTACTCGTACCTATATTGGTGCTTCATAGACAAGCACAAGATGGCATTGCCATGACCCTAGAAGGATAGTTGGAAAGTAGGTAGCCTACCCTTTTCTCATGCAGTATGATGATCTCATACATGAACCTTTTGTCATTGGGGAACTCCAGGAACCTTATCAAAGATAAGAACTTGACTTTACCAAATTATGGTATGCTAATAAAAAGGAAACCAGAATAAATATTATAAGAAACGTAAAGGTCCTTGTAAGAGAAAGTATTTTGTTGTTTTCAATAACTTTATTATACTTATAAGAGAAAGCACTCATATCTCCTCAGACATGGGACTAAACTAAGGCTGATAAATATAATGCAAAATAGATTTTTTAAAAACAGAATAGTAAACCTTACTTGTATGTCTTCCGTGCTACATCAGACAACCCGCATGACTCTCCTCCACTTTCCTTTTGAATGAAGAGACATTCATGTCCCTCATTTCTTCATGTTGTCTATGCAACCCTACCACCTATATCACTGAGCAGTCATTTAGGGGCCTTAACTGCTGATCCGGGCTATTTTCCTTTCAACGATGAAGCTTATCCCTAATCGTCTTACTGACCGACCGTGGCGCCTCTTATTTCTACTTGATGTAAGCTAAAAGAAGAGTTTATGTTGATCCTTGACGTAAGTTAAAAGTGATAGGAAATGGTGGGTACCTCCTCCAATGGTCCACACGGTAATCATAACTCCATGATATATATCCTTAACCATCTCAATATATCCACTATATAATTGTTTATTTTCCAAATCCATCACATTATCTCATTAGGTACTCTATCCCTCTTATTCTCCCTAAACATTTTCCTTAATTTTCTTAGTAATTAAATGGCTTCAAGTAGTAAAACCAAAATTTCTCTGAAATTCTAGTTTATTTTCTTAATCTTTGGTCAATTAGTGTCTCCCAGAGTTTCTTCGTGTGCCTTATTGATATTTTAAGTAGTAGTTTTTTTCTCTCGTAGAGTTTGCTCCATATATGACAGTGGCTTTATTCATGAAATCTTGAAGTACCAAACTAAAATAATAGTTTTTACCTGTAAATATGTGGAAGCTTAAACAACTGAATAACCTTATTGACAATAAGAAATCAGTAACCATTCGCTTTCTAATGTGCAAGACAACAGACTGACAGGCAGATGGTGTGTGTAGCTTAACTGGCATATATAACAACAATACAGGATTTCCATGCATAACTGGACGAAAGAAACATATTCCTTTGAAGTAAAATTGGCTATAAGAATAAAAGAAATAGGAAGAGAACAGCTTCAAAGTTAAATCATTCTATCCAGTAACATCATTTGGCAAGGTTTCAATTTGGAGTTACCTTTTCAATTCAGACATTCCCTCGGAAAAGGAAATGCTCTGAGGAAAATCTAAAGATGAGGACAGGTCGATGCTGCTTATCTCATCTGTTACTTTGTGGAGAACCATGTCAACTTGTTGCAGTTGAGATGTCAATGGTAGGTCAAACGTAATAGGAACAAACATCAGTCCATTTTGAGTAGGATACATAGGGAAAGCACCTCTCTGTCACACGCATGGTAAAAAAAATTCAGCAGCAATTTATTAGTCAGTTGAGAACTCCAACTTCTTAACAAAAACTTGCCTGGGAAAAGTCTAGTTCACGTGATGGTTTCATAACATAGCCAACCATAAGCAACGATGTGTTATGATTTGCCTGATTGCATAAAGAGAAAAAAACATCTCAAGAATAGATTCCAAAATGCAAAAGAATGATTATAAATAAGAGCAATAAAAGAAGAAGAAAGACAATATAAAGTCACAAATTATTTCATAGTTGGTTGACAAACAAACCATTTTACTGAAATTGCAAATAGTGATAGGCAGCTCCTCCAACTTATCAATAAAGAGCAATTCTTTCTTCAAGACCGCACCATTATCGGTACCTAAAAACATGAAATGACAAATTAATCATGCTAAGTTATAGGCTTAAAAGTAACAGCAACAAATTACAAATAAGAAAGT
Source organism: Iris pallida (assembly GCA_029216955.1). NCBI lineage: Eukaryota > Viridiplantae > Streptophyta > Magnoliopsida > Asparagales > Iridaceae > Iris > Iris pallida. The sequence continues at coordinate 2,518,417 of JANAVB010013597.1, read as the reverse complement.
GGAAGCCTTTTCTATAGAAAGATAATAAATGATCACACCTACACAAATGATCCTCCAACCCTGCTTGTCAAGCTCAGAGAAAAAGGCTTCATCTTTTCTGAAGGTTACATAGAAACAAGCCTCTCCAACACCACTCCAAGATAGCATCAGCTTGTTAAGTGAACCACTTGCAGAAGACACGTGCAGTGGAAAGCAATCAAAGGAGAATGATGTTGCTGCTCTTGCCAAAAATGTTGCCTATAACAAGCAGATATAGTTCTCAAAAACTACCTAACATAGTCTTATACGATAAGTACATGTCCAAGGTTTGCAAATTTACAAATTTTACAGTACACGTGACAGTCCATCGTGTCATGATTTTATAAGTCACTGCCAGCAATAAGGATAGCATTCATTCGTTTGGTTGATTGCACTATAGATGATAGAGTTGCTAAAACTTAGGGCACGTTTGGTTTGCAGGATTGGACAACGTAATGTAATTGGCATTACGTTGTCAATCTAGCTCGGGTGTTTGGTTGGACAAAAAAAATTAGATGTAATGTAATCGCGATTACAAGTTTGATTACATTACATCAATTTCTTCTAAACTCAATTACATCATAAAACCTATGTAATCGCAATTACATTACAACTTAAGCGGAAGGTTGGTATGCTATAATTTGATCTTTTTGTTCGTTTTTGGTCATTTTTTGTTGTTTTTGTTAGTTTTTTGTCGTTTTTGGTCATTTTTTGTCGTTTTTGTTCGTTTTTTGTCATTTTTGTTCGTTTTTGTCATTTTTTGTTGTTTTTTGTTTGTTTTTGGTCGTTTTTTTTGTCGTTTTGTTCGTTTTTTGTTATTTTTTTCGTTTTTGGTTGTTTTTGTTTGTTTTTTTGTTCGTTTTTGTCCTTTTTTGTTGTTTTGGTCCGTTTTTTATCTTTTTGTTCATTTTTTGTCATTTTTGTTCGTTTTGGTTGTTTTTGTTTGTTTTTTTGTCGTTTTTATCCCTTTTTTTTTGTTGTTTTTGTCCCTTTTTGTCGTTTTTGTTCGTTTTTTGTCATTTTTGTTCGTTTTTCCTTTGTTTTTGTTTTTTTTTGTCATTTTTTGTTGTTTTTGGTCTTTTTTTTCGTTTTTGGTCTTTTGTCGTTTTTGTTCGTTTCTTGTCATTTTTGTTCGTTTTTTGTCATTTTTGTTCGTTTTTTGTCATTTTTGTCCCTTTTTGTTCGTTTTTTGTCGTTTTTGTTCGTTTTTTGTCATTTTTGTTCGTTTTTGTTTTTTTTTGTTGTTTTTGTCCTTTTTTGTTTTTGTCCGTTTTTTGTCGTTTTTGTTCGTTTTTTTGTTCGTTTTTCATTGTTTTTGTTTTTTTTTTGGTCGTTTTTTGTCCTTTTTTTGTTGTTTTTGGTCTTTTTTGTTCGTTTTTAGTTTTTTTCTTTTAAATTTTTAAAAAAAATTAGTGATCCACTTTTTAAATTTTATGTTGTATTTAAAAAAATATTAAATTAGAAACTTAATTACATTACATGGTAAACCAAACATATGAATGCAATTGACATTACATTACATGGTTTGATTACATGCTTCAACCAAACATAGTAATGTAATTGTAATTCCATTACATTACAAACTCAATTACATTACAAATCCAATTCCATTACGATTACGATTACATTACAATGAACCAACGCAACCTTAGTGTCAATTGGTTGACTGGACCTTGTTTTAAAAAACAATGTTCCATTGCTTATGTACATGCATTAACCACCACCTATGACACCAATTCTGTTTGTAGATGAAACAAATTATCACTTCAAGAACTAGATCCTTTACCGTCAAAGTAGTAGAAATATTCCATACACTAGAGCTATAATTTGTTTAATAATAATTAAGGGTTGGTTTTACGTTTGGCAGATTTCATTGAGTAGGTTTCCTTGTGTAAGATCAGCAAAATCCTGTGCAAATTGAAACCCTACAGGATGGACCAATGTTGAACATAAAAACCAATAGTCAAAAGGAACAATTACAATAAATGACGAACATGCTCAGCTTTTCTGTCACCATTTGCTAATAAAGTTATTTCAGAAATCTCTTATAGTCATTGCGAAAGTTTTGGTATCTTCCACATTATACTGAAAACAACAATATGTTTGGTCTCTAGACCCAAAAACAACTCTTAACTTGGAAGACCATATCTTCTACAGCTTGTCATAAACTAAAGACTAATTGATGGTACATAATTGTAACTCTGCTAGTGCTTATGAAGAGAACTTTTTTATTGTAAGGAATGCTCCTGGATATTTCATATTAAATTGCATGTTCTCAAATCATCTGTTTCATACCATTCTAATTGGTTGGAAGACTTGTCTTCAGTTTTAACAGTAAAAATGGTGGAAGGCACCAATTATATATCTTTTGATCATTAACGCACACTGATTTGTTTCACTCCATCTTGAACAGTATATTAAGTACATGTATAGTATTATATTCTCTAAATAGCCGGCGAGAGATAAGGAAAAGCATTCGGTAGTAGATCATGATACACAGAAATCACTAGAATAGAAATGCACCTTTTGTTGTGAGACATCCTCCCGATAACAAATTCCCTGGAGAAGAAGTGCATAAGATCAGATGGTTCTTTCATGTGATACTCCACTTATGAATAATGTCAATGTGAACCTAGGTTGCACGGATACAAATACGAAATGGGCACACCATCTTTTAGTGCGGCCTACTGTATTTACAGTCTGTTATCATGTCCATTATCTGTGCGGTACAAAGAGACATGAACACTACCGACTTTTGGAATGTCCGTGCTTCTTAGGTGTGAAAGCAGTTAACAATGCATGCAAATCAAACTGACACAAACTGTAGAAATAATATTTTATATATTAAAATCATAAGAAATTTGACCGACTCTATTTAATTTGCTCGCAACAGCTAGAACAAGGTCATTTCAGCAATTCAGCATGTACTAGGGAAAAAAGGAAGAATTTGACACCAAAATTTTGGCATTTCATACCCAAAATATACATATATAAGGCTAATTTGAATTTAAATACCTTCAACTTTCACGCCTTTACAGGTTGCTACCTAGTACAATTTTTATTAGAACTTTGCTACCTTGAAGTTTATTTAGGGGATGGGAGGAAAAAGGAAATTGGTTGATATTTTTTAGGAGAAAAATTATTGCTTTGCAGATGACCGTCAAAATGTGGATGAACTGAGGTAGTTAATTGCAAAATCTGAAAAGGTTCACGGCAGCGGTTTGCTAATAAAAAATAGTATGGGAGTAGCAACCTGCAAAAGCATGGAAGTTGAAGGCATCTAAATGCAAACTAGCCATAAAAAAAATTGATAACGCACACAGACCTACACGTCCTTACGGTTGGGGGGGTTGGGGGGGGGGGGGGGGGGGGGGGGGGGGGGGGGGGGGGGGCTCTAACCCTGCCGGCCCGCCTGGCGTCCGCGGTGCTCCACACGAGCTATAAGCGCTAGACAGTAACATGCATTTCATACCAACAATTATACGTATAAAAAAGAAAGCATACTGACATCATAGTGCCATCAACCAAACGAATTCTAAATCAAATTATTAGCTAGATCAAGTGGAACATAATCTACGGACACCAATGCAACAGGATACGGACACGCCGACGATTTATGGAGTGCCAGAGTTTCCAAGCATATAATAGTGCCATCAAATCATTAGCAATACACTGGGAAAGTTCCGATTGTTTTCTCAATTTGTACAAGAAATAGACCAATAGTTTGGGGGGAAAGGAGAGGTTTTGTGGATTTTTACCACTCGGAGGTTGGAGTGCTTGAGCCTACGCAGAAGAGTGTCAGATCTCGGCGGGATGGAGAGATTCCTGTCCTCGTCTTCGGAGAAGAGGAGGGATTCTTCTATGACCACTCCTCGAACGGTGCCCATCGTACCAAAGTACACTTCCTCGAGCGACGCCAAGCCTCCACCGCGTCTGCGCCTGAGCTTCGCCACGCTCCTCCACCACGTCGATCGAGCACGGTGAGAATTCCTCTCTCGATCACTCTCCTCTCTCTCTCAATTGCTCTCTCTCTCTCTCTCTCTCTCTGCCTCTTTCTATTTTAATTTATTTTATTTATTGTTTTTTTTATTTTAAAAACTTAGAATGGGATCATTGGGATTATTTTAGAAATTTTAATTTTAACTTTGGGCTTTAATGGGCTTTGAGCCCATTAGAGTTAAGTATATATAGAATTTATTTGGTTGGGCTTTAAGACAAATTAAAATAGATTTTTTGTAATTGGGTTTAAGCCAATAGAAAATTTAGTTAATAAATTATGTTGTTGATAATATTTAAATGCGCTTTGACCCCTACATTTTTATTTTATGAGTTGGTCTTAATCAATGGGCCCTAAGCCATTTAATTTAATTAGTTTAAATCGGGCCTTGAGCCCTACATATCATTTTTGGATTTTATTTAATTAGTTTCGCTTATGACCTAAATCTTAATTTGCTAATTATTGGGCTTGAGCCCTAAATAATTCTTTAGAATTTTCATATATTTTAATAATTCCTAAATAATTTCTAAAAGCCATTTTGACTAAATAGATTTTTTTCTAAATATAATTTCTAATAGCTATAACTATTTTCCTAATAAATATATATAAATCTATTTGACTTTGAGATTAATTCTTAAATCAAATTCTTTTTTGACTAAAATAGTCAATTCTTGGTCATGACTAATTATATCATTTTCTATTTCTTTGCGAATCTGGACTTCTTCGTATCGACCATGGCTATTTGAACTATTCCTAACTAAATGGAACTGTCTGTTTCATCAACTTTGGATCATCTCTGGAAGTGTAGCCTCTAAATCTATTTTCGTGTCGATAAGTTCGTGTCGCACACGTAGAGTCCAACTAATCCAGGTAAGTATATCTTGCCATGATTTCTGATTTTGTATATTTATTTTAGCATATCTTATTTATGTTATTTTTTTCTTATTTGTTTATTTCTTTATAACAGTGCGTCCAAGTCATACTTGGGTGCAAGCGACTGAGCTAGTCATTTAGTTGTCTTTATTTATTTATGCATGTTGACCTAGTTTTAGCAGACTACACTATAAGTGTGAGGTATTTTATATCTCCTTCGGCCTAGACACATGTGTTTGACAAGGTGTGTAAGTTTCATATAGGACACGGACTCGCGTATTCGATTGGCCATCAATATATTGGGAAGTGCGATGGATAGGAGGTGACTGTTGTCATGCCCTGATTCTATCTAATTGATAGTCGTCCCCCGGACGTGAGGCCGTGCAAGCCTAAGTTGCACTCGCACAAGGCAGAATCATAAGGTTATCCGAAACACAACAACTAGATAGTACGTAGAGAAATTGAATAACACATTTTATCTGGAAAGAAACTTTGCTTCATTAATATTGAACATCATTTATAAGACTATTACAATAGGCGTCACGCGGGCTTACAACTTGACTCAAAATACAAAATGACTCTGATGAGATAGTCGTCCCATACATTATTACATCCCATTTTATACAACCAAAACACAAAACACCTGCTATTGTGGGGAGTCGAGCCATCTTTCTTTTGGACTAAATGTGGAGTCTTCAAAGATTGAAACAAGCCTTCGGCACACGGTCGATGCTTCAAAATGAGCTAGCGTCGCATTGAGTTTATGTGGCACGTCCTTCTTGGTTCGGGGGTACCTATAGAGAGCGAGGATCAGTACTTGTCATGTACTGGTGAAAGGCAATTTAAATACCACGCTCTCATTTGGTTCAAGAAGTTCTGTGAAACATTATATATATATATATATATATATATATATATACATATATATATACATATATATATATATATAATATATATATATATCTTATACAAAACACAAAGGTTTTGAATCCTAGGGCTGACTGTGCCAAGATAAAGAGTGGTTGGGATTTAATCTTGGTGAATCAACGGTTGTGGATGAGCATTATTGAGAGTGGGGTTTTATGGGGAATCCAAAGAGTGGGGTTTGCACTCATAATGGTTGTGGATGAGCATTATTGAGAGTGGAGTTTTATGGGGAATGAGCATTATTGAGAGTGGAATTTTATGGGGAATCCAAAGAGTGGGGTTTGCACTCATAATGGTTGTGGATGAGCATTATTGAGAGTGGAGTTTTATGGGAAATCCAAAGAAAATTCACATCCAGCAGTGGTTGGGATTTAATATTTGATGGGGCCTCATAATTATTATTGTTCGTTTAAAATTGGGGGTCCAAGATTTGAGGGGAGAATATACCTTAAATGAACCATGCCCTATGGGCACGGGTTATGACTAGTATATATATATATTAATATATAATATAATATATATATTATATATATATATATATATATATATATATAGCCATCCTATTTAATTACATGTAAACAATTGATAGGCATAATAACGTAAACTATGCTAGAACTTACCTACATCAGAGTGTGTCATTGCAATGTGAAACTTACCATGTTTTTTCTGCTGTAAATTATTATCATTTATTAGCATAGTGTGTGTAATTGTACGTGTGAATGTCACTGACACCACAAGTCATCCTGGACTATAGCTTGGTTAGACGGTGACCCTTTTAGCGTGGGTAGCGAGCCCCGCTGAAAGTTTCGAGTAACATGTGCTAGTATCCATTACAGCTATCTTTGCTCTCCTCCTAGGCCGAATCGGTCCCGTGGCCCCAGGGTTACCGTTCGAAGCCATACCTTGTGTACAAGTTATCCATGACCGTGTCAGACTACACTAGTTACTCAAGCACGATCTAACATAATAAACTTTATTATTTTATCGTGTTTGCCTTATCGTGGTAACATTTAATCAATGAGTCTATAATTTGCTTAACACAGTTTTATATCATGAATAACATAGCAAGCATGTAGCAATTTCATGGCATAACAGTTCTATAGCGAGTGTACGTGAGAAATCATGCAACAGTTCATTAAAATTAAGCATTTGTGACCTAGCATCCTCAACTAACATTTTATTGATTGATTGGAGAATAAGAGGGTCAAAGGAGAGAAGGGTCAGTCATTCACCTTGATTGCTTGAGGCGAGAGGGGGAAAGTTGGTTGTGCTAGACGGCGTCTACACGATCACCTGAAATTGCATAAGTAATGAGTCAGCACTCTACCCTTCTATTCTTAGTTCGATATGAAATACGAAGTTCGAAGACGCAACAATGAAATCCATCGAAATCATTCACGAAAATGCATGCATTCATAAACCAAAGTCAAGAAGCAAGTGTGGCACAAAAATAGGGCAATAGGAGGTCTCTCCCGACTCAGCCGTAGAGTCCATCCTCGGGGCACAACCCGTTGAATATGAGACTTAATTCTAAAGAAGCCGATCCATAACGAGGAAAGGATTTTGATTCAACCGATCCCGACAAATCGATAGCGATGGTGTTTCTTAACCGCGCTCCCTGTATCACAATGAGGAACTGTAAGCACCCTAATTTTTTTGGTATATTATTTTATTTTATATGATTTTTATATTAAACTATATTTTATTTTTAATTATGGTTGTATAGGCACTTTTTCGTAGCTTTGATTTTGAAGCACAACAATTATCAATTTCTCAAATCTAGTTCCATATTCATAATCTAGACGAGTCCACCTTAATTTTGGTATATCATATCCCACTTGAACATGTTTCCTTGTATTACATATTTCTTGTACAACTTTGGGTCAAAAATGGTCATTTTAGCCAATACCATAAAAGTAGATGTATTTTTTAATTTCGATTTGAGGCTTAAACCCGATTCACACCATTCGACCCAATATATTTGACCTATTTTGAGTCTACTACACACATGCTAATTATGTCTCTCTCATTTGAGTTCCCATGTGCTATTTATTTTCAAATGGCATACAAGACCCATTAATTAGCCTTTCAGAGTCAAATTCGATTATAAAAATCATACCGACCTAGAACTAATCCACCTAGCCTTAGTTGAGCCTACAATAGGTTACAATAATTTATTAGGGTGAATTTATATTGATTTTTTAGAGATTTTGTATAGCCATACAATAGTTTAAACTAACCCACCATTGACTTTCCATTAGGAAACTCGATATTCTCCTATAGATTCAATCTTTCATATCTTTTTATTAGAGTAACCAAATCAAACCAGACTTTCCTAAAACCTTCTCTACCTAAACTCTAACCCTTTAACCCTTCAAATTTTATATATAGATGTATATAAAGTAGTCACCAACCCCCCTATCCTCATAATCCCTAAATTTCTTCAACCTATACACCCCCGACCACTTTCAGCCGCCGCAACAGTTTCAACCCCTTTTCGACCTCCCGTGACGTTCCATGAATATCCGTTGCAAAGATAACATGACCCTATACAATCCTATCAACCCCATCGTTCACAATCTCTTCTAGTACACCTAAATATTCCTACAAGTCAACCGCAGTTCAGGATCCAAGTCTGAATTCATTCCAGCAGGTACGCTATTTTGCATCTAGGATTTCATGTACTTTTCAACCTCATATTTTCAATGAAACAAACTGATGGAAAGATCTTTGTGTCCTTTTATTTTTAATTGGCCACTCACACAGCTCCAAACGGTTTGTCCGGGATGTCCTTCTACGGAAAGGTGTCCATAATAAACCAGTTCTATTATGAGCCAATTTTCATCCACTTATGGGCCACTTTGAACTTTCCTATTTTTGTAAAGAAAGACTTCCTAAGATTTCCAACGCATATACTTTTGTAGCATTTTGTTTCGTTTACTATTTTAAAATCTGGACATTTTACCATAATATCAAAATACCGAAATTATGTGTTCTTTGTATCCAAAAGCCTTGATGCTTCATATATCCTTACTAAATTAAATGGTGTGCAAATTATCATGATAAATATATAATTTTTCCTATTTTTTGTGATTTTTCCAGAATTAGAGATTTTTAAATGTTTATTATTGCGGGACTCAAATCGTATACCAAGTCTAGGAATAATGTTGTAGAATCAATACAAGACTTGTACACATATTTTTTCTATGAATAAAATATATTAATCATTATTATAGAATATGTATAAATATTTTCCAGAATTAAATATGATATTTTTTATGTTATTAAAATATTACTTTAGTGGGAAGATTTAATGCTATATATGTTAGATTGAGTCGGGTAGTTAATGACTGATAGTATAGTATAGTATAGTATAGTAGTATATGGTTAAGTACTAGTTTAGTTAGAATATATTGAGTTAAGTCTATATAGTGTATAGTTATATAAATAGTGTGAGTATGACATCGACGTGTCATTTATTTATTAGATTGATTTATTCTAGGAGTTCGTGACGGTGTGATAGAGAATATCGGAGTCAGACCGTTTATACGCATCTTTGGAGACTACAAACAAGTATACCTTACCAACTTGTACAATATTTATGCATGTTTACTTCCACATGTTCTTGTTTATGTCTATTTTTATTTCGCATGTCTGACTTGTATATGCTTCATGATTTTTTTTGTTTTCTTATATGTTACATGTCTTTTTTTTGTCGCATATTGGTTCTTTGCTACACTATACTTGATTAGATTTCCGTGTTCTTGTGCGTTGATCTTGACTTGATTTGATTATACGTATTTGTCTTGACTTGACCTGTTATTAGACGTTGACTATACATGATCACCTCGTTCGTGAGCTCCTATCGAGTGCTAATGAGATTTACTATAGTTAGGGAGTCCCCATCGGCCTACTGACTATAGGACTGTGAGCTCCTATCGGGCTGCGGTTATCCCGATTTACTTGTAGTCACGTCTAGTACCACACTTCTAGTATGACATGTCACTGTCTTAGGTTCCTCATGTCTTAGGTTGTGTCTTGTGTCTTAAGTTGATTCTTTCACAACTATTTTTTATTTTCCCTACATATTTTATACTGTTACATTTGGCATGTTTATATGTATCTTGCTAGTTCCCTGAGGACTTGGTGATCTCTCCAGGTATTTGTTGAGACTACTAGAATAGAATGGTAGATTGATGGACGATTGCGTTATCAGGATTTCAGGTATATATTGGTTGATATCTTTATTGTGATCCTTCGGCATTATATTTATTTTTTTGTTACTTTATTCTACTGATATGATCTACTTTTGGAAGATTTATTATTCTCTATGAGCTTGTTTAGACGATTGTATATAGTCTGACCAACTTTATTATATATTGTCTATTCTTGGTTGTTTGTAGGATCTGGTGTGTTAATGCCTGATCAACATTAGTGCACTTGGTCTTACGATGGATTTATCTTCAATGGATTGAGATATAGAATTATCATAATGATATATAGATATAACTATCTAACATAGACAACTTATACATATTCGAGCTGTGTCACGACCCGCATCCGGAGTAAGGACACGAGTGCGTAACAGTGTCCCAGCCTATGCCACAAAGAAACGCGTAGAACGCTGTCTAGGTCTACTATCTAACAACAGTTATAATATCAAAACCTGTTGAGAATGGTCAACTCCGAATGGAGGACAAGAAATGACAATATAATATACTCAATCACAAACTCTAAGAAAGATAGATGATACCGAAAGATAAAGACAACAAGATATGAAATGTCATCAGAAGATCCAATAAGAAATAATACAAGACCAAAGTCTCAGAGTCCACAATCTCAAATATAAGTGCTAATGAAATAATAACAACCAAAAGTAATCTGGAGACAAAGTCCAGTACCACACTAAACTAGCTAAGCTACTCTAAAGTCCCATCGGCTGGAGCTAACCCTTGCTGAACTAGGGTCTCCAAGTCTAGGCTAACTAGTCATGAGGACCGTAGTAGGTAGGACACTCGTCCCTCGCCATAATCTGTAAAATTTTGTCAACATATCCAGTCAGGATGGAACGAGCACAAATTCAAATAACAGTTCTAGTTAGACGATATTGAAAATGTAGCAGTAAATAGAAAGAATATACGAGATAAAATAATGTGTACATGAATCATGGTAAGGCATGTCAAGACTATAACTGAATGTAAGAACAAGAAAACAGTATATATCATGTACAAAAATTGGAACTATATCTATGTGATTTAGTATTAGTTTCAACATGTGATCGGCTTAGAACTTGATACAATGTTTGGCCTGGCTAATCATACGTGAGTGTATGATTAACACTATACAATGATGATACAATATAATACTGTGGGGTATTGATCACATATCTACGCTAACACCCCCATCCCTGACTAATATAGGATCCAGTCATGACACGTGATTCTCTGAGAAGGTAGCTAGCCTTCGCAGGAATCCTGTCTATACAATGCACAAGGAACTAGAAGACTTGCACAAGGCATACCATATATAAGAGGAATAATATCTTATGACGGAATCCAGACAATACCAATCCGTGTGAATAATGTGTCAAGAGAACAAGGATATCTACACTAAATACTAGAACAAAGATGATATCATAAAACAGAAATATTATCAGAGAATGTACTTGCCTGTGATGTGATGGATAAGTCAACTGAGTCCAAGAACAGTGCCTCGAGGACCTATAGATGGAATACTGTATCAATATAATGGTTTGGAAGTAAAATTAAGTCATACTGAGTCAAACTAGGTCAAGACATGTCAAACTAAGTCAATCTAGGTCAAACAAGGTCAAACTAGATTGTATAGGGTCAATCTAAGTCATATTAGGCCTAACCAGGTCAAACTGGGTCAATGCAAGTCAAACAAAATTAAATTAGGTCGATTTAAGTCAACAGTTGACTTAATTGACTTTTGGTCAACTGGTCAACTCTGGTCAACCCTAGGTCAACTCTAGTCAACTTTAGGTCAAACTTGGCTAACGTTGACTAATAGTTGACTTTGGGTCAACTGGTCAAGTTTGGTCAAGTTCTAGTAGTTCTAGCAAATTTTAGGCCTCGGTTGACTTTGGTTGACTTTAGGTCAAAATAGTCAACCGTGGTAACCAAGGTCAAAACTAGACCAAGTCCACTATTTCTAACCATTACCAACCATAATAACCTAATTTTAGCTATATCTTAAAGTATTAAACTCATATGTTGAGAAATGGGTATTATCCCTACTTATCCATTTACCCTTCTACTCTAGTACTAAGGCCAAGTAGCTTTACCTTAGGAGTTTCACTCCCGGCTTCCTAGGTGTAGTAGGATACTAGCCTACACTATCATTACCTACCAAGCTTCCTAGGTAAAGTGGACATCCAGTCCATCTTACGGTCCATGTTGTTGATTTACCCCATTATCTTGAGTATCGCAAGATACTCAATGATATCGTGTGATACCACCCTCCTAATCCCGCACGAAATCCCGATTTTAACTTCGGAGCCTACCCACAAAATCTAATTCACATATCTAAGTCCCATCTCAAATTTGGACGCGTTCCGATACTCGGAACTCAAAATCACCCTTCTACTCACTATCCAACTATTCTCCACTTCTCTCCATATCTAAACTCTAACCCACTATTCTAACCCACTCTTATCTCATTTCACAACCCACTCATAGGCTATTTTTAGGGGTATATATATATATATATATATATATATATATATATATATATATATATATATATATACACTAGTCATAACCCGTGCCCATAGGGCATGGTTCATTTAAGGTATTTCCCCTCAAAATCTTGGACCCAATTTTAAACGAACAATAATAATTTTGAGGTCCCCATCAAAATATTAAATCCCAACCACTGCTGGATGTGAATTTTCTTTGGATTCCCCATAAAACCCCACTCTCAATAATGCTCATCCACAACCATTATGAGCCCCATCAAAATATTAAATCCCAACCATCAAAATATTAAACCCATCTTTGGATTCCCCATAAAACCCACTCCCAATAATGCTCTTCCCCATAAAACCCCACTCCCAATAATGCTCTTCCCATAAAACTCACAACCGTTGATTCACCAAGATTAAATCCCAACCACTCTTTATCTTGGCACAGTCAGCCCTAGGATTCAAAAACCTTTGTGTTTTGATATATATATATATATATATATATATATATATATATATATATATATATATATATATATAGGGGGTTTTAGGGGGGGTTGAAGGGGGTAAATGGGGGCTGTTTGGTGCTGCTGCTGCTGCTGCTAATGTGTGCTACTGCTGCTGCTGCTATAACGTGCTATTTGGCTGCTGTTTTGGGGAGAGGGGGACAGCAGCCAAAACCCCCCATAGCTGCTGCTACTGCTCTTCCTTCTCTCCTCTCTATCTCTTCCTCATTCTCTCAATTTTCTCCTCAATTTCACCCTCTAATCTCTTCCTCCCATCTCTAAATTCCTTCTAATTCTCTCCTCTCTAATCTCACACATCATATCTATATATATATATAGACACAAACACACATACATACTCTATATTATATATATATATATATATATATATCTATATATATATATATATATATATATATATATATATATATTTTACACATCTACATATATATATATATATTTTCCTTCTAATTCTCTCCTCTCTATCTCACACAATCCATATCTATATATTATATATATATATATATAGACACACAAACACACATATACATTACATATAATATATATATATAATATATAAATATATTATTATATATATATATATATAATTATATATATATATTGTGTGTGTGTGTGTTTGTGTCTATATATATATATATATATATAGAGAGAGAGAGAGAGAGAGAGAGAGACACTCACACAACACATATCTACATATGTATATATACACACACACATACATCTATATATGTATAGACACACACACACCCACACACACACACATCTATATATATATATATATATATTATATATATATATATATATATATAGACAAACCACACTCACACATGAATATATACATCTACATATACATGGACCACACACATGGACACACTCACATATAAATATAGATACATATACACATATCATTATTCAATATATACTCCTAAACGACCCAAAACCTTATCCGAATACCAAATCCTTGCAATTTTACCCTCTAGGGCCTAGACCGTGCCCCACACAAGAAATTAACTAACTCCGCACGCGAGCGAAACGAGAAACGAGGCCGAATGGCCAAATGGCCATTCTGGCGACTCCGGGGTGTCCGATTCACGATACCGCGTGATACGGACACCAAACCTATCCGAATTCGACCAAACTCTACTCATGAGTTCTAAATAATGATTAGAACCTATTTTAAGTACTAACTTGCCGATTCTAGTGTCGGTGCAAAAAGTCACCCTTATGTTGGAACCCGAAAACCTCGAAAAAGCCTATTTTTATGATTTCTCTCAAACGACCCCACGTATCCAAATATGGACATCTAGCCTCATCTCACCCAAACTAACCTAATTAGGTTAGGGGTAACACCCAAACATGTCAATTTAGGATTTTCTCCAAAATTGGCACTAAACCTAGCCCGAAAGTCCCGAATTGAGTCCAATGGGTTCCAAACCTCTTCTAATGGGTTGTCCTATACCTTGGGCATCCTCTAATATGAAAATAACACTAAGGAGTAATTACAAGAGTTAGAGTTAGGGTTTACCTCTTGGGAGTTGGAATCCCAAGAAAAGTCCCAAAATTGGTTCTTTTTGGGTCAAGAGCCAATTCTATGCTTCCAACCCCTCCATGCTAGGTTCTACCTAGATAAAAATCACAAATAAAAGATAAACAAGGATTAGCACCAAGATTAGAGAGGGATCTAGAGTATGGAAGAGAATTAGAGAGATTTGACTTACTTTGGAGCTTGAAATAAAGGATTTTGGCTTGGTTTGGAAAGGAACTCAAGGAGAAGAAGAAGAACAATGTGAAGAAAATGGAGTGGAGAGAGGTCTCCTTGCTGCCGGCCAGATTTGAGGGGTTTGGGGGCATTTGGCAAATGTCCAAAATGCCCTTCCAAGGCCCTTTGAGTCAATTTTCTTATGTGGAAGTTTGGTGCTAAAAGGGTCAAGTTTAAATGACCAAATGGACCAATTAAGTCATGTGGGATTAGTCTAAATGCACTATTTAGTGGGATTATGGGCCATGTCTAGCTAACCTGGGTCCCAACTAGAGTCTAAGCTACCCGGGTCACTAACACAAGTCGAAATGAGCCAAACTCAAACCCTCAAACTAAACCCGAAAATACAATATTAAATATAAAAATTCTCAAAATATTAAAATATAAAATGACCCAAATTATAATACATCAATTTAAATATTATCAAAATAATATAAAATTCACCAATTAATCAAAATTCTAAATAATTCAAAAGTCAAAAAATGACCAAAATACTCTTAGTCTAAAAAGTGGTAATTAGCTATCTAATCACATGGGTTAGGCCTCCATGGTCATGGTTAGTCTCTAGGCTAAGCAGCTCTAAGGTTACACTAGCCAAAGAACAAAATCACAAAACACTAATTAAATTAAATTAAATATCAAATCAACCAATAAATTAATAACATGATTTAATCTATTATTAAATAATCAATTTTACAAAAGTTCAAAATTACCCTCATTTTAGAAAAGTGTGGTTACAAGCTGAGCTGGAGTCCACTTGATATATAGCTAGCATGTTACGTATCCTAGTCCTACGTATTTTGGGAGTGGGGTGTTATATATTTTTTGGTGGCCCATGCAGGTCGAGTTAGCCGTTCCGGTTAATTTACTGTACCGAGCGGGCCTACGAATAAGATTAGACCCTTAGGAATCTCAATCCACAACTGTCTTGACAATTCTTTTAGAAAATTTTCTACTATCTTGAACTTCGTATTTGCTCTCGACTATTCTTCATTTGCTTTCTCGTACCATTGCATCTGTCCCTTCCTATTTCGAAGTGACAAATGATCATGATTTATAGAATTTATCAGAAATTCTTAAATTATAGTGTAAATTAGTTTGCTTATTGAATTTTTGTTGCTTGATAGATAGAGGAGATTAGAGATGCCATATGCCATATGTATCTAGTGATATGGATTTTTGTAACTAGTGTACAAGGATATAAATTTTAGGGCATCATGTATTTGATGGGGTAGTGTGACCAAAGGTGATAGACATCCTCAAGGCACAATGTGATTTATGGTGAATTAATGTTTGAAATAATTGAATTTTTTTTTATGAATTTACAAGTTTGCGAGAGAGGAGATTAGATTTAATTTAAATGTTGATGAGGTTTTTATAAGATATAATCGTGCTTACAAAAAAAATTTGGTAGGTAGAATTTGTGTTGGAAGTCAAATTAGAAAGAGAATTTATATTTTAGAGCTATAGCACTTAGATGTGATTGAGAAAAGACAATCAAGTAAAATAGTATTGATATAATTTAGTGCAATTGACTTCATAAAATTTCAGAAGAATATTTATGGTTATTGTTAATGTTAACGATAAATAAGAATTTGAGATATGGATTTGACTTAAGGAGAAAGGTGTCTTTAGAATAAATTTAAAATTTTGAGAAAAAAATTTGAATCAAAATTTTGAAGGCTATGGAATTTTACAAATTAAAATTGAAAGATGATCTATCGAATAGTTTTGATTTCTAATATTTTGAGGAGACTAAGGGATGAGTGGACTTGCATTTAAAATTTTGAATTTTAAGGAATATCGATGTATTTACTTTTCAAGAATTAGATGGTTGAAGATTATTATTACTAGTTGATTTTTAAATTCAAGGCTTGAATAAAATATAGGACAAAATTTGAGAAAATATAGTCGGTAGATTCAAAGGTTAAAAAAAATTGAGGATATTGGTTAGGGGACTAGTAATTAAATTTCTTGGCTTAATGGTCAAGGAGGACAAGCCTTCAACATGATCGTTGTAAGACCGTCAGCACGGGAGGGGCGACTATATGTAACCATTGTTAGTACCGAGGCACAATTTTTGATGAAAATTCTAAAACTGAAACAATTGTACACACAATATTTCAAATGCAGCACCTTAAAGAAGATGTGCAATAGAGATCCTGGAGGATTCTGAATTACGAGGATCTAAAAAGATTCTACGTAATACACAAAAAATCTAAAGAGACTTTGTGCAAGCAACTATCGGCAGTAGAGCTTCTAAAAAGAAGTTACTGTAAAAGGCAACAGCAGCGATGACAGGCGAGAATGAGATGCTGGGTGAATGAACCACCGTTGCTCAAAGCTTTATTCGCCCCACACGAGCACGAACAGCTTCCAGGAACCAGCAAGTTCACGAAGAACTTCTGGAACGCTCGTAAGTCATATTTGAGACTTGAACGGGCTTCCTGGACTTAACAGACTCCCTCAACTCTCTTCTTGGTGCATCTTTCAAAGGAGGCCAAGGGGCTCTATTTATAGAGTGGAGTTGAGACTTCACCTCTTCTCCTATCCGATGTGGGACTAAAATACCAATACTCAAAAATAGAGTTTGATATTTTAGATCATCCCACAATCAGCATAGAAGTGTGCCAGTCCACGCCTACCCTCCGAACACTCCCGTGCATGCACGAGACATCCTGGAGTCCGTGTCCGAGTCCGAGTCCGCACAACAAAAATTAACTTGCATCCTTGTTGGATTTAATCCTTTTTCCTTCTAGGAAAATACTTCCACATGGCACAAACTTGTGCCCCACTACACCTCATGTGCACACCTCAACACAAGCAATACATTATATTGAGATACTCACCATTTGGTGTAGCCGATGTGGGACTATCTTTTCTAGTCCAATGGCAAAACACCAACAATCCCCCACATATCTCAATATATGGGTTGAGCGTTCCCCACAGTTACTGCCCATCATGCATTAGGAGATGTCGCTACGACTTGAATCTTCCCGCATAGGTTAAATAATCATGATACAAGAATGGACTAAGCCTTGAATTCTGCACCATAACTGCAATTCTTCCTACTCACATAATGACATCAACTGTGCTTCTGGCTGCACATTGAAGGCCTTGTGCCAGCCTGGTTTCAGTGTATAATTTTTGGGCGTCTACAAGTTTACCCTCAAGAGACGGCCTGATATCTCTGTCCATACACTATAGGTGAGTTCTTTATAAAGAGTCATGGCATGAAGCATTGCGCTTCTTTGCGATGCTACGCCGCTATGACATGGCTTAAAGCCGAGGCTTTACCCCACCTGGGTACCTCATCGTAGTGTCATACTACTGTAGCATGAGATCACAGGCCTCTTTGTAGTGCCAAACTACCCAGCATGAAGCCTTGCGCTTCCGTGGTGTTACGCCGCTATGACATGGCTCGCAAAGCTGAGGCTTTACCCTACCTGGTACCTCTTCGTGTGTCATGCCACTGTAACATGAGGACATCGTCCTCTTTGTAGTGCTGTCTACTTCTCTTTATTACGATTATCATACAGCATTAGGCTACCTGCCTATTTGCGGTGCTACTCCGCTGTGACTTGGCTTGCAAAGCCGAGGCATTACCCCTACTTGGAACCTCATGGTGGAGTCACCCCACTATAGCATGGAGTTATACTCCTTGTAGTGCTGCGCTACCGTGCTTCCTGTAAAGCACTCCAGGCATTCACTCTGCCTGAGAACTCATTAAGGCATTTAAGCCAACCTTCCCACAGAAATCGTTTTCCGCAGAAAACAATAGTAGACAACAGTGGTTATAGGTCCGTAACCTCTCCATGTCCAATAGAACATGTACCCACCATTCCTGATATTCTTTCGATTAGTGGTCCTCCCTTGAACCAAAAGCTAGATGCCTAGTAGATAAATCTTTGAACTAATAGCATAAAACTTTATGGTAGGAATACAATAATACAATCAGAATGCCTTCAAGCCCATTTTACAAGTTGTGTCATCGACCAGCTGGCGCTTGAGGCCTTGGTGAACGGATCCGCCAGGTTCTTCTGACTCCGAACATCAATCACTGCAATAACACCTCTCTTGATAAGATCGTGTACTGCTCTGTGCTTCAACCGTACCGTTCTCTTCTTTCCGTTGAAGAGTTCATTTGATGCCACTGCTGCTGCGCCTGGTGTCACTATATCGGTATTACCGGTATCTGAGCCCCAACCACCGGAAGATCATACATGAGCTCCCGAAGCCACTCTGCTTCATCTGCAGCAGCATCCAATGCAAAGAATTCAGATTCCATGGAGGAGCGAGATAACATTGTCTGCTTCTTCGACTTCCACGATATAGCAGCTCCGCCCATGGCGAATACGAATCCACCTGTGGAACTCGCTCTCCATATCTGAACACCAGCAGCATCACTGAAGCCTTCCACTACTGACGGATCTCCTGTAGAAAAGTGCATATGTCTGAGTTTTCTTGAGATATCTCATAACGCTTCACAGCTTTCCAGTACTCAACGCCTGGATTGCTAGTGAACCGACTCAGCATTCCCACTGCAAAAGCTATGTCAGGCCTTGTGGCAGTAGTAGCGTACATCAAGCTTCCGATGACGCTAGCGTACTCCAACTGCCTGACGCTTTCCCGAATTTGGCTCCAGCTTCTGATCACTCCGGTACGGTGTATCAATAAAAGGAAGATCTTGATACCCGTAGCGAGTGAGCATCTTCTCAATATAATGAGATTGTGACAGCACTATTCCAGCCTGTCCGGATGATCTTGAGCCCCAAGATTACGTCGGCATCCCCCAAGTCCTTCATACTGAACTTGGTCGAGAGAAATTTCTTTGTCTCTGTGACGCAGCTTAAATCGTACCTAGGATTAGCATGTCGTCCACATAAAGACATACGATTACTCCTCTTCCGTCAGCAAACTTCGTATAGACACACTTGTCTGTTTTACTGACCCTGTAGCCATTTGACCTTATCACCTTGTCAAACTTCTCATGCCACATTTTGGGAGCTTGTTTCAAACCATACAGAGACTTCATCAACTTGCAGACTTTGTCTTCCAGACCTCTGACGACAAAACCTTCTGGTTGTTGCATGTAGATCTCTTCGGTCAGCTCGCCATTAAGGAATGCCGTTTTCACATCCATCTGATGTATCACCAGCTTGTGTATTACTGCTAGAGCAATTAACAATCTGATGGTTGTCATCCGAGCTACTGGAGCATAAGTGTCAAAGTAGTCATCCCCTGCTTCTGAGCAAACCCCTTGGCCACTAGCCTGGCCTTGAACTTGTCAATGGTTCCATCTGCTTTCATCTTTTTCTTGAAGATCTATTTGCATCCGATGGGTCTTGCTCCTTCTGGCAGGTCAACCAATACCCATGTGTTGTTGGAGGTGATTGAGTCAATCTCGTTGTCTATCGCCTCCTTCCAGAATACAGTATCTCTGGTCTTCATCGCCTCATCATAGGTAAGCGGATCTGCTTCCACATGATAGTGACGAAGTCATCTCCGAAGTCTTTCGGCCTCCTCGTTTGCTTAGTTGATGGCTCAGCGAGTTCTGGTTCAGCTGGTGTCTTCTTGACGACAGCTTCATCTTGGACTACTAGTTCATTAAAGACTTTTGTCTGCTTTGTACCCTCATCATTCTCCGGAAGATCCGCGAGAATAATATTCTTGTGTTTTGCAAACTTGTCTTCAAAGTATTCAGCATCGCGAGATTCGATGATATGGTTTGACTCGATATCAAGGAATCTCCGAGCATCACTCTTCTCGGCATACCCCAAGAAGATCGCCTTCGTAGTCCTTGTCCCCAGCTTCTGAATCTTCAGATCCGGAGCTTCACATAAGCCAGACACCCCCCACTCGAATGACATTCAAGTTAGGTCTGACTTTGAACCAGAGTTCATGAGGAGTTATGTCGGAAGTTGCATATGGCACTCTGTTCAGAATGAACGTTGCCGTTAGTGCAGCTTCTCCCCAGTAGCACTTTGAAGACCCGCAGTCAACAGCATGGAGTTCATCATCTCTGTCAACGTTCTGTTCTTCCTTTCTGCTACTCCGTTGGATTGAGGAGAGTACGGAGCCGTTGTCTCATTGATATTCCATGTTTTTGCAGAATGATAAGAATTCATGAGACCGATACTCCCCGCCTCGATCACTCCTTAACCTCTTGAGTTGTTGTCCAGTTTGCCGCTCAGCCTCGGCCCTGAACTCCTTGAACTTCTCGAATGCTTCGTCTTTAGACTTGAGCAAGTAGACGAAAGCATACTTTGAGAAGTCATCGATGAAAGTAATGAAATACTTCATCCCGGCCTTTGTAGAGAATTGTTTGAAGTCACAGATATCTGAGTGAACAAACTCCAGAAGATCTGTGCTTCGATGGACCCTGTGAAAGGGTTTTCTTGTGATCTTCGTCTGAGCACATACTTCGCATTTCTCTACCTTACCCCCACACTTGGAGATAAGTCCTAGACTAGACATTCTGTTAATCCTTTTACAATGAACATGTCCTAGCCTATTATGACACAACTCAAGAAAATCAGAAAAAGTGATTGCATTTATATATCATGCTGGGTTACAACAAGCTGAATCTTGTACATTCCTTCAGTTTGGAAAGCTTTCCCGAAGAATGTACCCTTCTTGGACATCACCAACTGGCCAGCATTGATGTCCATCCTCAAGCCTGCGTTGCAGAGCAGACTTCCAGAGATCAGGTTCTTAGCAATTACTAGAACATGCTTCACACCTTGAAGCGTCAGAGTGTTCCGATGTGAGTTTCAGCTCTACCGTCCTGATCCCCAGTACTTCAGCTTGTGCCTGGTTTGCCATTATGACCTTCTCTGAAGTTGGCTCATAAGACGAACCAGTCTTGTCTGAACAGACATGGCAGGTCGCACCAGTGTCTATCCACCAGTCCAAGTAGTCCCCACAGTTGCAACCTGTGCTATCATGGCAACTAGATTAGTAATCATAGAAACCTTACTAGGCTCACCTTGTTCTTTGGGCTTGGACTTGCATTCGGATTTGTAGTGGCCCTTCTTGCCACAATTGAAGCAAGTCACATGGACTTGAACTTCTGCTGCTTGAAAGCAGGACCCTTCACTTTCAGATTCGTGAAGTCCTTCTTTTTGCGATGAAAGCAGCCTGCTTCCCCTGGTACTCTCTGGTTTGGACCAGATTTGTCTTCGCCAGTTGTTTGGACAGAGTATCCATCTTCTGTTGAGAGCGCATCTCGTCCTCAACATGGATCTCTTGCAAGAAATCTTCCAAGCTAATTTCCATCTTCTTTCGATGCATCCTTGCATAGAAGTTGCTCCATTCTGTAGGAAGTTTGCGACGATCCCTCCAACGACAAACTTGTCGACGAGGGGCATGTTCTCGTCTTCTAGTTTCTGACGCAACTTCAGAAACTCCTTCACTTGGGACAACATCGCCTTCTCGTCTTCGAAGGTCCACTTGTGGTATTTTTCTACCATGAAGATCTTGGACCGGTTCTCGTCATCTTCATAGAGCTTTCCCAAGGAGTCCCATATCTCTTTTGAGATGTCTTTGGAGTAGGACTCTGCCAGAGAGTCTTCCATGGAATTGAGTATCAGTAGTTTCATATACTGTTTTCTCTCTTCCACTTCGCTTGCTTGGTCGTAGCAGCGGCCACAGCCGCAGCAGATCCAGTAGTTGGAACGATCGGTTCTTCTTCTGACAGCACGTGATCAACATTCACGAGTTGAAGATTTAAAGTGACCTTTCGTCTCCATATCTGGAAGTGTTTGCCATCGAATTTTCTAACTTGTTAAAGCCGGTATCGATGAGCAAAGTACGAGAATTATCCATCTTCTCAATAAAGCTTTGAGATTGTTAGTGCCGAGGCACAATTTTCGATGGAAAATTCTGAAACTGAAACAATTGTACACACACGTTTCAAATGCAGCACCTTAAAGAAGATGTGCAACAGAGATCCTGGAGGATTCTGAATTACGAGGATCTAAAAAGATTTACGTAATACACAAAAATCTAAAGAGACTTTGTGCAAGCAACTATCGGCAGTAGAGCTTCTAAAAAAAGTTACTGTAAAAGGCAATAGCAGCGATGACAGGCGAGAATGAGATGCTGGGGTGAATGAACCACCGTTTCTCAAAGTTTTATTCGCCCCACACGAGCACGAACAGCTTCTAGGAACCAGCAAGTTCACGAAGAACTTCTGGAACGCTCGTAAGTCAATATTTAAGACTTGAACGGGCTTCCTGGACTTAACAGACTCCCTCAACTCTCTTCTTGGTGCATCTTTCAAAGGAGGCCAAGGGGCTCTATTATAGAGTGGAGTTGAGACTTCACCTCTTCTCCTATCCGATGTGGGACTAAAATACCAATACTCAAAATAGAGTTTGATATTTTAGATCATCCCACAATCAGCATAGAAGTGTGCCAGTCCACGCCTACCCCCCGAACACTCCCGTGCATGCATGAGACATCCTGGAGTCCATGTCCGAGTCCGAGTCCGCACAACAAAAATTAACTTGCATCCTTGTTGGATTTAATCCTTTTTTTCTAGGAAAATACTTCCACATGGCACAAACTTGTGCCCCACTACACCTCATGTGCACACCTCAACACAAGCAATGCATTATATTGAGATACTCACCATTTGGTGTAGCCGATGGGGACTATCTTTTCTAGTCCAAAGGCAAAAACACCAACAACCATTTATAGTTTTATGATTGGAACATTACATAAGGAAATGTTTAGAATTGATTGTTACTCGAGTTATTAGGAGAGGCCGTATGACATAGTGTATCGTCTGAACTATTCCTAGTTACGTTGGCATGATTCATTATTAGTGAGCATTTTTAATTTCGAGGACGAAATTCTTTTAAGGTGGGTAGATTGTAAGCACCTTGATTTTTAGGGATTTTATTTATTATTTAATATATTTTTATATATTAACATATTTTATTTTTAATTATAGTTATATGCACTTTGTCGTAGCTTTAACTTTTGAAGTACAATAATTATCAATTTCTTAAATCTAGTTTCATAATCGTAATCTAGACGAGTCCAACTTCATTTTGATATATCATGTCTCACTCGACCATGTTTCTTTGCACTACATATTTCTTGTACAACTTTGGGTCAAAATGATCATTTTAGCAATTACTATAAAATTATATGTATTTTCCAATTTTGATTTGAGGCCGAAACCTGATCCACACCATTCGATCCAATATATGATTTTGACCTATTTTGAGCCTACTACAACATGCTAATTGTATCCACTCAATTGAGTTCCCATGTGCTATTTATTTTCAAGGCACATAAAACCCATTAATTAGCCATTCAGAGTTAATTTCGATTATAAAAATCATACCACCTAGAACTAGTCCAACTAGCCTTAGTTGAGCCTATAATAGGTTACATAACTTATTAGGGTGAATTTAGATTGATTTTTAGAGATTCTTTACAGCCATACAATAGTTTAAACCAACCCACCATTGACTTTCCAAATTAGGAAACTCAATATTTCCTTATAGATTCAATTTTGCATATCTTTTTATTGGAGCAACCAAATTAAACCAAAAATTTCTAAAACATTCTCTACCCAAACCCTAACCCTTTAACCCTTCAAAATTTATATATAGATACATCTAAAGTGGCCACCCCCTCTATCCTCATAATCCTAAAATTCCTTCAGCCTATACCCGCTGACCACTGTCAGCCGCAGCAGCAGTTTTGACCCCTTTTTGACCTCTCATGACGTTCCATGAATATTCGTTGCAAAGCTAACATGAGTCTATATATCCTATCAACCTCTCATACGTTCACAATCTCTTCTAGTACACCAAAATATTCCTACAAGTCAACCAAAGTTCGGGATCCAAGTCTGAATTCATTCCAACAGGTACGCTATTTTTTATCTAGGATTTTATGTACTTTTCGACCTTATCTTTTCATGAAACAAAACTAATGAAAAGATCTCTGTGTCTATTTTCATGTTAAATTGGCCACCCACACAGTTCCAAACACTTTGTCCGGGACGTCAGTTCTACGAAAAGGTGTCCAAAATAAATCAATTCTATATGAGCCAATTTTCATCCACTTTTGGGACACTTTGACCTTTCCTATATGTTTGTAAAAACTAGACTTCCTAATATTTCCAATGCATATACTTTTGCAGCATTTTGGCTTTGTTTACTATTTATTAAAAATTCGGACATTTCACCGTAATATCGAAACACCGAAATTATGTGTTCTTTGTATCCAAAAGCCTTGATACTTCGTATATCCTTACTAAATTAATTATTGTGCATATTTTCATGATAAATATATAATTTTACCTATTCTGTGATTTTTCCATAATTAGAGATTTTTAAATATTTATTGTTGCAGGACTCAAATCGTATACCAAGTTTAGGAATAATGTTGTAGAATCAATACAAGACTTGTACACGTATTTTTTCTATAATAAAATATATTAATTATTATTATAGAATATGTATAAATATTTTCTAAAATTAAATATGATATTTTTTTAGTTATTAAAATACTACTTTAGTGGGAAGATTTACTACTATATGTTAGATTGAGTCGGGTAGTTAATGTGACTAGTATAGTATAGTATAGTGTGTGCATTATATATATTATATATTATTATATATATATATATATATATATATATATATATATATATATATTCTTTAAAAACCAAGGCCCGTGGACAACGCCACCCAGTCGCCCCCGTGGGAATAGGGGCTCGAACCTGCGCCCTCATCCCCGAATGCCAGCGGTCTTACCGGTGCGCCACCGCGCCATTGACATTGCGTATAATATATATATCTTATATATATATATATATATATTATATAGATATATATATTATATATATATATATAATATATATATATATATATATAATAGCACCCTCTGCTTCTGATTCTGAAGACGTCTAATCCTACTAGCTTTTCGGACTTTTGGCCCATTAGCTTATGCAACTTTGTCAAAAATCCTCTCTAAATTGCATGTATGCAGGTTGGCACCGTTGCTCCTAAGGCTCTCTCCCTTGAACAAAGTGCTTTTGTTCAAGGGCAAGAAATTGTCGATAATATAGTGCTGGCTCAGGAGATGCTTAGTATGATGAATCACGACCATCGGGGCAAAAATGGCCATCAAGCTGGACATGAGCAAGGCATATGATATAGTGAATTGGTCGTTCCTTATGGAGGTGCTTCGGAGAATAGGATTTTCAGAATCTTGGATTAATATGATATATCATCTTAAGTAACTTATGGTTTTCGATACTCATTAATGGTAATGTCTACGGCTTCTTCCATGCATACCAAGGTATTCGTCAAGGAGATCCCTTATCTCCATCATTGTTCGTTATCGCAACAGAGGTTTTAAGTCAAAATCTACATAAAATGGGTGAATTGGCTTCGTATCACGGATCTATTCGCCTAGTGGATGTCCTCGAGTTACGCATTTAGCATACGCAATGATACCTTACTTTTCATCGGGGGATAAGCTTACTATGCAGAGGCTCAAGCTTCTATTGTCTCGGTATGAGCAGATCTCTGGTCAAAGAATTAACTATGCAAAGTCGGCTATGTATGTTAGCGACACCTTCGATCGTGTCAGAGTAGTTGAGCTTGAAGCTCGGATAGGCATGAAGATGTTGCAGCCGCCTCTAACATACCTTGGCTGCCCGTTGACGACAAGTCGTCGGAATGGGGCAATGCACGAGCCTTTGATTACGAAGATAAGGTCGCGGATTGCGGGATGGCATAAAATTGCTTTCGCCAGGTGGGAAATTGGTTTTAATTCAATCTGTGTTGACATCAATTCCAGTTTATAGCCTTGCGGCGAGCAACCCTCCAAAGAGTTCTTAAGCAGATAGAACAATTGTTTGATGGCTTCTTATGGGGTTCGAAGGACGGCATTCAACGTCACACATGGATCAACTGGTCCAGAGTAGCACGGCCTAGAGAAGAGGCGGGGCTTGGCATAAGGAGGCTTTCAGATGTAATAGATGCATATAAATTAAATTGTGGTGGAAGTTACGGATGCATAATGCTCTCTGGGTTCGGTTTATGAAGGCAAGTACTTTAAATACTGGCATCCCAATCAATGGCGTGGCCATCGACAGCTTCCCATATCTGGTTACGGCTGCTGCATAGGTGGGAGATAGCGGAGAAGTTGATCACGTTGAAGGTGGGGACAGAAATTCAAGTATTTTCTTTGAGCAGTGGTTGCCTGGACGCTATATTGAGCGGCCAAATAACTGCGAGGTACAACAGATAAACTAGTTAACTACGGAGATGGGAAATTGGGATGAGCCAAAGATTACAGAGATATTGAATCATGAACAGGTTAGAAAAACACATGTAAACCCATAGTTCTGGATTTATTTACATGTCTATTAGATATTTTTCTGCCCGACTAGTACTTATGGATTCAAACAGGTCATGAACACGGTAATACATCAGTCACGAAAACAACATGTAAAGAACCATAACTTCCGTATCGTGTAACCATCGTGTCGAGAATCAACAAAAGATCAATGTAAGATAATACTAAATCACGAATCATAAAAGTTATCAAATATAAAAACTATCAAAAAATGTACTCGCTTGGGGTCCTTAGCTGGTGAAACAGACATCCCGTTGGGTCCAGATTAATACCAGTTGGCTAGGATTGACATGATGGAGTTCAGGTTCGCAAGAAAATAGAAATAATGATTAGTCACCGTCAAAGATCTATAATCGAAGTATTTACGTAATAATATTTATACTATTTTTTGAAAATTACTATATGATTCAAAACTATATATTTTATTTAGAAAGTTTTTTTTTAGAAAATTAAAAGCTAAAAGTATTTATTTATAAGCCCCATATATAATATGCACCAAGAATTTATTATACCTATAGTAGCCCAATGATTATATAAGTAAATTTATCTATAGTTCTTTCATAAAACATAATAATATATGTCACTATATAGAAACAAGCCCAAAATATTATTTCAAAAATACTAGTTATATATTTTCATATAATATAATAAATATCTATCATAATAGAAATAATCAAAATCATAATTATATATACATACATGTATACCTAATTCAAGTACAGTACACTAATAATAAACTCTCTCTCCTCCTCTCTCACACACACACACACACACATACAAGAAAATTTGTAACATAATAGTATTAACTCTTTTTAAGAAATATTTATATATAATACCCTTAGTATATAAGCCCAATTTTATTTAGAACCAAAACCCAAAATTATTTATCCAAAAGTATTAAGCTTAAAAATTCTGAATTGCATTACCCCTGGCCCCATGCCCAGGGTCCAGCCCTTAAATATAGCCCATTGCAAAACTCAAATCCCTTTTTAAATAAAACATACTGCCCAATGATTAAGTAAAAACATTTATAAATATTAAAGCCCAAATGTGGGCTCACCTAAACCCAGGAGTCCAATACTATACGAATAATCATTAAAAACCAAAAATAGAAAGATAAATTACGAAGAGAGAGAGAGAGAGAGAGAGAGAGAGCGCTCTGTAGGGAGGAGAGTGTTTTGAGCGATTGAGACAGAGAGAAAGGGAAGACGAAGCTCACAGGGTGTCCGGTCGGGGTGCGACTCAGGCGGAGTGCGTGGTCGTCGTGGCGCTCGTCGCTACACCGGTGGATCTGGCATATATCGATGAGGGGTTCGGCGCACGAGGCATCGGGCGACATTGACAACTGGTGTTGGGAAGAGTGCCGCCGCCTGATTTGAGTGGCACTCGGCTCCCACGCGGCGGCGACGATGGCAGCGTCATTGCTAGCAGATATGAGGGGTCACCGGAGGGCTGCATAGAAAACGTCTTCGGTGGCGCGGGATGGGTGGACGTGCTCGGTGCAGCCACCGGATCAGTGAGGCACGGGTAGGCTATGGGGTCATTGGAGCTCAGTGGGCGACGTCACCAGGGTGGTGCTCGCTGGCGGTAGTATGGCCCACATCCAAGAGGAGGTGGCGCTGGAAGAGGAGGTGACCCGGATCTAGAGCAGGAGGTCCGTCGGCAGGTCAGGTCTGAACGAAGAGGAGCAAGGAAGGAATGCAGATCTAGGTGGAGCGATGGTGGCGGTATCGATGTCAGTTGTCGCTGGGCGGTTCTAGGAAGGTTAGCTTATGGTTTTTGTTTTGTTGTTCATTTTCTGGATGTGTCGATATGTCCAGA
Organism: Iris pallida; assembly: GCA_029216955.1. Classification (NCBI taxonomy): domain Eukaryota; kingdom Viridiplantae; phylum Streptophyta; class Magnoliopsida; order Asparagales; family Iridaceae; genus Iris; species Iris pallida. The sequence continues at coordinate 2,489,396 of JANAVB010013597.1, read as the reverse complement.
ATATTGGACACAGGAAATGGGTGTCGGTGGATCGTATCCAAATCGGACATGAGAATCATGTACGGTAGTGTAAGGACTGGACACAAGAATGAATAGAATTATTGTGGGCAAGGACATGGACACAGACACAATGACACGACTATGTTTATTGGTGATGGCGGTTGATTCGTGATGGCATGGTGATGTTTCCGGTGGAAGATGGTCGAAGGAATGGCAGGGAAGTAGTAGGCCGGTACGGCTTCGGGTTACGACTTCGAAAGAGTTAGGGCAGAGATTGTCACGCTCTGATCCCGCAGAGTCCTTTCGCCTCGCTTCGGACTCTTTGAGACCGATCATCCTCACTAAGGCGTGATGCCATGCAAGCCTAAGTTGCACTTGCAAAAGGCCCAGACCTGAAGCAAGACAAGATTGACAATACACAACGGAACATATTGCAGATAATTGAAGCAGCAGCGGACATATTTCAGAATACATGCATTGAACACAATGGTAACAAGAAATAATTCTCTTTATTGATTTCATTTGAACAGATTACAAGCTCTCGATTCTTTTTAATACAATGTTCATTCTCTCAGAGCTTTACAGATTATAATGATCCCGTTCCCATACATTACATCCCTTTATTTACAAAACCAACTCTTGCAACAGATGTCATCTCTTGGCATCTCTTCTGATTTTCTGGCTCCTGAGGAGCTCGGGCTATCACTTTGGACTATTCTTCTCGATGCATATGCACCTGTATGCAGACTGATGGTGGGTCAGTATATCAGCATACTGGTGATTGTGATCAAAGAGCTACATTTGTCTGAAACGATCACTGTTCATTAGTGAGAAAATATTTCTTGTGATGTGATCTTGCTACTTTTACCTATATTCATTTCATGCATACAGAGTCAGTTTACACTCTTTGAAAACATCTTTGAAAAGCCACAATTCATTTCATTCTATTTGAAGCATACAAGGGACTATTCAATTCAAACACGATGACTATTCATTTCTGTGGAGTGCGCAGCGTGTCTCATGAGCATAATTATTTCTTTGTTCAAGCAACTCTTAGGGACAATTATAAGCATGATATCATATCTTTTTTAGTGTGACATAGCATTTCTTTGCAACGGATTAATCTTTGCAAACAATTCATGTAGAAAACTCAAGCAATACATATGTATCACTTTTTCAGTGATTCTTACCATAGCCGACCGTCCATCCCTGCACAAGACAAGGATTAGCATAAATATGATAAAACCAACATTGTTCCCTATTCGTCTCTGTATTGTTAGCTCTTAGCAAATATTCTTGACACATGTAGACTCGATTGGCAGCTATGACTCTCCGGTTTAGTTCTGCACCAATCAACACTTATCTATATGATGGTCCGTAGGAAATTCCATGATTAGCCGCTGTGACTCTTTGGTTCAGCTCGTCGCTAAGGACTCAGATATCGGCTACCCTTTTAACATGAGGTCTCTTTTACCTCAAGGTGCTCTTAATCTCTCCTAGGCCGATTGGTTCCAGGCGCCCCCAGATTCCACCCGAGAGACAAATTTTACTCGTGCACGAGTTGTCCGAGACCAATGTATGCTCCAGCAGTTCTATCAGATAAAACAGTTTTGTGACCAGATGTACGCATGTTCTTTTTATGCCTTGACAGATATACGACATGTTCTTTTCATGCCTTTTTCTTTTTGGATCACATAGCCAACAACTTCTTTCTTTTCTTATCAGGCATGACAATGAGTCATATTCAGAACAAAGATCTATATTAGCATGGCATCATCTCATTTGATTTAACATAGAAAATTTCAATTCTTTTATCAGGCAACAATCTTACTTTAGCATACAAGCATCAGTTCGTTTCTTATTAGCAGGCAACAATCTTTCTTTAGCATACAGTTATCTCTTTTCTTGTTCTTAGCATGGCAGCATGTGGATTCTCTTATAGGCATACTCAATAATTTACCATCTTGTTATTAACAATAGCATTCAATCAAAAACTCAGATTCTTATTAGGCGTAAGTGAATCAGCAAATGAGACTTCGTCCACTCACCCAGATCAATCGTCTTCTATTGCAGAGCAGCAATCCGATCTTTCTGTTTATCTAGTGCCTTCGCGGAACGGGGCACTATAGAGATGGAGATGTCATGGCGTAGTGAGTGCGCGTAGGGCGGCCATGGTGTGCTGGCTGCGACGAAGAGAGGATTTAGGGTTAGGGTTAGGGATTAGGGGATTAGAAGATTTGGGATTTGGAATTTGGCTAGATGATAAAAATATGTGTGGAAAATAAAAGGAGGCTTCTCCTATATATAGGAGATTAGTAATCCAAGTAAGGAAGGAATAAGTTTCATGATAAATCTCTATATAGGTTTAAATCACAAATTAGATTTTTATCAAATCTAAATGAAAGTTCAATCATAATAGGAATTGAAATAATATCTAAATACTATCAAATAGTATTTAAACAGAAATTATAAAATTAAACCTTAAAATAAATCTATACCATTATAAATGCCAAAGTTGGCTTCACCGTGAAAGTTTTTTTTCAAAAATACCCTTATTTGTTTTATCTTCATTTTAATTAGTATTCCATCACCAAGATATTTCTACTGAAGAAATCCCTTGAATATATGTCAATCATCTAATGATATCGGAACAATAAATTACACTTATCAAGCACACTATGTGAACGAATGAAAGTCCCATTTGAATTCACATGGTGCTCATACCCTTCAACTATATGCAACAAAGCTGCTCAGCCTGTACTTGACTGAACCACGCTTTTGAGCTAGGCACATCTTCAGTCTCTCGTGTGATCGTACAAGAAATAAAAACTCGAGGATGGTAGGAACTGTATATTGGGAGGGCAAATGGGCAAAGAGACATATTTGTGATGCTAAATCCTATCACAACACTTCTGCCTATTAGAACTTTCCATAGCCGTAAGTGTCTAACAAAGGCTACACAACACACATCTTTTATATGTCCAACACTTATGGCCTTATGCTTACTATGAGTCATAACATACTCTCATGAGATGAAGAGTATTGTGTCCCTGACTCCCTATTTTGGCAAATATAGGTTTCAATATACTTGTGATAGTAATAAACCAAATAATTTTACTAGTATAATATCAAATTGTAAAAATAATAATTGATAAAACAATTCGAGAATATTTTTCTATAAATACCAAAAATTAATTTAAACTAATGATTCGACAAATTCTCCTGTTAATCAAAATATCTAGAATAGAATTTAAAATAAAAGTTATTTTCTAACTAGAAGGTATTTAAAGTTAGAATAAAATAAATAAATAAAAAATTTCAAAAATTCAGGAAGAGGGGTTATAGACTGGTGGGGAGACACTGATGCATCTTGCCATGTTTGTTCAAAGAGGGAGTGATTCACCACATACAAGAATGTATCTGAAAGGGTTATGGTGGTGAACTATACACAAGTCGAAGTACTTGGGATCATGACGGTGGTACCAACTTCGACTTCGGGAAAGTCTTGACGCTTCATGAGGTGAAAGCACGTACCGGTAATAGCTAAGAACCTAGTCTCAGGAAGTCTCTATACAATCCAGGCTTGAGGATGAACATTAATACTGGTCAAATGGTTATGTCCTATAAAGGAACATACTTCGAGAAAGCTTTCTGCACCAAAGGGATGTTCAAACTTCAAATTGTAACTTCGACTAATAAAGTAAATGCAGTCTTTTCTTCTCGTTATTCTCTTGAGTTATGGCATAATAGACTAAGACATGTTCATTGTAGAAGAATAAACAAAATATCTAGTCTAGAGTTATCTCCAAAAGTGGTGGTAAGGAGGTGGAGAAGTGTGAGATATAACTACCCAAATTCGGGAGAGATATAATTTTTTCATTTCATATTATATAATATTGTGCCTATTTATTTATTTATATTGTGTTAGTTATTATGTAAGTGCCTAGCCTATTTGTTAGACTTGTATTAGTGACCCAACTAGATTAGACATGACACTAGAGCCCAATAATTAGAATGACACGACACATGGACCAACACTTTGGACTAGGCCCAATTAGACTCATTTGTCATGCCATTCATTTAATTAGAGTAGACTATTTACCAAAATATGATTAGAAACTTCCATGCATTATATTGGCCTTCATAACAACTAGGAGGGCACTTTTGACATTTCCAATTGCTTATGGAGAGCCCTACATAGCCGGCAACATAAATAGGGAGAGCCTCTCTCTCTTTCTCTCACTCTTCATTCTATTTTGTGTCAATTACTCTCCATTTGGTGTTTTCCCCAAATTGATTCATCCTTCCACCAATTTCTTTCAAATTTCACTCAAATTCTCTTTTATTACTCTCATTCTCATCACTTGAAGGAGCCTAGAGCTTGGTGACTAGGAGCACTAGAAGAGGAGTCCATTTACTAGGAGCTTCGTGTCCGGATCATATTCATTTGGATTTTCATTGAAATCCATCTCCGATAGATATATATCTCATTTTCCTCTCTAATTAGACCCTATTTGTTTAATTTGACCCTTAGGAATTAACACATAGACTAGGATTACCAATAGAGGAAGAATTAGGCTCTAATGACTCTCTATGTAAATGTTATGTTGTATTTGTGCCAATTTTGGGGAATTTCAGATTGGTGCACCAAGTGTTTGTCATTTGGTTATCTACAGCTATTTGGACTAGATTTGCTCGTGTGTGTCTAGTTACGTGTCCACAATTGGATACGGATAGGCCGTATCATGATATGGTAGGACATGGAGTCATTTTGAGGGTTTTTTTTTTCCTCGACACTCGTGGCACACATGTCCAATTTTATATGACATTTGACACTAGCTATGTATTGCTCTAATTATGTTCTAATATATATTTAGACTTGCTCAACTGATTTGGTATGATTTGGACAAGGTTTGTGAAGGACCGTTGAGCACCACTAGAGGGGAGGTGATAGAGTGTATACGTTCAGCGAAATAAAATTCACAATTTAAAAACTATTTAATATGGCTAATCAAACACCGATAAGAGAAGATAAACATCAGTATATGGGTTATAGTAAAAATAAAGAGTTAAAAATCAAACTCAGTGACATAGTGATATACTAGTATCCCTCGTGGAGGACTAGTCCAGTCTCGAGTACTCATGCTCGATGTTAATCCACTATGGCAGAAGCTTTAACTTAGTGCTTGTAACTCTTACAACACCGTGTTTGGGGACAAGTGCACGACCAACTTCAACAACACCGTGCTCGACGAGTGCACGACCGACTCCAGAGGGTGTTTGAAAACTTGAACGTTTTCTGAGATGGCCTCCGATACAACTTTTTAAACCAAACTCTAGATTGAACTGAACTGATACTGGCTTCGCTAAGAGTAGTATAGGTTAAATATGAAAGTGTATAGCTCGTAGAAAACACTTAAGGAATATAGAGAAGAGAAAGTAAATGAGATTGGATGATTTAGAAATGTGAAAGTTACTCTCTATTGATAGTATTTTTATGAAATGAATTCGGGCAAAGTTTGGGCAGAGTTCGGATGCAGAAATCTCGCATTCGAACGATCGATACAGATATCCAGGAAATTTAATAATAAGTTAAAATAATCTTGACCGAACTCGAACCGAGTTCTGGCCGAGTACTGCGAGAGTTCTAACATAATTGTTTGGGCCAATTTGGATATGGGTTTTGGACTTTTGGATAGAGATTTGTGGATAGAAAGGCTATATATTATGGACTGAGAATAGATAAGTCAGTACCGATCCGATCAATCTTACATACTTTCCTAAACTCAAATAAAGATAAAAATATATGAAAGATATAAAAACTAATATCCCTTTGACGATGCTTTTTTCCTTGACATTTGAGCAGACTTGAAGATGCATTTTTTCTTGATGGCAGTTGTCCAAATATAAATAGATCTGTAAATTTGAATACCTTTCGGGGGCTTTGCCCCCGAATCCCTACGGGGGGCACTGCCCCCTCAATCCCTGTCCGCTGACCGGGCAGCGGAACTCCTAAGTGCGAGGCCCCGGATGGGTCGTTGGGCGATTTCAGAGAAATATTCTAGTATAGTGCTGTCTTTGGCCCCCATTATTCTTGATTGCATATGTCCTAATTTGATCATACTTATTATTTGTCTGCAAGTACATGTTAGCGAACAAAGCAATATAGCAGTATAATATCAGTATGATAATTTAATGAACAGTAGGACTATGCTAAGTATAAGTAGCAATGTGATAGTGATTATTAATGACATCCTTATGTTAAACTTAATCAATTAGCCATATTCAAAATATGATATAATCATTGGGCTAACAATCTTTTCCCTTTTTATTATGACAAATCGGTTAAGTTTAAGATAGATATGATAGATGCATGTATCACTAATAAACACATATTACTGGAATATTGTGCTAACTTAAACTTATTTCTCCTCAGTTGACATGATAAAAAATAAGCTCCCCAATAATAGGATATAAAATAAAATCAATTATAACAGAAGGAAGATAGAAATAATCATGAACAACGATCACGATCAAACCAAAATCTGATAAAAATAATAAATAGTTTACCAACTAGAAATCTAAAAAACATTCAAATACAATATGATGAATAAATATAATTATAGTTTGAAAGAGACCAATAAAGGATTCTAATAAAAAAGTAGATACCAATATAGTATATATACCAATTGTAGAAATCAATCATTGATCATAAATAATCTATGAGGATTAGAAATTCATAGATCTAGTATATACTAATATAAAGTACCAAATATATATATAGAAGATATAATAAGGCGTTTAACAATGATCACACAAAAAATCTGATTCACAATTTGTCCATACAAATTTGTGAATCACTTCCATAAAGAGTATAATCATTGAAGAGAAATCAAAATAGATATACTAGAATCTATATACTTACTCAAGTTCATGCATTTGAACCCAATTGCCTTAGCACGATATATGAATATCATTAGATAAAACATGAAGGTAATGGAGACAAAATACTTGAGAAGAAAAAAATCAATCGACTTAAATGCTCCCTCCGCAAGGTATGACCACTGTAAATGATAATCATGAACTTTGGATAAAACCTCAAAAAGAAAATCCAAATCAATTTAAACTCAAGAAATAATCAAATAAGGATAAATTAAATTATTTGGCAAGATAATTTTTTTTAAAGAACTTATATAAAATGAGAGAATCAAGATGAAATAATAATCATATATTCTCTCACTAACTCACTAAAAATCAAATATCATAAACAAATCAATAAAAAGTAGCATAATGTAGGTCCATAATTGAACTAGGTATACCACATATTCAGGGTATACATGAATCGAAACAATTAGTTTGCTTCCCTTAAAATATGTGTATCTAGTTCAAAAGCATTTATATGCATAAAATAGATAAAATAAATTTACAAGATCTAAGAGCTATCCAAGATATGCATCTTTCTTCTCTTTGATCGATGCATATAAAGTTCCAAACTTAAAACAAAATATCATCTTTAGGCAAGTAAAAAAAAATCCAATAAATAAACGCTCAAAGATGAACAAACAAAAGACATCTCTAATAAAAATATAAGAAATATTCAAATAACCATTATGATTTCAAGACAATAAAGGATTTTGAAAATTGTCTTAATAATACATTCGAGTAATGGACAGATTCAAAATATCAGAAAGAAATCAAAAGACTTTTGAAATAAGAAATTTATTATAAAAAACTGTCTTAATAAATGTTCGAATGTGTCTATTTAGTCCTCAGACTGACAGCTGTTGATTCGAATTTTTGTATCACATAAATAGCTTTAATAAAAGAATCCATAAATCATAAATAGCCTATTTTGAAAAAAAATAAAATAGGACTAGCTGAATGCCCAAATAATAGTATTCTTGCCCAAATAATAGTACTATATATATGACAAGTCAGGAAAATAATTGATTTAAAATAATTAATTGCTCCCTCTTTACATGGGTATATCCAAAATTAATAGTATTAACAGATTTAAATCCAGACAAATATTTTCAGAAGTAGGAAACTAGTTCATCAAAATATTAGGTTAGGTCTTCTTATCAAAGTTTATTTTTTTCCTTTTAAAACCTTAACACGGTGTCCATTTGATAACCGTAGGATTAAAAAATTGCTTTGAGAGAGAGAAACTCAATTTGCCTGAGTTCTCCCATGCAAAGAATTACTACTACAAGCAGTTATTAACATCGTAGAAAGAGAATAATAAAAGCTTGATAAAGCGAGTATCATGAATATTACACAAATGCTAAAGGACATATCAAAAGAACATAATATTCAATGAGTAGTCACAAGATCAAATCAAGTCTGAATATAGAATAGAGTGACAGAAAATAAATGTATCAAAAGATAACAACCATTAAATAATATTATCCATCAAAACTAAAATCCAAAGTCCATCAGATAACAATTGCAAATTAGACCTCAATAAATCTTTAGTTGATTAAGCTTTGGTCAAATTGGGTTAGCTGTAGGGGCTTCCCAGCTAGCGGTAGTCTGAAGACACTTGGCATCGTATCGCTTAGACTTTTATGCCTTGTTGACAGAAGGACCCTTTCGACATGTACCCAAAATAAGTCTTTTCCTTAATAACCGTGGATTTAAGAATAATTTATGCAATATGAAATTAATTTTATTTAATGGACTTGAAAAAAATAATATAGCACACGGTATAAGATATATCAATTACATTTATCTATAGGTGCTACAAAATCATTGGGTACCACTAAATATAAATAGAAAATACCCAAAGAGAAATTTAGCAAGATCAAGATGCTAAAATCTATTTTTCAAAATCTTTCATAGTGCACTATAGAGATAAATATACAATATAAGTATGCACTAATAAAGGAGCTAAATTTTGAAAACAAGATAAAGCACACGATCTTGTGCTTCTTAAAAGAACACTCACAAATAATCATGAGCAAGACATTAATAAATTTCTTTTCAAAATCCCGACTTAAAGATATAAAACAAATAAATCGAAAGTTAGGAGACTACTAAAAAAGACATATGACATAATTCAAAATAAGAGTCATGTATCTAAAATGTCAACCAAAAACCAAAAAACATCATTAAGGGAGGCTTTGAGGAAGAAGCTAATTAATTCAAAGAGAAGAACACAAATTTGGTCAAGGTAATCAATAGCTAAAATATGAGGTAAACACAAGTTTGAAGATAACAAGGATAATTAAATACTTTTCAAAATAATATAGAACTTGAGCTGAACTCATATGCCTCCATAAAGATATTTATACAAAAATATATCAATACAAAAATATATGAGCAATATACAAATAAAAATATATGAAGTATCCATGTATCTTCATAAGTCTTGAAAAATTATTACAAGATCAAAAATATGTATAAATATGCTTTATTAGGTAAATATGTAATTGATTTATAAGAAGTTAATTAAAATAAAATATGAGAATCAATAGTGAATATATTATGTAAGCACAAGGTTAACATAAAAGTATAGTATATACTTTTCAAGTAAAAGAAGACTTGTGCATAACATACATATTCACAAAATATCGATTAAAGTAGATATGACATGTAAAAGATAAATCTGTAAGAAGTGACCATTTTAAAAATATTAAAGACGAAGAGTCAAAAATACATTAACTCAAAAAAAACTTAAGTTCCTATAGACTACAGTATAGACATGATTTATAGATAAATACTAAGAGTAAAGAGCATACATAGATAAATGTGTCACACTAATAGAAAATGAGTAAAAGACTATATAGTGTGAACTAATCATTTAAGCTAAACAACTAGTCATACTAGGATTATATCTCACATTAATTTAAACAATAAACAACTAAAAGATATCAATAAGAGCTAATAGCAAAAAAACCAATAAGAACATGCTAGATTCTATAAATAAAACCATTAAAAAAATTATTTATCATGTTATCAAAGTGGTTCTAGTGACCATACTTATGTTGGTATAATCGCTTAGCTTTGCAATCACCAACATGTTCCATAGTTCTATGGCTTAGCACATGATGCTCCACCTACAATATTAGGCGAAGACTTTGGTATCCAAGTAAACTTGGATCCACATTGGTTAGCTTTGGAAACCCAGGTAAACATATTCATATCAACTATCTTTCTAATCTGACAATGACTAGAAATGTGTCCATTCATACCACAATAATGACAAGAAGCATAGACATTAGTGTAGTGCAGTAGTAGAATGTGATTTGGTATGATATGTCTTGCGTGATTGACTATAATGAAAAGCATGATTGTGTTTAACCTTAGCTGTGCCAGATCCTTTTTGAATCTTGGGTTGTGTCACATGCCTTGTGTATGACTGTGTCTTGGGTTGAACAACTTGTTTACCCAATCTTATCTCTAATTTTTTAGAAGTTGTGCAAGACTCATTATACTTAGCAGTTAATAAGTGTATTCTCTGTGTAGCAATGCTATATTTTTTTTTCTCTGCTTCATAAGCCGCATTGAGTTTTGCATTCTCTTGTGTCATCTTATTAGTGCACTCTTGAGCAGCATGCAGATTCAGCTTAACCGTGGATAGCTCATCTGCGTTACTAGCAGTGGTAGTGTCTCTAATCTCATTAAACAGAGAGGACAGTCTTTCATTTTCCAGCTGATATGTCTTAATCTCTTTTCGAGACTGCTTATACTTATCTAATACTTTTTTTGTTCTTCTAACAGATCACTGAAAGCATCAGATAACTCATCATAAAAAATTCACTCTCTTCATAAAGAAGATTATTTTGCACCTCGTTGGATAATGCTATCGAGCATATATTTACAGCTTGACGAGGTCTCTCTTCTTCTTCGAAATCGCTTGCTTTGCTTTTACACCATATGCTTGTGTTAATGTACTTGTGTGACGACGATCATTCATAGCGATTCTCCTTTTTAATAGTAATAGGGTAATATTTATGATATGGCCTAATCTTCTGCAGTTGTGGCATACAAGCTCTTCTTTATATAGAGATTATGTTGTACCTTAAATCCTAATTCCATCATGCACATATTTGTATCATTATGTGTACTATCCTCCTCTCTGGAGTCTCTGCTTAGCTTTCGTACTTGCACTCATAAGTAGCTTCAAGAAGTTTCCAAATTTTATGAGATGTTGTGCAAGTAGTAATAAGATTGAATGCATTTATGTCTACAGCACAATAAAAAGCATTAATTGCTTTTGCATCAATGCTAGCTAACTTATTTTCTTCCTCCGTGTAACTGTAATAAGGCTTGTTAATAATAGAAAAAGTGAGAATAGAGGTGATAGTAGGCTTTTTGTAGTCATTTACAACACATGATCATAAGTCATAATATAGAGATTTTAGGTACAAGCTCATCTGTGTTTTCTAGTATGTGTAGTTTGTTCCATCAAATAGTGGAGGTCTATTTGTGGATTGCCCTTCACCTGTGAACATAGATTTTACAGCTGCCATATATAAACTCTCTAGAGTGTTATATACGAATATAACCTGCTATGATACCAATTGTAGGAAATTGGAATAAGAGAGTAACAATAGATAATAAGGATCTTATCTAAGGATGTTAGGCCAAATATCAGAGTCCTTGCTCTGATACTAATTGAAGGAACGTTGAGCACCTATAGAGGAAGGGTGAATAGAGTGTGTACATGCAGCAGAATAAATATCATAATTTAAAAACAATTTAATATGACTAATCAAATACCGGTAAGAGCAGATCAATATTAGTATATGAGTTACAGTAAAAATAAAGAGTTAAGAAGAATCAAACTCAGTGACACAGCGATATATACTGGTATCCCTTGTGGAGGACTAGTCCAACCTCGAGTACACCTGCTCGATGTTAATCTACTACGGCACAAGTTTTAACTAAGTACCTGCAACTCTTATAATATCGTGCTTGGGGACAAGTGCATGACTAACTTCAATAACACCGTGCTTGGCGACGAGTACACGACCGACTCCAGAAGGTGTTTAAAAACTTGAACGTTTTCTGAGATAGCCTCCGATACAACTCTTTAAACCAAACTATAGATTGAACTGAACAAATACTGGCTTGCTAACAGTAGTATAGGCTAAATATGAAAGTGAATAGATCGTAGAAAACACTTATGAATATAGAGAAGAGAAAGTAAATGATATTGGATGATTTAGAAATATGAAAGTTCCTTTCTATTTATAGTATTTTTATGAACCAAATTCGGGCAGAGTTCGGATGCAGAAATCTCGCATTCTAATGTTGTATACTGATATCCAGGAAATTCAAAATAAGTTAAAACAACCTTGACCGAACTCGGGCCGAACTCAGACCGAGTTCTGGCCGAGTTCTGCCAAAGTTCTAACAGAATTGTTTGAGCCAATTTGGATATTTTTGGGGTTTTTAGTTTGTGGACTTTTGGATAGAGATCTGTGGATAGGAAGGCTATATATTATGGACTGAGAATAGCTAAGCCAGTATCGATTCGATCAATCTTACATACTTTTTCGGACTCAAATAAAGATAAAAATACATAAGAAAGATGTAAAAACCAATAGCCCTTTGATGACGCCCTTTTTCTTGACATTTGAACAAACTTGAAGACGTATTTTTTTTTACGACAGTTGTCCAAAGATAAACAGATCTGTAAATCTGAATACCTTTTTGGGGCTTTGCCCCCGAATGCCCAACGGGAGGCGCTGCCCCCTCGACCCCTGTCCGTTGATCGGGCAGCGGAACCCTCGAGTGCGAGGCTTAATATAGGTCATTGGGCGGTTCAGAGAAATCTTTTAGTATAATACCGTCTTTGGCTCATCATTAATTCTTCATTGCATATGTCCTATTTTACTCATGCTTATTGTTTGTCTGCAAGTACATGTTAGGCCAAAGTAGTATAGCAGTATGATAATTTAATGAACAGTTGGACTACGCAAAGTATAAGTAGCAACGTGATAGTGATTATTAGTGACATCATTATGGTAAACTTAATCAATTAGCCATATCTAAAAATATGATACAATCATTAGGCTAACAGTTTGGTGTAAGTATCTTCGATATCACAAGCGTATCGTAGACTAGTACGATACGGGGGATGATGTACACCAAGTGTTTGGTTTTTGACTCTCATATGAGTACTACATGTATAGATGTCTGTTGTGTCTAGTGACCTATATGGATAATCCTCATATGTGTATATTATGTAGTGTGTGTTTGACAGCATAGTAAGTTATGTGTGTATGTGTGGGCATTCCCTCACATATGTGCCTTTTGAGTAGATGAGTGTATAGGTGGTTGTGCATATTGTGTGTACCTATAGGTTGGATAAATAGGAGAGGGAGTGTGTGTATGCATATGGATAGAATTGTGTGTGTTTAGATAGAGAAGTGTGTGCCTATATATGTGTCTATGTGTGTGTGGGTATTTGGGAGCACATATGATTGGGTGAGAGGGTGTTAGGCCATATTGAATAGATAGATAAATTTGGTAGCTAAAGAGATTGGTAGATGAGGAGGGGGATTGTGGCAACTATGCAGAGGGCTTGGCCCTGTATTTCTGTGCAGGCAATATGTAGATATTTGGGGAGGGGGAATTACCCAGTTTGTAGTTGCACATTAAGTAGGGCAACACAACATCTGCTGTGTAGAAGTGGCAGCAACACAGGATGTAAGTTGTAGAGGCCGTAGCAGATGGCATAGAAGAAGTAGTTTTAGCAAAAATAGTAGCAGTAGCATAAGCAGAATAACATTACTAGTAGCAATGGGTGTAGCACTAGGGAGAGGGAAGAGGGGGATTAGTCTGTAGAGCAGCAATGAATATAATGGGGAATAACAGTATGCAAGGACAGGGGCAGCATTGCCTTACTTGCTTGCACATGCTTGTATGCAGGACACTAGTAATCAGCAGTGCTTACAAACAGAGTAGCAGCAATACAAGTTAGCAACACAGTAGTAGCAGCAATAGCAGAGGCTTTAGCCAACAGTTAGGTAGGGCAGGCACCTGGGGAAATGCATTAGGGTAGCAGTTTGGTAGAAGGTTGCAACAACAGTAGAGGGTATGTGTAGGCATGAGTGATAGATAGATAGAAGAGTTAGTGTTAGGTAATGTGTTAAGGTTGAGATATAGGTAATATAGAGATACCTATATAGTGTATGAATGTGTAAAGATAAGGTTATGTAAGAGTCTAGGTAATTGGGTACTTGGCATGGGGTGTAAGGTATATATATATATATATATGTGTGTGGTGTGTGTGTGTGTGTGTGTGTGTGTGTGAGTTGTATCCAAGAAAGATAGATAGGTAATATGTATAGATAATAGGGTAATGGCCAAGATATTGCCTATTAGAGCCTATGTGCATATAATATAGGTAGATGTATAGAGTATTACCTAGTATGGCCTCGTATTGACTATAATACCATGGTATGACAAGGTATGGACCTAAAAATCTAGGTATGGCCTAGTTTGACCAAGTTTAGCAAGGTATTTACCTAATTGCCTAGTTGACCTAGTTTGACTTGGAAATGACTTAGAAACCTAGTATTAAACTAGCTTAGAAACCTAGTATTAAGCTAGTGTAGTATGTTTATGATTCCAATATACCAATTGACATTGATATTCCATATTTAGGTCTTCGAGGCATTGTTTCAGATACTGTTGATACTTCACACCGGATTTCAAGCGAGTACATTCTCTGATAGTTTTCATTATCTGATATTTGTTACGATTCATGTTTTTAATGTTCTACTTGATTCCTGACACGACGGTTAGACGAATTAGTTGTTATGGTTTCTCTTAATATTCATATTATTTCTCATATCTCATGGTACATTTCAAACACCATGCTCATATGTTGACACCATCTTGTATTATTGTGGATAGCCAATCATACGTACCCATATGATTGAGCCGTACTATTGCATTATTGTGGATAGCCAATCCCGTTGGATTGAGCCGTACTCCTGTACTATTGTAGATAGCCAATCATGCTTACCCATATGATTAAGTCGTACTATTGTGCTATAGTGGATAGCCAATCCTGTTGGATTGAGCTGTACTATTATGATATCATGGATAGTCAATCCAATTGGATTAAGCTGTACTATTGTGGATAACCGATCATATGTTACCCGTATGATTGAGCCGTAATATTGTATTGGACCGTTGAGCACCGCTAGAGGGGGTGAATAGAGTATGTGCATGTGCAACATAAAATATCACCAATTAAAAATTATCTAGAAATATACTATGGCAGGTAAATGACGTAAATGAATTACAGTAAAATAAGATTCAAGAAGATCAAACTTAGCGACACAACGATATATACTGGTTTCCTTCTGATAGGACTAGTCCAATCTCGAGTACTCTTGCTCGATGTTAATTTACTATGGCACAAACTAATTGAGAGCTTGCTGTCACTTACAATACCGTGCTTGGCGACGAGCGCACGACCAACTCCAGAGGATGATTTAAAAACTGAAATGTTTTCTGAATACAGCCTCCGATACAACTTTTCAATACTAAACTCTAGATTAAACAAAACTGTACTGGCTTGGCTAAGAGTATTAGGCTTGATTTGAAAGTACAGCTCGTAGAAAATACTTAGTATTGAATAGAGAAGAGAAGATTGAATGAATGAGTGATTTGAAAATGTGAAAGTTCTGTAGGGACGAAATATAAAACTATATACTCTAGAGGGGGGTGAATAGAGTAGGCAGCAGAATTAGCTATTAAAAATGTTAGCAGCAAGATCACATAAATATATCACAGTTATGAGTAAGTAAAAGTAAAGTGCAAAGAGCAAACTCAAATATGACGATATACTGGTATCCCTCTTATGAGGACTAATCCAGTCGGAAGAACTCTGGCTTCCAGTTGAAATCTATTATGAAAAAAATCACAAGTTTTAATCCGAAGTCCTTGCCAACTTCTACAAACGCGAGCTTTGATCTGAAGTGCTTGACCGACATTAATTATGAAGTCTCACTTCTATCAAGTCTCTTGATTACAATCATTCTGAACTTCTAGACTGTACCGTACTGACAAATCGACTGAGGATTGTAACTGGCTTAGGATTTAAAATTAAAAACTTAGTGGGGCTTTGGAAGATCGTAGTAAGCTTAGAGAGAAGAGATATGAAAGTGAATGAGTGAGTTAAAATGGTAGATATTCTTTTCTATTCATAGGATTTCAAAGGGAAATTCGGGTAGAATTCAGACAAATTTGGACATAATTCTATGAAAGAATCTCGACATATAGCTGTTGCATCCGTAACTGCAAAAAGACTGAGTTTAAAATCCAACGTTTAGGGTAGCCGAATTTAGGCCAAATTTGGGGCAAATTCGTCCATAATGGGTTGGTTTTGGGTTTGCAACTCAGGTTGTTTTGGGCTTTCGAATTTTCAAACAATTAGAAAGTATTTTGGGCTTTGTGAGTGGGCTTATTTTTAAAATAAATAATATTTTGAAAATATTTCTTGGTAGCCTATTTGCCAGTACGACGCGGTTTACATTGTATTCCTAGACTCAATAAAATGTAAAAGTACATTAAGAATTAAAATACAGACGCGATGAAAAACATAACTCCAAGTCTTGAAAGGTAGCAGACACATACTGTCATAGTTCGTTTAAGTAGCCCTTACATCGAGATAGAGTTAGATCAATTATTAAAATCTGGTTCGACCATAATCAATGTGCCAACAATCTCTTCCATTTTGATAATTGACAAACCTTAACCGATATAACATCTTGGTCTTGATTTGAAAATCTAAAACGTGTTTGGTATTGTCTCCTCTTGGCAGCTATTTTTCCTAAAAAATATGTTAGATCATTTTTCTCTCCCCGTTGTCACTTAGCAAAATAATTGTAAGAGATAAGCTCCCCCGCAATATATGCTTAAGAAACAAACAATAAAGAAAAATAGAGATAATATAAATAAAATGACATACATTTCACAGACAGTTTATGATATGAAGCAGTAGCTAAAAGATAATGCTAAGAATAAGTGCATACTAAAAGGGACAATCAATATAAAGAAATACTAAAATAAAATGCATAAAATCAAAGGAGTTTGGAACAACTCAGCATCTCAAAAGTCATATATAAAGTGCATAAATAAAAGTACTATCTTGGAAAGTAGGAGCATTTCCTAGAAAATATTGACATAATCAGAGTCTAAAATAAGATAACTAGACAAAAACTGTAGCATCTAGATCAAGTCCTCGTCTAGGCAGAATCATCATCATAACGAGCTGCAGCAGCATCACCATGTCCGGAAGGTCCAACACCAGAAGTACCAGATCTATGAGATGGATGTAGAGTAGTACCAGGACTACGATACCAATCATAGGCGTTACCGTGGTCGAAAAATGATGAAATGCCTCATCCTCGTAGCGGTAACCAGAAACAGTAGGATCTCGTGGAAGAGAACTAGTATGTTGATTAGTCTGAGCGAAACGCATATCCATAAACGAGTTTGTAAGAGCCTTAAACGATTGGCATCTTAGAACTCTTGTTCCTTCAATGTCTCGGTCACATACCATCGTAAAGAGTTATGCTCATCCAGTTGAGCACGTCGTAACTCATCCAAATGCTGATGGATGCCCTCAAAGGATATAGGATGTCTGAGGTGGAGGAGGTGGTGAAGTAGGAGGAACAAGAGGGACATAGGCACTACGACGTGAACGATACAGATGTTTGGGCTCAGAGTCACGAGCATAAACAGACAAATCAATCTTAAAATACTGAAAAATAATAGGTAGGATAATTGCGTAGATAAGGTTCCTGTTTATCTCACGACACCTAGCCATCATCCAGATAATAGTCTTAGGGACAGAAAAGGGAATCCCATGACGAATGTGATAGATAACAGACAACTCAAGATTGGTTACGTCGTCTTTTGAGGTGACTTGGGTAGTATGGTGGAAAAGATGATCTGATGCACTACCAAAATTCATCGATCTAGCGATGGCCAGTTAGCGGCGGATTAAGTCCGTCGCTAGTAGCGATGGACTCCCGACTATATACTGACGGTTTACCGTCTAATCACAAGCAATTTTTTTTTAATTTTAAGGATGAAAAGTTGTCGCAAACTCGTCGGTATGGCATCGGCGAAGTAGCACGGACAATGTATTCGTCGCTAGATAGTCACTCCTTAGTCAATATTGTGTAGAAAAATGTTAAAAAAATTACAGAAAATTGGGCGACTACGTAGCGACGGATAGTCCGTCGCCCAGCTGAGTTTTAGCGATGGAACCTGAAGCCGTCGCTACGTAGTCACTCAGCTGACGAAAAAATATATAAAAATTCGTAGGAAATTTATGACTACTTAGCGACGGATATATCCGTCGAAAGTCCGCCGCTAAATTTCTAGCCTAACTTAAATTGAACCGACGGGGGGGGGGGAAGTTTCATTCAAAATCTCTCTCTCTCTCTCTCTCTCTCCTATCTCTCTCTTGGAGCTCGCTCACAAAGGTACTCTCTGTCTTTTGGGGGTTATGGGCGACTGGGAGGGGGGCTTTGGTAGCCGGCGGTAGGGTGGGGGCGAAGGGGTTGGGTTCGACGGGTGGAGGGGTTGGGTTCTACGGGGTTGCCGACGGTAGGGTGGGGCGGAGGGGTTGGGTTCGACGGGGTAGCCGGAGGGGTTGGGTTCAACGGGTGGCGGAGGGTTGGGTTCGACGGTAGGGGCGGAGGGGTTGGGTTCGATGGGGGGGGGCGGAGGTAGCCGGCGGTGGGCTGGGCCCATCGGATTTGGGCCGGGTTGGGTTCGACGGATGGCAGAGAATAGGGTTTCGTCGCTATTGTTATCCTGATAGCATTGTTGACTAGAGTTGACCTAGTTTGACTTTAATTGACCTAGTTTGACTACATGGGGTTCATATATGAATTAGGGTTCATTTATGAATATGAGATTTTGGGTTTTGATACATGGGGTTTGATTTCATATGTTTAACTGAGATTTAACTAATGCATGAAACTGAAATGGGGTTCAATACTATGAACTGGGTTTCGAAATAAAAAGGGGATTTTGGGTTTCAAATATGATATGATATGATATGATATGTAAACTGATATGTAGTATATAAATGCATGATAAGTATGATACTTATATCTTAAACTAGTATGCAAACTGGAATGGTAATGTTGTATGCATGAATGAGGAATGACAATGTATGCAACTGTAGGTAGATGCTAATGAATGCTTGAAACTGAAATGAGAAACCTGAGAGGGCATTATCCTGAGAACACAGTCCCTGTGTTCAGTCTCATTCCAATTTTCCTTTCCCTCCTTGAATACATGATAATGTATGTACTGTTACACCCTTATATGCCATAAACCTGAGAATAACTGAACCTGTTACTTGAGGCTCTCGCCTGTACACACACCCACCCTTAACACACACATTTGACTAGGACACACACCACCCTCTCACTCTTTCACTCTCACTGTCACACCCTTAACACATACACACATTTGACTGAAACACACACACATACACCCTCACCATATCACTCTTTGTCTATACACACACACCCACTCTCCAACTTGCAGTCCACACACACACACACCTTATCACTATCCACTACAATGTTGACACACACACTCACCCTATATATATATATATATATATATAATATATATATATATATATATATATTATATATGTATGTTATGAATGGATATATAGCAAAGAAAAATGCAAATAATGACATGAATGAATGATTAAATGAATGCATGGATGAAAATATATAGTATACAAGTATGTATGCATTGTAAGGAGGTAATGTATGAACTTAAACATGAATGTTTATATGCCTATAGGTATGCCTATATATATAGTGTATGTAGATATATGTGTATATGTATTTGTGTATGTGTGATGTTGGTGTTGACCTTGTGATTGTGTGTGAGTGCTAGGCTAGACTTGGTTAGGCTTAGTGAGACTTGATTGGGCTAGGAACTTGATCCTGACAGTGCAATGTTATCCTGTTCTCAGAAGTATGGCTCAATTTCTGAACTTTTATTTTCTTACAAAAAGATGTAGTTGGTTTTTTCTGGACAACATTTGCACCTTTGGAGTTACAGAGTAACTACTTGGGAAAAAAAAGTGAGAGTAGACCCCCTAATAGAAAAATAGAAGGAAATCTTGACATAGAGTGATTTGAAGGACTTACTAGATGTTCCATCATGATGTTTTTTTCAACGTCCGTAGGAGAACTATAAGGATATATCTTTTCGCAACATGTCACCTTGTCAAAGACCCTTAATGTGAATATCATGTTACCGCGGTGTCGGAAGACTAAAATGTCATAATTTTTTAAGCCGTGTGCTTTGACATAATCCTCCCAACTCTTTTCTCTTATGTAGTAATCTTGCATTTCTTTATGAAGTTCAAGACGGCATATAGTGATTCGTAATGGAAAATATGCCGTCTTGAACTTTATAAAGAATGCAAGATTACTACATAGGAGAAAGGGTTGGGAGGATTATGTCAAAGCACACGGCTTAAAAAATTATGACATGTTAGCCTTCCGACACCGCGGTAACATGGTATTCACATTAAGGGTCTTTGACAATGACATGTTGTGAAAAAATATACCCTTATAGTTCTTCTACGGATGTTGAAGAAAACATCATCATCATTCTAGACAATGACGATGATGGAACATCTAGTAAGTCCTTCGAATCACTCTATGTCAAGATTTTCTCCTATTTTTCTATTCGAACAGCGCATTCGAAGAAAAGTGGATCCGACAGGACTACTATGAGCAGCTCTTGGAGAAGATGGATGCTCCTGCCAATACCAATATGATACGGCCTATACTAAACCGAAAGACCGATACTAATCTGATATGGTCAGTATGCAAGATTAAATCTAGAAATACATTCAATGTTAGAGACCCAGCATACCAAGAGGACCAGATCGAAAAGTCCCAATACTTGGTACAACAGTCGGATACCATTGATGATGAAAATATTATTAAAAATAGAGGAGAGAAAGAGGTTGATACACAAGACTTAGCTGTCAACCAGGGGAAAAGAGTCTTGTCCCAAATATTAAGGATGAGGAAGAAGAAGAAGAGAAGAAGAAGAAGAAGAAGAAGAGAAGAAGAAGAACTTGATGATGATGAGGATACAGATGAAGTCGACGATGAGGATGAAAATGAGGATGAAGATGAGGACGAGGACAAAGACGATGATTAGATTAAATCAGTATATATTAAAACACTTTCAATTACGTGATTTTAGTTTGACCTCATAAAAGCACTTATAACTTAGTGAATTCAGTTTAAACTTCTGCATATTCTTATTTCAGATGGCACTCCTTGTTCTTTTCTTCATGGCGTCACTCGTCGCCCTGCTGATGGCTAGCACTCGTCGTCGTGGTGCTGGTCGTAGTAGTGGTGGTGGGCATGGTCGTGGTGGTGGTCGTGGTCGCCTTCAGCCTTCCCGGAAGGCGATGCCCGCTAGCGATCCCGACCCGGAGAGTACCCCGGGCACAGACTCATCCTGCCGTCGATCTACCACGGGGCTATCGACACCTTCTTCAAGGGCGTCTCTACTAGCGGATCCGTTCCGCCAGCGGATCCACCAGCAATACCACCAGTTACTACACAGTGGGCCCCGGAGTACCCCCGGATTCAGTTACACCCGGTTACTCGTGAGTACATGCACGGAGCTGCGAATCCTCCGACACAACCAGAGAGGCCGATGGGCGAGTTCCGACGAGATCTATGGCCCACGGGTGAAGCGTAAGTAAATTTAAGTTAATTTAATAAATTTGTTTCATTTATTCAAGTTAATAATCCAGTCGTTGCTTCTTTGTAGGTTTTTTCGTGGGATGCTACCAGGCTTCTAGGGTAGATTATTCTGGCTAACTACCATGGCCCCTACCTCAATTTTTTTGAGGTGCCCCTAGACTTGCAGTACTGCTGGCTCGACGAGATAAGGGTATATATATCTTGTGATTAATTATTAATTACTCTTTAATCAACTATTTTTTAATATCGTAATAATTAAATTTGTATGTCAGAGGACCTTCTGGTGGCCCCTCCATCGCGAGGAGGCGATCCACATGACCTATAGAAGCGCCATCAGAAAGAAGATCCGGGATGCGGTTTATGACCTTCGAACGGCGCATTCGAAGAAGGAGTGGATCCGACAGGACTACTATGCAGCTCTTGGAGAAGATGGATGCTCCTGCCTTCAAGAAGAAATCGAAAAAAGTGAAAGCGAACCGACGGGCCGTGGGCTACATACGGGGGATCAAAGCCCCACGTAGCGACACTTACAAAATTGGTGAGATACCGCAAATTCATTCTACTATCTAATTCGGTACTATTAATATACTTAATTAATTAAATTTCATGAATATTTTGTATACAGACCCAACGGGCGTTGAAGGAGGAAAAGATGCTAACTCGGTCACCATGCACGATGTATTCCAGCATACCCACAAGAGGCGGAAGGACGGGAGCTTCGTCGACGAGAGGGCCAAGGAGACGGATGTAAGAACTTACGTTTATGAGACTTATGTTAGAATTATAAGTATTCAAACGATAACTTAGGTAAACTTAGGATTCAGACTATAACTTAGGTAAACTTAGGATTCAGAATATAACTTAGGGAAACATAGGATTTAGATTATAACTTAGATAAACTTATAGTATAAACACATTCATTTGATATGCTGCGTATCGTGAGGCCCTTAGTCGGGTTCAGCCATCTGCTCCCGAGGATGTCGGCAAAATGACGCCCATCGGGACGGCCTCTTCTACGGCCGCTCGCTACGATGACATGTTCGTAGATACCGTTGGCGGCTTTAAGAAAGGGCGCCTGTACGGAGTCGGCTCCCTGGCGCTGTTGCACGCAGTGATTCTGAGATTTTTAC
The DNA here is from genome assembly GCA_029216955.1 of Iris pallida. Classification (NCBI taxonomy): domain Eukaryota; kingdom Viridiplantae; phylum Streptophyta; class Magnoliopsida; order Asparagales; family Iridaceae; genus Iris; species Iris pallida. The sequence goes on along the minus strand of JANAVB010013597.1, from coordinate 2,466,517 downwards.
ATCCCCCGTCTCCTCCCGCGGTCCCGACAGACGATGATGTGAGTCCCAGCTTGCACATTTGAATGAGGTGGTGTCGAACTTGCGGGCGCAGTTGTCCACGTACTTTCTACGTCCTTCTACTGCTTTCGATCCGTCTACTGGTGCTGTCGGTCCTTCTTCCGCCGGACGTCTCTCTTTTGATCCTACTGCCCCTATCATACCGACTCCTGCTGTGACGGCCCTTTTCGACCTGATGACGCCAGAGCAGTTATGCCAACTTCCAGACCATATCTTAGTGGGATTACCGCCACACCTGGTGGAAGTATACATGTGTCGGACGCATCAAGGAGTACCAGCACCATCGGATGATCCAACTCCTCCTTCTCGTTGATGTTTATATTCAAAGATTTTGAAAACAGTTTTAATATTGAATATTTGTGTGGATAATTTAAAATATTGGATAATGTTGACTGAAATATTGAATATTTGAATATTGGATAATTTAAAATATTGGATAATTTGAAATATTGTGTGGATAATGTGGATAATTTAAAATATTAGATAATTTAAAATATTTGTGGATAATTTGTGTTATTTATGTTGGTGGATGTCGTGTGAACAGGGAATGCTCTGTTTTATGCAATTTTTTTCAAAAATTCCCAGTTAGCGACGGACCCGTAACTACCAACCGACGGAATATCCATCGCTACCTGGGACTATTCCAAGTTAGCGACATATGGCGACTATTCACCGACGGAATATCTGTCGCTAACTAGGACTATTCCAAGCCAGCGACGGATGGCGACAACTCACCGACAGATCATCCGTCGGCAAGGTTTTGAAAATATGAAAAAATACAGAATGGGATCGACGGATATTCCGTCGATAAACCGTCGCCAGTAGTCGGTAAAAGTTTGGCGATGGATAATCCGTCACCAAATCTGCGACTGGTCAGCGACGGACTAACAATATATCCAGAAGGAATCGCGACAGAATATCCGTCGCCACGGTTCTGGTAGTATGAAAGATTCACAAACCGGGTCGACGGATGTACTGCCGCTATTCCGTTGGGAGCCCGTCGACAAGTAGCGACTACCGGCGACGAGTTAGCGATGAATATTGCATATCAGCACTCTCTGATACGCGTTTACTGACCATTTAGCGACGGATTCGCGACAGATATTGCGTATCAGATACTCTCTGATACGCAATTACCGACCATTTTAGCGACGGATACGTCCGTCGCTAAGGCGATGTGTCATTTTCTGATACGCGCTTTGACGAAAATCCGTCGATAATTCGTCGTGAGATGTACGAGTATGGTTGACGAAAATCCGTCACAAATCGTCGCTGGGCGACAACTTGGCGACAGATTGTTTTTAACGACGAATCTTTTCCCGACGGATGTTTTTGCCCAAAATCCGTCGGCCATCCGTTGGTATTACCATTTACGACGGTCGGGCGACGGATAAGGCCGTCGCTAAAGCGATGAATTTTGGTAGTGATGTTACTCATAGAAGTACATACTCAAGTTTATAGCTTTAAGCTTGTCGGGACGGACGAGATCAGGAGCACAGATTTGATTCTTAAAATTGGTCAAGGTTATGTTGTTGGGAAATTCAAAATCAGTGATATGGATAAGCGGCTCGCCTACGTTTTGAATTTGTAGGATCGTCACTAGATCTTTATCATTGAAACGAATATCAATACCGACAACACGGCTTGAAACAAGATAGTCATCTTCAAAAAGAGAAATTGCAGAAAAATAACCTAGTTGCATTGGTAGCAGTAGGCAAAGAATGTGTGACAAAAAATGCAATCCCAAAGCTTCAAAAATGGTTTATGTGACGAAAAGATCATTTATTTTATCGGTGCGTCGTAAAAATATTGCAAATAAAAAAGTTTACATACCATAGTAAAGATTGTTCTAGAGTTTCAAAGAAAAACTCGAAAATAGAGATCTGAGGGTAGGATCAGAAGACGATGCCGCATTACTTGCAGTCTTCTTTCTCTTGAGATAATTTCTAACTCTAGGCATGATTTCCAATGAAATAGATAGTTTCTACGAACTTGAAAAAATTGAGAGATGGAAAGATAAAAGAAATTATACCTTCTCAGATTATAGTATGTGGAAGAGAAGGAGATTCTAAGCCTGATTCCAAAGTTTCAACGCAAAATTCCAAAGGAGTAGGGAGGAATTGAAGTTTGAATTTTGGTTGGTTATCTCGATTTTAGCTGTTGTGCTGCTGTTTGAGGAGGAGAAGAAGAAATATAAAGTAGGCCATTTCAATTCTGTATAAACCCAACGCCAACCGAGTTTGGGCCAAACTCGGGCCGAATTCGGTCCGAGTTCGCCATGAACTCTGTTGAGGCCATTTTTGTACAAAAAATATCACTTTGTTATCTGTCTATTTCAATTATTTAATTCCAAAATTAGTAATTTTAAAATTTTAATTAATATAATTAAAATTATTTTACGAATTAAATTTCATTATGCAGCGACTGCCTCAGATTAGTTGTAGGGATATTATCCCAGCTAGCGGAGGTCTACTGGGGGACACTTAAGTACCGCTTCGCTTTAGTCGTAGTCGTGGTGACATATAAATCCTTTGTAGGCTTGTCTCAAAAATAGTTTTTGCATATTGAATAATAATTAATAAGATAAATTAATTATTATTATTGACATCTTAATTCCTAATCCTCGACCTAAATAATTGAATCTATCTTTCGCTAAGGGTTTTGTAAATATGTCAGCCAATGGTTTCTCTGTGTCTACATATTCTAAATTGATGTCTCCATTTGCTTGATGATCTCTAAGAAAGTGATGTCGAATCTCATTGTGCTTAGTGCGAGAATGACATACAGAATTCTTAGTCAAATTTATAGTACTAGTATTGTCACAGAAAATGGGTATGTGCATGTCGTATAATTAAAGTCATCTAGGGTTTGCTTCATCCATAAAATTTATACACAACAACGTCCTGCAGCGATACACTCGGCCTCAGTAGTCGATAATGCAACCAAATTTTATTTTTTGCTAAACCAACAGACTAGAGCCTTACCTAGAAAATGACACGTGCTGCTTGTACTTTTTCTATCAATTTTGCATCCAGCAAAATCAGCATCCGAATAACTGGTTAGGTCAAATGACGTAGTTTTGGGATATCATAAGACGACAGAAGTTCTCTTAAGGTATCGAAAGATACGCTTAACTACGCACATGTGTGATTCTTTAGGGTTGTTTGCCATTAAAACTCTTTGGTGATTGATGTTTTAATTACAAACAGAACAGAGTACAATATATGACTTAGACGTAGTCCTAGGAGTACACTTTTTTTTTATCTGGGTACGGTGCCGATGGAGTGAGTGGTAATACGTTGACTCCGTTGACGATCTGACAACGATCTCGAACTCTCTGAAGATCTGGATTGCTCTGGATGCCAGAGCATTGCGAGAAGAAGTGGACGTTGAGTGTCTCTTCTGGCCTCTGTATGTAGATATAACAGTCAGTCTGTATATATCTCTCTCTGTGTCTGTGTGTCCGTCTGTCATAAAGGAATGATCCTTCTATTTATAGATAGCAGGCTGGCTGCTCATACGCGCATATATCGGATGTGCCTAGTCGTGGGAATGCCACGTGGCTGATGTTGGCGGGGTGCATAGACGATGTGCCCCGAGTTGTAGTAGAATCTGCTCGAACTGCTTTATTAGGCTGTAGAGGAGCTGACACGTGGCAGTTGCTGAGATTTGATTGTTGCTAAAATCGTGGGTGGTTAGCACCCATTCTTTGAATAAAACTGAGTCAAGGGACACGTGGCGTATGCCTGTGGCTAAAAGATCTCAGTTTTGGAGGAGAGTGATCTGTCGGGGTGCGCCTAGGATCGGGCGCATGGAGGCAACTTAGTCTATGGGTTTTAGGCATCATAGACAAGTCTGGGCGTATGGCTTTTGAGGCGCATGCAGAGCTTCGTATCAAGGTGTGCTTAGAATCAGGCGCAGGAGAGGCGACTTGGTCTCATAATTTTTAGGAGCCATGAGCAAGTCCAAGTGCATGGCTTTTGAGGCGCATACAGAACTTTATCTTCTGTTGCTTGAGATCAGAAGTGAGCTGAGGAGGCGTATGTCCACTGGAGCGCACGTCGTCTTCTGGGCATGTCCACGAGGCGCATACGAATGATCGGTTGGCCACGTGATAGTTGTTGCCGACCCAAGGTGTAATGATGGTGCTGACATCACCGGCTCTTCGTCTTCTACAAAGGACTGCTGTTTGGACGGCTCTTGGAATGCATTGCCGTCTTTTTCTTTCAGCATTAAGTGCTTTGATGATGATAAGTTTGGAGAGGGTGCATCGTTAGTGCCAATCTGGGTGCATGGGTCCATGGACCGTTAGGCGCATCCATAGGGCGTATGACGTCGACGGTGCATCTGTCATGTGTCACATCCAATTTGGCCCGCTTGTTGAGTTCTTCGAGGCGTTAATGGTTGCCTTGACTTAGCCGAATACGAGGCAACAGATACATTTGCTATTAATGCAAATTTATTGCATAGAATTTGGAACGTTGGCCATTTGGCACTCGGGTGTAGGCTGCCCGTGCTTATAAATAGCCGCATGAGGGAAAGCTTTGCTTTCATTCTTCATTTCGATGTAAAGATGAACTTGGCCGTTGCTCCGCCTTGGCGAACTGCCAAACTCGAGCTCTTCCCGAGGGTGAAAATGTATTGCCCCAGTCTTCCCGTTGCTCTGAGCTTCTGTGATAGTATCTGTTGCATCCAAATATCGGGATCGTCGAGTCCCGACACAGGCCGATGGTGCCTGTTGTATCCAAAGATTGGGGCGACCGCGCTCCGTCTTTCGTTATGCTGGCAAAGCCACAAGCTGCCGAGTATGCCTGTTGCTTTCGAAGACCGGGGCATCGTGTCGCGATCTTTGTCGAGCTAGGAGAGCTCCTCCTCCTGCTACATAAGGGCTGATTGGTGCTGATGCGCCTGCGCCTTAATGACGAGACGATGCACCTGGATGAGACATCCGAGTGATGTGCCTGATGGATGATGCGCCTGGCATGGGGCCACAGGAGTTGCTGCACCTGGCTGTAGCTTTAAGATCTTTCTTTTTATAGAAGTTCTCCTTTGTAAAGCCTTTCTTTAGACATGTAATAAACTTTCATATAAAATAAAAGCCTTATTTTTAATGTCTTTAAACTTGTACTGTTCTTTGATGTGCCAAGTATCTGTTTGAGCTTCCTGGCGCATTTGAGTTGGTCGCATGGTTGGGTTGAGCGCATATGAATTCTGGCCTATAGATGCGTCTAAAATTCCATGCTTCTAAAAGACCCCCTTCAAAGTTTTCAAAACTTTCTTGGCAAGTTTTGGAATACTTTGAACAAGAAGCATGGACAGTAGAGCTGTTTAGGTGTGACAATCCTATCAGTGGTAGTATAGACGTGACATGTTTGGGTGCTTCCACTGGGGAATTTATGTGGACTTATCATCCTTGGCGTACCTTAGTTTTAGGTACAGATAATAAGTTGAGAGAGAGAGAACCAACATATTTACTCAGGGGTAATATGGACGTGGTAAATATGGGGTTAATGGCAGAGTTTTCCTACTCAGAGGTGATATGGACATGGTAGGAATAAACTCGCTGGGAGTACATAAAACAACTCAGAGATGATATGGACGTGGATGTTCTGTGGTTTTTGGTGGACCTATTATCTTTTGCGTACCTTCGTTTCTAGGTACAGATAATAAGTTGCTTACAGAGGAAACCCTCACGTTCACTCAGAGGTAATATGGACGTGGTGAACATGGGTATTTCTACTGGGGATTTTATGTGGACTTATCACCCTTGGCGTAACTTGGTTTTAGGTACGGATAATAAGTTGAGAGGGAACCGACATATTTACTCAGAGGTAATGTGGACATGGTAAATATGTGCTAAAATGGTGGAGTTTCCCTACTCAGAGGTAATGTAGATATGGTAGGAGTGAACTCTGTAGGGTTTTTAGAACAACTCAGAGGTAATATGGACGTGGATGTTCTATGGTACAACAACACAGGGATTGTTGTACGGAATGTTTACTCAGAGGTGATGTGGACGTGGTAAACATTACCTTAAGCATGGCCTTAAATGGTGCAGGATCCTGCTTGATGAGGTGTAGAGAGGCAACTCAGAGGTGATGTGGACATGGTGGTCCCTCTACTGGGGTAGAATGCAACGAAAAAACTGGGTTCCAGAAGCATAAGATCTCAAAAGAAGGGGTATGAACTTGGTTTGGTCAAGTTCACTAATCCTCTCTCTGGGAAGAGGCAGTACGTTCTCGACGGAGGTCAAGAATAGTACTTTTTCAGGAACTTACCATTGATGGGCATCATGAACAAGTCCCCATTAGCTTGAGCGAGACGATAAGAATCGTTTGAGTATACCGTCTCTATGATGAAGGGTCCTTCCCATTTGGGTTTGAACTTTTTCGGTGTTTTGTGAGTCATCACCATCGGTCTTCTGACTGCCAGAACCAGGTCGTCCACTTGGAAAGTCCTCTGTCAGATTCTTTTGTTGAAAGCCTGTGATATGCATGTTTGATAAAGTTCGATGCGCTGTTGAGCCAAGAGGCATTTTTCATCCAGCGCTTCCAATTTTTGCAGACGGCGACGTTGATTGTCCTCTTTCGTCAACTAATTTGTGATCGCCACACATAGAAAGGGTATTTGGATCACCAGCGGTAGGACTGCTTCGCTCCTATAAACTAGGAAGAATGGTGTATTGCCCGTCGGGGTCCGTACCGTTGTATGATAGGCCCAAAGGCATTCGTCGAGCTTCTCATCCCAGTCGCGCTTGTTGGATGACACGACCTTTTTGAGTAGCTTGACGATGGTCTTATTAAAAGCTTCGGCCAATCCATTTGCTGTCGGATTGTAAGCGGTTGATGCCACGTTCTGAATACGGTTCTTGTCGCAGAACTTACTGAACGCATGGCTGATGAATTGTGGGCCATTGTCGTAGATAATCCTTCGAGGTAACCCGAAATGGTAGATGACGTGATGCTTGATGAAGCTGATCACTTTTGAGCTTTTTACCTCTGTGAGAGGTACTACTTTTGCCTATTTAGAGAAATAGTCGGTGATTGCGAGGATAAAGCTGTAATGCCCCAGTCCCAAAATACATAGGACCAAGCACGTGAACATGCCAGCTGCACATATACGAAGAATACTCTAATATATGGAATCCTCAAATATGCACATAAGCTGTAAATAATATAACCATAGGCCAGAAAAACATATCTAATCTCATCACAGCTCAACATAGAAGGTAATAGAGTCCAAATAAATAAATAAGTATCAAAGATAGCCGGGTGAAACACTCACTCCAAACAGCTATGAAGAATAGTCTCACAAGATCGGAGTCCAACCTCCGCAAATAGAAATGAGATGTAAAAATAATGTCCACTAATGTCTCATATAAAGAATAGACTAGACATCCGTAAAGACTGCCTCATCGTCGATGTAGGATAGCTCCAATGCCGCTCCGTACTCCTGTGGAAAATTGTCTAGACCTGGAGAGATAACCAGGTCCACAAGGGACATAGCAAGATACAAGAAACACCATGCCATATAAACTGTGATAATATAATAAGAGAAAATGTATGTATGCAATCGGGTTCCTGATCATTTTACTGTGAATATGCAGTTGAGATATAATCCTTCGACGCATGAGCCCTGGCTGTAAATGAGATCGGCATAGTTCCCATAGATGGTACCAGGGGCCTATGTCCATAACGCTCTGGAAGCGTCAGAGGGCACCATGTGCAAGGGCTACGTCCATAACGCTCTGGGAAACGTCAGAGGGCGCCTGGAGACTGCGTCTCCGGAGGAGCACACAGGTAATCAGGGAAGTGCAAAGAAGCCCATACGTCAGGTATTGTTCTTCCCACCAATGCCTAGTATCATCATCTCTATGACTGATATGAATCTCTAGTAACCGCCAAGTCTTCTAACAAGCAATACTTTTGGCAGTTACTCCTATCCGTCGCACGCTCCATACGTATCGGTGGCCAACCGACTATGCGGGTACGTGTCCTACATGTGACTCACATCACGTGATACAACAAGTGTCAAGGCCGTATGATATACCAATACCTCATCATCAATGGGTGGTCACTAGACTAAGTCAATGCAAAAAATAAATAAGGCGAGGTAAATGACCGATAGAGTCGCTTGCACCCAAGTGTGACTTGGACGCACAGTTTAAATATCAAGAAACAAAATGCTGATAATAACAACTGAAAATAAGAATATAATAATCACAGAGTAAGGTGGCAAGGTATCTTGCCTGATGGTGCAAAGTAGCAAGTCCAAGAAATCACAATGTCAGCCAAGAAACGTCACAGTCTCCAAACAACTCCGGACGCTAAAACAAACATCAAAAATGCACTCGGTGTAAAAGATATACCTAGGAAACGCCTGTCCAAAAGTCAAATTCTGGAACAGGAGCAAAATCGTAATTTCGGGTCAAAACGATATCCGCCGTTGGACCCGCTTTTGTACCGAAATACGTGCCAAGGTTTATGGTCTCTAAAGTCGTCAAACTACATGTCTATGGTTTCAGTTTGAGGAGAGGAACTCAATGGTATGTCCAGTTTTGGATTCCGATGAGCCGTGTACAAAATCGCCTGTTTGAGTGGGTCGCGGGCCCGCCAAAAATGGGTTCCGATTCGACCTTCTGAGAATCGAACCAAACCTGGCACACAGGACCAGAATTTCGATCCGGACCTGTTGGCGCAAGTTTCGTCTCGAATCGACGACTGTACACGAAGTTATGGGCAAGTTTGCAAAACGCCGATACGGGATATCTCGACGGATACACGTTGATTTCGTCGCGCACAAGCAACGAAACTGAGTTCCGTCAATTCCAACACGTCCGCAACGTCCATACGCGCCTTTCGATGCATATAGCGTGCGACCATGTCGCCCGGTTTGTCGGGGCGTACGTCGTATCGGAGAAAATTTTCTAAAATCTACTATTTTGAAAATAGTTTTTCGCACAAGTTTAACATGGATTTAATTCTTGCACAGAAATCAAAATACAGGTCTACAAGTTGCGTTTTAGTCGTGGTTATGTTGTCTTTACACGTGTTCAATTGGTCTCTAAAAATCTCGACACACAGTTCGAAATCTGGCTTCTAAGTTGTGGTTTTGGACTAGGTTTGAACTTCTATTTTCGACAGTTTTGGGGAGACTTTGCCTCAATTTTTCGAGCAGTCTCTTGGGGTTCTCAGGATTCTATTTGAAGAAGATTGGAGGGTTCATAGGCTACACACAGGAGTTTACGTTTCAAGAAATCATCGAGCGAGCAGGAAGAAAGAGTATTGGAATAAGGGTACCTCACTGTTGACAAATCTGGAAACGTTCCGAAGTGTGGTCGGCCTGGGCTCTCCGGCGATGTTTGCACGGTGGTGCGGTGCCGCCAATGGCCAGGTAGTTCGCCTGGGGTTCGAGATGGAAGGAGATATGAAGGTGAAGAATTTTGGTGGGTTAGGGTTTCGGTTTTGACGAGCGGCGTATATATATATGGCCGCCTGCTACTAATCCTATTCGTATTAGAACTCAAAGGGGAAAGAGGGGCTCGGGTTACAAGCATAGCAGCTATGCTGCTAACAAGTTGTTTTGCTTTGGAGGGGGTCGGGTGAGGTTGACCGGCCCTACGTGGGTTGGTCCCCTCCTCTCTCACATATATATATATTATATATATATATATATATTAATATATATATTTTTACAAAAAGCCCCCTTTGTGAATCTCCATTTGCTGGGGTTGGCCGCCTCTTGCTGGGTGTGGCCGCCCACTAATTACTTCTCCTTTTTTTAACATATATAATATATATATATAATATATATATAATATATTATATATATTATAGGCTAGTAAAAATTTCCTAAAAATTTACAAATAAATTCCTAAAATCCTCGATTCTATTATTTCTTATTTAATAGTAATACTACATGCCACATATAATTATACACACATGCATTTATTTATACTAATAAGCTAGTAGCAATAACTTCATATTTAATAAAATATAAAACATTAATTAATTTATAAAAACAATTTAAAATTTGGGGGTTTACATCCTACCCAACTTAAAGAAAATTTCGTCCTCGAAATTAAACTAATGTCGGGGGGATCAAATGCAATGCAAGGGAATTTAATATAATTTAAGAGCTTCAAATGCAAGACATCTTTGTCTTCGAACAAATGCAGGTAGCGATTTCGGATGACGTCCTCGCGCTCCCAAGTAGACTCCCCTGGCGAATGATGCTTCCATGCCACGCGAACCAATGGAACAGATTGATTTCGTAACACCTTCACTCGGCGATCGAGGATACCTACTGGTTGCTCTTCGTACGACAAACTCGGTCCAACTGTGATCTCGGAGTGATCAAGCACATGATTGCTGTCCGCCACATATCTCCTCTAGCTGAGATACATGGAATACGTCATGCACTCCCTCCATGACGGTGGCAAGGCCAATCTATAGGCAACCTCTCCAACACGTTCCAAGACATCGAAGGGCCCGATGTACCTTGGACTCAACTTGCCACGTCCTCCGAATTGAATCGTGCCCCTAGTGGGGGATATCTTCAAGATACGTGCGCCTCTTTGAACTCCAAGGGTCGGCGACGATTATCTGCCCACTGCTTCTGACGATCCTGCGCTGCTCGCAGGTGCCTGAATTTTCTTCACTGTCTCCACTGTGCTTAAGACCAACTCGGGACCCAATAGCTGTCGCTTTCCTATGTCGCTCCAACAAACAGGAGACCGACACTTCCTAACATACAATGCTTCAAACGGAGCCATCTAAATGCTCGCTTAAGCTATTATTGTAGGAAAACTCAACAAGATGAAGATGGTCCTCTCATGAACCGCCAAATCAAGCATGCACGCTCTCAACATATCCTCTAGCGTTTGAATGGTACGCTCCACTGACCGTCTGTCTGAGGATGGTATGCCGTGTTAAACTTCATCGGGTGCCCAAACTCTCTTGCATACTCCTCCAAAAATGTGAGGTAAATCTCGAGTCACGGTCCGACACAATACTAATAGGCACACCATGTAATCTCTAATCTGCTCCGTATACATCTCTGCCAATACCTCTGTCGACTGGCCCACTCTAAAAGGTAAGAAATTGGCTGACTTTGTAAGTCTATCCACAATTACCATACTGCGTCACGTCCCCTAGGACTCCGAGGAAAACCCGTGACGAAATCTATAGTAATGTGCTCCCACTTCCACTCGGGAATGGGTAGCGGCTGTAATAAGCCGGCCGTCCTCTGGTGCTCCGCCTCCACTTGTTGACATACCAAGCACTTGGCAACGAAATGAGCTATCTCTCGCTTCATTCCATGCCACCAATAATACTGTCGTAAGTCGCGGTACATCTTGGTTCCTCCGGGATGAATAGAGTAAGTCGATCTGTGAGCCTCTGCCATCAGCTCCTGTCGTAGTTCTCCATTGGGAACATAAATGCGATCACCACATCGCAATATCCCATCGGGGTGGATCCTCAATTCCGTCTGCTCTCCTGCTTCGGTCCTCTCCCTGAGCCGTCGAAATCTAGCATCATTAGGCAATGCTGCCTTGATGCGCTCTACCAATGATGATTGCACTTGGAGGTTGGCTAATGCGCCATCGGCTCCAGGTAATACTACCTCAATACCAAGCTGCTCCAAGTCTCTAATAAACTCCTTCTGCGTAGTCAAAAGTGTGCCATGGCTTACGGCTTAATGCGTCTGCCACGACATTAGCCTTGTCCGGATGATAATGAAGCTCGATCTCATAATCCTTCATCAACTCCAACCAACATCGCTATCGCATATTCAACTCTTTTCGTGTGAACACGTACTTGAGGCTCTTATGATCAGTGTAGATATCAACCTTTTTGTCGTACAAGTAGTGTCTCCATAGCTTCAAGGCAAAGATAACTGCTGCGAGCTCTAGATCGTGGGTCGGATAATTCTTCTCATGTACGCTCAACTGTCGCGATGCATATGCTACTACCCGTCCGTGCTGCATCAGTACACATCCTAATCCTTTCCCGGATGCGTCGCTGTAGATCACAAATCCTCCGGGCCTGATGGTAGTGTCAAGATCGGTGCTGTGGTCAATCGCTCTTCAACTCGTCAAAAGCGGCTTGACACTTGTCTTTCCATATAAACTCCTGATCCTTGCAAGTCAATCGAGTCATAGGCCCCGCTATTCGAGAGAAATATTCTACGAACCGTCGGTAGTAACCCGCAAGTCCGAGGAAACTTCTCACCTCAGAAGCTGACGTGGGAGCGGGCCATGATTTGACTGCTGTGATTTTCTCTGGGTCTACCGATATACCATCACCCGTAACAATATGACCAAGGAATGATACCTCCTTGAGAAAGAAATTATACTTGCTAAGCTTCGCGAAGAGTCGCTCATTCCTCACGTTTCCAAAACTATCCGTAGATGCTGCTCATGCTCCTCTTGACTCTTGAGTAAATCAAGATATCGTCTATAAAGACTACTACAAATTTGTCCAAGTACTGGTGAAAGATTTTTTCATTAAATTTATGAAAACTGTGGGAGCATTGGTCAAACCGAAAGGCATGACCAAGAACTCGTAATGTCCATATCTTGATCGAAAAGCCGTCTTTGCAATGTCTTCCTTCCGAACCTTTAATTGGTGATAGCCTGATCGTAAGTCAATCTTGGAGAATACTTTTGCTCCACTCAATTGATCAAACAGATCGTCTATACGCAAGGGATACTTGTTCTTCACCGTTACAGCATTCAATGCTCTGTAGTCGATGCACATGCGCACTGTCCAGGCACAAAAAGAACGGGTGCTCCCTATGGTGACGCACTGGCATGAATAAATCCCTTCTCTAATAAGTCATCAATCTGCGTCTTCATCTCTACCAACTCCTTGGGTGCCAAACGATATACTCGAGATGAAATAGGCTCGGCTCTGGGAATAAGCTCAATAGAAAACTCAATATCTCGGTCAGGTGGTAGTCCTGACAATTCCTCGGGGAATACATCGAACTCGGTGATAATAGGGTGCTGAGGGGTGTCATGCATCATCATATAAGTTTTCGATGTGGGTGTATCACAACTCTCTCCATTTTCTTTGGTGAACTCAAACTCTGCCGCATTCGGTGGTCTAAAGATAATACTGCTCCTATTGCAGTCTATGAGAGCGAAATGCTGGCTCAACCAGTCCATTCCAAGAACCACATCAAATGTCGGCATAGGAAATACAAGAAGTCGTGCCATCATCTCTCTGCCATTTACTATAGGACAAAGTCTACAAACACCACTAACAGGTACAACTCCTCCTCCAGTGAGGATTTTAATATTCTTAGCTAAGGGTGTGATGGAAATGCTGTGTCTAGTGGCAAAACTAGTGGCTATAAATGAATGTGTGGCTCCAGTATCAAATAAGGTAATAGCAGGAAAAGATGCAACTAAAACCATACCTGCTATAACTTCTGTCTCTATATCCTCAACAGCAAGTGAGAATACCTGCCCATAATTCTGTCCTGGGCCCTGAGCTCTGGCCTTGTTGTACTGTACGCCTTGGGGAGGCAATGATGGACGAGGTGCTCCTGCTACGGGCCGTGGTGCTGGAAGAGCTGGGGCTGTGGGCCTTGGGTTCTGCCGAGCTTGTACTATCGCCTGTTGCTCCGGACAGTCCTTGAGCATGTGCTGATTGGATCCACATCTCAAGCATAATCTAAGGCGAGTCCTGCAGTCATTCTGGAGATGTCCTTGTTTTCCGCAGTAATGGCAAACGGGCTTCTGATAAGGTGAGGGCCTCTGCTGGAACTGTCCTGTGGCCCTCCTAATAGGTCCACTCTGGGTGGCTCGGGCTGGTATAACTGTGGGGTATGTCGTCTCGATGTTTGCTGCTGCTCCTTACGAAGAATCTCCTGAGCACGAGCTTCTTCCAAGACAGCGAATGGAGACTCGAGACTGGGTAGTCGTATAAGACTTGAGCTCTGGTGCAAGCCCTTGGTAAATCTCCTCGCCTTCTCTAACTCTGTCGGAATCAATCCCACACCAAATTGACTCAAGCGATTGAACTCTGAGTCATACTCATCAACTGTCATATTCCCTTGCTTTAGATGAAGGAACTGGTCATAGAGACCATCTCGAACAAGAATAGGGAAGAATCTCTCATAAAATGCATCATAGAACTGCTTCCAGGTGATCCCAGTGCCTAATCGCCTCTCTTCTGCCTTCCACCAGTGGTGAGCATTGTCTTCTAACAGTAGGTCCACTGCTGTCATCCAATCTCGAGCTGGCAACTGGGATGCCTTCAGTAGATTTTCTGTACTAATAAGCCATGTGACACCTCTAATGTCTTCTCTGTTCCTCTAAAGGCCTTGGGGTTCATATATGTGAAATTTTGATAGAGCCTTCATAAGGATGCAGAGCCGGTGCTGGTACTGGAGGTGGTGGTGGAGGTCTAGCCAATGCTGCCATCATCGTCTGTCTCATCAGCTCAGTCTGCTGCCACTGAGCCTGCATCATGGCGTACATAAACTGAGAAGTAGGTCTCCCATCAATCGGTGGTGGAGGTATCTGAGATCCCGACTGTGGGGGAAACTGCTGAGGGAATGGTGGTAGAGGCAATGGTACATTCCCTTCTGGTGGTATGGTAGTATTCTGCCCAGCCTGGCTGCCTGAGGGTGCTGCGATGTCTGGGTACTCTGTCGTCGGTGTCGTAGTAGGCTGCGACTGTCCTGGCTGGTATGGTGTCGCTGGAGTCATGGGAGAATTCTGTCCCTCCGGAGTAGCCTTTTCACCAGATGTGAGGGCCAAGGCAGAAGTGCGTCCGCTTCTTAAATGCATACTGTTGGCAGAAGAAGATAAGTCGATATTAGGAAAGATTAGATATGAAGTAAATCGAATAATCAAGGAAGTTTCGAAAAGATTGGAAGTCAAGAGATAGTAGTAGTTCTGGATGAGATATTCCTATTCCTATATGCAGGCTTGTTGGGCACAGTCATGTAACCCAACAATATTAACGTTGACCTGCATGGGCCACCATAAAAACATGTAACGCCCCAGTCCCAAAATAATAGGACCAAGCACGTGAACATGCCAGCTGCACATATACGAAGAATACTCCAATATATGGAATCCTCAAATATGCACATAAGCTGTAATATATAACCACAGGCCAGAAAAACATATCTAATCTCATCACAGCTGAACAAAGAAGGTAATAGAGTCCAAATAAATAAATAAGTATCAAAGATAACCGGGTGAACATACTCACTCCAAACAGCTATGAAGAATAGTCTCACAAGATCGGAGTCCAACCTCCGCAAATAGAAAGAAATGAGATGTAAAATAATGTCCATTAATGTCTCATATAAAGAATAGACTAGACATCCGTAAAGACTGCATCGTCGTCGATGTAGGATAGCTCCAATACCGCTCCGTACTCCTGTGGAAAATCATCTAAACCTAGAGAGATAACCAGGTCCTCAGGGGACATAGCAAGATACAAGAAAACACCATGCCATATAAGCTGTGATAATATAAGAGAAAAAGGTATGCATGCAATCGGGTTCCTGATTAATTTACTGTGAATATGCAGTTGAGATACAATCCTTCGATGCATGAGCCCTGGCTGTAAATGGGATCGACATAGTTCCCATAGAGGGTACCAGGGGCCTACGTCCATAATGCTCTGGAAGCGTCAGAGGGCACCATGTGCAAGGGCTACGTCCATAACGCTCTGGGAAACGTTAGAGGGCGCCTGGAGCCTGCATCTCCGGAGGAGCGCACAGGTAATCAGGGAAGTGCAAAGAAGCCCATACGTTAGGTATTGTTCTCTCCACCCAATGCCTAGTATCATTATCTCCATGACTGATATGAACCTCTAGTAACCGCCAATCTTCTAATATGCAATACTATTGGCAGTTACTCCTATCCGTCGCACGCTCCATATGTATCGGTGGCCAGCCGACTACGGGTACGTGTCCTACATGTGACTCATATCACGTGATATAAGAAGTGTCAAGGCCGTATGAGATATAACAATACCTCATCATCAATGGGTGGTCACTAGACTAAGTCAATGCAAAAAAAAATAAATAAGGCGAGGTAAACGACCGATAGAGTCGCTTGCACCCAAGTGTGACTTGGACGCACAGTTTAAATATCGAGAAATAAAATGCTGATAATAACAACTAAAATAAGAAATATAATAATCACAGAGTAAGGTGGCAAGGTATCTTGCCTGATGGTACAAAGTGGCAAGCCCAAGAAATCACAATGTCAGCCAAGAAACGTCACAGTCTCCAAACAACTCCGGACGCTGAAACAAACATAAAAAATGCACTCAGTGTAAAAGATATACCTAGGAAATGCCTGTCCAAAAGTCAAATTCTGGAACAGGGGCAAAATTATAATTTCGGGTCAAAACGATGTCCGCCGTTGGACCCGCTTTTGCACCAAACACGTGCCAAGGTCTATGGTCTCTAAAGTTGTCAAACTACATGTCTATGGTTTCAGTTTGAGGAGAGAAACTCAACGGTATGTCCAGTTTTGGATTTCGATGAGCCGTGTACAAATCGCCCGTTTGAGTGGGTCGCGGGCCCGCCAAAAATGCGTTCCGATTCGACCTTCTCAGAATCGAACCAAGCTTGGCACACAGGACCAGAATTTCGATCCGATCTGTTGGCGCAGGTTTCTTCTCGAATCGATGACTGTACACGAAGTTATGGGCAAGTTTGCAAAACGTCGATACGGGGTATCTCGACGGATACACGTTGATTTCGTCGCGCACACGCACGAAACTGAGTTTCGTCAATTCCCACACGTCCGTAACGTCCATACGCGCCTTTCGATACGTATAGTGCGCGACCACGTTGTCCGGTTTGTCGGGGCGTACGTCGTATCGAAGAAAATTTTCTAAAATCTACTATTTTGAAAACAGTTTTTCGCACAAGTTTAACATGGATTTAATTCTTACATAGAAATCAAAATACAGGTACAAGTTGCATTTTAGTCATGGTTATGTTGTCTTTACACGTGTTCAATTGGTCTCTGAAAATCTCGACACACAGTTCAAAATCTGGCTTCTAAGTTGTGGTTTTGGACTAGGTTTGAACTTCTGTTTTCGACAGTTTTTGGGGCAACTTTGCCTCGATTTTTCGAGCAGTATCTTAGGGTTCTCAGGATTCTATTTGAAGGAGATTGGAGGGGTTCATATAGGCTACACACAGGAGTTTACGTTTCGAGAAATCATCGAACGAGCAGGAAGAAAAGAGTATTGGAAGAAGGGTACCTCGCTGTTGACAAATCTGGAAACGTTCCGAAGTGTGGTCGGTCTGGGCTCTCCGACGGTGTTTTTACGGTGGCGTGGTGCCGCCAACGGCCAGGTAGTTCGCCTGGGGTTCGAGATGGGAAGGAGATATGAAGGTGAAGAATTTTGGTGGGTTAGGGTTTCGGTTTTGACGAGCGGCGTATATATATATGGCCGCCTGCTACTAGTCCTATTCGTATTAGAACTCAAAAGGGGGGGGGGCTCAGGTTATAAGCATAGCAGTTATGTTGCTAACAAGTTGTTTTGCTTTGGAGGGGGTCGGGTGAGGTGGACCGGCCCCACATGGGTTGGTCCCCTCCTCTCTCACATATATATATTTTTTACAAAAAGCCCCCTCTTGTGAATCTCCATTTGCTGGCGTTGGCCGCCCCTTGCTGGGTGTGGCCGCCCACTAATTACTTCTCCTTTTTTTTAACAATTATATATATATATATATATATAATATTAATATATATATATATATATATATATATATATATATTATATATATATATATATATATAATTATATTTTTATATATATATATATATATATATATATATATATATATATATATATAATATATATATATATATATAATATATATATATATATATATATATATTATATATATATATATATAATATATATATATATATTATATATTATATATATATATATATATATATATATATATATATATATATATTATAATATATATATATATATATATATATATATATATATATATATATATATATATATATATAGATATATATATATATATATATATATATATATATATATATATATATATATATATATCAAACTAAAGTAATATATTTATAGGCTAGAAAAATTCCTAAAAATTTACAAATAAATTCCTAAAATCCTCGATTCTATTATTTCTTATTTAATAGTAACTAACATGCACACTATATATATACATCATGCATTTATTTATACTAATAAGCTAGTAGCAATAACTTTATATTTAATAAAATGTATAAAACATTAATTAATTTATAAAAAACAATTTAAAATTTTGGGGGTTTACAAAAGCGGTGTCCCTTTGACGAAGGAGGAGTGATAGGCCCCACTATATCCATGCCCCAGGCTTCAATGGCCAAGAGGCAACCGTCGGGTGTAAAGGCTCTGACGGTCTGTGGATGAAGTCAGCGTAAGCTGACAAGCACGACACTTCTTTGCATAATTGACAGTGTCGGCCATCATGGTGGGCCAGTAATAGCCCATACGTCGGAGTCGGTCATGTAGCTTAGGTCCTGGTTGATGAGCTCCACACATTCCGTCATGAGCTTCTCAAAGAGCTTCGGCGGCTTTCTTCGCTAGATAGACATTGGAGGAGAAGTCTATAGTAGGAGCGTCGGTATAGCATTTTGGCGGCTGTATCAAATAGAACCGGAGGGAGCACCTTCTGATTGAGACTGCCTCCTTCGAATCTTTCGGAAGGATTCCATAGATAGCAAAGTCGATGAATGGGAACCTCCAGTCTCTGACGTTGATGCCAGGGTCTGCGGCCATGTCATGAGTTTTCTACATGCACAGATTATTTCTAGGGCAAGCCAAGTCCCGACCCATTACCATAACGAAGTGTTGAGTCCCGACGGGTGCAGCCAATGAGGCTGCGAGGCTGGCCAGAGCATCAGCTTCCAAGTTTTGCAGCCGAGGCACATGCTCTATGAAGAATTCTGCGAAGATTGAGATGATGTCCAACACTGCTTTGTGATAGGGATGAGGTCTTCATGGCGGACCTCATATTATCCCCGGATTTGATTAATGAAGAGCTTTGAGTCGCCGTAAGTTTCAAGTCCACCCCCAGCTGTCTTGCTAACTGAAGCCCCATGATGAGGCAGTACTCTGCAACATTATTGGAGCACGACTCTGAAAGAGAATAAGCACGCTGGATGACCAGTTTGTCGGGAAAGATTAAGACCACCCCCACTCCTGCGATAATTTGGCCTTTGGGGCCTGTTCTGGAAGCACCGTCGAAGAACATTCGCTAGACCGGGCTTTCTTCGATAATATTTTCTTCTTGCACCTCATCGGAATACCTTCGTAGAGCCTGGACGATTCCGGGATTGGGTACGCGGCTAGGAAGCCGGCCAATGCTTGGCCCTTGACAGCCTTTTGCGGTACGAATACCATGTCATATGGTGTCAATAATATCGTCCCGTTGCCAACCGAGAGTTTAGTGCTCCCGGTTTTGTCATGAGAATTCTGAGTTGTAAAACCCCTAAATTCTACTATAGTTTTTTATTTATTTATTTTTATAAATTTTGTAATTATTTTAAATTTATTACATACAAGTTCGCGTACTCGTATTTGTACGTCACGCGCGAATTACGTTGTATTTGTTCGTCGAGTGCGAATATGTACAAGGTACATATATTTAGAATTTTTTTAAAAAATATAGCTTTCAATAATATATGATAAATAATATATTTTACGCCACAATAGAATTTTTCAAATTCGTATAATTTAATATGTTGTAAAGAATATTTATTTTATTATACAAATATAAATGGTGGCTTTGAAAACTATGTTTTGAGTCGAATATTCTTTTGCATATGAAGTACACAAATTTAAATTTATCTTTGAAACTAAATAAATACTATTATTTATTAGTTGGAAAATTTATGTTTAAATTAGTTTTTATGAATAAATCGGTATTTAGTTTTATCAAATTTTTTTGAGTTTCAAATTTAATAGAAAGATTTATCTAGTTTAAATATATTGGAAGATATTCCTTTTTGATTCAAAATGTGATTTAATTAAATAATAGTATTATCTAAACAAGGGTTTAAATTCTTCTATTCCTATTCCTAATGGGATTTCCACCTCCAATAAAAGGAGAGTTACTTGCCCTTTTTTTTCTCATCCACAAATTCCACAAAAACAAACTCCACAATTCGACGTGCTGTGCATCGTGTTCGTGACCATAATCTTATTCTAAATTTTAGTGCAGCTATCCATGTCGTGTTCGACACCCCGGACACGACGACAACACTACAGAACCACCATCGATCCCTTCTTGCCATCTCCGTCACCACCAATCCACCCTCGCCATCAACAGCCAACCCTGTCTCCACCGCTGCCACCGCCACCTCTTCCGACTCTGCTGCAGCCAATACCAACATCACCCTACACCAGCACAAACCCGAATCACCTCAACCTCCATCACCATCACACACGCCCAAATTTCCGACAGCAGTCCAAAAATCTACGAACACCAGAAAAAGTAAAGCAAAACCCTCACCTTGCCGCCTGTCCGTCGCGACCCCGATGCGAGCGCCAGGCCATGTCCCGCACCGCAGCAAACCTTCCTGGCTCCTCCGCGCACAACTGGCGATGACTGACATGACCGCCAGCGGTCGCCAACTAGTGCACCACACTAGTCGCGCCCGGCGAGCGTTGCACGAAAGTTGAACCAAACTCCGATCGCGCCTCCGTCGAGCGCCGAGTGCCTGCCCCTCCCCCAGAGCCGACGTCAGTGCACAACTATCAAGTTGGGTCCGTCGCCCGTATCGAGATCCCTCCGCCGAGGCCTCACCGGTGAGCCTTCGCGGGTACGCACCCTCCTCCTCCATGCCTGGTCGAGAGCCGTCGTGACCCCACGGCAAACAGCCCCATCCCGTCTGCTCCTCGTAGAGCCGACCGCGCCTGCACTCAAAGTCGGAGTCGTCGCCTTCTTCCCTCTCTCGATGGTGGACCCGTTGGTGAATCCTCGCCCTAACCCCCACCGCGCGGCCGGGAACCCTCCGGTAACCCCTTTCCCCTCACTCGCCCCTTCTCTTCTTCCCCCTCTCTCTCCACACCCTTCTTTTTACTTTCTTTAAAGAGTAGTAGCTTTGAGTTATTATCATATTATTAATTATTATTATTATTAAGTATTATTAATACTGACCTTGTAATCATGATTATTATCATTATTATTAAGTATTATTACTGATCTTGTAATTATTATTATTATTATTATTATTATTATTATTATTATTTTAGTAGTTCTATTATATGATTTTATTAGAGTTCTATTATTATTTTATATTTTTATTATTATGAAATAATAGTTTTATGCTACTATTTTAACTGGTATTTAAATTATAAGGTATAATATTTTTGACTAATGAAAGGTTAGCTTTTCTACAATAATTGTATATTTTACTAACTTAAAATTTACCTTGAGACGATTTTCAAATATTACAAATATTTATTACTTTTAACTACTAGTTTTCTATCTATAAATTAATTTTTACAAAACTATGGTATTTGCTTAAAAACGAGTTTCATTTTCTAAGTATTGGTATAAAAACCTATTTTTACTAATAAGGTTAGTTTATGGTATTATAAATATTTTCTAAAAATATGGTACGTAACTTTCTACACAAATTCTTCTCGACTACCACCATTAATTGTGACTAAATCATGCTTCCTATTTTCTTGTGGATTCGTACCTTTACTCATCGATCATAGCTATTGGACAACCAGGACTTGTCGGATCGTCCAACCACCAGGAGACACCAGGCAAGATACCTTGCCATTATACTGCTTATATTCAGTCTGTATTTTATTATATCACTGTTCATTTATTTCCAGTTCTTACAGTTCTTGATTTACTGTCTGCTCAGTGATATTAGATGTACTTTGTTATTATCCTTTGATTGCATATGGACTTAGAGTTAGGAGACTACCGTTTGTAGTGTATTGCATATACCTTGACACAGTTGTACCACGAGGATGTGTGAGATGAGTAGCATGTAGAGGTTCTTACGTGTGGGCTGATCTCCCATGTGCATGTGCTAGGACTAACTTCTAATAGAGGCATGTTAGGAGACTTAGCAGTTAGTAGAGAAACATGGTCATGGATGCGACTTGGTAGGTACATTGGGTGGGGAGGACAATACCTGACGTATAGGCTTCGATTTCACTTCCCTTGTAACCCGGAAGCTCCGCTGGAGATACGGTATGATTAGCCTCTCAGGTTTGCCACTGTCGTTTTTGAACGTCATGTGCTTAGGTCACTGGTGCCCAAGTGGGGACTATACCAGATCTATTTACAGCCAGGGCCCATGCGTCGAAAGGATTATTTCTCAACTGCATGTTCACTTTAGTACGGTTAGGTTACCTTATTTATGTCTTGTCACTTTCTTTGATTGTGGCATATTATATATTCAGTATTTATATGGCATGTTTATTGTATCTTGTTACGTCCTCTGAGGACTGGTTATCTCGCCAGGTGTATGCTCTTGTCTGTCGCAGGTGTTCTAGCTGTGGCCATGATCGTCTCTACTTCTTCGAGGATGATTGTACTTTGATCGTCTTCGCTTCGCTCGCCAAAATCTTTATTTTATTATGTATTCTTTTCATAGTTGTAGTGGATTTGTCTTCGCCCAACGATTGTATACATGACAAATTCAAAGTTGCTTTTATATATTATTTATCTTTGTGGGTGAGATTTAGTACCTTGGTTACTACATTTTACAGCTATGTATACATACGACGGTCCATATACTTCGTATGTATATAGCTGGCATGATTACGTTCTAGTCCTTCTATTTTTGGGACTAAGGCGTTACATGTTTTTGTGGTGGCCCATGCAGGTCTACTTTGCGTTTCGGTTACATGACTGTACCGATCGGGCCTGCAATATAGGATTAGAGTCTATAATCTCATCCACTTACTTGACATCCTTTCTTGACATCAAATTCCGAACTCTCGTTACCATCCTTGATTTGCATCCTGCTTGAACTCTTTCTACCGTAAATCCTTATCTTTCGTGCTTAGTGACAGTAGGAAGATGACTACACTATTATATGCTAATAGGTCAAACACTTGGCTAGGAAGATTACATTGACAATTAGTGTATATTGAGGTCTTATTTGAGTTATAAAGACATTTTTCCTAAAAGTACGATTTTAAGGATTAGTTAATTTCAAGTTGGGTAGTAGCATATTACCGCCTTCAATGGATAGTTGGAATTTTATTTGCTATTACAAGGTGGTATACACAAGATGATGGCTAGATCGAGAAAACAAACTGATTTGATTTTGCGTTTTAATTTTTGAAGGTCTTTGAACATTTATGATTTGTTGAGTTATAACTATACATCTTTTGGAGGGATATAAATTTGAGTGAAAAGGATCATAAATTTTTAAATATGGAAGTATGATTTACAATTGACCAAAATTTGAGGATGATGGAATTTTGGTAAAATGTTTTTGAATTAAATAACGTCATATGATCTAAGAATTATAAAGTTATTTAGATTTTGAGTTTAAAGCCGTGATTATGGATATTTAAATTTTGGTGGAAAAAAAAACTTTTGAAAAGTAGTTGTGACTTATTGGAAGTTAGATATACACATATAAAGGATATAACATTTAAATTAGGGAGTTATTTAAATGTTCCATTTTTAGTATGAATTTCGGCTGATAAACTTATTTAAATATGATTTTAAGATTGGAAAAAAATTTATTCGATTTGCGATATACAAGGGTTGTTCTGAGATTTACTAGAGATTTAAAATTTTGATTAAAGTTGACAGCCTAAGATGATTGAAAATTTTGGTGGAGCATTTTTTTGGAAATTTTATTGAGAAACTTTCGAGGAACTTAAAATTTCAGATTAGATCATATATTGGTAGAGGACCAAGAAGCAAGTAAGTACACCCTAGTGAGATAGAAGTATTCCACATTAGATTGCCATACCACCTATGATCGTGATATTGCATATACACAAGTATAGTTAGTCATCGACCAAACCGATGAACATATCCTTTGACTTACTCGACCTTCCCTCAATTCTAGATCTTTATTCGTGACCATCTAATTGTTTGAAACTTATAAATGATTAGAATCATTCCTTTAACCATACCCTTATTCATGAGACTATTTTCTCTCTAGAAACTGTGTCCCTAACTTATTTTTACCTCGATCTACAAGATTCCATTAATTATCTTTATTTCGTGCTTTAACCTTTTATTTTTGGTGCATTAATTAGTACCTTATGAAAACCCACTTTCTATTTTGATAATTTGGTGTTCCCTATCATGACTGATATTTGGAGCACAACAGACTTTTCCTTCCAACAAATTCCATATGCAAGACCTAGGCGAGCCCACCTTCATGTAGGTATATCATGTCCCTAAAACACATCCCCTTGAGCTCTATTTTCATGATGCGACTTTCAAGTCATAATGGCTAGCTATAACGTCTACCATAATACCATTGCCCTTTCCGAGTTTAGTTAGAATTCCAATCTCGACTCAAATCTTTTGACCAATATATGATTGTGATCTACTTAAATTTTTATATGCTTAACTTGTGTTTCTCCTCCTTTTATTTTCATATTTTTATTACGTTTACCACGACCATCGCACCTAACCGTAATTTCCTCCCAAATTGTTTGCTTCAGTCATTGAGGATTTCATTTTTACGTTACCGTAGTTTATGCAATTTTTTTCCTTTTATGATTTCCTTGTTTAAAGAATAGAAACTGGAGCATGACACCATTCGGTTATACATGGCTAGATTAGAGAACTCATGGAGAAGATAAATGGTCTAGTTGGTTAAGGTGATCATATGATTACAAGGTATATGTAAGATTTGACATAAGTTAAATATGTCGTAACACTATTAGATGAAATTGAGGAATATGGTTTTTGATATGATCAAAGGTGGTTAGACTTCTCGATTGACGAGAATTTGTACTTCTAGATAATCAAGTGAAAAAAAACCTCTTTGGTGATTGATATGTATTCTTATTACGATGAGTTGATTTCTATTTTCGACCAAATTGATTTAAAAGTTAATTTTTAAATTTCGAGGAGATTATGAAAAAAACGAAATTTAGCCTGTGGAAGAAGAGATACAAATATGTATGTATGTCGGAAGATGAAGATTAGAGATTTATTAAACTGGAGGCTCCCGACTTACTGAATTTTTATTATGAAATATTAGATTTAAAATATATATTTGGAATCAAAGTGTTGAAAGTTGATATTTAAGAGCAAGTCTCAAATGAAGTAAAGAAGAAAATGAAATGCGTTCAAGGAAATTTCAAATTTGGTAAATATAAAATTTGGGTAGATTTGTGAAGAGCTAGTGATGATAAAAGCATTATTAAAAGTGGTTAAATTATCAAAATTGACGATCTTGAATGTAAGTTAAATATTGGGTTATTGATCAAAGTTTGAGACACTGGAGGTTATCATCTATTTACGAGATTGCACGGTTATAAGATAAATGTTATCTTCGATCCAATTTAGATACCGAATGAGATGTCATGCATGTGATCACTTTCTATTCTAAACCCGTATTTTATTCTCACAGTCCTCCAAATTGTAATTATTCCAAATTGCCTATTTTTATTGGATTCTGTTTTTGACTCCTTGCTTGAAATATAACCATGTTTTTGCGTTTGAAACTCGCGTATCTTTCTAATCCTACCTATCCTAGTTACTCCTAAATTTCGAGGACGAAATTCTTTTAAGTTGGGTAGAATGTAAAACCCCTAAATTCTACTATAGTTTTTTTTAATTTATTTATTTTTAAAATTTGTAATTATTTTAAATTTATTGCGTACAAGTTCGCTTACTCGTATTTGTACGTCACGCACGAATTACGTTGTATTTGTTTATAGAGTGCGAATATGTACGAGGTACATATATTTGAAATTTTTTTTAAAATATAGCTTTCAATAATATATGATAAATAATATATTTTGCACCACAATAGAATTTTTTAAATTCGTATAATTTAATATGTCGTAAAGAATATTTATTTTATTATACAAATATAAATGGTGGCTTTGAAAACTATGTTTTGAGTAAAATATTCTTTTGCATATGAAGTACACAATTTAAATTTATTTTCAAAATTAATTAAATACTATTATTTATTAGTTGGAAAATTTATGTTTAAATTAGTTTATTATGAATAAATCGGTATTTGGTTTTATCAAATTTTTTTATGAGTTTTCGAATTTAATAGAAAGATTTATCTAGTTTTAATATATTGGAAGATATTCCTTTTTGATTCAAAATGTGATTTAATTAAATAATAGTATTATCTAAACAGGGGTTTAAATTCTTCTATTCCTATTCCTAATGGGATTCCTACCTCCTATAAAAGGAGATGTACTTGCCCTTTTTTTTCTCATCCATAAATTCCACAAAAACAAACTCCACAATTCGACGTGCTGTGCATCGTGTCCGTGACCATAATCTTATTCCAATTTTTAGTACAGCTATCCATGTCGTGTCTGACACCCCGGATACGACGACAACACTACAGAACCACCATCGATCCCTTCTTGCCATCTCCGTCACCACCAATCCACCCTCGCCGTCAGCAGCCAACCCCATCTCCACCGCTGCCACCGCCACCTCTTCCGACTCCGCTGCGGCCAACGTGAACATCACCCTACACCAGCACCAACCCGAATCACCTCGACCTCCATTGCCATCACACACGCCCAAATTTTCGGCAGCCGTCCAAAAATTTACGAACACCAGAAAAAGTAAAGCAAAACCCTCACCTTGCCGCATGTCCGTCGCGACCCCGACGCGAGCGCCAGGCCATGTCCCGTATCGCAGCAAACCTTCCTGGCTCCTCCGTGCACAACTGGCGACGACTGACATGACCGCCAGCGGTCGCCTACTAGTGCACCACCCTGGTCGCGCCCGGCGAGCATTGCACGAAAGTTGAACCAGACTCCGGCCGCACCTTCGTCGAGCGCTGAGTGCCGGCCCCTCCGCCAGGAGAGCCGACGTCAGTGCCACAACTATCCAAAGTTGGGTCTGTTGGTGTTTTTTTTGCCTTTGGACTAGAAAATATAGTCCCACATCGGCTACACCAAATGGTGAGTATCTCATATAATGCATTGCTTGTTGAGGTGTGCACATGAGGTGTAGTGGGGCACAAGTTTGTGCCATATGGGAGTATTTTCCTAGAAGGAAAAAGGATTAAATCCAACAAGGATGCAAGTTGATTTTTGTTGTGCGGACTCGGACTCGAACGGACTCAAGGATGTCTCGTGCATGCACGAGAGTGTTCGGGGGTAGGCGTGGACTGGCACACTTCTATGCTGATTGTGGGATGATCTAAAATATCAAACTCTATTTTTGAGTATTGGTATTTTAGTCCCACATCGGATAGGAGAAGAGGTGAAGTCTCAACTCCACTCTATAAATAGAGCCCCTTGGCCTCCTTTGAAAGATGTACCAAGAAGAGAGTTAAGGGAGTCTGTAAGTCCAGGAAGCCCGTTCAAGTCTCAAATATTGACTTACGAGCGTTCCAGAAGTTCTTCGTGAACTTGCTGGTTCCTGGGAGCAGATCGTGTTGGGGCGAATCTTACTTTGAGCAACGGTGATCTTAATCACCCCAGCAAACCTTTCCTCTTTCTTCTTTCTTCTTTCTTCTCCTTCATCTGAGTTGTAACTCAGTTCTGTCCTTCTACAACTGCGATTGCAAGAAGAACGTGAGATTTATTTTCTGAACTCAGTTCTGTCCGTCAGCAACTGCGATTGCGAGAAAGAACGTGAGATTTTCTTTCTGATTATTGTTTCTTTTGTAATCAGATTTATATTATTGTGTTCCTCTTGGATCTCGAGAATAATCAGAAGGTAACATTTGTTGAACCTCTGATCTCGACATCGAGTCTACCATCTTTGATCAAGCCCCGGGATCAACAATCTCAAAGCAAGATCCTTGTAGATGGAGAACTCTCGTGCTTCTCTCATCGATACCAGCTTTAACAAGTTGGAGAAATTCGACGGAGAACATTTCCAAATCTGGAAGAGGAAGGTCACCCTTAATCTTCAACTCGTGGACGTAGACCATGTGTTGATTGAGGATGAACCGACAATTCCAGAAGGAGGAACTGCGATGCTATTGCTGCTGCACTCGTCAAGCAGAGCAAATGAATAGAGAAAACAACATATGTAAACTGCTGATTCTCAATTCTATGGAAGACTCTCTGGCAGAGTCATATTCTAAGAAGGTGAAGGCCAAAGAGATCTGAGATTCTTTGGGTAAGCTATATGAAGATGATGAGAACAGGTCCAAAATCTTCATCGTCGAGAAGTACCACAAGTGGCTCTTCGAAGACGAGATGACGATGCTACCTCAAGTGAAGGAATTCCTGAAGTTGCGCCAGAAGTTAGATGACGAGAAGATGCCCCTCGTCGACAAGTTTGTCGTTGGAGGGATAGTCTCGAAACTTCCTGCTGGTTGGAGCAACTTCTATGTTAGAATACGAAAGAAGCTGGACATTAGCTTGGAAGTTCTTCTACAAGAGATCCACGTTGAGGACGAAATGCGATCTCAACAGAAGATGGACTCTCTGTCCAAAGAACTGGCTAAGGCCAACTTGGTGCAGACAAGAGAGTTCAAGGGGAAGCAGGTGGCTTCTCATCACAAGAAGAAGGACTCCACTAATCTAAAAGTGAACGGTCCTTCGTTCAAGCAACAGAAGTCCAAGTCCCACGTGACTTGCTTCAACTGTACAAGAATGGCCACTACATGAGTGAATGCAAATCCAAGCCCAAACCAAAATAGCAGGTATAGCTAAACTTGGTTATTTTGATTACTTAACTTGGTTGCTATTATTGTACAGGTTGAGTTATCTAGCGTGGTAGCTAACTAGTGGTCTGACACTAGTACATCTGACCACGTGTGCTCTCAAAGGAGCTAGTTGTTCACCAAGGACGAGTCATGTTATGACGAAGGTCTCGATGGCGAACATATATCTAGCAGAAGTTTTGAAGATCGAGACAGTGGTTATTAACCACCGACAAGGACACTAGAATGCGTGTTGCACGTACCAGAGGTTTTTCGGCGATCTGATCTCAGAAAGTCTGTTATCTGATACAGACTTGAAATATGGACATTAGTACTAGCCAGATGGTAATTTCTTGGCGAGGAACATGCTTCGAAAAGATGTTCGGTGCTGAAGGAATGTTCGAACTTCTGCTGATGGTTGAGTGGACTGAGAGTTGTTCTATGACAGAAGTAGACTCAAGCTGTCCTACCCGGGACCTTATCTTTGGAATGTGGGGGTAAGAGGTGGAGGAGTTTAAGGTCTGTGCAGATACAAGACTGTTGGAAGCTGCTCAGACGATTGAACTAAAGTACTGATCATCTGGAGTTAGTACACTCAGATATCTGTGACTTTTATCAATTCTCCACAGAGGCCGGTTCGAAGTGTTTCTCGAAGTGCATGTTCGTATGACTTCTCAAGTAGAAGGATGCAGCATTCGAGTAGTTTAGAGACTTCAGGACAGAAGCTGAACGTTAAACCGATTTACAACTACTCAGAAGTGATCGAGATGTAGAGTAGAGGTCTCATGAATTTGCATCGTTCTGCAAAGAACATGGAATCATCAATGAGACTACTGCTCCGTATTCTCCTCAATCTAACGGGATAGCGGAGAGGAAAAACAGAACGTTGACAGAAATGATGAACTCAATACTAATGGGGAGAAGCTGTATGGACGACCACTTTTATTCTAAATAGAGTGTCGTATGCAACTTCGGACGTAACTCCTCATGAACACTGGTTCAAAGTCAGACATAACTTGAATGTCATTCGAGGGTGGGGGTCTCTGGCTTATGTGAAGCTCCCAGATCTGAAGATTCAGAATCTGGGGACTAAGAACGAAGATGATCTTCTTGGGGTATGCCGAGAAGAGTGATGCTCGGAGATTTCTTGATATTGAGTCAAATCATATCATCGAATCTTGTGAAGACAATTTGCAAGGCACAAGAATATTGTTCTTACGGATAAACCGGAGAACAATAAGGGTGCGCAAGAAACTGAAGTTTTTCAATAAAGAAGTAGTCCAAGAAGATGTTGTTGTTGAAACAACGGTTAAACCAGAACTCGCTGAGCCGTCGTCGAAGCGAGCGAGGAGGCCGAAGAACTTCGGAGATGACTTCATCACCTATCATGTGGAAGCAGATCCGCTTGCCTATGATGAGGCGATGAAGACCAGAGATGATGTTTTCTGGAAGGAGGCAGTGAATGACGAGTTTGACTCTATCACCTCCTATAACACATGGGTGTTGGTAGATCTACCTGAAGGAGAAAAGCCCATCGGATGTAAATAGATCTTCAAGAAGAAGATGAAGGCAGATGGAACTATTGACAAGTTCAAGGCCAGGCAGGTAGCCAAGGGATTTTCTCAGAAACAGGGGATAGACTACTTTGACATGTACGCTCCAGTAGCTCGGATAACCACCATTAGGATGATAATCGCTCTAGCAGCTATACATAAGTTGGTGATACATCATATGGATGTAAAGACAGCATTCCTGAATGGGAAGCTGACCGAAGAGATTTACATGCAACAGCCAGATGGATTTGTCGTCAAAGGTCTTGAAGACAAAGTCTGCAAGTTGATAAAATCTCTGTACGGTTTAAAGCAACCTCCCAAAATGTGGCATGAGAAGTCTGACAAAGTCATAAGGTCAAATTGCTACAGGGTAAGTGAAACAGACAAGTACGTCTATTCGAAGTTTGCTGATGGAAGAGGAGTCATCGTTTGTCTATACGTGGACGACATACTAATTCTAGGTACGGATATAAGCTGTGTCGCAGAGACAAAGAAGTTCCTCTCAACCAAGTTCAGTATGAAGGACTTGGGGGATGCAGATGTCATCTTGGGCATAAAGATCATCCGGCAGACACTGGAGTAGCGCTGTCATAATCTTACTATATTGAGAAGATGCTCACACGCTATGGGTATAAGGATCTTCCAGGGATCGATACGCCATACAGGTGTGATCAAAAGCTGAAGCCAAACTCGAGGGAAAGCGTCAGGCAGCTGGAGTATTCTAGCGTTATCGGAAGTTTGATGTACAACAACTGCCACAAGGCCTGACATAGCTTTTGCCGTGGGAATGCTGAGTCGGTTCACAAGCAACCCAGGGGTTGAGCACTGAAAGCTGTGAAGCGGGTGATGAGATATCTCAAGAAGACTCAGACATATGCCACTGTACTACAACGGGTATCCAACAGTAGTGGAAGGCTTCAGTGATGCTAGCTGGTGTTCAGAGGTGGAAAGCGAGAGATCCACAGGTGGATATGTCTTTTCCTTGGGTAGCTGCTATATCGTGGAAGTCAAAGAAGCAGACTATACTCTCTCGTTCCTCCATAGAATCTGAATTCTATGCACTTGAAACTGCATCAGATGAAGCAGAATGGCTTCGAAGCTCATGTATGATCTTCCAGTGGTTGGGGCTCAGATACCGGCAATACCGATATACTATGACAACCAGACGACTGCGGCGGTGGCATCAAACCTCTTCAACGGAAAGAAGAGGACTGTGCGGTTGAAGCACAAGACAGTACACGATCTTATCAAAAGAGGTATAATTACAGTGGTTGATGTTCGGAGTCAGGAGAACCTGGCAGATCCGTTCACAAAAGGCCTCAAGCGCCAGTTGGTCGATGACACAACTTGTAAAATGGGCTTGAAGGCATTCTGATAGTGTGTCTTTGTAATCCTACCATAAAGTTTTATGCTATTAGTTCAAAGAGAATCTACTAGGCATCTAACTTTTGGTTCAAAGGAGGATCACTGACTGGAAAACTATCAGATAGCAGTGGGTACTTGTTCTCTGGAATATGGAAGGGATACGGACCCATAACCACTGTTGTCTACTATGTATTTTTTCTGCAGAAAAAATAGATCCTGTGGAAGGTTGGCTTAAACGCCTTAATAAGTTCTCAGGCAGAGTGAAAGCCTGGTGTGCTTTATAGGAAGCACGGTAGAGCAGCACTACAAGGAGTGAAACTCCATGCTACAGTGGGGTGACTCCACCATGAGGTTCCCAGGTAGGGGTAATGCCTCGGTTTGCAAGCCAAGTCACAGCGGCGTAGCACCGCAAATAGGCAGGTAGCCTAATATTGTATGACGTAATTAAAGAGTTGTAGACAGCACTACAAAGGGGAGGATGGCCCCATATTATAGTGGCACGATACCACGATGAGGTACCCAGGTAGGGGTAAAGCCTCGGCATTGCAAGCCATGTCGTTGCGGCATAACACCACAAGGAAGCCTTAGGCTTCATGCTGGGTAGTTTGGCACTACAAAGAGGCTTGTGACCTCATGCTACAGTAGTATGACACTACGATAGGTTCCCAGGTAGGGTAATGCCTCGGCTTCAGGCTATGTCATAGCGGCGTAGCACCGCAAGGAAGCGCAAGGTTTCCCATATCTCTTTAATAAAGAACTCACCTATAGTGTATGGAAAGAGATATCAGGCCGTCTCTTGAGGGTAAACTTATAGACGCCCAAAAATTATACACTGAAACCAGGCTGGCACAAGGCCTTCAATGTGCAGCCAGAAGCACAGTTGATGTCATTATGTGAGTAGGAAGAATTGCAGTTATGGTGCAGAATTCAAGGCTTAGTCCATTCTTGTATCATGCTGTTATTTAACCAATGCGGGAAGATTCAAGTCGTAGCGACATCTCTCCTAATGCATGATGGACAGTCACTGTGGGGAACGCTCAACCCATATATTGAGATATGTGGGGGATTGTTGGTGTTTTTTGCCTTTGGACTAGAAAAGATAGTCCCACATCGGCTACACCAAATGGTGAGTATCTTAATATAATACATTGCTTGTGTTGAGGTGTGTACATGAGGTGTAGTAGGGCACAAGTTTGTGCCATGTGGGAGTATTTTCCTAGAAGGAAAAATTAAATCCAACAAGGATACAAGTTGATTTTTGTTGTGCAGACTCGGACTCGGACACGGACTCCTGGATGTCTCGTGCATGCACGAGAGTGTTCGGGGGGTAGGCGTGGACTGGCACACTTCTATGCTGATTGTGGGATGATCTAAAATATCAAACTCTATTTTTGAGTATTGGTATTTTAGTCCCACATCGGATAGGAGAAGAGGTGAAGTCTCAACTCCACTCTATAAATAGAGCCCCTTGGCCTCCTTTAAAAGATGCACCAAGAAGAGAGTTAAGGGAGTCTGTAAGTCCAGGAAGCCCGTTCAAGTCTCAAATATTGACTTACGAGCGTTCCAGAAGTTCTTCGTGAACTTGCTGGTTCCTGGGAGCAGATCGTGTTGGGGCGAATCTTACTTTGAGCAACGGTGATCTTAATCACCCCAACAAGAACCTTTCCTCTTTCTTCTTTCTTCTTCTTCTCCTTCATCTGAGTTGTAACTCAGTTCTGTCCTTCTGCAACTGCGATTGCAAGGAAGAACGTGAGATTTATTTTCTGAACTCAGTTCTGTCCGTCAGCAACTGCGATTGCGAGAAAAAACGTGAGATTTTCTTTCTGATTATTGTTGCTTTTGTAATCAGATTTATATTATTGTGTTCCTCTTGGATCTCGAGAATAATCAGAAGGTGAACGTTTGTTGAACCTCTGATCTCGACATCGAGTCTACCATCTTTGATCAAGCCCCGGGATCAACAGGGTCCGTCGCCCGTACCGAGATCCCTCCGCCGAGCCCTCACCGGTGAGCCTCCGCAGGTACGCACCCTCCGCCTCCATGCCTGGTCGAGAGCCGCCGCGACCCCACGGCTAACAGCCCCATCACCGCCGGGTACTCCTCGTAGAGTCGACCGCTCCTGCACTCAAAGTCGGAGTCACCGCCTTCTTCCCTCTCTCGATGGTGGCCCCGTTGGTGAATCCTCGCCTTAGCCCCTACCGTGCGGCCGAGAACCCTCCGGTAACCCCTTTCCCTCACTCGCCCCCTTCTCTTCTTCTCCTCTCTCTCTCCACACCCTTCTTTTTACTTTCTTTAAAGAGTAGCAGCTTTGAGTTATTATCATATTATAATTATTATTATTATTATTATTAATACTGATCTTGTAATCATTATTATTATTATTATTATTAAGTATTATTACTGTTCTTATAACTATTATATTATTATTATTATTATTATTATTATTATTATTATTGTTATTATTATTATTTTAGTAGTTCTATTATATGATTTTATTAGAGTTCTATTATTATTTTATATTTTTATTATTATGAAATAATAGTTTTATGCTACTATTTTAACTGGTATTTACATTATAAGGTATAGTGGTGTTGGATGATTTATATTAGTTGTATATAAACATTATGACTTTATTTTTTAATCTATTTTTATTAAATAAATAGATAATATTTTCTAAAAATTATAAAATATTTTTGACTAATGAAAGGTTATCTTTTCTACAATAATTGTATATTTTACAAACTTAAAATTTAACTTGAGACGATTTCCAAATATTACAAATATTTACTACTTTTAACTACTAGTTTTCTATCTATAAATTAATTTTTACAAAACTATGGTATTTGCTTAAAAACGAGTTTCATTTTCTAAGTATTGGTCTAAAAACCTATTTTTACTAATAAGGTTAGTTTCTGGTATTATAAATATTTTCTAAAAATATGGTACGTAACTTTCTACACAAATTCTTCTCGACTACCACTATTAATTGTGACTAAATCATGCTTCCTATTTTTTTGTGGATTCGTACCTTTACTCATCGATCATAGCTATTGGACAACCAGGACTTGTCGGATCGCACCACCATGAGACACCAGGCAAGATACCTTGCCATTATACTGCTTATATTCAGTCTACATTTTATTACATATCACTGTTCATTTTTTTTAGTTCTTACAATTCTTGATTTACTGTCTACCAGTGATATTAGATGTACTTTGTTATTATCCTTTGATTGCATATGGACTTAGAGTTAGGAGACTACCGTTTATAGTGTATTGCATATACCTTGACACAGTTGTACCATGAGGATGTGTGAGATGAGTAGCATGTAGAGGTTCTTACGTGTGGGCTGATCCCCCATGTGCATGCGCTAAGACTAACTGCTAATAGAGGCATGTTAGGAGACTTAGCAGTTAGTAGAGAAACATGGTCGTGGATGCGACTTGGTAGGTGCATTGGGTAGGGAGGACAATACCTGACGTATGGGTTCGATTGTACTTTCCTTGTAACCCGAAGCTCCGTTGGAGATACGGGTATGATTAGCCTCTCAGGTTTGCCACTGTCGTTTTTGAACGTCATGCGCTTAGGTCACTGGTGCCCAAGTGGGGACTATACCAGATCCTATTTACAGCCAGGGCCCATGCCCATGCGTCGAAAGGATTGTTTCTCAACTGCATGTTCACTTTAGTGCGGTTAGGTTGCCTTATTTATGTCTTGTCACTTTCTTTGATTGTGGCATATTATATATTCAGTATTTATATGGCATGTTTATTGTACCTTGTTACGTTCCTCTGAGGACCTGGTTATCTCGCCAGGTGTGTGCTCTTGTCTTTCGCAGGTGTTCTAGCTGTGGCCATGATCATCTCTACTTCTTCGAGGATGATTGTACTTTGATCGTCTTCGCTTCGCTCGCCAAACTCTTTCTTTTATTATGTATTCTTTTCATAGTTGGTAGTAGATTTGTCTCCGCCCAACGATTGTATACATAAAAAATTCAAAGTTGCTTTTATATCATTATTTATCTTTGTGGGTGAGATTTAGTGCCT
Source organism: Iris pallida (assembly GCA_029216955.1). Lineage (NCBI taxonomy): Eukaryota > Viridiplantae > Streptophyta > Magnoliopsida > Asparagales > Iridaceae > Iris > Iris pallida. Next base: position 2,430,647 of record JANAVB010013597.1, on the reverse strand, counting down.
TGGTTACTGCATTTTACAGCTTATATATACGACGGTCCATTTACTTCGTATGTATACAGCTGGCATGATTACGTTCTAGTCCTTCTATTTTTGGGACTAGGGCGTTACATGAGTGGATTGACTCGGGAGATGACATGGTTTGTTTGTTCCGAGACATAGTGGCGAGTCTTCTGGATGGCGAACACCAAGGCTAGACACTCTTTTTTCACAAAGTTGTACTGGTGTTCGACCCCAACCATCATCCTGCTGAGGTAGTAGATGGCTTTCTCATGGCCTACTTCGTTGTTCTGGGCCAACAAAGCGCCAAGGGAATGGTCCATTGCACGGACATAAAGTAAGAATGGTTTGCCTGCAACGGGTGCCACCAGGACTGGGGGACTTGTCAGATAAGCTTTGATGTTGTCGAAAGCTTTCTGACATTCTTTCGACCAGACATAAGAAACTTCCTTCTTCATAAGCTTGGTGAAGGGTTGACATTTTTCAGAAATGTTTGCGATAAACCTCCGGATGTAGGCGAGTCGTCCTTGCAGGCCTCGAAGTTCTTTGAGGTTCTTCGGAGGGTCCATGTCAAGGATGGCTTTAGTCTTCTCGGGGTCGACATGAATGCCTTTTCCAGTGATGATGAAGCCCAAAAACTTTCACTAGAAACCCCAAGGAAGGATTTAGCGGGTTCGTTTTAAGTTGATGCGCCCGCATGAGATCGAAGACTGTCTTCAGGTCTCATAGGTGATCGCCCTGAAGACGGCTCTTGACGGCGATGTCGTCAACATAGCACTCGACTGTTTTACGAAAGTCTTGACGGAAGATGGTGCTCATAGCTCGCTGGTATGTGGCACCTGTATTCTTTAAGCCAAAGGGCGTTACTGTGTAGGAGTAAACCCCCTTTGGAGTTCTGAACGATGTGTGCTTTTTTTCGTATGAGAACATCTTAATCTGATTATAGCCTGAGTAGCCGTCCATGAAGGACATACGCTTGAAGCCACATGTGTTGTCGATCATTACGTCGATGATCGGGAGTGGAAACTCATCCTTTAGGCATGCAGAGTTGAGGTCCCAGAAATCCATGTAGACTCGGATCTTTCCGTTCTTTTGGTGACGAGGACGATATTGGCTACCGAGTCAGGGTGTTGTTCTTCACGAATGAACCCACTGTCCAAGAGCTTGTCGATCTCTTTGTTAATAGCGTCCATGATGTTAGGACGAAGTGCCGCTGTTGCTGCTTAACGGGCTTAGCATCAGGTAAGATGTTAAGCTTGTGCATTACAATTTGTGGGTCGAGTCCTGGTATGTCTTCATAGCTTCAGGCGAAAACGTCAATATACTCTTTGACCAGGTGGATCAAAGATTTTGGTCCTCCCCCACCAAGCTCTTGCTGATGAAGATGGATCTGGATGAAGATCCATCCCCAAGGTCGATCTGCTCAACTTCGTCTTCGGTAGGGGGTTCTCGCAATTCAAAGCGAGACTCCCATTGCGCGTATAGGCATTGAGCCCAAGGTTCTTCTTCGAAGAACTCTCCTGTTTGATCGTCGTATTTATCTTCTGAAGGATGTACGGATGTCATGCTGGCTGACAGCACCTTCCTGAAGACTGAGCCATGCTGGTATCGGAGTCCCAAGTTGTAGTTTCAGATGAGTGAGAATGTATGACATCCTCTGCTTCTGATTCTTCTGGAGTTGTTGGAGGCGTGATGTAGCCTACCACCCATCGGGTACGGTAATAGTTTTCTTGCGGCTTCCTTTTTGGCGCTGGAAGTCGTAAGGGAAGGTATCGACCTTTGCCATAGTTCAGACCTTGGCCGCTCTTCAAGTTGTAACCCATCTTTTGGATGAGATACTTGGCTCGATCGTTTTACCGGTAGGTTTGCATTCTGCCGGTGCCGGGTTCTGGCTCCGTCGGTGGGAGGGCTTGGTGACGCTCGACTTTGCCAAAGATAATGGGCTTCTCGTCCTTGTTCCGAGGTGGGACTATATAACAGACTCCTTGGTACATGATGACTTGATTTATATGACTCATATTCGTTATTTGTGTTTGCAACGACTGTAGAGCATTATCTAGAATGTACATGGTATTCAATGCGAAGACTAGAATAATTGAAAGACACTCTATTATTGATAAAATATGAGATCTTGTCCTGAGGGATTACATCATCGAGGGATGGAGCATCGACATTAGCCGATATGTATTCTCCAAGTTCTTTATCGGTGAGAACTAGAGCATCCTTGGGAGGTTCAAGAGTTTTTTGGGAGCTTGCCCCATGCTGGCTCCTGGACTGTGCTGAGAAGGACGCCGAGGTCTTCTCTTATGGCCTAACGGGTGCCGACAACTGAGGAGGTCTGCCTTTGAGCCGCACCTTGAGGGGAGCCTCAGTTGGTGTGCTGGGAGCTGGATCCTTCCCCGTAGCTTGGCTACGAGAGGAGTCGCCACTTGAGGGGGCTTGCCTTTGAGGTGTATCTTCAACGGAGCTTCATTAGATGTTCTGTCCGGAGAAGGTGGCCCTTCCCGCGGAGTTTGACTACTATAGGGGCCAACGTCTGAGGCGGCCTCCCTTTGAGTCGCACTTTTAGGGAAGCATTAATTATCATGTCCACCTCTGAGTCAGCTTCGACCTCAGCTTCTACTTCGTCATCAGCGTCATTGGATTCATCTTCGAGATGAATTGATTTATACAGATCAGCGTCGGTGAAGAAGGCTTCAATTACTCTGAAGGGATCGACATCAGCAACTCTGTTCGGATGATGCCGTTGGTGGACACGTATTTCATACATTGATGGAGAGTGGATGGCACCACCATATATTCATGTATCTATGGCCGTCCCAACAAGATGTTGTAGTTACGTCTGCATACACAATATAGCAAGTCACCTCGGTCTTGAGATCGTCGATGTGACACCTCAAGTAGATCTTTCCTAGCGGCTCATTCTTACTGGCGTTGAAGCCACTGATGGTAGTGTAAGATGCTGTCAGGTGATGCATTGGGATCCCCAACATCTGAAGTAGAGTTCGGAGGATGATGCTGAGATAAGACCCAGGGTCAATCTGCATTCGATCCACCTTGATGGCATCGACATACCCTATGTAATACAGGGGTCTGTTGTGCCTGTTATTCTTGAATAGCATATCCTGTTAAGTGAAGTGATGTTGGGGATGATCACCCCCACATTATGGCAGTACAGACATACTGTAGGATCATCGTCAGGCTGCTTGACCAGACTGATGAAAGACTCGGCGTCCTTCAGGGCTTCGCAGAGAGCCTCCCGAGTATCTTTGGATAGACGGAGGAGCTCTAATAGGAAAAGCCGTACTGGAGTACTGGCCAGTTGTGCCAGTATGTTAAAGTTGTGGGGCTTGTAACCCTGGAGTGTTGACTTTTCGAAGAGCCTGTCGAAGCAGGTCTCCTTCTGCTTTTGTTTATCAGCTGCAGGCGGTTGGGATGAACCTTCTCCTTGGATAGCTGTGGTGATGATAGCAGGTCACTTCGAAGGAGCCTCCTCTGGCTGGGCGTTCTGCTGTGAATGCATTTGTACGAGCAGTGCTTCTTCAAGGGAGGAAGTCACCATTCGACAAGACTTGGTATTCTTGTCTTTGCTTTTGGAGGTAGAGGTTACCCCGGTTGAGTCAGCTCTGGAACAAGATCCGGGTGAACCCACATGATCTCTCCCTTGGATGTTGTGAGTGGTGTGAGCCCACCCACGTTGTCACGGGTTGGTGAAAGGTTGACTGCTTCTATTGTCTCCTTTGGGATGGGGACGACGCCATCTTGAGCTGTGGTAGGCAGTAAGGTGCCGAACTGGAGCGACACCATGTTGGCCAAAACTGTCTTTTTTTGTAGTCGACTGAAATGACGTTCGTATTGATCATGTGCTGTATATATTCTTTGAGGATATAGCAGTCTTTAGTTGGATGTCCAATGAACCGATGCTAGTGACAATACCTCGGGTCGTCGACTCTGCCTACTTCGTCAGGACGCTTGGGATCAGGCAACTTGATTTTGTCGCCCTGCTTCAGCATCTCAAAGAGCTGTAAGGTATCCTCATCGTAGAAGGAGTAAACCATCTTTAGTCGTGGTACGGTAGGCGGCCTGTAGGTAGGACCCTGCATGCTGTTAGACGCATTGACAGTCAATGCCTACTTCCTTTTCGCTTCGCGGCTGCTGCTGCTGGTCGCAAGCCATTTTCCTTTGTCGTCGAAGATGGAAAGTTAACCCCCAGAAGGTGAGCATTACGTGCCTTCTTTTAGCAGCTTCGGCTTCAATGATCAATGCGCTCCAATCAGACGGGGAGAGGAGTTGAGCCAGAGCTTGATTGCAGGGAGCATGTTCATGCTGCATGTTCCGATAAGTGTGTGATCCGGCATGCCCGGAGGCAACCTTAGACATGCTTGTCAAACGTTCGATGAAGACTCGAATGGTCTCATTCTCAGTCTGTCGCAATTCTATGAGAGACGACATGGTCATATCCCTCCCTCCGTCGTAGAATCGATCAAGGAAGAGGCGTATCAAGTCATCGAAGGACGATATGGAGTTGTCAGGGAGACTGCAGTACCAGTTATAGGCGACTCCCTTCAGGGCCCCGACAAACAGGCTCATAAGCAAGGCATCTTTTTTGGGAGATGCCCTGTCTGAGACTGAAAGTAGGTCAGGTACCGGCGAGGAGAATCCTTTCGTCAAATGGCGATAGTGTTTGTGGTTTATACTTGGGAGGATAAACGACTTTATTCCATTCGAGGGGCTAAGGTTGCGGGAGTCCCATCTTCTGGCGATCCTCCTGTCTACTTCGGGCCACAAATGCCCACGCAGGTCTCTGACCATCTCGACCAAGTCTTCTGTCGAGCTGGGAGCTGATGAAGGCGGTACAGCCTGAAGTTGGATATTGGAAGGAGCTGACGCTCGCGGTGTAGTGTGGTGCTCCGCCCCTGAAGATACCCGTTGAGGGGGTATAGTTGATTCTCCGTTGGCCCCTGGATCGGGGCTGGTGGAGACAGGTGCCATTACCAGAGTGGTTCGAATGTCGAACACCGCCTGGGTCAGGATTTGTATGGAGGCAGAGAGGGTTTTGAGACTCCCCTCAAGAGTGTCTATGCGCTGCACGATGTCTAGCGTGGGAGCGTCTGATTCTCCTTATCACCACCCCCTGCCATGTAAGCTATCCTGACATGGGTGGAAGTGGATGGATTGGTCGAGGCTTCGCTCTCGACCTCACTTTCCTGTAGAGGCTCTTCTTCTTCTGAGGTCTCGTGTTGGCTACCCCCAGCTACGTCGGGGTCTATTTGTCGAAGCGCTTCTTCATCTTCGAGAGGAGGGTTGTCAGAGGCTTGACTACCCCCGACCGTTGCTTCTTCCAAGGCCTTGATCTTTTCTTGGGTGCGTTCGTACACCCCTGGGGATGGGACCATTGTTTGCTCTTCCTCAGCTGAGTCTTGGTTACAGAGGCTGAGGAGTTGGTGGTTGTCTTTCTTACGAATGAGTGGGAATTGGAGACAACATGACAGGAAGCGACGTTGGATAGGTGCCGTAGATTGTAGTCGCTGAAACATGACTGCCTCTGTGGTGGAGCCTGTTTTGCAACAACAGCAGTTAATGGTGACCATAGTACAGGTGTGCCCTGCGAGGGGCACGTTGCTTTTATCATCTCTCCTGATCTGCGTTTGTTACTGATCACATTACGCAAATCATGATGGAAGAGTTTCACTTTAACACCCCCATCAGGCGCATGGCAAGGCCAAGCACCAGGGTGGTCATGTGAATGTTGTACCCCCTGATCTGGTTCACGTGCATGAGATACGCCCAGATCATTGGTAGAGAACAACATTTATGGCAACTTGAATCCACTTCATGCGCAGCACCCAAGTGGGCACATGGACTCAACATCGCAGTTGCCCAGCCAGACTTGGTTCGAAACATAGTAGATACGCCCAAGCGGGACGGAGACTTGAGAGTCGACCCATTTCTGGCATAGATGCGCCCGAGTTATCTCTGTACAGCTTACTGTAGAAGCATGGAAAAGAATAAAGAAAGATCCATACGGCCATAGAACCCTATGCGGCTCAAAGAGTTCATGCGGCTCAAATATTCATGCGGCTCGACCGACTATGCGGCTCAAACAAGCTCTATGCGCTCAAGGAGGAGCCACGTGGCCTGTAAAACAACTCTTCCCCCCTTGTCCATTACGTATTAAGTGCCTTGATGGCTGAAAGCTCTGACAAGGTGACAGTTCTGACACAAAGATATATTATGACTCCCTCATAATGACGGACTCCTTGGGAAGCGAAGAAAATCTCTGACGATCCCCAAGAGTCAGAAACTATCATGCGGCCTTGACACATGGACAGTCGTATGCGGCCAAGCGAAGACTCCCCCATGCGGCTCACGAAGACTAGCTCCAAGCGGCTCACGAAGATTAGCTCCATGCGGCTCACGAAGACCAGCCCCATGCGGCTCACGAGGACTATCTCCATACGGTTCACTCATGTGGTCATCCACACTCATGTGGCTCAAATCATTACTATACGGGCCACTCTCAAGCAGCCTTGACACGTGGCCAGCCTTATGCGGCCCGACTTTCCTGCGGCTCAGATTTCTGCTGTTTTGACACGTGGCATATAGTAGGGCACGTGGCATCAGATTGATCGAAATCTCTCAGCAAATCCCAATGAAATATTGGGATCAAATCAGATCATTTATAATAAGCCAATTAAAGACACGTGTCGAGGAATCCGAGGTTGGCATGACAAATCAGGAGGATTTATGTTAATCAGCATTAATTATCCACAAAAGATTTGATACAATCACATTTATTGCTCAAATCTCAATGAACGGCCAGATCCAATGATCAATAGCCACCGACTTACAAGAATGGCAATCATTGTAAACCCTAATGAGGCCTCCCACTCTTATAAATAGCAGGGTGCCATTCCCTTGTAAAATACACACGGAGAGAAATACAGAGAAAGAGACAGAGACATATACAGAGGCAGAGAGAGACATAGAGAGCCAGAGAGCCTGAAGAGAGCATTTCTTCATCAACGCCCAGCAGTTCTTCTACAGAGCCAAGGCTGCACCCGATCGTCCAAGGAGTAAGGCAGAGCTGCCATAGCTTTCCCGAGCCTCTACCGTCATCCCCCAGAATCTAAAATAAACAATTGTACTTAGATTGCTGTACCTAGGTTTTCGTCCCTAGGCTTTCTTTGTACAAGTGAGTTTGTATTGTGAAGTAAAGTCCAGTCCTCGATAATTGTTCTGTTCTTTTATATTCATGGCAAACACGATGGCGACTCTGATGGGGACAAACTTCTCCACGGCTGAGGAGTTGGTGACGTAATCGGATGCAGCCAAACTTGGCTCCACGCAACAGAAGATGGTCGTCCGTTTCGACCAACAGGCGTTTGAAGAAATGCTCTCTGAAGGAAGCGCTGGCCCGGTCCAGAAGCGAACCCGCCCAAAGAAAGTTTGCTGCGAGTGAGGCCAAAATCATTTGCTCCTCCACAAGCTCTGGATGGGGTACTCTCGGCTACCCAAGACGGTGAAGGCGACTCTCATACGGCTCTACTTTGAGCCATAGAGAACTCTACTGTCCCCAGGTCCGGCAGAGGAACGCACTACGATGCTGGACTTGCAGGGACAAAGAGTGATTCTACGCGCCCCAAGAAGAAGCCGAACGCTCATACGGCCAAGTCTGCCAACAGCATGCAGGATGCTCATGCGGTTGAGTCTGCCAACCGCATGAAGGAGGTCTATGCGGCCAGATCATCCAGCCGCATGAAGAAAACTTATGGCCGAAGCTCTCAGCCGCATGAAGAAAACCTATGCGGCTACGCTACCCGCCGTATGAAGGTTATTGATGACAGCCACATGACGCCTACTCCACGTGGCTCTGTCTTAGACCGCCTCTCCTATGGTCCTGATCTCTTGTGCTCCCAAGAAGATATGTCTGACTCTCTCCAGCATCACCTAGACTCTTCCAACTATGTGCCCTTACGCACTAGAGCGAAGAAGTCTAGGGCAGCGCGAGCTTGGCAAGCTCGGTCCACTGACCCGATCTCTGACCATCCGAGCATACCGCATACTGTTATGCGGGCCTCAGATAGAAAGTTATACAGAACCACTCGAGTCCAGTCCCCGGCGGCAAACGGACAGAGAGGTTCGCAAAAGTCTTCCAAAATCCAGGGAGCAAAAATGGTCGATCCAGACCCATCTGACTTGCGTGAGACCATTCTCCACAAATGCAAGAAAAGAAAAGATGCACCGGGGTGCAAAGAGTCCTCCTACGGACGTCACTGCACCCAAGTTATCGTCAACTTCTGCTGCAATAACCCAACGATGCGAAAAGACCGGCAGTCCGTCTTTCAAAGACTGCAACAGCCGTCTTCAGAAGACAGGCACTTTCCGTCGTCTCCTGCAACTCTGCTCAGAAAGTCCCCGCCGATGGGAGAGGGAAGAAGACAAATGTTCCCAGTCTGAAGATTTCAACCACTTTGACCAAAAGACTGTCTAAGCGGGTGCCCACCACCGGAGTTTTCTAAGGCACCCGTTCTAAGACAAAATCTGCTACAGTGGGAGATTCGTCGTCCACAACACTGGGGGTTGCTAGGACTGCGGGTAGCACTCCTCCGAACCTCCACGACAATCCGATGTTCCAAAAGACGAGCCGGGGAAACAACTCTCCCATCAGATGCAGCAAACCCCGACGTCCCCGATGACGTCCACAACTCCCAAGACGAGGCAAACTCGGAGACTGGGGGTACTGTTCCTTCCGAGTTCGAACCAGAGGAGAATTCCCACATACCCCGATGACTTCTCACTACAGGGGTATGATTCGGAGGGCGCTTCCTCCACCGCTCCGTCCATCTCTCCTCACGTAAGGACGGTATTCATGACGGACAGTAACCAAGGTGGTTCCAGTGATCGCCAACGCATCGACACTCTGGAGGCCATACTGCTTGCCTTGGTCAAGTCTGTAGACGAGATCAATGTGGCTCTTCCAACTCTACAGGGAGGAACGCCTGGCCAAATAAGCGCGGTCCCACGGTCAATGCGGACTCGAATTCAGCGGCACACGAACCCGGGCAACAATCCTCCTGAAGGAACGGCCCCCACCGCTGTGGATGAGGCCCACGAAGCGAGAAGAGAGGTCCAGGAGCTCCGAGCCATGTTTCATGCTCGAGAAAACTCTCAAGACCTCAGAATGCGGCAACCGTACCCTGCCGCATGGAGGGATGTCCCCTTTCCGCCAAGATATAAGCCGTTCAACTTAACCCTTATGATGGCAAGACCTCTGCCAGTCGGTACATTACTTACTTCGAGGTCACCACCGACCATCTGCCCCATGACGATGCCATTCTCACACGATTATTCATTGGGGCATTGGAAGGGGTCGCCTTCGACTGGTATCGTAACCTGCCAGATAACTGCATCCACTCCTTCGCCGGCTTCAAGCACATATTCTTGGAGAGATTCTACGAGGTAGGGCAGGACGTCACGATGTCCACCCTCATGGACGTCGTTCAAGGGGAGAAAGAGCTGACGAGGAACTATATTGAGCGGTTTCGCCAAACCGCAATGAAGCTGCTGTCTGGAAATTCGAATTCCTCCTTGATTGAAATTTGCCAAAAGAGATTGCTCCCAACAATCAGTCTCTGGATGGGCGAAAGTCAATTCAAGGACTGGAAGATGTTTATCCTCAGTGCCACAAGTGCCGAAGAACGATTGAAGAAGGCTCGCCAACTGGGATTGCACATCTCAGAAGGGGAGGACAAGGGCAGGCATCCCAACGCTAACACCAACAATGGGGGTAGCTCCACCAACAATCGAGACAACAAAGGCAAGCAGGCTATGGTGGCCGATACAGCCCAGAAACCTGAGTCAAAACCGGCAGACAAAACAATGGCCGCAAATCACTTACTCCTTCGAAGACGGCCACGTCAAGCCCATCTTGGACATGCTCATACAAGGAGACAGAATTCAGCTTC
>JANAVB010013597.1:1966658-2420669 GCA_029216955.1 Iris pallida | reverse complement strand
GAAGATGGTCGAAGGAATGGCAGGGAAGTAGTAGGCCGGTACGGCTTCGGGTTACGACTTCGAAAGAGTTAGGGCAGAGATTGTCACGCTCTGATCCCGCAGAGTCCTTTCGCCCCTCGCTTCGGACTCTTTGAGACCGATCATCCTCACTAAGGCGTGATGCCATGCAAGCCTAAGTTGCACTTGCAAAAGGCCCAGACCTGAAGCAAGACAAGATTGACAATACACAACGGAAACATATTGCAGATAATTGAAGCAGCAGCAGCGGACATATTTCAGAATACATGCATTGAACACAATGGTAACAAGAAATAATTCTCTTTATTGATTTCATTTGAACAGATTACAAGCTCTCGATTCTTTTTAATACAATGTTACATTCTCTCAGAGCTTTACAGATTATATGATCCCGTTCCCATACATTACATCCCTTTATTTACAAAACCAACTCTTGCAACAGATGTCATCTCTTGGCATCTCTTCTGATTTCTGGCTCCGGATGAGGTCGGGCTATCACTTTGGACTCTTCTTCTCGATGCATATGCACCTGTATGCAGACTGATGGTGGGTCAGTATATCAGCATACTGGTGATTGTGATCAAAGAGCTACATTTGTCTGAAACGATCACTGTTCATTTAGTGAGAAAATATTCTTGTGATGTGATCTTGCTACTTTTACCTATATCATTTCATGCATACAGAGTCAGTTTACACTCTTTGAAAACATCTTTGAAAAGCCACAATTCATTTCATTCTATTGAAGCATACAAGGGACTATTCAATTCAAACACGATGACTATTCATTTCTGTGGAGTGCGCAGCGTGTCTCATGAGCATAATTATTTCTTTGTTCAAGCAACTCTTAGGGACAATTATAAGCATGATATCATATCTTTTTTTAGTGTGACATAGCATTTCTTTGCAACGGATTAATCTTTGCAAACAATTCATGTAGAAAACTCAAGCAATACATATGTATCACTTTTTCAGTGATTCTTACCATAGCCGACCGTCCATCCCTGCACAAGACAAGGATTAGCATAAATATGATAAAACCAACATTGTTCCCTATTCGTCTCTGTATTGTTAGCTCTTAGCAAAATATTCTTGACACATGTAGACTCGATTGGCAGCTATGACTCTCCGGTTTAGTTCTGCACCAATCAACACTTATCTATATGATGGTCCGTAGGAAATTCCATGATTAGCCGCTGTGACTCTTTGGTTCAGCTCGTCGCTAAGGACTCAGATATCGGCTACCCTTTTAACATGAGGTCTCTTTTACCTCAAGGTGCTCTTAATCTCTCCTAGGCCGATTGGTTCCAGGCGCCCCCAGATTCCACCCGAGAGACAAATTTTACTCGTGCACGAGTTGTCCGAGACCAATGCATGCTCCAGCAGTTCTATCAGATAAAACAGTTTTGTGACCAGATGTACGCATGTTTTTTTATGCCTTGACAGATATACGACATGTTCTTTTCATGCCTTTTCTTTTTGGATCACATAGCCAACAACTTCTTTTTTTCTTATCAGGCATGACAATGAGTCATATTCAGAACAAAGATCTATATTAGCATGGCATCATCTCATTTGATTTAACATAGAAAATATTCAATTCTTTTATCAGGCAACAATCTTACTTTAGCATACAAGCATCAGTTCGTTTCTTATTAGCAGGCAACAATCTTTCTTTAGCATACAGGTTATCTCTTTTCTTGTTCTTAGCATGGCAGCATGTGGATTCTCTTATAGGCATACTCAATAATTTACCATCTTGTTATTAACAATAGCATTCAATCAAAAACTCAGATTCTTATTAGGCGTAAGTGAATCAGCAAATGAGACTTCGTCCACTCACCCAGATCAATCGTCTTCTATTGCAGAGCCAGCAATCCGATCTTTCTGTTTATCTAGTGCCTTCGCGGAACGGGGCACTATAGAGATGGAGATGTCATGGCGTAGTGAGTGCGCGTAGGGCGGCCATGGTGTGCTGGCTGCGACGAAGAGAGGATTTAGGGTTAGGGTTAGGGATTAGGGGATTAGAAGATTTGGGATTTGGAATTTGGCTAGATGAAAAATATGTGTGGAAAATAAAAGGAGGCTTCTCCTATATAGGAGATTAGTAATCCAAGTAAGGAAGGAATAAGTTTCATGATAAATCTCTATATAGGTTTAAATCACAAATTAGATTTTTATCAAATCTAAATGAAAGTTCAATCATAATAGGAATTGAAATAATATCTAAATACTATCAAATAGTATTTAAACAGAAATTATAAAATTAAACCTTAAAATAAATCTATACCATTATATAATGCCAAAGTTGGCTTCACCGTGAAAGTTTTTTTTTCAAAAATACCCTTATTTGTTTTATCTTCATTTTAATTAGTATTCCATCACCAAGATATTTCTACTGAAGAAATCCCTTGAATATATGTCAATTCATCTAATGATATCGGAACAATAAATTACACTTATCAAGCACACTATGTGAACGAATGAAAGTCCCATTTGAATTCACATGGTGCTCATACCCTTCAACTATATGCAACAAAGCTGCTCAGCCTGTACTTGACTGAACCACGCTTTTGAGCTAGGCACATCTTCAGTCTCTCGTGTGATCGTACAAGAAATAAAAACTCGAGGATGGTAGGAACTGTATATTGGGAGGGCAAATGGGCAAAGAGACATATTTGTGATGCTAAATCCTATCACAACACTTCTGCCTATTAGAACTTTCCATAGCCGTAAGTGTCTAACAAAGGCTACACAACACACATCTTTTATATGTGTCCAACACTTATGGCCTTATGCTTACTATGAGTCATAACATACTCTCATGAGATGAAGAGTATTGTGTCCCTGACTCCCTATTTTGGCAAATAGTATAGGTTTCAATATACTTGTGATAGTAATAAACCAAATAATTTTACTAGTATAATATCAAATTGTAAAAATAATAATTGATAAAACAATTCGAGAATATTTTTCTATAAATACCAAAAATTAATTTAAACTAATGATTCGACAAATTCTCCTGTTAATCAAAATATCTAGAATAGAATTTAAAATAAAAGTTATTTTCTAACTAGAAGGTATTTAAAGTTAGAATAAAATAAATAAAATAAAAAATTTCAAAAATTCAGGAAGAGGGGTTATAGACTGGTGGGGAGACACTGATGCATCTTGCCATGTTTGTTCAAAGAGGGAGTGATTCACCACATACAAGAATGTATCTGAAAGGGTTATGGTGGTGAACTATACACAAGTCGAAGTACTTGGGATCATGACGGTGGTACCAACTTCGACTTCGGGAAAGTCTTGACGCTTCATGAGGTGAAGCACGTACCGGTAATAGCTAAGAACCTAGTCTCAGGAAGTCTGCTATACAATCCAGGCTTGAGGATGAACATTAATACTGGTCAAATGGTTATGTCCTATAAAGGAACATACTTCGAGAAAGCTTTCTGCACCAAAGGGATGTTCAAACTTCAAATTGTAACTTCGACTAATAAAGTAAATGCAGTCTTTTCTTCTCGTTATTCTCTTGAGTTATGGCATAATAGACTAAGACATGTTCATTGTAGAAGAATAAACAAAATATCTAGTCTAGAGTTATCTCCAAAAGTGGTGGTAAGGAGGTGGAGAAGTGTGAGATATAACTACCCAAATTCGGGAGAGATATAATTTTTTCATTTCATATTATATAATATTGTGCCTATTTATTTATTTATATTGTGTTAGTTATTATGTAGTGCCTAGCCTATTTGTTAGACTTGTATTAGTGACCCAACTAGATTAGACATGACACTAGACCCAATTAGAATGATACGACACATGGACCAACACTTTGGACTAGGCCCAATTAGACTCATTTGTCATGCCATTCATTTAATTAGAGAGTAGACTATTTACCAAAATATGATTAGAAACTTCCATGCATTATATTGGCCTTCATAACAACTAGGAGGGCACTTTTGACATTTCCAATTGCTTATGGAGAGCCCTACATAGCCGGCAACATAAATAGGGAGAGCCTCTCTCTTTCTCTCACTCTTCATTCTATTTTGTGTCAATTACTCTCCATTTGGTGTTTTCCCCAAATTGATTCATCCTTCCACCAATTTCTTTCAAATTTCACTCAAATTCTCTTTTATTACTCTCATTCTCATCACTTGAAGGAGCCTGAGCTTGGTGACTAGGAGCACTAGAAGAGGAGTCCATTTACTAGGAGCTTCGTGTCCGGATCATATTCATTTGGATTTTCATTGAAATCCATCTCCGATAGATATATCTCATTTTCCTCTCTAATTAGACCCTATTTGTTTAATTTGACCCTTAGGAATTAACACATAGACTAGGATTACCAATAGGAGGAAGAATTAGGCTCTAATGACTCTCTATGTAAATGTTATGTTGTATTTGTGCCAATTTTGGGGAATTTCAAGATTGGTGCACCAAGTGTTTGTCATTTGGTTATCTACAGCTATTTGGACTAGATTTGCTCGTGTGTGTCTAGTTACGTGTCCACAATTGGATACGGATAGGCCGTATCATGATATGGTAGGACATGGAGTCATTTTGAGGGTTTTTTTTTTCCTCGACACTCGTGGCACACATGTCCAATTTTATATGACATTTGACACTAGCTATGTATTGCTCTAATTATGTTCTAATATATATTTAGACTTGCTCAACTGATTTGGTATGATTTGGACAAGGTTTGTGAAGGACCGTTGAGCACCACTAGAGGGGAGGTGATAGAGTGTATACGTTCAGCGAAATAAAATTCACAATTTAAAAACTATTTAATATGGCTAATCAAACACCGATAAGAGAAGATAAACATCAGTATATGGGTTATAGTAAAAATAAAGAGTTAAGAGAATCAAACTCAGTGACATAGTGATATATACTAGTATCCCTCGTGGAGGACTAGTCCAGTCTCGAGTACTCATGCTCGATGTTAATCCACTATGGCAGAAGCTTTAACTTAGTGCTTGTAACTCTTACAACACCGTGTTTGGGGACAAGTGCACGACCAACTTCAACAACACCGTGCTCGACGAGTGCACGACCGACTCCAGAGGGTGTTTGAAAACTTGAACGTTTTCTGAGATGGCCTCCGATACAACTTTTTAAACCAAACTCTAGATTGAACTGAACTGATACTGGCTTCGCTAAGAGTAGTATAGGTTAAATATGAAAGTGTATAGCTCGTAGAAAACACTTAAGGAATATAGAGAAGAGAAAGTAAATGAGATTGGATGATTTAGAAATGTGAAAGTTACTCTCTATTGATAGTATTTTTATGAAATGAATTCGGGCAAAGTTTGGGCAGAGTTCGGATGCAGAAATCTCGCATTCGAACGATCGATACAGATATCCAGGAAATTTAATAATAAGTTAAAATAATCTTGACCGAACTCGAACCGAGTTCTGGCCGAGTACTGCGAGAGTTCTAACATAATTGTTTGGGCCAATTTGGATATGGGTTTTGGACTTTTGGATAGAGATTTGTGGATAGAAAGGCTATATATTATGGACTGAGAATAGATAAGTCAGTACCGATCCGATCAATCTTACATACTTTCCTAAACTCAAATAAAGATAAAAATATATATGAAAGATATAAAAACTAATATCCCTTTGACGATGCTTTTTTCCTTGACATTTGAGCAGACTTGAAGATGCATTTTTTCTTGATGGCAGTTGTCCAAATATAAATAGATCTGTAAATTTGAATACCTTTCGGGGGCTTTGCCCCCGAATCCCTACGGGGGGCACTGCCCCCTCAATCCCTGTCCGCTGACCGGGCAGCGGAACTCCTAAGTGCGAGGCCCCGGATGGGTCGTTGGGCGATTTCAGAGAAATATTCTAGTATAGTGCTGTCTTTGGCCCGCCATTATTCTTGATTGCATATGTCCTAATTTGATCATACTTATTTGTCTGCAAGTACATGTTAGCGAACAAAGCAATATAGCAGTATAATATCAGTATGATAATTTAATGAACAGTAGGACTATGCTAAGTATAAGTAGCAATGTGATAGTGATTATTAATGACATCCTTATGTTAAACTTAATCAATTAGCCATATTCAAAATATGATATAATCATTGGGCTAACAATCTTTTCCCTTTTTATTATGCAAATCGGTTAAGTTTAAGATAGATATGATAGATGCATGTATCACTAATAAACACATATTACTGGAATATTGTGTGCTAACTTAAACTTATTTCTCCTCAGTTGACATGAAAAAAATAAGCTCCCCAATAATAGGATATAAAATAAAATCAATTATAACAGAAGGAAGATAGAAATAATCATGAACACGATCACCAAACCAAAATCTGATAAAAAATAATAAATAGTTTACCAACTAGAAATCTAAAATAACATTCAAATACAATATGATGAATAAATATAATTATAGTTTGAAAGAGACCAATAAAGGATTCTAATAAAAAAGTAGATACCAATATAGTATATATACCAATTGTAGAAATCAATCATTGATCATAAATAATCTATGAGGATTAGAAATTCATAGATCTAGTATATACTAATATAAAGTACCAAATATAGTATATATAGAAGATATAATAAGGCGTTTAACAATGATCACACAAAAAATCTGATTCACAATTTGTCCATACAAATTTGTGAATCACTTCCATAAAGAGTATAATCATTGAAGAGAAATCAAAATAGATATACTAGAATCTATATACTTACTCAAGTTCATGCATTTGACCCAATTGCCTTAGCACGATATATGAATATCCATTAGATAAAACATGAAGGTAATGGAGACAAAATACTTGAGAAGAAAAAAATCAATCGACTTAAATGCTCCCTCCGCAAGGTATGACCACTGTAAATATAGATAATCATGAACTTTGGATAAAACCTCAAAAAGAAAATCCAAATCAATTTAAACTCAAGAAATAATCAAATAAGGATAAATTAAATATATTTGGCAAGATAATTTTTTTTAAAGAACTTATATAAAATGAGAGAATCAAGATGAAATAATAATAATCATATATTCTCTCACTAACTCACTAAAAATCAAAATATCATAAACAAATCAATAAAAATAAGTAGCATAATGTAGGTCCATAATTGAACTAGGTATACCACATATTCAGGGTATACATGAATCGAAACAATTAGTTTGCTTCCCTTAAAATATGTGTATCTAGTTCAAAAGCATTTATATGCATAAAATAGATAAAATAAATTTACAAGATCTAAGAGCTATCCAAGATATGCATCTTTCTTCTCTTTGATCGATGCATATAAAGTTCCAAACTTAAAACAAAATATCATCTTTAGGCAAGTAAAAAAAAATCCAATAAATAAACGCTCAAAGATGAACAAACAAAAGACATCTCTAATAAAAATATAAGAAATATTCAAATAACCATTATGATTTCAAGACAATAAAGGATTTTTGAAAATTGTCTTAATAATAACATTCGAGTAATGGACAGATTCAAAATATCAGAAAGAAATCAAAAGACTTTTGAAATAAGAAATTTATTATAAAAAACTGTCTTAATAAATGTTCGAATGTGTCTATTTAGTCCTCAGACTGACAGCTGTTGATTCAATTTTTGTATCACATAAATAGCTTTAATAAAAGAATCCATAAATCAAATAGCCTATTTTGAAAAAAAATAAAATAGGACTAGGAATGCCCAAATAAATAGTATCTGCCCAAATAAATAGTATTCTAGATATATGACAAGTCAGGAAAATAATTGATTTAAAATAATTAATTGCTCCCTCTTTACATGGGTATATCCAAAATTAATAGTATTAACAGATTTAAATCCAGACAAATATTTTCAGAAGTAGGAAACTAGTTCATCAAAATATTAGGTTAGGTCTTCTTATCAAAGTTTATTTTTTTCCTTTTAAAACCTTAACACGGTGTCCATTTGATAACCGTAGGATTAAAAAATTGCTTTGGAGAGAGAAATTCAATTTGCCTGAGTTCTCCCATGCAAAGAATTACTACTACAAGCAGTTATTAACATGCGTAGAAAGAGAATAATAAAAGCTTGATAAAGCGAGTATCATGAATATTACACAAATGCTAAAGGACATATCAAAAGAACATAATATTCAATGAGTAGTCACAAGATCAAATCAAGTCTGAATATAGAATAGAGTGACAGAAAAATAAATGTATCAAAAGATAACAACCATTAAATAATATTATCCATCAAAACTAAAATCCAAAGTCCATCAGATAACAATTGCAAATTAGACCTCAATAAATCTTTAGTTGATTAAGCTTTGGTCAAACTTGGGTTAGCTGTAGGGGCCGCTTCCCAGCTACGGTAGTCTGAAGACACTTGGCATCGTATCGCTTAGACTTTTATGCCTTGTTGACAGAAGGACCCTTTCGACATGTACCCAAAATAAGTCTTTTCCTTAATAACCGTGGATTTAAGAATAATTTATGCAATATGAAATTAATTTTATTTAATGGACTTGAAAAAATAATATAGCACACGGTATAAGATATATCAATTACATTTATCTATAGGTGCTACAAAATCATTGGGTACCACTAAATATAAATAGAAAATACCCAAAGAGAAATTTAGCAAGATCAAGATGCTAAAATCTATTTTTCAAAATCTTTCATAGTGCACTATAGAGATAAATATACAATATAAGTATGCACTAATAAAGGAGCTAAATTTTGAAAACAAGATAAAGCACACGATCTTGTGCTTCTTAAAAGAACACTCACAAATAATCATGAGCAAGACATTAATAAATATTTCTTTTCAAAATCCCGACTTAAAGATATAAAACAAATAAATATCGAAAGTTAGGAGACTACTAAAAAAGAAATGACATAATTCAAAATAAGAGTCATGTATCTAAAATGTCAACCAAAAACCAAAAAACATCATTAAGGGAGGCTTTGAGGAAGAAGCTAATTAATTCAAAGAGAAGAACACAAATTTGGTCAAGGTAATCAATAGCTAAAATATGAGGTAAACACAAGTTTGAAGATAACAAGGATAATTAAATACTTTTCAAAAAATATAGAACTTGAGCTGAACTCATATGCCTCCATAAAGATATTTATACAAAAATATATATCAATACAAAAAATATATGAGCAATATACAAATAAAAATATATGAAGTATCCATGTATCTTCATAAGTCTTGAAAAATTATACAAGATCAAAAATATGTATAAATATGCTTTATTAGGTAAATATGTAATTGATTTATAAGAAGTTAATTAAAATAAAATATGAGAATCAATAGTGAATATTATGTAAGCACAAGGTTAACATAAAAGTATATGTATATACTTTTCAAGTAAAAGAAGACTTGTGCATAACATACATATTCACAAAATATCGATTAAAGTAGATATGACATGTAAAAGATAAATCTGTAAGAAGTGACCATTTTAAAAATATTAAAGACGAAGAGTCAAAAATACATTAACTCAAAAAAAAACTTAAGTTCCTATAGACTACAGTAATAGACATGATTTATAGATAAATACTAAGAGTAAAGAGCATACATAGAAATGTGTCACACTAATAGAAAATGAGTAAAAGACTATATAGTGTGAACTAATCATTTAAGCTAAACAACTAGTCATACTAGGATTATATCTCACATTAATTTAAACAATAAACAACTAAAAGATATCAATAAGAGCTAATAGCAAAAAAACCAATAAGAACATGCTAGATTCTATAAATAAAACCATTAAAAAAATTATTTATCATGTTATCAAAGTGGTTCTAGTGACCATACTTATGTTGGTATAATCGCTTAGCTTTGCAATCACCAACATGTTCCATAGTTCTATGGCTTAGCACATGATGCTCCACCTACAATATTAGGCGAAGACTTTGGTATCCAAGTAAACTTGGATCCACATTGGTTAGCTTTGGAAACCCAGGTAAACATATTCATATCAACTATCTTTCTAATCTGACAATGACTAGAAATGTGTCCATTCATACCACAATAATGACAAGAAGCATAGACATTAGTGTAGTGTGCAGTAGTATGAGAATGTGATTTGGTATGATATGTCTTGCGTGATTGACTATAATGAAAAGCATGATTGTGTTTAACCTTAGCTGTGCCAGATCCTTTTTGAATCTTGGGTTGTGTCACATGCCTTGTGTATGACTGTGTCTTGGGTTGAACAACTTGTTTACCCAATCTTATCTCTAATTTTTTAGAAGTTGTGCAAGACTCATTATACTTAGCAGTTAATAAGTGTATTCTCTGTGTAGCAATGCTATATTTTTTTTCTCTGCTTCATAAGCCGCATTGAGTTTTGCATTCTCTTGTGTCATCTTATTAGTGCACTCTTGAGCAGCATGCAGATTCAGCTTAACCGTGGATAGCTCATCTGCGTTACTAGCAGTGGTAGTGTCTCTAATCTCATTAAACAGAGAGGACAGTCTTTCATTTTCCAGCTGATATGTCTTAATCTCTTTTCGAGACTGCTTATACTTATCTAATACTTTTTTGTTCTTCTAACAGATCACTGAAAGCATCAGATAACTCATCATAAAAAATTCACTCTTCATAAAGAAGATTATTTTGCACCTCGTTGGATAATGCTATCGAGCATTATTTACAGCTTGACGAGGTCTCTCTTCTTCTTCGAAATCGCTTGCTTTGCTTTTACACCTGCTTGTGTTAATGTACTTGTGTGACGACGATCATTCATAGCGATTCTCCTTTTTAATAGTAATAGGGTAATATTTATGATATGGCCTAATCTTCTGCAGTTGTGGCATACAAGCTCTTCTTTATATAAGAGATTATGTTGTACCTTAAATCCTAATTCCATCATGCACTATTTGTATCATTATGTGTACTATCCTCCTCTCTGGAGTCTCTGGCTTAGCTTTCGTACTTGCACTCATAAGTAGCTTCAAGAAGTTTCCAAAAATTTGATGTTGTGCAAGTAGTAATAAGATTGAATGCATTTATGTCTACAGCACAATAAAAAGCATAATTGCTTTTGCATCAATGCTAGCTAACTTATTTTCTTCCTCCGTGTAACTGTAATAAGGCTTGTTAATAATAGAAAAAGTGAGAATAGAGGTGATAGTAGGCTTTTTGTAGTCATTTACAACACATGATCATAAGTCATAATATAGAGATTTAGGTACAAGCTCATCTGTGTTTTCTAGTATGTGTAGTTTGTTCCATCAAATAGTGGAGGTCTATTTGTGGATTGCCCTTCACCTGTGAACATAGATTTTACAGCTGCCATATATAAACTCTCTAGAGTGTTATATACGAATATAACCTGCTATGATACCAATTGTAGGAAATTGGAATAAGAGAGTAACAATAGATAATAAGGATCTTATCTAAGGATGTTAGGCCAAATATCAGAGTCCTTGCTCTGATACTAATTGAAGGAACGTTGAGCACCTATAGAGGAAGGGTGAATAGAGTGTGTACATGCAGCAGAATAAATATCATAATTTAAAAACAATTTAATATGACTAATCAAATACCGGTAAGAGCAGATCAATATTAGTATATGAGTTACAGTAAAAATAAAGAGTTAAGAAGAATCAAACTCAGTGACACAGCGATATATACTGGTATCCCTTGTGGAGGACTAGTCCAACCTCGAGTACACCTGCTCGATGTTAATCTACTACGGCACAAGTTTTAACTAAGTACCTGCAACTCTTATAATATCGTGCTTGGGGACAAGTGCATGACTAACTTCAATAACACCGTGCTTGGCGACGAGTACACGACCGACTCCAGAAGGTGTTTAAAAACTTGAACGTTTTCTGAGATAGCCTCCGATACAACTCTTTAAACCAAACTATAGATTGAACTGAACAATACTGGCTTGCTAACAGTAGTATAGGCTAAATATGAAAGTGAATAGATCGTAGAAAACACTTATGGAATATAGAGAAGAGAAAGTAAATGATATTGGATGATTTAGAAATATGAAAGTTCCTTTCTATTTATAGTATTTTTATGAACCAAATTCGGGCAGAGTTCGGATGCAGAAATCTCGCATTCTAATGTTGTATACTGATATCCAGGAAATTCAAAATAGTTAAAACAACTTGACCGAACTCGGGCCGAACTCAGACCGAGTTCTGGCCGAGTTCTGCCAAAGTTCTAACAGAATTGTTTGAGCCAATTTGGATATACGTTTTGGGGTTTTTAGTTTGTGGACTTTTGGATAGAGATCTGTGGATAGGAAGGCTATATATTATGGACTGAGAATAGCTAAGCCAGTATCGATTCGATCAATCTTACATACTTTTTCGGACTCAAATAAAGATAAAAATACATAAGAAAGATGTAAAAACCAATAGCCCTTTGATGACGCCCTTTTTCTTGACATTTGAACAAACTTGAAGACGTATTTTTTTTTACGACAGTGTCCAAAGATAAACAGATCTGTAAATCTGAATACCTTTTTGGGGCTTTGCCCCCGAATGCCCAACGGGAGGCGCTGCCCCCTCGACCCCTGTCCGTTGATCGGGCAGCGGAACCCTCGAGTGCGAGGCTTAATATAGGTCATTGGGCGGTTCAGAGAAATCTTTTAGTATAATACCGTCTTTGGCTCATCATTAATTCTTCATTGCATATGTCCTATTTTACTCATGCTTATTGTTTGTCTGCAAGTACATGTTAGGCCAAAGTAGTATAGCAGTATGATAATTTAATGAACAGTTGGACTACGCAAAGTATAAGTAGCAACGTGATAGTGATTATTAGTGACATCATTATGGTAAACTTAATCAATTAGCCATATCTAAAAATATGATACAATCATTAGGCTAACAGTTTGGTGTAAGTATCTTCGATATATCACAAGCGTATCGTAGACTAGTACGATACGGGGGATGATGTACACCAAGTGTTTGGTTTTTGACTCTCATATGAGTACTACATGTATAGATGTCTGTTGTGTGTCTAGTGACCTATATGGATAATCCTCATATGTGTATATTATGTAGTGTGTGTGTTTGACAGCATAGTAAGTTATGTGTGTATGTGTGGGCATTCCCTCACATATGTGCCTTTTGAGTAGATGAGTGTATAGGTGGTTGTGCATATTGTGTGTACCTATAGGTTGGATAAATAGGAGAGGGAGTGTGTGTATGCATATGGATAGAATTGTGTGTGTTAGATAGAGAAGTGTGTGCCTATATATGTGTCTATGTGTGTGTGGGTATTTGGGAGCACATATGATTGGGTGAGAGGGTGTTAGGCCATATTGAGAATAGATAGATAAATTTGGTAGCTAAAGAGATTGGTAGATGAGGAGGGGGATTGTGGCAACTATTGCAGAGGGCTTGGCCCTGTATTTCTGTGCAGGCAATATGTAGATATTTGGGGAGGGGGAATTACCCAGTTTGTAGTTGCACATTAAGTAGGGCAACAACAACATCTGCTGTGTAGAAGTGGCAGCAACACAGGATGTAAGTTGTAGAGGCCGTAGCAGATTGGCATAGAAGAAGTAGTTTTAGCAAAAATAGTAGCAGTAGCATAAGCAGTAGAATAACATTACTAGTAGCAATGGGATGTAGCACTAGGGAGAGGGAAGAGGGGGATTAGTCTGTAGAGCAGCAATGAATAGGTGAATGGGGAATAACAGTATGCAGGAGGACAGGGGCAGCATTGCCTTACTTGCTTGCACATGCTTGTATGCAGGACACTAGTAATCAGCAGTGCTTACAAACAGAGTAGCAGCAATACAAGTTAGCAACACAGTAGTAGCAGCAATAGCAGAGGCTTTAGCCAACAGTAGGTAGGGCAGGCACCTGGGGAAATGCATTAGGGTAGCAGTTTGGTAGAAGGTTGCAACAACAGTAGAGGGTATGTGTAGGCATGAGTGATAGATAGATAGAAGAGTTAGTGTTAGGTAATGTGTTAAGGTTGAGATATAGGTAATATAGAGATACCTATATAGTGTATGAATGTGTAAATAGATAAGGTTATGTAAGAGTCTAGGTAATTGGGTACTTGGCATGGGGTGTAAGGTATATATATATATATATATATGTGTGTGTGTGTGTGTGTGTGTGTGTGTGTGTGTGTGTGTGTGAGTTGTATCCAAGAAAGATAGATAGGTAATATGTATAGATAATAGGGTAATGGCCAAGATATTGCCTATTAGAGCCTATGTGCATATAATATAGGTAGATGTATAGAGTATTACCTAGTATGGCCTCGTATTGACTATAATACCATGGTATGACAAGGTATGGACCTAAAATCTAGGTATGGCCTAGTTTGACCAAGTTTAGCAAGGTATTTACCTAATTGCCTAGTTGACCTAGTTTGACTTGGAAATGACTTAGAAACCTAGTATTAAACTAGCTTAGAAACCTAGTATTAAGCTAGTGTAGTATGTTTATGATTCCAATATACCAATTGACATTGATATTCCATATTTAGGTCTTCGAGGCATTGTTTCAGATACTGTTGATACTTCACACCGGATTTCAAGCGAGTACATTCTCTGATAGTTTTCATTATCTGATATTTGTTACGATTCATGTTTTTAATGTTCTACTTGATTCCTGACACGACGGTTAGACGAATTAGTTGTTATGGTTTCTCTTAATATTCATATTATTTCTCATATCTCATGGTACATTTCAAACACCATGCTCATATGTTGACACCATCTTGTATTATTGTGGATAGCCAATCATACGTACCCATATGATTGAGCCGTACTATTGCATTATTGTGGATAGCCAATCCCGTTGGATTGAGCCGTACTCCTGTACTATTGTAGATAGCCAATCATGCTTACCCATATGATTAAGTCGTACTATTGTGCTATAGTGGATAGCCAATCCTGTTGGATTGAGCTGTACTATTATGATATCATGGATAGTCAATCCAATTGGATTAAGCTGTACTATTGTGGATAACCGATCATATGTTACCCGTATGATTGAGCCGTAATATTGTGTATTGGACCGTTGAGCACCGCTAGAGGGGGTGAATAGAGTATGTGCATGTGCAACATAAAATATCACCAATTAAAAATTATCTAGAAATATACTATGGCAGGTAAATGACGGTAAATGAATTACAGTAAAATAAGAGTCAAGAAGATCAAACTTAGCGACACAACGATATATACTGGTTTCCTTCTGATAGGACTAGTCCAATCTCGAGTACTCTTGCTCGATGTTAATTTACTATGGCACAAACTAATTGAGAGCTTGCTGTCACTTACAATACCGTGCTTGGCGACGAGCGCACGACCAACTCCAGAGGATGATTTAAAAACTGAAATGTTTTCTGAATACAGCCTCCGATACAACTTTTCAATACTAAACTCTAGATTAAACAAAAACTGTACTGGCTTGGCTAAGAGTAGTATAGGCTTGATTTGAAAGTACAGCTCGTAGAAAATACTTAGTATTGAATAGAGAAGAGAAGATTGAATGAATGAGTGATTTGAAAATGTGAAAGTTCTGTAGGGACGAAATATAAAACTATATACTCTAGAGGGGGGTGAATAGAGTAGGCAGCAGAATATTAGCTATTAAAAATGTTAGCAGCAAGATCACATAAATATATCACAGTTATGAGTAAGTAAAAGTAAAGTGCAAAGAGCAAACTCAAATATGACGATAGATACTGGTATCCCTCTTATGAGGACTAATCCAGTCGGAAGAACTCTGGCTTCCAGTTGAAATCTATTATGAAAAAAATCACAAGTTTTAATCCGAAGTCCTTGCCAACTTCTACAAACGCGAGCTTTGATCTGAAGTGCTTGACCGACATTAATTATGAAGTCTCACTTCTATCAAGTCTCTTGATTACAATCATTCTGAACTTCTAGACTGTACCGTACTGACAAATCGACTAGAGGATTGTAACTGGCTTAGGATTTAAAATTAAAAACTTAGTGGGGCTTTGGAAGATCGTAGTAAGCTTAGAGAGAAGAGATATGAAAGTGAATGAGTGAGTTAAAATGGTAGATATTCTTTTCTATTCATAGGATTTCAAAGGGAGAATTCGGGTAGAATTCAGACAAATTTGGACATAATTCTATGAAAGAATCTCGACATATAGCTGTTGCATCCGTAACTGCAAAAAGACTGAGTTTAAAATCCAACGTTTAGGGTAGCCGAATTTAGGCCAAATTTGGGGCAAATTCGTCCATAATGGGTTGGTTTTGGGTTTGCAACTCAGGTTGTTTTGGGCTTTCGAATTTTCAAACAATTAGAAAGTATTTTGGGCTTTGTGAGTGGGCTTATTTTTAAAATAAAAATAATATTTTGAAAATATTTCTTGGTAGCCTATTTGCCAGTACGACGCGGTTTACATTGTATTCCTAGACTCAATAAAATGTAAAAGTACATTAAGAATTAAAATACAGACGCGATGAAAAACATAACTCCAAGTCTTGAAAGGTAGCAGACACATACTGTCATAGTTCGTTTAAGTAGCCCTTACATCGAGATAGAGTTAGATCAATTATTAAAATCTGGTTCGACCATAATCAATGTGCCAACAATCTCTTCCATTTTGATAATTGACAAACCTTAACCGATATAACATCTTGGTCTTGATTTGAAAATCTAAAACGTGTTTGGTATTGTCTCCTCTTGGCAGCTATTTTTCCTAAAAAATATGTTAGATCATTTTTCTCTCCCGTTGTCACTTAGCAAAATAATTGTAAGAGATAAGCTCCCCCGCAATATATGCTTAAGAAACAAACAATAAAGAAAAATAGAGATAATATAAATAAAATGACATACATTTCACAGACAGTTTATGATATGAAGCAGTAGCTAAAAGATAATGCTAAGAATAAGTGCATACTAAAAGGGACAATCAATATAAAGAAATACTAAAATAAAAATGCATAAAATCAAAGGAGTTTGGAACAACTCAGCATCTCAAAAGTCATATATAAAGTGCATAAATAAAAGTACTATCTTGGAAAGTAGGAGCATTTCCTAGAAAATATTGACATAATCAGAGTCTAAAATAAGATAACTAGACAAAAACTGTAGCATCTAGATCAAGTCCTCGTCTAGGCAGAATCATCATCATAACGAGCTGCAGCAGCATCACCATGTCCGGAAGGTCCAACACCAGAAGTACCAGATCTATGAGATGGATGTAGAGTAGTACCAGGACTACGATACCAATCATAGGCGTTACCGTGGTCGAAAAAATGATGAAATGCCTCATCCTCGTAGCGGTAACCAGAAACAGTAGGATCTCGTGGAAGAGAACTAGTATGTTGATTAGTCTGAGCGAAACGCATATCCATAAACGAGTTTGTAAGAGCCTTAAACGATTGGCATCTTAGAACTCTTGTTCCTTCAATGTCTCGGTCACATACCATCGTAAAGAGTTATGCTCATCCAGTTGAGCACGTCGTAACTCATCCAAATGCTGATGGATGCCCTCAAAGGATATAGGATATGTCTGAGGTGGAGGAGGTGGTGAAGTAGGAGGAACAAGAGGGACATAGGCACTACGACGTGAACGATACAGATGTTTGGGCTCAGAGTCACGAGCATAAACAGACAAATCAATCTTAAAATACTGAAAAATAATAGGTAGGATAATTGCGTAGATAAGGTTCCTGTTTATCTCACGACACCTAGCCATCATCCAGATAATAGTCTTAGGGACAGAAAAGGGAATCCCATGACGAATGTGATAGATAACAGACAACTCAAGATTGGTTACGTCGTCTTTTGAGGTGGACTTGGGTAGTATGGTGGAAAAGATGATCTGATGCACTACCAAAATTCATCGATCTAGCGATGGCCAGTTAGCGGCGGATTAAGTCCGTCGCTAGTAGCGATGGACTCCCGACTATATACTGACGGTTTACCGTCTAATCACAAGCAATTTTTTTTTAATTTTAAGGATGAAAAGTTGTCGCAAACTCGTCGGTATGGCATCGGCGAAGTAGCAACGGACAATGTATTCGTCGCTAGATAGTCACTCCTTAGTCAATATTTGTGTAGAAAAATGTTAAAAAAATTACAGAAAATTGGGCGACTACGTAGCGACGGATAGTCCGTCGCCCAGCTGATAAGTTTTAGCGATGGAACCTGAAGCCGTCGCTACGTAGTCACTCAGCTGACGAAAAAATATATAAAAATTCGTAGGAAATTTATGACTACTTAGCGACGGATATATCCGTCGAAAGTCCGCCGCTAAATTTCTAGTCCTAACTTAAATTGAACCGACGGGGGGGGGGGGAAGTTTCATTCAAAATCTCTCTCTCTCTCTCTCTCTCTCCTATCTCTCTCTTGGAGCTCGCTCACAAAGGTACTCTCTGTCTTTTGGGGGTTATGGGCGACTGGGAGGGGGGCTTTGGTAGCCGGCGGTAGGGTGGGGGCGAAGGGGTTGGGTTCGACGGGTGGCGGAGGGGTTGGGTTCTACGGGGGTTGCCGACGGTAGGGTGGAGGCGGAGGGGTTGGGTTCGACAGGGGTAGCCGGAGGGGTTGGGTTCAACGGGTGGCGGAGGGGTTGGGTTCGACGGTAGGGGCGGAGGGGTTGGGTTCGATGGGGGGGGGGGGCGGAGGTAGCCGGCGGTGGGCTGGGCCCATCGGATTTGGGCCGGGGTTGGGTTCGACGGATGGCAGAGAATAGGGTTTCGTCGCTATTGTTATCCTGATAGCATTGTTGACTAGAGTTGACCTAGTTTGACTTTAATTGACCTAGTTTGACTACATGGGGTTCATATATGAATTAGGGTTCATTTATGAATATGAGATTTTGGGTTTTGATACATGGGGTTTGATTTCATATGTTTAACTGAGATTTAACTAATGCATGAAACTGAAATGGGGTTCAATACTATGAACTGGGTTTCGAAATAAAAAGGGGATTTTGGGTTTCAAATATGATATGATATGATATGATATGTAAACTGATATGTAGTATATAAATGCATGATAAGTATGATACTTATATCTTAAACTAGTATGCAAACTGGAATGGTAATGTTGTATGCATGAATGAGGAATGACAATGTATGCAACTGTAGGTAGATGCTAATGAATGCTTGAAACTGAAATGAGAAACCTGAGAGGGCATTATCCTGAGAACACAGTCCCTGTGTTCAGTCTCATTCCAATTTTCCTTTCCCTCCTTGAATACATGATAATGTATGTACTGTTACACCCTTATATGCCATAAACCTGAGAATAACTGAACCTGTTACTTGAGGCTCTCGCCTGTACACACACCCACCCTTAACACACACACATTTGACTAGGACACACACACACCCTCTCACTCTTTCACTCTCACTGTCACACCCTTAACACATACACACATTTGACTGAAACACACACACACATACACCCCTCACCATATCACTCTTTGTCTATACACACACACCCACTCTCCAACTTGCAGTCCACACACACACACACCTTATCACTATCCACTACAATGTTGACACACACACTCACCCTATATATATATATATATATATATATATATATATATATATATATATATATATATATATATAATGTATGTTATGAATGGATATATATGCAAAGAAAAATGCAAGATAATGAATGACATGAATGAATGATTAAATGAATGCATGGATGAAAATATATATGTATACAAGTATGTATGCATTGTAAGGAGGTAATGTATGAACTTAAACATGAATGTTTATATGCCTATAGGTATGCCTATATATATAGTGTATGTAGATATATGTGTATATGTATTTGTGTATGTGTGATGTTGGTGTTGACCTTGTGATTGTGTGTGAGTGCTAGGCTAGACTTGGTTAGGCTTAGTGAGACTTGATTGGGCTAGGAACTTGATCCTGACAGTGCAATGTTATCCTGTTCTCAGAAGTATGGCTCAATTTCTGAACTTTTATTTTCTTACAAAAAGATGTAGTTGGTTTTTTCTGGACAACATTTGCACCTTTGGAGTTACAGAGTAACTACTTGGGAAAAAAAAGTGAGAGTAGACCCCCTAATAGAAAAATAGAAGGAAATCTTGACATAGAGTGATTTGAAGGACTTACTAGATGTTCCATCATGATGTTTTTTTCAACGTCCGTAGGAGAACTATAAGGATATATCTTTTCGCAACATGTCACCTTGTCAAAGACCCTTAATGTGAATATCATGTTACCGCGGTGTCGGAAGACTAAAATGTCATAATTTTTTAAGCCGTGTGCTTTGACATAATCCTCCCAACTCTTTTCTCTTATGTAGTAATCTTGCATTTCTTTATGAAGTTCAAGACGGCATATAGTGATTCGTAATGGAAAAATATGCCGTCTTGAACTTTATAAAGAAATGCAAGATTACTACATAGGAGGAAAGGGTTGGGAGGATTATGTCAAAGCACACGGCTTAAAAAATTATGACATGTTAGCCTTCCGACACCGCGGTAACATGGTATTCACATTAAGGGTCTTTGACAAGGTGACATGTTGTGAAAAAATATACCCTTATAGTTCTTCTACGGATGTTGAAGAAAACATCATCATCATTCTAGACAATGACGATGATGGAACATCTAGTAAGTCCTTCGAATCACTCTATGTCAAGATTTTCTCCTATTTTTCTATTCGAACAGCGCATTCGAAGAAAAAGTGGATCCGACAGGACTACTATGAGCAGCTCTTGGAGAAGATGGATGCTCCTGCCAATACCAATATGATACGGCCTATACTAAACCGAAAGACCGATACTAATCTGATATGGTCAGTATGCAAGATTAAATCTAGAAATACATTCAATGTTAGAGACCCAGCATACCAAGAGGACCAGATCGAAAAGTCCCAATACTTGGTACAACAGTCGGATACCATTGATGATGAAAATATTATTAAGAAAAATAGAGGAGAGAAAGAGGTTGATACACAAGACTTAGCTGTCAACCAGGGGAGAAAGAGGTATCTTGTCCCAAATATTAAGGATGAGGAAGAAGAAGAAGAAGAAGAAGAAGAAGAAGAAGAAGAAGAAGAAGAAGAACTTGATGATGATGAGGATACAGATGAAGTCGACGATGAGGATGAAAATGAGGATGAAGATGAGGACGAGGACAAAGACGATGATTAGATTAAATATCAGTATATATTAAAAACACTTTCAATTACGTGATTTTAGTTTGACCTCATAAAAGCACTTATAACTTAGTGAATTCAGTTTAAACTTCTGCATATTCTTATTTCAGATGGCACTCCTTGTTCTTTTCTTCATGGCGTCACTCGTCGCCCTGCTGATGGCTAGCACTCGTCGTCGTGGTGCTGGTCGTAGTAGTGGTGGTGGGCATGGTCGTGGTGGTGGTCGTGGTCGCCTTCAGCCTTCCCGGAAGGCGATGCCCGCTAGCGATCCCGACCCGGAGAGTACCCCGGGCACAGACTCATCCTGCCGTCGATCTACCACGGGGCTATCGACACCTTCTTCAAGGGCGTCTCTACTAGCGGATCCGTTCCGCCAGCGGATCCACCAGCAATACCACCAGTTACTACACAGTGGGCCCCGGAGTACCCCCGGATTCAGTTACACCCGGTTACTCGTGAGTACATGCACGGAGCTGCGAATCCTCCGACACAACCAGAGAGGCCGATGGGCGAGTTCCGACGAGATCTATGGCCCACGGGTGAAGCGTAAGTAAATTTAAGTTAATTTAATAAATTTGTTTCATTTATTCAAGTTAATAATCCAGTCGTTGCTTCTTTGTAGGTTTTTTCGTGGGATGCTACCAGGCTTCTAGGGTAGATTATTCTGGCTAACTACCATGGCCCCTACCTCAATTTTTTTGAGGTGCCCCTAGACTTGCAGTACTGCTGGCTCGACGAGATAAGGGTATATATATATATCTTGTGATTAATTATTAATTACTCTTTAATCAACTATTTTTTAATATCGTAATAATTAAATTTGTATGTCAGAGGACCTTCTGGTGGCCCCTCCATCGCGAGGAGGCGATCCACATGACCTATAGAAGCGCCATCAGAAAGAAGATCCGGGATGCGGTTTATGACCTTCGAACGGCGCATTCGAAGAAGGAGTGGATCCGACAGGACTACTATGAGCAGCTCTTGGAGAAGATGGATGCTCCTGCCTTCAAGAAGAAATCGAAAAAAGTGAAAGCGAACCGACGGGCCGTGGGGCTACATACGGGGGGATCAAAGCCCCACGTAGCGACACTTACAAAATTGGTGAGATACCGCAAATTCATTCTACTATCTAATTCGGTACTATTAATATACTTAATTAATTAAATTTCATGAATATTTTGTATACAGACCCAACGGGCGTTGAAGGAGGAAAAAGATGCTAACTCGGTCACCATGCACGATGTATTCCAGCATACCCACAAGAGGCGGAAGGACGGGAGCTTCGTCGACGAGAGGGCCAAGGAGACGGATGTAAGAACTTACGTTTATGAGACTTATGTTAGAATTATAAGTATTCAAACGATAACTTAGGTAAACTTAGGATTCAGACTATAACTTAGGTAAACTTAGGATTCAGAATATAACTTAGGGAAACATAGGATTTAGATTATAACTTAGATAAACTTATAGTATAAACACATTCATTTGATATGCTGCGTATCGTGAGGCCCTTAGTCGGGTTCAGCCATCTGCTCCCGAGGATGTCGGCAAAATGACGCCCATCGGGACGGCCTCTTCTACGGCCGCTCGCTACGATGACATGTTCGTAGATACCGTTGGCGGCTTTAAGAAAGGGCGCCTGTACGGAGTCGGCTCCCTGGCGCTGTTGCACGCAGTGATTCTGAGATTTTTACATCCCCCGTCTCCTCCCGCGGTCCCGACAGACGATGATGTGAGTCCCAGCTTGCACATTTGAATGAGGTGGTGTCGAACTTGCGGGCGCAGTTGTCCACGTACTTTCTACGTCCTTCTACTGCTTTCGATCCGTCTACTGGTGCTGTCGGTCCTTCTTCCGCCGGACGTCTCTCTTTTGATCCTACTGCCCCTATCATACCGACTCCTGCTGTGACGGCCCTTTTCGACCTGATGACGCCAGAGCAGTTATGCCAACTTCCAGACCATATCTTAGTGGGATTACCGCCACACCTGGTGGAAGTATACATGTGTCGGACGCATCAAGGAGTACCAGCACCATCGGATGATCCAACTCCTCCTTCTCGTTGATGTTTATATTCAAAGATTTTGAAAACAGTTTTAATATTGAATATTTGTGTGGATAATTTAAAATATTGGATAATGTTGACTGAAATATTGAATATTTGAAATATTGGATAATTTAAAATATTGGATAATTTGAAATATTTGTGTGGATAATGTGGATAATTTAAAATATTAGATAATTTAAAATATTTGTGTGGATAATTTGTGTTATTTATGTTGGTGGATGTCGTGTGAACAGGGAATGCTCTGTTTTATGCAATTTTTTTCAAAAATTCCCAGTTAGCGACGGACCCGTAACTACCAACCGACGGAATATCCATCGCTACCTGGGACTATTCCAAGTTAGCGACATATGGCGACTATTCACCGACGGAATATCTGTCGCTAACTAGGACTATTCCAAGCCAGCGACGGATGGCGACAACTCACCGACAGATCATCCGTCGGCAAGGTTTTGAAAATATGAAAAAAATACAGAATGGGATCGACGGATATTCCGTCGATAAACCGTCGCCAGTAGTCGGTAAAAGTTTGGCGATGGATAATCCGTCACCAAATCTGCGACTGGTCAGCGACGGACTAACAATATATCCAGAAGGAATCGCGACAGAATATCCGTCGCCACGGTTCTGGTAGTATGAAAGATTCACAAAACCGGGTCGACGGATGTACTGCCGCTATTCCGTTGGGAGCCCGTCGACAAGTAGCGACTACCGGCGACGAGTTAGCGATGAATATTGCATATCAGACACTCTCTGATACGCGTTTACTGACCATTTAGCGACGGATTCGCGACAGATATTGCGTATCAGATACTCTCTGATACGCAATTACCGACCATTTTAGCGACGGATACGTCCGTCGCTAAGGCGATGTGTCATTTTCTGATACGCGCTTTGACGAAAATCCGTCGATAATTCGTCGTGAGATGTACGAGTATGGTTGACGAAAATCCGTCACAAAATCGTCGCTGGGCGACAACTTGGCGACAGATTGTTTTTAACGACGAATCTTTTCCCGACGGATGTTTTTGCCCAAAATCCGTCGGCCATCCGTTGGTATTACCATTTACGACGGTCGGGCGACGGATAAGGCCGTCGCTAAAGCGATGAATTTTGGTAGTGATGTTACTCATAGAAGTACATACTCAAGTTTATAGCTTTAAGCTTGTCGGGACGGACGAGATCAGGAGCACAGATTTGATTCTTAAAATTGGTCAAGGTTATGTTGTTGGGAAATTCAAAATCAGTGATATGGATAAGCGGCTCGCCTACGTTTTGAATTTGTAGGATCGTCACTAGATCTTTATCATTGAAACGAATATCAATACCGACAACACGGCTTGAAACAAGATAGTCATCTTCAAAAAGAGTGAAATTGCAGAAAAATAACCTAGTTGCATTGGTAGCAGTAGGCAAAGAATGTGTGACAAAAATATGCAATCCCAAAGCTTCAAAAATGGTTTATGTGACGAAAAGATCATTTATTTTATCGGTGCGTCGTAAAAAATATTGCAAATAAAAAAGTTTACATACCATAGTAAAGATTGTTCTAGAGTTTCAAAGAAAAACTCGAAAATAGAGATCTGAGGGTAGGATCAGAAGACGATGCCGCATTACTTGCAGTCTTCTTTCTCTTGAGATAATTTCTAACTCTAGGCATGATTTCCAATGAAATAGATAGTTTCTACGAACTTGAAAAAATTGAGAGATGGAAAGATAAAAGAAATTATACCTTCTCAGATTATAGTATGTGGAAGAGAAGGAGATTCTAAGCCTGATTCCAAAGTTTCAACGCAAAATTCCAAAGGAGTAGGGAGGAATTGAAGTTTGAATTTTGGTTGGTTATCTCGATTTTAGCTGTTGTGCTGCTGTTTGAGGAGGAAGAAGAAGAAATATAAAGTAGGCCATTTCAATTCTGTATAAACCCAACGCCAACCGAGTTTGGGCCAAACTCGGGCCGAATTCGGTCCGAGTTCGCCATGAACTCTGTTGAGGCCATTTTTGTACAAAAAATAATATCACTTTGTTATCTGTCTATTTCAATTATTTAATTCCAAAATTAGTAATTTTAAAATTTTAATTAATATAATTAAAATTATTTTACGAATTAAATTTCATTATGCAGCGACTGCCTCAGATTAGTTGTAGGGATATTATCCCAGCTAGCGGAGGTCTACTGGGGGACACTTAAGTACCGCTTCGCTTTAGTCGTAGTCGTGGTGACATATAAATCCTTTGTAGGCTTGTCTCAAAAATAGTTTTTGCATATTGAATAATAATTAATAAGATAAAATTAATTATTATTATTGACATCTTAATTCCTAATCCTCGACCTAAATAATTGAATCTATCTTTCGCTAAGGGTTTTGTAAATATGTCAGCCAATGGTTTCTCTGTGTCTACATATTCTAAATTGATGTCTCCATTTGCTTGATGATCTCTAAGAAAGTGATGTCGAATCTCATTGTGCTTAGTGCGAGAATGACATACAGAATTCTTAGTCAAATTTATAGTACTAGTATTGTCACAGAAAATGGGTATGTGCATGTCGTATAAATTAAAGTCATCTAGGGTTTGCTTCATCCATAAAATTTATACACAACAACGTCCTGCAGCGATACACTCGGCCTCAGTAGTCGATAATGCAACCAAATTTTATTTTTTGCTAAACCAACAGACTAGAGCCTTACCTAGAAAATGACACGTGCTGCTTGTACTTTTTCTATCAATTTTGCATCCAGCAAAATCAGCATCCGAATAACTGGTTAGGTCAAATGACGTAGTTTTGGGATATCATAAGACGACAGAAGTTCTCTTAAGGTATCGAAAGATACGCTTAACTACGCACATGTGTGATTCTTTAGGGTTGTTTGCCATTAAAACTCTTTGGTGATTGATGTTTTTAATTACAAACAGAACAGAGTACAATATATGACTTAGACGTAGTCCTAGGAGTACACTTTTATTTTTATCTGGGTACGGTGCCGATGGAGTGAGTGGTAATACGTTGACTCCGTTGACGATCTGACAACGATCTCGAACTCTCTGAAGATCTGGATTGCTCTGGATGCCAGAGCATTGCGAGAAGAAGTGGACGTTGAGTGTCTCTTCTGGCCTCTGTATGTAGATATAACAGTCAGTCTGTATATATCTCTCTCTGTGTCTGTGTGTCCGTCTGTCATAAAGGAATGATCCTTCTATTTATAGATAGCAGGCTGGCTGCTCATACGCGCATATATCGGATGTGCCTAGTCGTGGGAATGCCACGTGGCTGATGTTGGCGGGGTGCATAGACGATGTGCCCCGAGTTGTAGTAGAATCTGCTCGAACTGCTTTATTAGGCTGTAGAGGAGCTGACACGTGGCAGTTGCTGAGATTTGATTGTTGCTAAAATCGTGGGTGGTTAGCACCCATTCTTTGAATAAAACTGAGTCAAGGGACACGTGGCGTATGCCTGTGGCTAAAAGATCTCAGTTTTGGAGGAGAGTGATCTGTCGGGGTGCGCCTAGGATCGGGCGCATGGAGGCAACTTAGTCTATGGGTTTTAGGCATCATAGACAAGTCTGGGCGTATGGCTTTTGAGGCGCATGCAGAGCTTCGTATCAAGGTGTGCTTAGAATCAGGCGCAGGAGAGGCGACTTGGTCTCATAATTTTTAGGAGCCATGAGCAAGTCCAAGTGCATGGCTTTTGAGGCGCATACAGAACTTTATCTTCTGTTGCTTGAGATCAGAAGTGAGCTGAGGAGGCGTATGTCCACTGGAGCGCACGTCGTCTTCTGGGCGCATGTCCACGAGGCGCATACGAATGATCGGTTGGCCACGTGATAGTTGTTGCCGACCCAAGGTGTAATGATGGTGCTGACATCACCGGCTCTTCGTCTTCTACAAAGGACTGCTGTTTGGACGGCTCTTGGAATGCATTGCCGTCTTTTTCTTTCAGCATTAAGTGCTTTGATGATGATAAGTTTGGAGAGGGTGCATCGGTTAGTGCCAATCTGGGTGCATGGGTCCATGGACCGTTAGGCGCATCCATAGGGAGCGTATGACGTCGACGGTGCATCTGTCATGTGTCACATCCAATTTGGCCCGCTTGTTGAGTTCTTCGAGGCGTTAATGGTTGCCTTGACTTAGCCGAATACGAGGCAACAGATACATTTGCTATTAATGCAAATTTATTGCATAGAATTTGGAACGTTGGCCATTTGGCACTCGGGTGTAGGCTGCCCGTGCTTATAAATAGCCGCATGAGGGAAAGCTTTGCTTTCATTCTTCATTTCGATGTAAAGATGAACTTGGCCGTTGCTCCGCCTTGGCGAACTGCCAAACTCGAGCTCTTCCCGAGGGTGAAAATGTATTGCCCCAGTCTTCCCGTTGCTCTGAGCTTCTGTGATAGTATCTGTTGCATCCAAATATCGGGATCGTCGAGTCCCGACACAGGCCGATGGTGCCTGTTGTATCCAAAGATTGGGGCGACCGCGCTCCGTCTTTCGTTATGCTGGCAAAGCCACAAGCTGCCGAGTATGCCTGTTGCTTTCGAAGACCGGGGCATCGTGTCGCGATCTTTGTCGAGCTAGGAGAGCTCCTCCTCCTGCTACATAAGGGCTGATTGGTGCTGATGCGCCTGCGCCTTAATGACGAGACGATGCACCTGGATGAGACATCCGAGTGATGTGCCTGATGGATGATGCGCCTGGCATGGGGCGCACAGGAGTTGCTGCACCTGGCTGTAGCTTTAAGATCTTTCTTTTTATAGAAGTTCTCCTTTGTAAAGCCTTTCTTTAGACATGTAATAAACTTTCATATAAAATAAAAGCCTTATTTTTAATGTCTTTAAACTTGTACTGTTCTTTGATGTGCCAAGTATCTGTTTGAGCTTCCTGGCGCATTTGAGTTGGTCGCATGGTTGGGTTGAGCGCATATGAATTCTGGCCTATAGATGCGTCTAAAATTCCATGCTTCTAAAAGACCCCCTTCAAAGTTTTCAAAACTTTCTTGGCAAGTTTTGGAATACTTTGAACAAGAAGCATGGACAGTAGAGCTGTTTAGGTGTGACAATCCTATCAGTGGTAGTATAGACGTGACATGTTTGGGTGCTTCCACTGGGGAATTTATGTGGACTTATCATCCTTGGCGTACCTTAGTTTTAGGTACAGATAATAAGTTGAGAGAGAGAGAACCAACATATTTACTCAGGGGTAATATGGACGTGGTAAATATGGGGTTAATGGCAGAGTTTTCCTACTCAGAGGTGATATGGACATGGTAGGAATAAACTCGCTGGGAGTACATAAAACAACTCAGAGATGATATGGACGTGGATGTTCTGTGGTTTTTGGTGGACCTATTATCTTTTGCGTACCTTCGTTTCTAGGTACAGATAATAAGTTGCTTACAGAGGAAACCCTCACGTTCACTCAGAGGTAATATGGACGTGGTGAACATGGGTATTTCTACTGGGGATTTTATGTGGACTTATCACCCTTGGCGTAACTTGGTTTTAGGTACGGATAATAAGTTGAGAGGGAACCGACATATTTACTCAGAGGTAATGTGGACATGGTAAATATGTGCTAAAATGGTGGAGTTTCCCTACTCAGAGGTAATGTAGATATGGTAGGAGTGAACTCTGTAGGGTTTTTAGAACAACTCAGAGGTAATATGGACGTGGATGTTCTATGGTACAACAACACAGGGATTGTTGTACGGAATGTTTACTCAGAGGTGATGTGGACGTGGTAAACATTACCTTAAGCATGGCCTTAAATGGTGCAGGATCCTGCTTGATGAGGTGTAGAGAGGCAACTCAGAGGTGATGTGGACATGGTGGTCCCTCTACTGGGGTAGAATGCAACGAAAAAACTGGGTTCCAGAAGCATAAGATCTCAAAAGAAGGGGTATGAACTTGGTTTGGTCAAGTTCACTAATCCTCTCTCTGGGAAGAGGCAGTACGTTCTCGACGGAGGTCAAGAATAGTACTTTTTCAGGAACTTACCATTGATGGGCATCATGAACAAGTCCCCATTAGCTTGAGCGAGACGATAAGAATCGTTTGAGTATACCGTCTCTATGATGAAGGGTCCTTCCCATTTGGGTTTGAACTTTTTCGGTGTTTTGTGAGTCATCACCATCGGTCTTCTGACTGCCAGAACCAGGTCGTCCACTTGGAAAGTCCTCTGTCAGATTCTTTTGTTGAAAGCCTGTGATATGCATGTTTGATAAAGTTCGATGCGCTGTTGAGCCAAGAGGCATTTTTCATCCAGCGCTTCCAATTTTTGCAGACGGCGACGTTGATTGTCCTCTTTCGTCAACTAATTTGTGATCGCCACACATAGAAAGGGTATTTGGATCACCAGCGGTAGGACTGCTTCGCTCCTATAAACTAGGAAGAATGGTGTATTGCCCGTCGGGGTCCGTACCGTTGTATGATAGGCCCAAAGGCATTCGTCGAGCTTCTCATCCCAGTCGCGCTTGTTGGATGACACGACCTTTTTGAGTAGCTTGACGATGGTCTTATTAAAAGCTTCGGCCAATCCATTTGCTGTCGGATTGTAAGCGGTTGATGCCACGTTCTGAATACGGTTCTTGTCGCAGAACTTACTGAACGCATGGCTGATGAATTGTGGGCCATTGTCGTAGATAATCCTTCGAGGTAACCCGAAATGGTAGATGACGTGATGCTTGATGAAGCTGATCACTTTTGAGCTTTTTACCTCTGTGAGAGGTACTACTTTTGCCTATTTAGAGAAATAGTCGGTGATTGCGAGGATAAAGCTGTAATGCCCCAGTCCCAAAATACATAGGACCAAGCACGTGAACATGCCAGCTGCACATATACGAAGAATACTCTAATATATGGAATCCTCAAATATGCACATAAGCTGTAAATAATATAACCATAGGCCAGAAAAACATATCTAATCTCATCACAGCTCAACATAGAAGGTAATAGAGTCCAAATAAATAAATAAGTATCAAAGATAGCCGGGTGAACACACTCACTCCAAACAGCTATGAAGAATAGTCTCACAAGATCGGAGTCCAACCTCCGCAAATAGAAAGAAATGAGATGTAAAAATAATGTCCACTAATGTCTCATATAAAGAATAGACTAGACATCCGTAAAGACTGCCTCATCGTCGATGTAGGATAGCTCCAATGCCGCTCCGTACTCCTGTGGAAAATTGTCTAGACCTGGAGAGATAACCAGGTCCACAAGGGACATAGCAAGATACAAGAAAACACCATGCCATATAAACTGTGATAATATAATAAGAGAAAAATGTATGTATGCAATCGGGTTCCTGATCATTTTACTGTGAATATGCAGTTGAGATATAATCCTTCGACGCATGAGCCCTGGCTGTAAATGAGATCGGCATAGTTCCCATAGATGGTACCAGGGGCCTATGTCCATAACGCTCTGGAAGCGTCAGAGGGCACCATGTGCAAGGGCTACGTCCATAACGCTCTGGGAAACGTCAGAGGGCGCCTGGAGACTGCGTCTCCGGAGGAGCACACAGGTAATCAGGGAAGTGCAAAGAAGCCCATACGTCAGGTATTGTTCTTCCCACCAATGCCTAGTATCATCATCTCTATGACTGATATGAATCTCTAGTAACCGCCAAGTCTTCTAACAAGCAATACTTTTGGCAGTTACTCCTATCCGTCGCACGCTCCATACGTATCGGTGGCCAACCGACTATGCGGGTACGTGTCCTACATGTGACTCACATCACGTGATACAACAAGTGTCAAGGCCGTATGAGATATACCAATACCTCATCATCAATGGGTGGTCACTAGACTAAGTCAATGCAAGAAAAATAAATAAGGCGAGGTAAATGACCGATAGAGTCGCTTGCACCCAAGTGTGACTTGGACGCACAGTTTAAATATCAAGAAACAAAATGCTGATAATAACAACTGAAAATAAGAAATATAATAATCACAGAGTAAGGTGGCAAGGTATCTTGCCTGATGGTGCAAAGTAGCAAGTCCAAGAAATCACAATGTCAGCCAAGAAACGTCACAGTCTCCAAACAACTCCGGACGCTAAAACAAACATCAAAAATGCACTCGGTGTAAAAGATATACCTAGGAAACGCCTGTCCAAAAGTCAAATTCTGGAACAGGAGCAAAATCGTAATTTCGGGTCAAAACGATATCCGCCGTTGGACCCGCTTTTGTACCGAAATACGTGCCAAGGTTTATGGTCTCTAAAGTCGTCAAACTACATGTCTATGGTTTCAGTTTGAGGAGAGGAACTCAATGGTATGTCCAGTTTTGGATTCCGATGAGCCGTGTACAAAATCGCCTGTTTGAGTGGGTCGCGGGCCCGCCAAAAATGGGTTCCGATTCGACCTTCTGAGAATCGAACCAAACCTGGCACACAGGACCAGAATTTCGATCCGGACCTGTTGGCGCAAGTTTCGTCTCGAATCGACGACTGTACACGAAGTTATGGGCAAGTTTGCAAAACGCCGATACGGGATATCTCGACGGATACACGTTGATTTCGTCGCGCACAAGCAACGAAACTGAGTTCCGTCAATTCCAACACGTCCGCAACGTCCATACGCGCCTTTCGATGCATATAGCGTGCGACCATGTCGCCCGGTTTGTCGGGGCGTACGTCGTATCGGAGAAAATTTTCTAAAATCTACTATTTTGAAAATAGTTTTTCGCACAAGTTTAACATGGATTTAATTCTTGCACAGAAATCAAAATACAGGTCTACAAGTTGCGTTTTAGTCGTGGTTATGTTGTCTTTACACGTGTTCAATTGGTCTCTAAAAATCTCGACACACAGTTCGAAATCTGGCTTCTAAGTTGTGGTTTTGGACTAGGTTTGAACTTCTATTTTCGACAGTTTTGGGGAGACTTTGCCTCAATTTTTCGAGCAGTCTCTTGGGGTTCTCAGGATTCTATTTGAAGAAGATTGGAGGGTTCATATAGGCTACACACAGGAGTTTACGTTTCAAGAAATCATCGAGCGAGCAGGAAGAAAAGAGTATTGGAATAAGGGTACCTCACTGTTGACAAATCTGGAAACGTTCCGAAGTGTGGTCGGCCTGGGCTCTCCGGCGATGTTTGCACGGTGGTGCGGTGCCGCCAATGGCCAGGTAGTTCGCCTGGGGTTCGAGATGGGAAGGAGATATGAAGGTGAAGAATTTTGGTGGGTTAGGGTTTCGGTTTTGACGAGCGGCGTATATATATATATGGCCGCCTGCTACTAATCCTATTCGTATTAGAACTCAAAAGGGGAAAGAGGGGCTCGGGTTACAAGCATAGCAGCTATGCTGCTAACAAGTTGTTTTGCTTTGGAGGGGGTCGGGTGAGGTTGACCGGCCCTACGTGGGTTGGTCCCCTCCTCTCTCACATATATATATATATATATATATATATATATATATATATATATATTTTACAAAAAGCCCCCTCTTGTGAATCTCCATTTGCTGGGGTTGGCCGCCTCTTGCTGGGTGTGGCCGCCCACTAATTACTTCTCCTTTTTTTAACAATATATATATATATATATATATATATATATATA
Organism: Iris pallida; assembly: GCA_029216955.1. Lineage (NCBI taxonomy): Eukaryota > Viridiplantae > Streptophyta > Magnoliopsida > Asparagales > Iridaceae > Iris > Iris pallida. The sequence goes on along the minus strand of JANAVB010013597.1, from coordinate 2,387,934 downwards.
TATATATATATATATATATATATATATATATATATATATATGTCAAACTATAAGTATATATATATATTTATAGGCTAGTAAAAATTCCTAAAAATTTACAAATAAATTCCTAAAATCCTCGATTCTATTATTTCTTATTTAATAGTAATACTAACATGCACACATATAATATATACACACATGCATTTATTTATACTAATAAGCTAGTAGCAATAACTTCATATTTAATAAAATGTATAAAACATTAATTAATTTATAAAAACAATTTAAAAATTTGGGGGTTTACATCCTACCCAACTTAAAGAAAATTTCGTCCTCGAAATTAAACTAATGTCGGGGGGATCAAATGCAATGCAAGGGAATTTAATAGTAATTTAAGAGCTTCAAATGCAAGACATATCTTTGTCTTCGAACAAATGCAGGTAGCGATTTCGGATGACGTCCTCGCGCTCCCAAGTAGACTCCCCTGGCGAATGATGCTTCCATGCCACGCGAACCAATGGAACAGATTGATTTCGTAACACCTTCACTCGGCGATCGAGGATACCTACTGGTTGCTCTTCGTACGACAAACTCGGTCCAACTGTGATCTCGGAGTGATCAAGCACATGATTGCTGTCCGCCACATATCTCCTCAGCTGAGATACATGGAATACGTCATGCACTCCCTCCAGTGACGGTGGCAAGGCCAATCTATAGGCAACCTCTCCAACACGTTCCAAGACATCGAAGGGCCCGATGTACCTTGGACTCAACTTGCCACGTCCTCCGAATTGAATCGTGCCCCTAGTGGGGGATATCTTCAAGAATACGTGGTCGCCCTCTTTGAACTCCAAGGGTCGGCGACGATTATCTGCCCACTGCTTCTGACGATCCTGCGCTGCTCGCAGGTGGCCCTGAATTTTCTTCACTGTCTCCACTGTGCTTAAGACCAACTCGGGACCCAATAGCTGTCGCTTTCCTATGTCGCTCCAACAAACAGGAGACCGACACTTCCTACCATACAATGCTTCAAACGGAGCCATCTAAATGCTCGCTTAATAGCTATTATTGTAGGAAAACTCAACAAGATGAAGATGGTCCTCTCATGAACCGCCAAAATCAAGCATGCACGCTCTCAACATATCCTCTAGCGTTTGAATGGTACGCTCCGACTGACCGTCTGTCTGAGGATGGTATGCCGTGTTAAACTTCAATCGGGTGCCCAAACTCTCTTGCATACTCCTCCAAAAATGTGAGGTAAATCTCGAGTCACGGTCCGACACAATACTAATAGGCACACCATGTAATCTCATAATCTGCTCCGTATACATCTCTGCCAATACCTCTGTCGACTGGCCCACTCTAAAAGGTAAGAAATTGGCTGACTTTGTAAGTCTATCCACAATTACCCATACTGCGTCACGTCCCCTAGGACTCCGAGGAAAACCCGTGACGAAATCTATAGTAATGTGCTCCCACTTCCACTCGGGAATGGGTAGCGGCTGTAATAAGCCGGCCGTCCTCTGGTGCTCCGCCTCCACTTGTTGACATACCAAGCACTTGGCAACGAAATGAGCTATCTCTCGCTTCATTCCATGCCACCAATAATACTGTCGTAAGTCGCGGTACATCTTGGTTCCTCCGGGATGAATAGAGTAAGTCGATCTGTGAGCCTCTGCCATCAGCTCCTGTCGTAGTTCTCCATTGGGAACATAAATGCGATCACCACATCGTAATATCCCATCGGGGTGGATCCTCAATTCCGTCTGCTCTCCTGCTTCGGTCCTCTCCCTGAGCCGTCGAAATCTAGCATCATTAGGCAATGCTGCCTTGATGCGCTCTACCAATGATGATTGCACTTGGAGGTTGGCTAATGCGCCATCGGCTCCAGGTAATACTACCTCAATACCAAGCTGCTCCAAGTCTCTAATAAACTCCTTCTGCGTAGTCAAAAGTGTGCCATGGCTTACGGCTTAATGCGTCTGCCACGACATTAGCCTTGTCCGGATGATAATGAAGCTCGATCTCATAATCCTTCATCAACTCCAACCAACATCGCTATCGCATATTCAACTCTTTTCGTGTGAACACGTACTTGAGGCTCTTATGATCAGTGTAGATATCAACCTTTTTGTCGTACAAGTAGTGTCTCCATAGCTTCAAGGCAAAGATAACTGCTGCGAGCTCTAGATCGTGGGTCGGATAATTCTTCTCATGTACGCTCAACTGTCGCGATGCATATGCTACTACCCGTCCGTGCTGCATCAGTACACATCCTAATCCTTTCCCGGATGCGTCGCTGTAGATCACAAATCCTTCCGGGCCTGATGGTAGTGTCAAGATCGGTGCTGTGGTCAATCGCTCCTTCAACTCGTCAAAAGCGGCTTGACACTTGTCTTTCCATATAAACTCCTGATCCTTGCAAGTCAATCGAGTCATAGGCCCCGCTATTCGAGAGAAATATTCTACGAACCGTCGGTAGTAACCCGCAAGTCCGAGGAAACTTCTCACCTCAGAAGCTGACGTGGGAGCGGGCCATGATTTGACTGCTGTGATTTTCTCTGGGTCTACCGATATACCATCACCCGTAACAATATGACCAAGGAATGATACCTCCTTGAGAAAGAAATTATACTTGCTAAGCTTCGCGAAGAGTCGCTCATTCCTCTACGTTTCCAAAACTATCCGTAGATGCTGCTCATGCTCCTCTTGACTCTTTGAGTAAATCAAGATATCGTCTATAAAGACTACTACAAATTTGTCCAAGTACTGGTGAAAGATTTTTTCATTAAATTTATGAAAACTGTGGGAGCATTGGTCAAACCGAAAGGCATGACCAAGAACTCGTAATGTCCATATCTTGATCGAAAAGCCGTCTTTGCAATGTCTTCCTTCCGAACCTTTAATTGGTGATAGCCTGATCGTAAGTCAATCTTGGAGAATACTTTTGCTCCACTCAATTGATCAAACAGATCGTCTATACGCGACAAGGGATACTTGTTCTTCACCGTTACAGCATTCAATGCTCTGTAGTCGATGCACATGCGCACTGTCCAGGCACAAAAAGAACGGGTGCTCCCTATGGTGACGCACTGGCATGAATAAATCCCTTCTCTAATAAGTCATCAATCTGCGTCTTCATCTCTACCAACTCCTTGGGTGCCAAACGATATACTCGAGATGAAATAGGCTCGGCTCTGGGAATAAGCTCAATAGAAAACTCAATATCTCGGTCAGGTGGTAGTCCTGACAATTCCTCGGGGAATACATCATCGAACTCGGTGATAATAGGGTGCTGAGGGGTGTCATGCATCATCATATAAGTTTTCGATGTGGGTGTATCACAACTCTCTCCATTTTCTTTGGTGAACTCAAACTCTGCCGCATTCGGTGGTCTAAAGATAATACTGCTCCTATTGCAGTCTATGAGAGCGAAATGCTGGCTCAACCAGTCCATTCCAAGAACCACATCAAATGTCGGCATAGGAAATACAAGAAGTCGTGCCATCATCTCTCTGCCATTTATCACTATAGGACAAAGTCTACAAACACCACTAACAGGTACAACTCCTCCTCCAGTGAGGATTTTAATATTCTTAGCTAAGGGTGTGATGGAAATGCTGTGTCTAGTGGCAAAACTAGTGGCTATAAATGAATGTGTGGCTCCAGTATCAAATAAGGTAATAGCAGGAAAAGATGCAACTAAAACCATACCTGCTATAACTTCTGTCTCTATATCCTCAACAGCAAGTGAGAATACCTGCCCATAATTCTGTCCTGGGCCCTGAGCTCTGGCCTTGTTGTACTGTACGCCTTGGGGAGGCAATGATGGACGAGGTGCTCCTGCTACGGGCCGTGGTGCTGGAAGAGCTGGGGCTGTGGGCCTTGGGTTCTGCCGAGCTTGTACTATCGCCTGTTGCTCCGGACAGTCCTTGAGCATGTGCTGATTGGATCCACATCTCAAGCATAATCTAAGGCGAGTCCTGCAGTCATTCTGGAGATGTCCTTGTTTTCCGCAGTAATGGCAAACGGGCTTCTGATAAGGTGAGGGCCTCTGCTGGAACTGTCCTGTGGCCCTCCTAATAGGTCCACTCTGGGTGGCTCGGGCTGGTATAACTGTTGGGGTATGTCGTCTCGATGTTTGCTGCTGCTCCTTACGAAGAATCTCCTGAGCACGAGCTTCTTCCAAGACAGCGGAATGGAAGACTCGAGACTGGGTAGTCGTATAAGACTTGAGCTCTGGTGCAAGCCCTTGGTAAAATCTCCTCGCCTTCTCTAACTCTGTCGGAATCAATCCCACACCAAATTGACTCAAGCGATTGAACTCTGAGTCATACTCATCAACTGTCATATTCCCTTGCTTTAGATGAAGGAACTGGTCATAGAGACCATCTCGAACAAGAATAGGGAAGAATCTCTCATAAAATGCATCATAGAACTGCTTCCAGGTGATCCCAGTGCCTAATCGCCTCTCTTCCGCCTTCCACCAGTGGTGAGCATTGTCTTCTAACAGTAGGTCCACTGCTGTCATCCAATCTCGAGCTGGCAACTGGGATGCCTTCAGTAGATTTTCTGTACTAATAAGCCATTGTGACACCTCTAATGTCTTCTCTGTTCCTCTAAAGGCCTTGGGGTTCATATATGTGAAATTTTTGATAGAGCCTTCATAAGGATGCAGAGCCGGTGCTGGTACTGGAGGTGGTGGTGGAGGTCTAGCCAATGCTGCCATCATCGTCTGTCTCATCAGCTCAGTCTGCTGCCACTGAGCCTGCATCATGGCGTACATAAACTGAGAAGTAGGTCTCCCATCAATCGGTGGTGGAGGTATCTGAGATCCCGACTGTGGGGGAAACTGCTGAGGGAATGGTGGTAGAGGAGGCAATGGTACATTCCCTTCTGGTGGTATGGTAGTATTCTGCCCAGCCTGGCTGCCTGAGGGTGCTGCGATGTCTGGGTACTCTGTCGTCGGTGTCGTAGTAGGCTGCGACTGTCCTGGCTGGTATGGTGTCGCTGGAGTCATGGGAGAATTCTGTCCCTCCGGAGTAGCCTTTTCACCAGATGTGAGGGCCAAGGCAGAAGTGCGTCCGCTTCTTAAATGCATACTGTTGGCAAGAAGAAGATAAGTCGATATTAGGAAAGATTAGATATGAAGTAAATCGAATAATCAAGGAAGTTTCGAAAAGATTGGAAGTCAAGAGATAGTAGTAGTTCTGGATGAGATATTCCTATTCCTATATGCAGGCTTGTTGGGCACAGTCATGTAACCCAACAATATTAACGTTGACCTGCATGGGCCACCATAAAAACATGTAACGCCCCAGTCCCAAAATATATAGGACCAAGCACGTGAACATGCCAGCTGCACATATACGAAGAATACTCCAATATATGGAATCCTCAAATATGCACATAAGCTGTAAATAATATAACCACAGGCCAGAAAAACATATCTAATCTCATCACAGCTGAACAAAGAAGGTAATAGAGTCCAAATAAATAAATAAGTATCAAAGATAACCGGGTGAACATACTCACTCCAAACAGCTATGAAGAATAGTCTCACAAGATCGGAGTCCAACCTCCGCAAATAGAAAGAAATGAGATGTAAAAATAATGTCCATTAATGTCTCATATAAAGAATAGACTAGACATCCGTAAAGACTGCATCGTCGTCGATGTAGGATAGCTCCAATACCGCTCCGTACTCCTGTGGAAAATCATCTAAACCTAGAGAGATAACCAGGTCCTCAGGGGACATAGCAAGATACAAGAAAACACCATGCCATATAAGCTGTGATAATATAATAAGAGAAAAAGGTATGCATGCAATCGGGTTCCTGATTAATTTACTGTGAATATGCAGTTGAGATACAATCCTTCGATGCATGAGCCCTGGCTGTAAATGGGATCGACATAGTTCCCATAGAGGGTACCAGGGGCCTACGTCCATAATGCTCTGGAAGCGTCAGAGGGCACCATGTGCAAGGGCTACGTCCATAACGCTCTGGGAAACGTTAGAGGGCGCCTGGAGCCTGCATCTCCGGAGGAGCGCACAGGTAATCAGGGAAGTGCAAAGAAGCCCATACGTTAGGTATTGTTCTCTCCACCCAATGCCTAGTATCATTATCTCCATGACTGATATGAACCTCTAGTAACCGCCAAATCTTCTAATATGCAATACTATTGGCAGTTACTCCTATCCGTCGCACGCTCCATATGTATCGGTGGCCAGCCGACTACGGGTACGTGTCCTACATGTGACTCATATCACGTGATATAAGAAGTGTCAAGGCCGTATGAGATATAACAATACCTCATCATCAATGGGTGGTCACTAGACTAAGTCAATGCAAAAAAAAATAAATAAGGCGAGGTAAACGACCGATAGAGTCGCTTGCACCCAAGTGTGACTTGGACGCACAGTTTAAATATCGAGAAATAAAATGCTGATAATAACAACTAAAAATAAGAAATATAATAATCACAGAGTAAGGTGGCAAGGTATCTTGCCTGATGGTACAAAGTGGCAAGCCCAAGAAATCACAATGTCAGCCAAGAAACGTCACAGTCTCCAAACAACTCCGGACGCTGAAACAAACATAAAAAATGCACTCAGTGTAAAAGATATACCTAGGAAATGCCTGTCCAAAAGTCAAATTCTGGAACAGGGGCAAAATTATAATTTCGGGTCAAAACGATGTCCGCCGTTGGACCCGCTTTTGCACCAAAACACGTGCCAAGGTCTATGGTCTCTAAAGTTGTCAAACTACATGTCTATGGTTTCAGTTTGAGGAGAGAAACTCAATGGTATGTCCAGTTTTGGATTTCGATGAGCCGTGTACAAAATCGCCCGTTTGAGTGGGTCGCGGGCCCGCCAAAAATGCGTTCCGATTTGACCTTCTCAGAATCGAACCAAGCTTGGCACACAGGACCAGAATTTCGATCCGAATCTGTTGGCGCAGGTTTCTTCTCGAATCGATGACTGTACACGAAGTTATGGGCAAGTTTGCAAAACGTCGATACGGGGTATCTCGACGGATACACGTTGATTTCGTCGCGCACACGCAACGAAACTGAGTTTCGTCAATTCCCACACGTCCGTAACGTCCATACGCGCCTTTCGATACGTATAGTGCGCGACCACGTTGTCCGGTTTGTCGGGGCGTACGTCGTATCGAAGAAAATTTTCTAAAATCTACTATTTTGAAAACAGTTTTTCGCACAAGTTTAACATGGATTTAATTCTTACATAGAAATCAAAATACAGGTATACAAGTTGCATTTTAGTCATGGTTATGTTGTCTTTACACGTGTTCAATTGGTCTCTGAAAATCTCGACACACAGTTCAAAATCTGGCTTCTAAGTTGTGGTTTTGGACTAGGTTTGAACTTCTGTTTTCGACAGTTTTTGGGGCAACTTTGCCTCGATTTTTCGAGCAGTATCTTAGGGTTCTCAGGATTCTATTTGAAGGAGATTGGAGGGGTTCATATAGGCTACACACAGGAGTTTACGTTTCGAGAAATCATCGAACGAGCAGGAAGAAAAGAGTATTGGAAGAAGGGTACCTCGCTGTTGACAAATCTGGAAACGTTCCGAAGTGTGGTCGGTCTGGGCTCTCCGACGGTGTTTTTACGGTGGCGTGGTGCCGCCAACGGCCAGGTAGTTCGCCTGGGGTTCGAGATGGGAAGGAGATATGAAGGTGAAGAATTTTGGTGGGTTAGGGTTTCGGTTTTGACGAGCGGCGTATATATATATGGCCGCCTGCTACTAGTCCTATTCGTATTAGAACTCAAAAGGGGGGGGGGGCTCAGGTTATAAGCATAGCAGTTATGTTGCTAACAAGTTGTTTTGCTTTGGAGGGGGTCGGGTGAGGTGGACCGGCCCCACATGGGTTGGTCCCCTCCTCTCTCACATATATATATATTTTTACAAAAAGCCCCCTCTTGTGAATCTCCATTTGCTGGCGTTGGCCGCCCCTTGCTGGGTGTGGCCGCCCACTAATTACTTCTCCTTTTTTTTAACAATATATATATATATATATATATATATATATATATATATATATATATATATATATATATATATATATATATTTATAGTAATACTAAAAATACATATATATATATATATATATATATATATATATATATATATATATATATATATATATATATATATATATATATGTATTTTTAGTATTACTATATATATATATATATATATATATATATATATATATATATATATATATATATATATATATATATATATATATATATATTTATAGTAATACTAAAAATACATATATATATATATATATATATATATATATATATATATATATATATATATATATATATATATATATATATATATATATATATATATATATATATATATATATATATATATATATATATATATATATATATATATATATATATATATATATATATATATATATCAAACTATAAGTATATATATATATATTTATAGGCTAGAAAAAATTCCTAAAAATTTACAAATAAATTCCTAAAATCCTCGATTCTATTATTTCTTATTTAATAGTAATACTAACATGCACACATATAATATATACATACATGCATTTATTTATACTAATAAGCTAGTAGCAATAACTTTATATTTAATAAAATGTATAAAACATTAATTAATTTATAAAAAACAATTTAAAATTTTGGGGGTTTACAAAAGCGGTGTCCCTTTGACGAAGGAGGAGTGATAGGCCCCACTATATCCATGCCCCAGGCTTCAAATGGCCAAGAGGCAACCGTCGGGTGTAAAGGCTCTGACGGTCTGTGGATGAAGTCAGCGTAAAGCTGACAAGCACGACACTTCTTTGCATAATTGACAGTGTCGGCCATCATGGTGGGCCAGTAATAGCCCATACGTCGGAGTCGGTCATGTAGCTTAGGTCCTGGTTGATGAGCTCCACACATTCCGTCATGAGCTTCTCAAAGAGCTTCGGCGGCTTCTTCGCTAGATAGACATTGGAGGAGAAGTCTATAGTAGGAGCGTCGGTATAGCATTTTGGCGGCTGTATCATAATAGAACCGGAGGGAGCACCTTCTGATTGAGACTGCCTCCTTCGAATCTTTCGGAAGGATTCCATAGATAGCAAAGTCGATGAATGGGAACCTCCAGTCTCTGACGTTGATGCCAGGGTCTGCGGCCATGTCATGAGTTTTCTACATGCACAGATTATTTCTAGGGCAAGCCAAGTCCCGACCCATTACCATAACGAAGTGTTGAGTCCCGACGGGTGCAGCCAATGAGGCTGCGAGGCTGGCCAGAGCATCAGCTTCCAAGTTTTGCAGCCGAGGCACATGCTCTATGAAGAATTCTGCGAAGATTGAGATGATGTCCAACACTGCTTTGTGATAGGGGATGAGGTCTTCATGGCGGACCTCATATTATCCCCGGATTTGATTAATGAAGAGCTTTGAGTCGCCGTAAGTTTCAAGGTAGTCCACCCCCAGCTGTCTTGCTAACTGAAGCCCCATGATGAGGGCATTGTACTCTGCAACATTATTGGAGCACGACTCTGAAAGAGAATAAGCACGCTGGATGACCAGTTTGTCGGGAAAGATTAAGACCACCCCCACTCCTGCGATAATTTGGCCTTTGGGGCCTGTTCTGGAAGCACCGTCGAAGAACATTCGCTAGACCGGGCTTTCTTCGATAATATTTTCTTCTTGCACCTCATCGGGAATACCTTCGTAGAGCCTGGACGATTCCGGGATTGGGTACGCGGCTAGGAAGCCGGCCAATGCTTGGCCCTTGACAGCCTTTTGCGGTACGAATACCATGTCATATGGTGTCAATAATATCGTCCACGTTGCCAACCGAGAGTTTAGTGCTCCCGGTTTTGTCATGAGAATTCTGAGTTGTAAAACCCCTAAATTCTACTATAGTTTTTTATTTATTTATTTTTATAAATTTTGTAATTATTTTAAATTTATTACATACAAGTTCGCGTACTCGTATTTGTACGTCACGCGCGAATTACGTTGTATTTGTTCGTCGAGTGCGAATATGTACAAGGTACATATATTTAGAATTTTTTTAAAAAATATAGCTTTCAATAATATATGATAAATAATATATTTTACGCCACAATAGAATTTTTCAAATTCGTATAATTTAATATGTTGTAAAGAATATTTATTTTATTATACAAATATAAATGGTGGCTTTGAAAACTATGTTTTGAGTCGAATATTCTTTTGCATATGAAGTACACAAATTTAAATTTATCTTTGAAACTAAATAAATACTATTATTTATTAGTTGGAAAATTTATGTTTAAATTAGTTTATTATGAATAAATCGGTATTTAGTTTTATCAAATTTTTTTATGAGTTTCAAATTTAATAGAAAGATTTATCTAGTTTAAATATATTGGAAGATATTCCTTTTTGATTCAAAATGTGATTTAATTAAATAATAGTATTATCTAAACAAGGGTTTAAATTCTTCTATTCCTATTCCTAATGGGATTTCCACCTCCAATAAAAGGAGAGTTACTTGCCCTTTTTTTTCTCATCCACAAATTCCACAAAAACAAACTCCACAATTCGACGTGCTGTGCATCGTGTTCGTGACCATAATCTTATTCTAAATTTTAGTGCAGCTATCCATGTCGTGTTCGACACCCCGGACACGACGACAACACTACAGAACCACCATCGATCCCTTCTTGCCATCTCCGTCACCACCAATCCACCCTCGCCATCAACAGCCAACCCTGTCTCCACCGCTGCCACCGCCACCTCTTCCGACTCTGCTGCAGCCAATACCAACATCACCCTACACCAGCACAAACCCGAATCACCTCAACCTCCATCACCATCACACACGCCCAAATTTCCGACAGCAGTCCAAAAATCTACGAACACCAGAAAAAGTAAAGCAAAACCCTCACCTTGCCGCCTGTCCGTCGCGACCCCGATGCGAGCGCCAGGCCATGTCCCGCACCGCAGCAAACCTTCCTGGCTCCTCCGCGCACAACTGGCGATGACTGACATGACCGCCAGCGGTCGCCAACTAGTGCACCACACTAGTCGCGCCCGGCGAGCGTTGCACGAAAGTTGAACCAAACTCCGATCGCGCCTCCGTCGAGCGCCGAGTGCCTGCCCCTCCGCCCGGAGAGCCGACGTCAGTGCACAACTATCAAGTTGGGTCCGTCGCCCGTATCGAGATCCCTCCGCCGAGGCCTCACCGGTGAGCCTTCGCGGGTACGCACCCTCCTCCTCCATGCCTGGTCGAGAGCCGTCGTGACCCCACGGCAAACAGCCCCATCACCGTCGGGTGCTCCTCGTAGAGCCGACCGCGCCTGCACTCAAAGTCGGAGTCGTCGCCTTCTTCCCTCTCTCGATGGTGGACCCGTTGGTGAATCCTCGCCCTAACCCCCACCGCGCGGCCGGGAACCCTCCGGTAACCCCTTTCCCCTCACTCGCCCCTTCTCTTCTTCCCCCCTCTCTCTCCACACCCTTCTTTTTACTTTCTTTAAAGAGTAGTAGCTTTGAGTTATTATCATATTATTAATTATTATTATTATTATTAAGTATTATTAATACTGACCTTGTAATCATGATTATTATCATTATTATTAAGTATTATTAATACTGATCTTGTAATTATTATTATTATTATTATTATTATTATTATTATTATTTTAGTAGTTCTATTATATGATTTTATTAGAGTTCTATTATTATTTTATATTTTTATTATTATGAAATAATAGTTTTATGCTACTATTTTAACTGGTATTTAAATTATAAGGTATAATATTTTTGACTAATGAAAGGTTAGCTTTTCTACAATAATTGTATATTTTACTAACTTAAAATTTACCTTGAGACGATTTTCAAATATTACAAATATTTATTACTTTTAACTACTAGTTTTCTATCTATAAATTAATTTTTACAAAACTATGGTATTTGCTTAAAAACGAGTTTCATTTTCTAAGTATTGGTATAAAAACCTATTTTTACTAATAAGGTTAGTTTATGGTATTATAAATATTTTCTAAAAATATGGTACGTAACTTTCTACACAAATTCTTCTCGACTACCACCATTAATTGTGACTAAATCATGCTTCCTATTTTCTTGTGGATTCGTACCTTTACTCATCGATCATAGCTATTGGACAACCAGGACTTGTCGGATCGTCCAACCACCAGGAGACACCAGGCAAGATACCTTGCCATTATACTGCTTATATTCAGTCTGTATTTTATTATATATCACTGTTCATTTATTTCCAGTTCTTACAGTTCTTGATTTACTGTCTGCTCAGTGATATTAGATGTACTTTGTTATTATCCTTTGATTGCATATGGACTTAGAGTTAGGAGACTACCGTTTGTAGTGTATTGCATATACCTTGACACAGTTGTACCACGAGGATGTGTGAGATGAGTAGCATGTAGAGGTTCTTACGTGTGGGCTGATCTCCCATGTGCATGTGCTAGGACTAACTTCTAATAGAGGCATGTTAGGAGACTTAGCAGTTAGTAGAGAAACATGGTCATGGATGCGACTTGGTAGGTACATTGGGTGGGGAGGACAATACCTGACGTATAGGCTTCGATTTCACTTCCCTTGTAACCCGGAAGCTCCGCTGGAGATACGGTATGATTAGCCTCTCAGGTTTGCCACTGTCGTTTTTGAACGTCATGTGCTTAGGTCACTGGTGCCCAAGTGGGGACTATACCAGATCCTATTTACAGCCAGGGCCCATGCGTCGAAAGGATTATTTCTCAACTGCATGTTCACTTTAGTACGGTTAGGTTACCTTATTTATGTCTTGTCACTTTCTTTGATTGTGGCATATTATATATTCAGTATTTATATGGCATGTTTATTGTATCTTGTTACGTCCTTCTGAGGACCTGGTTATCTCGCCAGGTGTATGCTCTTGTCTGTCGCAGGTGTTCTAGCTGTGGCCATGATCGTCTCTACTTCTTCGAGGATGATTGTACTTTGATCGTCTTCGCTTCGCTCGCCAAAATCTTTATTTTATTATGTATTCTTTTCATAGTTGGTAGTGGATTTGTCTTCGCCCAACGATTGTATACATGACAAATTCAAAGTTGCTTTTATATTATTATTTATCTTTGTGGGTGAGATTTAGTACCTTGGTTACTACATTTTACAGCTAATGTATACATACGACGGTCCATATACTTCGTATGTATATAGCTGGCATGATTACGTTCTAGTCCTTCTATTTTTGGGACTAAGGCGTTACATGTTTTTGTGGTGGCCCATGCAGGTCTACTTTGCCGTTTCGGTTACATGACTGTACCGATCGGGCCTGCAATATAGGATTAGAGTCTATAATCTCATCCACTTACTTGACATCCTTTCTTGACATCAAATTCCGAACTCTCGTTACCATCCTTGATTTGCATCCTGCTTGAACTCTTTCTACCGTAAATCCTTATCTTTCGTGCTTAGTGACAGTAGGAAGATGACTACACTATTATATGCTAATAGGTCAAACACTTGGCTAGGAAGATTACATTGACAATTAGTGTATATTGAGGTCTTATTTGAGTTATAAAGACATTTTTCCTAAAAGTACGATTTTAAGGATTAGTTAATTTCAAGTTGGGTAGTAGCATATTATCGCCTTCAATGGATAGTTGGAATTTTATTTTGCTATTACAAGGTGGTATACACAAGATGATGGCTAGATCGAGAAAACAAACTGATTTGATTTTGCGTTTTAATTTTTGAAGGTCTTTGAACATTTATGATTTGTTGAGTTATAACTATACATCTTTTGGAGGGATATAAATTTGAGTGAAAAGGATCATAAATTTTTAAATATGGAAGTATGATTTACAATTGACCAAAATTTGAGGATGATGGAATTTTGGTAAAATGTTTTTGAATTAAATAACGTCATATGATCTAAGAATTATAAAGTTATTTAGATTTTGAGTTTAAAGCCGTGATTATGGATATTTAAATTTTGGTGGAAAAAAAAACTTTTGAAAAGTAGTTGTGACTTATTGGAAGTTAGATATACACATATAAAGGATATAACATTTAAATTAGGGAGTTATTTAAATGTTCCATTTTTAGTATGAATTTCGGCTGATAAACTTATTTAAATATTGATTTTAAGATTGGAAAAAAATTTATTCGATTTGCGATATACAAGGGTTGTTCTGAGATTTACTAGAGATTTAAAATTTTGATTAAAGTTGACAGCCTAAGATGATTGAAAATTTTGGTGGAGCATTTTTTTGGAAATTTTATTGAGAAACTTTCGAGGAACTTAAAATTTCAGATTAGATCATATATTGGTAGAGGACCAAGAAGCAAGTAAGTACACCCTAGTGAGATAGAAGTATTCCACATTAGATTGCCATACCACCTATGATCGTGATATTGCATATACACAAGTATAGTTAGTCATCGACCAAACCGATGAACATATCCTTTGACTTACTCGACCTTCCCTCAATTCTAGATCTTTATTCGTGACCATCTAATTGTTTGAAACTTATAAATGATTAGAATCATTCCTTTAACCATACCCTTATTCATGAGACTATTTTCTCTCTAGAAACTGTGTCCCTAACTTATTTTTACCTCGATCTACAAGATTCCATTAATTATCTTTATTTCGTGCTTTAACCTTTTATTTTTGGTGCATTAATTAGTACCTTATGAAAACCCACTTTCTATTTTGATAATTTGGTGTTCCCTATCATGACTGATATTTGGAGCACAACACTAGACTTTTCCTTCCAACAAATTCCATATGCAAGACCTAGGCGAGCCCACCTTCATGTAGGTATATCATGTCCCACTAAAACACATCCCCTTGAGCTCTATTTTCATGATGCGACTTTCAAGTCATAATGGCTAGCTATAACGTCTACCATAATACCATTGCCCTTTCCGAGTTTAGTTAGAATTCCAATCTCGACTCAAATCTTTTGACCAATATATGATTGTGATCTACTTAAATTTTTATATGCTTAACTTGTGTTTCTCCTCCTTTTATTTTCATATTTTTATTACGTTTACCACGACCATCGCACCTAACCGTAATTTCCTCCCAAATTGTTTGCTTCAGTCATTGAGGATTTCATTTTTACGTTACCGTAGTTTATGCAATTTTTTTTCCTTTTATGATTTCCTTGTTTAAAGAATAGAAACTGGAGCATGACACCATTCGGTTATACATGGCTAGATTAGAGAACTCATGGAGAAGATAAATGGTCTAGTTGGTTAAGGTGATCATATGATTACAAGGTATATGTAAGATTTGACATAAGTTAAATATGTCGTAACACTATTAGATGAAATTGAGGAATATGGTTTTTGATATGATCAAAGGTGGTTAGACTTCTCGATTGACGAGAATTTGTACTTCTAGATAATCAAGTGAAAAAAAACCTCTTTGGTGATTGATATGTATTCTTATTACGATGAGTTGATTTCTATTTTCGACCAAATTGATTTAAAAGTTAATTTTTAAATTTCGAGGAGATTATGAAAAAAACGAAATTTAGCCTGTGGAAGAAGAGATACAAATATATGTATGTATGTCGGAAGATGAAGATTAGAGATTTATTAAACTGGAGGCTCCCGGACTTACTGAATTTTTATTATGAAATATTAGATTTAAAAATATATATTTGGAATCAAAGTGTTGAAAGTTGATATTTAAGAGCAAGTCTCAAATGAAGTAAAGAAGAAAATGAAATGCGTTCAAGGAAATTTCAAATTTGGTAAAATATAAAATTTGGGTAGATTTGTGAAGAGCTAGTGATGATAAAAGCATTATTAAAAGTGGTTAAATTATCAAAATTGACGATCTTGAATGTAAGTTAAATATTGGGTTATTGATCAAAGTTTGAGACACTGGAGGTTATCATCTATTTACGAGATTGCACGGTTATAAGATAAATGTTATCTTCGATCCAATTTAGATACCGAATGAGATGTCATGCATGTGATCACTTTCTATTCTAAACCCGTAATTTTATTCTCACAGTCCTCCAAATTGTAATTATTCCAAATTGCCTATTTTTATTGGATTCTGTTTTTGACTCCTTGCTTGAAATATAACCATGTTTTTGCGTTTGAAACTCGCGTATCTTTCTAATCCTACCTATCCTAGTTACTCCTAAATTTCGAGGACGAAATTCTTTTAAGTTGGGTAGAATGTAAAACCCCTAAATTCTACTATAGTTTTTTTTAATTTATTTATTTTTATAAAATTTGTAATTATTTTAAATTTATTGCGTACAAGTTCGCTTACTCGTATTTGTACGTCACGCACGAATTACGTTGTATTTGTTTATAGAGTGCGAATATGTACGAGGTACATATATTTGAAATTTTTTTTAAAATATAGCTTTCAATAATATATGATAAATAATATATTTTGCACCACAATAGAATTTTTTAAATTCGTATAATTTAATATGTCGTAAAGAATATTTATTTTATTATACAAATATAAATGGTGGCTTTGAAAACTATGTTTTGAGTAAAATATTCTTTTGCATATGAAGTACACAAATTTAAATTTATTTTCAAAATTAATTAAATACTATTATTTATTAGTTGGAAAATTTATGTTTAAATTAGTTTATTATGAATAAATCGGTATTTGGTTTTATCAAATTTTTTTATGAGTTTTCGAATTTAATAGAAAGATTTATCTAGTTTTAATATATTGGAAGATATTCCTTTTTGATTCAAAATGTGATTTAATTAAATAATAGTATTATCTAAACAGGGGTTTAAATTCTTCTATTCCTATTCCTAATGGGATTCCTACCTCCTATAAAAGGAGATGTACTTGCCCTTTTTTTTTCTCATCCATAAATTCCACAAAAACAAACTCCACAATTCGACGTGCTGTGCATCGTGTCCGTGACCATAATCTTATTCCAATTTTTAGTACAGCTATCCATGTCGTGTCTGACACCCCGGATACGACGACAACACTACAGAACCACCATCGATCCCTTCTTGCCATCTCCGTCACCACCAATCCACCCTCGCCGTCAGCAGCCAACCCCATCTCCACCGCTGCCACCGCCACCTCTTCCGACTCCGCTGCGGCCAACGTGAACATCACCCTACACCAGCACCAACCCGAATCACCTCGACCTCCATTGCCATCACACACGCCCAAATTTTCGGCAGCCGTCCAAAAATTTACGAACACCAGAAAAAGTAAAGCAAAACCCTCACCTTGCCGCATGTCCGTCGCGACCCCGACGCGAGCGCCAGGCCATGTCCCGTATCGCAGCAAACCTTCCTGGCTCCTCCGTGCACAACTGGCGACGACTGACATGACCGCCAGCGGTCGCCTACTAGTGCACCACCCTGGTCGCGCCCGGCGAGCATTGCACGAAAGTTGAACCAGACTCCGGCCGCACCTTCGTCGAGCGCTGAGTGCCGGCCCCTCCGCCAGGAGAGCCGACGTCAGTGCCACAACTATCCAAAGTTGGGTCTGTTGGTGTTTTTTGCCTTTGGACTAGAAAATATAGTCCCACATCGGCTACACCAAATGGTGAGTATCTCAATATAATGCATTGCTTGTGTTGAGGTGTGCACATGAGGTGTAGTGGGGCACAAGTTTGTGCCATATGGGAGTATTTTCCTAGAAGGAAAAAGGATTAAATCCAACAAGGATGCAAGTTGATTTTTGTTGTGCGGACTCGGACTCGAACACGGACTCAAGGATGTCTCGTGCATGCACGAGAGTGTTCGGGGGGTAGGCGTGGACTGGCACACTTCTATGCTGATTGTGGGATGATCTAAAATATCAAACTCTATTTTTGAGTATTGGTATTTTAGTCCCACATCGGATAGGAGAAGAGGTGAAGTCTCAACTCCACTCTATAAATAGAGCCCCTTGGCCTCCTTTGAAAGATGTACCAAGAAGAGAGTTAAGGGAGTCTGTAAGTCCAGGAAGCCCGTTCAAGTCTCAAATATTGACTTACGAGCGTTCCAGAAGTTCTTCGTGAACTTGCTGGTTCCTGGGAGCAGATCGTGTTGGGGCGAATCTTACTTTGAGCAACGGTGATCTTAATCACCCCAGCAAGAACCTTTCCTCTTTCTTCTTTCTTCTTTCTTCTCCTTCATCTGAGTTGTAACTCAGTTCTGTCCTTCTACAACTGCGATTGCAAGGAAGAACGTGAGATTTATTTTCTGAACTCAGTTCTGTCCGTCAGCAACTGCGATTGCGAGAAAGAACGTGAGATTTTCTTTCTGATTATTGTTTCTTTTGTAATCAGATTTATATTATTGTGTTCCTCTTGGATCTCGAGAATAATCAGAAGGTAAACATTTGTTGAACCTCTGATCTCGACATCGAGTCTACCATCTTTGATCAAGCCCCGGGATCAACAATCTCAAAGCAAGATCCTTGTAGATGGAGAACTCTCGTGCTTCTCTCATCGATACCAGCTTTAACAAGTTGGAGAAATTCGACGGAGAACATTTCCAAATCTGGAAGAGGAAGGTCACCCTTAATCTTCAACTCGTGGACGTAGACCATGTGTTGATTGAGGATGAACCGACAATTCCAGAAGGAGGAACTGTCGATGCTATTGCTGCTGCACTCGTCAAGCAGAGCAAATGGAATAGAGAAAACAACATATGTAAACTGCTGATTCTCAATTCTATGGAAGACTCTCTGGCAGAGTCATATTCTAAGAAGGTGAAGGCCAAAGAGATCTGAGATTCTTTGGGTAAGCTATATGAAGATGATGAGAACAGGTCCAAAATCTTCATCGTCGAGAAGTACCACAAGTGGCTCTTCGAAGACGAGATGACGATGCTACCTCAAGTGAAGGAATTCCTGAAGTTGCGCCAGAAGTTAGATGACGAGAAGATGCCCCTCGTCGACAAGTTTGTCGTTGGAGGGATAGTCTCGAAACTTCCTGCTGGTTGGAGCAACTTCTATGTTAGAATACATCGAAAGAAGCTGGACATTAGCTTGGAAGTTCTTCTACAAGAGATCCACGTTGAGGACGAAATGCGATCTCAACAGAAGATGGACTCTCTGTCCAAAGAACTGGCTAAGGCCAACTTGGTGCAGACAAGAGAGTTCAAGGGGAAGCAGGTGGCTTCTCATCACAAGAAGAAGGACTCCACTAATCTAAAAGTGAACGGTCCTTCGTTCAAGCAACAGAAGTCCAAGTCCCACGTGACTTGCTTCAACTGTGACAAGAATGGCCACTACATGAGTGAATGCAAATCCAAGCCCAAACCAAAATAGCAGGTATAGCTAAACTTGGTTATTTTGATTACTTAACTTGGTTGCTATTATTGTACAGGTTGAGTTATCTAGCGTGGTAGCTAACTAGTGGTCTGACACTAGTACATCTGACCACGTGTGCTCTCAAAGGAGCTAGTTGTTCACCAAGGACGAGTCATGTTATGACGAAGGTCTCGATGGCGAACATATATCTAGCAGAAGTTTTGAAGATCGAGACAGTGGTTATTAACCACCGACAAGGACACTAGAATGCGTGTTGCACGTACCAGAGGTTTTTCGGCGATCTGATCTCAGAAAGTCTGTTATCTGATACAGACTTGAAATATGGACATTAGTACTAGCCAGATGGTAATTTCTTGGCGAGGAACATGCTTCGAAAAGATGTTCGGTGCTGAAGGAATGTTCGAACTTCTGCTGATGGTTGAGTGGACTGAGAGTTGTTCTATGACAGAAGTAGACTCAAGCTGTCCTACCGGGACCTTATCTTTGGAATGTGGGGGTAAAGAGGTGGAGGAGTTTAAGGTCTGTGCAGATACAAGACTGTTAGGAAGCTGCTCAGACGATTGAACTAAAGTACTGATCATCTGGAGTTAGTACACTCAGATATCTGTGACTTTTATCAATTCTCCACAGAGGCCGGTTCGAAGTGTTTCTCGAAGTGCATGTTCGTATGACTTCTCAAGTAGAAGGATGCAGCATTCGAGTAGTTTAGAGACTTCAGGACAGAAGCTGAACGTTAAACCGATTTACAACTACTCAGAAGTGATCGAGATGTAGAGTAGAGGTCTCATGAATTTGCATCGTTCTGCAAAGAACATGGAATCATCAATGAGACTACTGCTCCGTATTCTCCTCAATCTAACGGGATAGCGGAGAGGAAAAACAGAACGTTGACAGAAATGATGAACTCAATACTAATGGGGAGAAGCTGTATGGACGACCACTTTTATTCTAAATAGAGTGTCGTATGCAACTTCGGACGTAACTCCTCATGAACACTGGTTCAAAGTCAGACATAACTTGAATGTCATTCGAGGGTGGGGGTCTCTGGCTTATGTGAAGCTCCCAGATCTGAAGATTCAGAATCTGGGGACTAAGACTACGAAGATGATCTTCTTGGGGTATGCCGAGAAGAGTGATGCTCGGAGATTTCTTGATATTGAGTCAAATCATATCATCGAATCTTGTGAAGACAATTTGCAAGGCACAAGAATATTGTTCTTACGGATAAACCGGAGAACAATAAGGGTGCGCAAGAAACTGAAGTTTTTCAATAAAGAAGTAGTCCAAGAAGATGTTGTTGTTGAAACAACGGTTAAACCAGAACTCGCTGAGCCGTCGTCGAAGCGAGCGAGGAGGCCGAAGAACTTCGGAGATGACTTCATCACCTATCATGTGGAAGCAGATCCGCTTGCCTATGATGAGGCGATGAAGACCAGAGATGATGTTTTCTGGAAGGAGGCAGTGAATGACGAGTTTGACTCTATCACCTCCTATAACACATGGGTGTTGGTAGATCTACCTGAAGGAGAAAAGCCCATCGGATGTAAATAGATCTTCAAGAAGAAGATGAAGGCAGATGGAACTATTGACAAGTTCAAGGCCAGGCAGGTAGCCAAGGGATTTTCTCAGAAACAGGGGATAGACTACTTTGACATGTACGCTCCAGTAGCTCGGATAACCACCATTAGGATGATAATCGCTCTAGCAGCTATACATAAGTTGGTGATACATCAGATGGATGTAAAGACAGCATTCCTGAATGGGAAGCTGACCGAAGAGATTTACATGCAACAGCCAGATGGATTTGTCGTCAAAGGTCTTGAAGACAAAGTCTGCAAGTTGATAAAATCTCTGTACGGTTTAAAGCAACCTCCCAAAATGTGGCATGAGAAGTCTGACAAAGTCATAAGGTCAAATTGCTACAGGGTAAGTGAAACAGACAAGTACGTCTATTCGAAGTTTGCTGATGGAAGAGGAGTCATCGTTTGTCTATACGTGGACGACATACTAATTCTAGGTACGGATATAAGCTGTGTCGCAGAGACAAAGAAGTTCCTCTCAACCAAGTTCAGTATGAAGGACTTGGGGGATGCAGATGTCATCTTGGGCATAAAGATCATCCGGCAGACACTGGAGTAGCGCTGTCATAATCTTACTATATTGAGAAGATGCTCACACGCTATGGGTATAAGGATCTTCCAGGGATCGATACGCCATACAGGTGTGATCAAAAGCTGAAGCCAAACTCGAGGGAAAGCGTCAGGCAGCTGGAGTATTCTAGCGTTATCGGAAGTTTGATGTACGTAACAACTGCCACAAGGCCTGACATAGCTTTTGCCGTGGGAATGCTGAGTCGGTTCACAAGCAACCCAGGGGTTGAGCACTGAAAAGCTGTGAAGCGGGTGATGAGATATCTCAAGAAGACTCAGACATATGCACTGTACTACAACGGGTATCCAACAGTAGTGGAAGGCTTCAGTGATGCTAGCTGGTGTTCAGAGGTGGAAAGCGAGAGATCCACAGGTGGATATGTCTTTTCCTTGGGTGGAGCTGCTATATCGTGGAAGTCAAAGAAGCAGACTATACTCTCTCGTTCCTCCATAGAATCTGAATTCTATGCACTTGAAACTGCATCAGATGAAGCAGAATGGCTTCGAAAGCTCATGTATGATCTTCCAGTGGTTGGGGCTCAGATACCGGCAATACCGATATACTATGACAACCAGACGACTGCGGCGGTGGCATCAAACCTCTTCAACGGAAAGAAGAGGACTGTGCGGTTGAAGCACAAGACAGTACACGATCTTATCAAAAGAGGTATAATTACAGTGGTTGATGTTCGGAGTCAGGAGAACCTGGCAGATCCGTTCACAAAAGGCCTCAAGCGCCAGTTGGTCGATGACACAACTTGTAAAATGGGCTTGAAGGCATTCTGATAGTGTGTCTTTGTAATCCTACCATAAAGTTTTATGCTATTAGTTCAAAGAGAAATCTACTAGGCATCTAACTTTTGGTTCAAAGGAGGATCACTGACTGGAAAACTATCAGATAGCAGTGGGTACTTGTTCTCTGGAATATGGAAGGGATACGGACCCATAACCACTGTTGTCTACTATGTATTTTTTCTGCAGAAAAAATAGATCCTGTGGAAGGTTGGCTTAAACGCCTTAATAAGTTCTCAGGCAGAGTGAAAGCCTGGTGTGCTTTATAGGAAGCACGGTAGAGCAGCACTACAAGGAGTGAAACTCCATGCTACAGTGGGGTGACTCCACCATGAGGTTCCCAGGTAGGGGTAATGCCTCGGTTTTGCAAGCCAAGTCACAGCGGCGTAGCACCGCAAATAGGCAGGTAGCCTAATATTGTATGACGTAATTAAAGAGTTGTAGACAGCACTACAAAGGGGAGGATGGCCCCATATTATAGTGGCACGATACCACGATGAGGTACCCAGGTAGGGGTAAAGCCTCGGCATTGCAAGCCATGTCGTTGCGGCATAACACCACAAGGAAGCCTTAGGCTTCATGCTGGGTAGTTTGGCACTACAAAGAGGCTTGTGACCTCATGCTACAGTAGTATGACACTACGATAAGGTTCCCAGGTAGGGATAATGCCTCGGCTTCAGGCTATGTCATAGCGGCGTAGCACCGCAAGGAAGCGCAAGGTTTCATGCCATATCTCTTTAATAAAGAACTCACCTATAGTGTATGGAAAGAGATATCAGGCCGTCTCTTGAGGGTAAACTTATAGACGCCCAAAAATTATACACTGAAACCAGGCTGGCACAAGGCCTTCAATGTGCAGCCAGAAGCACAGTTGATGTCATTATGTGAGTAGGAAGAATTGCAGTTATGGTGCAGAATTCAAGGCTTAGTCCATTCTTGTATCATGCTGTTATTTAACCAATGCGGGAAGATTCAAGTCGTAGCGACATCTCTCCTAATGCATGATGGACAGTCACTGTGGGGAACGCTCAACCCATATATTGAGATATGTGGGGGATTGTTGGTGTTTTTTGCCTTTGGACTAGAAAAGATAGTCCCACATCGGCTACACCAAATGGTGAGTATCTTAATATAATACATTGCTTGTGTTGAGGTGTGTACATGAGGTGTAGTAGGGCACAAGTTTGTGCCATGTGGGAGTATTTTCCTAGAAGGAAAAATAATTAAATCCAACAAGGATACAAGTTGATTTTTGTTGTGCAGACTCGGACTCGGACACGGACTCCTGGATGTCTCGTGCATGCACGAGAGTGTTCGGGGGGTAGGCGTGGACTGGCACACTTCTATGCTGATTGTGGGATGATCTAAAATATCAAACTCTATTTTTGAGTATTGGTATTTTAGTCCCACATCGGATAGGAGAAGAGGTGAAGTCTCAACTCCACTCTATAAATAGAGCCCCTTGGCCTCCTTTAAAAGATGCACCAAGAAGAGAGTTAAGGGAGTCTGTAAGTCCAGGAAGCCCGTTCAAGTCTCAAATATTGACTTACGAGCGTTCCAGAAGTTCTTCGTGAACTTGCTGGTTCCTGGGAGCAGATCGTGTTGGGGCGAATCTTACTTTGAGCAACGGTGATCTTAATCACCCCAACAAGAACCTTTCCTCTTTCTTCTTTCTTCTTTCTTCTCCTTCATCTGAGTTGTAACTCAGTTCTGTCCTTCTGCAACTGCGATTGCAAGGAAGAACGTGAGATTTATTTTCTGAACTCAGTTCTGTCCGTCAGCAACTGCGATTGCGAGAAAAAACGTGAGATTTTCTTTCTGATTATTGTTGCTTTTGTAATCAGATTTATATTATTGTGTTCCTCTTGGATCTCGAGAATAATCAGAAGGTGAACGTTTGTTGAACCTCTGATCTCGACATCGAGTCTACCATCTTTGATCAAGCCCCGGGATCAACAGGGTCCGTCGCCCGTACCGAGATCCCTCCGCCGAGCCCTCACCGGTGAGCCTCCGCAGGTACGCACCCTCCGCCTCCATGCCTGGTCGAGAGCCGCCGCGACCCCACGGCTAACAGCCCCATCACCGCCGGGTACTCCTCGTAGAGTCGACCGCTCCTGCACTCAAAGTCGGAGTCACCGCCTTCTTCCCTCTCTCGATGGTGGCCCCGTTGGTGAATCCTCGCCTTAGCCCCTACCGTGCGGCCGAGAACCCTCCGGTAACCCCTTTCCCTTCACTCGCCCCCTTCTCTTCTTCTCCTCTCTCTCTCCACACCCTTCTTTTTACTTTCTTTAAAGAGTAGCAGCTTTGAGTTATTATCATATTATTAATTATTATTATTATTATTATTAATACTGATCTTGTAATCATTATTATTATTATTATTAAGTATTATTAATGCTGTTCTTATAACTATTATTATTATTATTATTATTATTATTATTATTATTATTATTATTGTTATTATTATTATTTTAGTAGTTCTATTATATGATTTTATTAGAGTTCTATTATTATTTTATATTTTTATTATTATGAAATAATAGTTTTATGCTACTATTTTAACTGGTATTTACATTATAAGGTATAGTGGTGTTGGATGATTTATATTAGTTGTATATAAAACATTATGACTTTATTTTTTAATCTATTTTTATTAAATAAATAGATAATATTTTTCTAAAAATTATAAAATATTTTTGACTAATGAAAGGTTATCTTTTCTACAATAATTGTATATTTTACAAACTTAAAATTTAACTTGAGACGATTTCCAAATATTACAAATATTTACTACTTTTAACTACTAGTTTTCTATCTATAAATTAATTTTTACAAAACTATGGTATTTGCTTAAAAACGAGTTTCATTTTCTAAGTATTGGTCTAAAAACCTATTTTTACTAATAAGGTTAGTTTCTGGTATTATAAATATTTTCTAAAAATATGGTACGTAACTTTCTACACAAATTCTTCTCGACTACCACTATTAATTGTGACTAAATCATGCTTCCTATTTTTTTGTGGATTCGTACCTTTACTCATCGATCATAGCTATTGGACAACCAGGACTTGTCGGATCATCGTACCACCATGAGACACCAGGCAAGATACCTTGCCATTATACTGCTTATATTCAGTCTACATTTTATTACATATCACTGTTCATTTATTTTTAGTTCTTACAATTCTTGATTTACTGTCTACTCAGTGATATTAGATGTACTTTGTTATTATCCTTTGATTGCATATGGACTTAGAGTTAGGAGACTACCGTTTATAGTGTATTGCATATACCTTGACACAGTTGTACCATGAGGATGTGTGAGATGAGTAGCATGTAGAGGTTCTTACGTGTGGGCTGATCCCCCATGTGCATGCGCTAAGACTAACTGCTAATAGAGGCATGTTAGGAGACTTAGCAGTTAGTAGAGAAACATGGTCGTGGATGCGACTTGGTAGGTGCATTGGGTAGGGAGGACAATACCTGACGTATGGGTTCGATTGTACTTTCCTTGTAACCCGGAAGCTCCGTTGGAGATACGGGTATGATTAGCCTCTCAGGTTTGCCACTGTCGTTTTTGAACGTCATGCGCTTAGGTCACTGGTGCCCAAGTGGGGACTATACCAGATCCTATTTACAGCCAGGGCCCATGCCCATGCGTCGAAAGGATTGTTTCTCAACTGCATGTTCACTTTAGTGCGGTTAGGTTGCCTTATTTATGTCTTGTCACTTTCTTTGATTGTGGCATATTATATATTCAGTATTTATATGGCATGTTTATTGTACCTTGTTACGTTCCTCTGAGGACCTGGTTATCTCGCCAGGTGTGTGCTCTTGTCTTTCGCAGGTGTTCTAGCTGTGGCCATGATCATCTCTACTTCTTCGAGGATGATTGTACTTTGATCGTCTTCGCTTCGCTCGCCAAACTCTTTCTTTTATTATGTATTCTTTTCATAGTTGGTAGTAGATTTGTCTCCGCCCAACGATTGTATACATAAAAAATTCAAAGTTGCTTTTATATCATTATTTATCTTTGTGGGTGAGATTTAGTGCCTTGGTTACTGCATTTTACAGCTTATGTATATATACGACGGTCCATTTACTTCGTATGTATACAGCTGGCATGATTACGTTCTAGTCCTTCTATTTTTGGGACTAGGGCGTTACATGAGTGGATTGACTCGGGAGATGACATGGTTTGTTTGTTCCGAGACATAGTGGCGAGTCTTCTGGATGGCGAACACCAAGGCTAGACACTCTTTTTTCACAAAGTTGTACTGGTGTTCGACCCCAACCATCATCCTGCTGAGGTAGTAGATGGCTTTCTCATGGCCTACTTCGTTGTTCTGGGCCAACAAAGCGCCAAGGGAATGGTCCATTGCACGGACATAAAGTAAGAATGGTTTGCCTGCAACGGGTGCCACCAGGACTGGGGGACTTGTCAGATAAGCTTTGATGTTGTCGAAAGCTTTCTGACATTCTTTCGACCAGACATAAGAAACTTCCTTCTTCATAAGCTTGGTGAAGGGTTGACATTTTTCAGAAATGTTTGCGATAAACCTCCGGATGTAGGCGAGTCGTCCTTGCAGGCCTCGAAGTTCTTTGAGGTTCTTCGGAGGGTCCATGTCAAGGATGGCTTTAGTCTTCTCGGGGTCGACATGAATGCCTTTTCCAGTGATGATGAAGCCCAAAAACTTTTCACTAGAAACCCCAAGGAAGGATTTAGCGGGGTTCGTTTTAAGTTGATGCGCCCGCATGAGATCGAAGACTGTCTTCAGGTCTCATAGGTGATCGCCCTGAAGACGGCTCTTGACGGCGATGTCGTCAACATAGCACTCGACTGTTTTACGAAAGTCTTGACGGAAGATGGTGCTCATAGCTCGCTGGTATGTGGCACCTGTATTCTTTAAGCCAAAGGGCGTTACTGTGTAGGAGTAAACCCCCTTTGGAGTTCTGAACGATGTGTGCTTTTTTTCGTATGAGAACATCTTAATCTGATTATAGCCTGAGTAGCCGTCCATGAAGGACATACGCTTGAAGCCACATGTGTTGTCGATCATTACGTCGATGATCGGGAGTGGAAACTCATCCTTTAGGCATGCAGAGTTGAGGTCCCAGAAATCCATGTAGACTCGGATCTTTCCGTTCTTTTTGGTGACGAGGACGATATTGGCTACCGAGTCAGGGTGTTGTTCTTCACGAATGAACCCACTGTCCAAGAGCTTGTCGATCTCTTTGTTAATAGCGTCCATGATGTTAGGACGAAAGTGCCGCTGTTGCTGCTTAACGGGCTTAGCATCAGGTAAGATGTTAAGCTTGTGCATTACAATTTGTGGGTCGAGTCCTGGTATGTCTTCATAGCTTCAGGCGAAAACGTCAATATACTCTTTGACCAGGTGGATCAAAGATTTTTGGTCCTCCCCCACCAAGCTCTTGCTGATGAAGATGGGTCTGGATGAAGATCCATCCCCAAGGTCGATCTGCTCAACTTCGTCTTCGGTAGGGGGTTCTCGCAATTCAAAGCGAGACTCCCATTGCGCGTATAGGCATTGAGCCCAAGGTTCTTCTTCGAAGAACTCTCCTGTTTGATCGTCGTATTTATCTTCTGAAGGATGTACGGATGTCATGCTGGCTGACAGCACCTTCCTGAAGACTGAGCCAATGCTGGTATCGGAGTCCCAAGTTGTAGTTTCAGATGAGTGAGAATGTATGACATCCTCTGCTTCTGATTCTTCTGGAGTTGTTGGAGGCGTGATGTAGCCTACCACCCATCGGGTACGGTAATAGTTTTCTTGCGGCTTCCTTTTTGGCGCTGGAAGTCGTAAGGGAAGGTATCGACCTTTGCCATAGTTCAGACCTTGGCCGCTCTTCAAGTTGTAACCCATCTTTTGGATGAGATACTTGGCTCGATCGTTTTACCGGTAGGTTTGCATTCTGCCGGTGCCGGGTTCTGGCTCCGTCGGTGGGAGGGCTTGGTGACGCTCGACTTTGCCAAAGATAATGGGCTTCTCGTCCTTGTTCCGAGGTGGGACTATATAACAGACTCCTTGGTACATGATGACTTGATTTATATGACTCATATTCGTTATTTGTGTTTGCAACGACTGTAGAGCATTATCTAGAATGTACATGGTATTTCAATGCGAAAGACTAGAATAATTGAAAGACACTCTATTATTGATAAAATATGAGATCTTGTCCTGAGGGATTACATCATCGAGGGATGGAGCATCGACATTAGCCGATATGTATTCTCCAAGTTCTTTATCGGTGAGAACTAGAGCATCCTTGGGAGGTTCAAGAGAGTTTTTTGGGAGCTTGCCCCATGCTGGCTCCTGGACTGTGCTGAGAAGGACGCCGAGGTCTTCTCTTATGGCCTAACGGGTGCCGACAACTGAGGAGGTCTGCCTTTGAGCCGCACCTTGAGGGGAGCCTCAGTTGGTGTGCTGGGAGCTGGATCCTTCCCCGTAGCTTGGCTACGAGAGGAGTCGCCACTTGAGGGGGCTTGCCTTTGAGGTGTATCTTCAACGGAGCTTCATTAGATGTTCTGTCCGGAGAAGGTGGCCCCTTCCCGCGGAGTTTGACTACTATAGGGGCCAACGTCTGAGGCGGCCTCCCTTTGAGTCGCACTTTTAGGGAAGCATTAATTATCATGTCCACCTCTGAGTCAGCTTCGACCTCAGCTTCTACTTCGTCATCAGCGTCATTGGATTCATCTTCGAGATGAATTGATTTATACAGATCAGCGTCGGTGAAGAAGGCTTCAATTACTCTGAAGGGATCGACATCAGCAAACTCTGTTCGGATGATGCCGTTGGTGGACACGTATTTCATACATTGATGGAGAGTGGATGGCACCACCATATATTCATGTATCTATGGCCGTCCCAACAAGATGTTGTAGTTAACGTCTGCATACACAATATAGCAAGTCACCTCGGTCTTGAGATCGTCGATGTGACACCTCAAGTAGATCTTTCCTAGCGGCTCATTCTTACTGGCGTTGAAGCCACTGATGGTAGTGTAAGATGCTGTCAGGTGATGCATTGGGATCCCCAACATCTGAAGTAGAGTTCGGAGGATGATGCTGAGATAAGACCCAGGGTCAATCTGCATTCGATCCACCTTGATGGCATCGACATACCCTATGTAATACAGGGGTCTGTTGTGCCTGTTATTCTTGAATAGCATATCCTGTTAAGTGAAGGTGATGTTGGGGATGATCACCCCCACATTATGGCAGTACAGACATACTGTAGGATCATCGTCAGGCTGCTTGACCAGACTGATGAAAGACTCGGCGTCCTTCAGGGCTTCGCAGAGAGCCTCCCGAGTATCTTTGGATAGACGGAGGAGCTCTAATAGGAAAAGCCGTACTGGAGTACTGGCCAGTTGTGCCAGTATGTTAAAGTTGTGGGGCTTGTCTAACCCTGGAGTGTTGACTTTTCGAAGAGGCCTGTCGAAGCAGGTCTCCTTCTGCTTTTGTTTATCAGCTGCAGGCGGTTGGGATGAACCTTCTCCTTGGATAGCTGTGGTGATGATAGCAGGTATCACTTCGGAAGGAGCCTCCTCTGGCTGGGCGTTCTGCTGTGAATGCATTTGTACGAGCAGTGCTTCTTCAAGGGAGGAAGTCACCATTCGGCAAGACTTGGTATTCTTGTCTTTGCTTTTGGAGGTAGAGGTTACCTCCGGTTGAGTCAGCTCTGGAACAAGATCCGGGTGAACCCACATGATCTCTCCCTTGGATGTTGTGAGTGGTGTGAGCCCACCCACGTTGTCACGGGTTGGTGAAAGGTTGACTGCTTCTATTGTCTCCTTTGGGATGGGGACGACGCCATCTTGAGCTGTGGTAGGCAGTAAGGTGCCGAACTGGAGCGACACTATGTTGGCCAAAACTGTCTTTTTTTGTAGTCGACTGAAATGACGTTCGTATTGATCATGTGCTGTATATATTCTTTGAGGATATAGCAGTCTTTAGTTGGATGTCCAATGAACCGATGCTAGTGACAATACCTCGGGTCGTCGACTCTGCCTACTTCGTCAGGACGCTTGGGATCAGGCAACTTGATTTTGTCGCCCTGCTTCAGCATCTCAAAGAGCTGTAAGGTATCCTCATCGTAGAAGGAGTAAACCATCTTTAGTCGTGGTACGGTAGGCGGCCTGTAGGTAGGACCCTGCATGCTGTTAGACGCATTGACAGTCAATGCCTACTTCCTTTTCGCTTCGCGGCTGCTGCTGCTGGTCGCAAGCCATTTTCCTTTGTCGTCGAAGATGGGAAAGTTAACCCCCAGAAGGTGAGCATTACGTGCCTTCTTTTTAGCAGCTTCGGCTTCAATGATCAATGCGCTCCAATCAGACGGGAGAGAGGAGTTGAGCCAGAGCTTGATTGCAGGGAGCATGTTCATGCTGCATGTTCCGATAAGTGTGTGATCCGGCATGCCCGGAGGCAACCTTAGACATGCTTGTCAGAAACGTTCGATGAAGACTCGAATGGTCTCATTCTCAGTCTGTCGCAATTCTATGAGAGACGACATGGTCATATCCCTCCCTCCGTCGTAGAATCGATCAAGGAAGAGGCGTATCAAGTCATCGAAGGACGATATGGAGTTGTCAGGGAGACTGCAGTACCAGTTATAGGCGACTCCCTTCAGGGCCCCGACAAACAGGCTCATAAGCAAGGCATCTTTTTTGGGAGATGCCCTGTCTGAGACTGAAAGTAGGTCAGGTACCGGCGAGGAGAATCCTTTCCGTCAAATGGCGATAGTGTTTGTGGTTTATACTTGGGAGGATAAACGACTTTATTCCATTCGAGGGGCTAAGGTTGCGGGAGTCCCATCTTCTGGCGATCCTCCTGTCTACTTCGGGCCACAAATGCCCACGCAGGTCTCTGACCATCTCGACCAAGTCTTCTGTCGAGCTGGGAGCTGATGAAGGCGGTACAGCCTGAAGTTGGATATTGGAAGGAGCTGACGCTCGCGGTGTAGTGCGGTGCTCCGCCCCTGAAGATACCCGTTGAGGGGGTATAGTTGATTCTCCGTTGGCCCCTGGATCGGGGCTGGTGGAGACAGGTGCCATTACCAGAGTGGTTCGAATGTCGAACACCGCCTGGGTCAGGATTTGTATGGAGGCAGAGAGGGTTTTGAGACTCCCCTCAAGAGTGTCTATGCGCTGCACGATGTCTAGCGTGGGAGCGTCTGATTCTCCTTTATCACCACCCCCTGCCATGTAAGCTATCCTGACATGGGTGGAAGTGGATGGATTGGTCGAGGCTTCGCTCTCGACCTCACTTTCCTGTAGAGGCTCTTCTTCTTCTGAGGTCTCGTGTTGGCTACCCCCAGCTACGTCGGGGTCTATTTGTCGAAGCGCTTCTTCATCTTCGAGAGGAGGGTTGTCAGAGGCTTGACTACCCCCGACCGTTGCTTCTTCCAAGGCCTTGATCTTTTCTTGGGTGCGTTCGTACACCCCTGGGGATGGGACCATTGTTTGCTCTTCCTCAGCTGAGTCTTGGTTACAGAGGCTGAGGAGTTGGTGGTTGTCTTTCTTACGAATGAGTGGGAATTGGAGACAACATGACAGGAAGCGACGTTGGATAGGTGCCGTAGATTGTAGTCGCTGAAACATAGACTGCCTCTGTGGTGGAGCCACTGTTTTGCAACAACAGCAGTTAATGGTGACCATAGTACAGGTGTGCCCTGCGAGGGGCACGTTGCTTTTATTAGTCATCTCTCCTGATCTGCGTTTGTTACTGATCACATTACGCAAATCATGATGGAAGAGTTTCACTTTAACACCCCCATCAGGCGCATGGCAAGGCCAAGCACCAGGGTGGTCATGTGAATGTTGTACCCCCTGATCTGGTTCACGTGCATGAGATACGCCCAGATCATTGGTAGAGGAACAACATTTATGGCAACTTGAATCCACTTCATGCGCAGCACCCAAGTGGGCACATGGACTCAACATCGCAGTTGCCCAGCCAGACTTGGTTCGAAACATAGTAGATACGCCCAAGCGGGACGGAGACTCTGAGAGTCGACCCATTTCTGGCATAGATGCGCCCGAGTTATCTCTGTACAGCTTACTGTAGAAGCATGGAAAAGAATAAAGAAAGATCCATACGGCCATAGAACCCTATGCGGCTCAAAGAGTTCATGCGGCTCAAATATTCATGCGGCTCGACCGACTATGCGGCTCAAACAAGCTCTATGCGGCTCAAGGAGGAGCCACGTGGCCTGTAAAACAACTCTTCCCCCCTTGTCCATTATCGTATTAAGTGCCTTGATGGCTGAAAGCTCTGACAAGGTGACAGTTCTGACACAAAGATATCATTATGACTCCCTCATAATGACGGACTCCTTGGGAAGCGAAGAAAATCTCTGACACGATCCTCCAAGAGTCAGAAACTATCATGCGGCCTTGACACATGGACAGTCGTATGCGGTCCAAGCGAAGACTCCCCCATGCGGCTCACGAAGACTAGCTCCAAGCGGCTCACGAAGATTAGCTCCATGCGGCTCACGAAGACCAGCCCCATGCGGCTCACGAGGACTATCTCCATACGGTTCACTCATGTGGTCATCCACACTCATGTGGCTCAAATCATTACTATACGGGCCACTCTCAAGCAGCCTTGACACGTGGCCAGCCTTATGCGGCCCGACTTTCCTGCGGCTCAGATTTCTGCTGTTTTGACACGTGGCATGATAGTAGGGCACGTGGCATCAGATTGATCGAAATCTCTCAGCAAATCCCAATGAAATATTGGGATCAAATCAGATCATTTATAAATAAGCCAATTAAAGACACGTGTCGAGGAATCCGAGGTTGGCATGACAAATCAGGAGGATTTATGTTAATCAGCATTAATTATCCACAAAAGATTTGATACAATCACATTTATTGCTCAAATCTCAATGAACGGCCCAGATCCAATGATCAATAGCCACCGACTTACAAGAATGGGCAATCATTGTAAACCCTAATGAGGCCTCCCACTCTTATAAATAGCAGGGTGCCATTCCCTTGTAAAATACACACGGAGAGAAATACAGAGAAAGAGACAGAGACATATACAGAGGCAGAGAGAGACATAGAGAGCCAGAGAGCCTGAAGAGAGAGCATTTCTTCATCAACGCCCAGCAGTTCTTCTACAGAGCCAAGGCTGCACCCGATCGTCCAAGGAGTAAGGCAGAGCTGCCATAGCTTTCCCGAGCCTCTACCGTCATCCCCCAGAATCTAAAATAAACAATTGTACTTAGATTGCTGTACCTAGGTTTTCGTCCCTAGGCTTTCTTTGTACAAGTGAGTTTGTATTGTGAAGTAAAAGTCCAGTCCTCCGATAATTGTTCTGTTCTTTTATATTTCATGGCAAACACGATGGCGACTCTGATGGGGACAAACTTCTCCACGGCTGAGGAGTTGGTGACGTAATCGGATGCAGCCAAACTTGGCTCCACGCAACAGAAGATGGTCGTCCGTTTCGACCAACAGGCGTTTGAAGAAATGCTCTCTGAAGGAAGCGCTGGCCCGGTCCAGAAGCGAACCCGCCCAAAGAAAGTTTGCTGCGAGTAGAGGCCAAAATCATTTGCTCCTCCACAAGCTCTGGATGGGGTACTCTCGGCTACCCAAGACGGTGAAGGCGACTCTCATACGGCTCTACTTTGAGCCATAGAGAACTCTACTGTCCCCAGGTCCGGCAGAGGAACGCACTACGATGCTGGACTTGCAGGGACAAAGAGTGATTCTACGCGCCCCAAGAAGAAGCCGAACGCTCATACGGCCAAGTCTGCCAACAGCATGCAGGATGCTCATGCGGTTGAGTCTGCCAACCGCATGAAGGAGGTCTATGCGGCCAGATCATCCAGCCGCATGAAGAAAACTTATATGGCCGAAGCTCTCAGCCGCATGAAGAAAACCTATGCGGCTACGCCTACCCGCCGTATGAAGGTTATTGATGACAGCCGCATGACGCCTACTCCACGTGGCTCTGTCTTAGACCGCCTCTCCTATGGTCCTGATCTCTTGTGCGCCCAAGAAGATATGTCTGACTCTCTCCAGCATCACCTAGACTCTTCCAACTATGTGCCCTTACGCACTAGAGCGAAGAAGTCTAGGGCAGCGCGAGCTTGGCAAGCTCGGTCCACTGACCCGATCTCTGACCATCCGAGCATACCGCATACTGTTATGCGGGCCTCAGATAGAAAGTTATACAGAACCACTCGAGTCCAGTCCCCGGCGGCAAACGGACAGAGAGGTTCGCAAAAGTCTTCCAAAATCCAGGGAGCAAAAATGGTCGATCCAGACCCATCTGACTTGCGTGAGACCATTCTCCACAAATGCAAGAAAAGAAAAGATGCACCGGGGTGCAAAGAGTCCTCCTACGGACGTCACTGCACCCAAGTTATCGTCAACTTCTGCTGCAATAACCCAACGATGCGAAAAGACCGGCAGTCCGTCTTTCAAAGACTGCAACAGCCGTCTTCAGAAGACGAGGCACTTTCCGTCGTCTCCTGCAACTCTGCTCAGAAAGTCCCCGCCGATGGGAGAGGGAAGAAGACAAATGTTCCCAGTCTGAAGATTTCAACCACTTTGACCAAAAGACTGTCGTCTAAGCGGGTGCCCACCACCGGAGTTTTCTAAGGCACCCGTTCTAAGACAAAATCTGCTACAGTGGGAGATTCGTCGTCCACAACACTGGGGGTTGCTAGGACTGCGGGTAGCACTCCTCCGAACCTCCACGACAATCCGATGTTCCAAAAAGACGAGCCGGGGGAAACAACTCTCCCATCAGATGCAGCAAACCCCGACGTCCCCGATGACGTCCACAACTCCCAAGACGAGGCAAACTCGGAGACTGGGGGTACTGTTCCTTCCGAGTTCGAACCAGAGGAGAACATTCCCACATACCCCGATGACTTCTCACTACAGGGGTATGATTCGGAGGGCGCTTCCTCCACCGCTCCGTCCATCTCTCCTCACGTAAGGACGGTATTCATGACGGACAGTAACCAAGGTGGTTCCAGTGATCGCCAACGCATCGACACTCTGGAGGCCATACTGCTTGCCTTGGTCAAGTCTGTAGACGAGATCAATGCGGCTCTTCCAACTCTACAGGGAGGAACGCCTGGCCAAATAAGCGCGGGTCCCACGGTCAATGCGGACTCGAATTCAGCGGCACCGAACCCGGGCAACAATCCTCCTGAAGAAACGGCCCCCACCGCTGTGGATGAGGCCCACGAAGCGAGAAGAGAGGTCCAGGAGCTCCGAGCCATGTTTCATGCTCGAGAAAACTCTCAAGACCTCAGAATGCGGCAACCGTACCCTGCCGCATGGAGGGATGTCCCCTTTCCGCCAAGATATAAGCCGTTCAACATTAACCCTTATGATGGCAAGACCTCTGCCAGTCGGTACATTACTTACTTCGAGGTCACCACCGACCATCTGCCCCATGACGATGCCATTCTCACACGATTATTCATTGGGGCATTGGAAGGGGTCGCCTTCGACTGGTATCGTAACCTGCCAGATAACTGCATCCACTCCTTCGCCGGCTTCAAGCACATATTCTTGGAGAGATTCTACGAGGTAGGGCAGGACGTCACGATGTCCACCCTCATGGACGTCGTTCAAGGGGAGAAAGAGCTGACGAGGAACTATATTGAGCGGTTTCGCCAAACCGCAATGAAGCTGCTGTCTGGAAATTCGAATTCCTCCTTGATTGAAATTTGCCAAAAGAGATTGCTCCCAACAATCAGTCTCTGGATGGGCGAAAGTCAATTCAAGGACTGGAAGATGTTTATCCTCAGTGCCACAAGTGCCGAAGAACGATTGAAGAAGGCTCGCCAACTGGGATTGCACATCTCAGAAGGGGAGGACAAGGGCAGGCATCCCAACGCTAACACCAACAATGGGGGTAGCTCCACCAACAATCGAGACAACAAAGGCAAGCAGGCTATGGTGGCCGATACAGCCCAGAAACCTGAGTCAAAACCGGCAGACAAAACAATGGCCGCAAATCACTTACTCCTTCGAAGACGGCCACGTCAAGCCCATCTTGGACATGCTCATACAAGGAGACAGAATTCAGCTTCCTCCACCAAGACGGAAACCTCGGCCGGCAGAAATGGAGAACCCAAAGTACTGCCATTACCATCGCTACGTCCACCATGCTACACACGACTGCTACCAACTAAAACGGTACATCCAAAATCTTATCGATTCGAACGCTCTGGCTATCGATTTTGAGGAGGTAAATATGGCAGCCAATATGGTGTCAGTACAATTCGGCAGCTTCCCTCCGACGAAAACTCAAGACAGTGTGGTCCCCATCCCTCTGACGACAATAGAGATTGCTAATCTTCTACCTCCCCGAGATCAGGCTGCTGGTCTAGTGTCCCTCACCACATCACGAGGGGAGGTCATGTGGGTCCATCCAGAGTTGGTATCAGAAGTGACTCAGCCCACACCATCTTCCATTCGCAAGAAAAAGAGTAAAAAAGTCAGGTCCTGCCGCACAATCTCGACAGATATCGAAGAAGATACAGCCGTCGTCACTCGGTCTGGGGCACAATCCTAACCTGTAGCTGATAACTTGGCTAAAGATCATCAGCCCGCTACAATTGACGCTCCGGTACCGGCTCAGCCTCCGACGACCGACAAACCTAGGCCGAAGGAGACTCGCTTTGACAAATCCCTCCGAAAAGAGGCACCGCAGGGGCTGGAGAAGCCTTACAACTTCGACATCTTGGCACAATTGGCCAACACATCGGCCAAGTTGTCATTATACGAGCTTCTCAGACTCTCAAAATATGTTCGCACGGCTTTGAGCGATGCACTCTAAAATGCCGACGCGTACTTGGCTCAGGTCAACCTCACGGGAGAAAACCCGCCTGCAGATCTCCAAGACAGCGCTTGCACGGAAGCGATGCCCAACATTGTCTTCACTCTGCAGGACATGCTCATCAAAACCAACCTGTACGATCGCCCGTTATACTACACTGGATACATCGGCGACGTAAAGGTGGATCGGATGCACATTGATCCTGGGTCTTCCATAAGCATCATTCCGAAGGGTCTGCTACATCATCTTCGCATTCCGATGCATCGCCTGACGCCTACAAGCACCGCCATCAGCGGTTTCAATTCGGGTATGAGCTACCCAATTAGGAAGATTCGTCTGAAGTGTCAGATTGGCGATCTCCAATCAGAAGTCATCTGCTACGTCATAGATGCAGACACTTCTTACAACATCCTCTTGGGACGCCCTTGGATACACGATTATATGATCGTGCCTTCTACGCTGCACCAGTGCTTCAAATATGTCGATAAATACGGCTTCATGAGGACAGAATTTGCTGATATCGATCCCTTCAAAGGGGTCGAATCCTACTACTCAGACTCCTGCTTGTACGAAAAGTCGAAGAAGCACCTTGGTGAAGGAGATATGCAAGTTCGTACCGAGATAGCCACAGGATCAGAAGAACCTCTGACGATCCAACTCCAAGCTCGCAAACCCGGCAAGTCCGTACCCCTTACATCCACTCTGCGTAAGGACGCAATCAGCCTCTCGGCGCAAGAAGAGCAGATGATAATCCGGCTGCCAAGGTCTGGCCAAGTGCCAAGACCCACAACGGAGCCACTGACGATCAGGCTGCCGAGAGTCGGCCAGCCGCAAACAGAGAAGCTCAATCCCTCCGACAAGCCAATGACGATACGCCTTTCCAAGAAGAGTCGTCACCCCGATGCAAGGTCTGGGACTTCTAGCGAACCAACCACTCTCCACCCAGCATCGAGTACCAAGCTGGGGGTCGCTAGTCTGCCAATAACTCCATGCTCTGCTCCACTAGCTGAACCTCTGACGATCAAGCTGCCCAGGTCGTCCTCTCAGTCTTCGTTTATACATGGGGTAGCCGAAGACGAACCGGAGCTAGCCAAGTATGTGGCTGCCCACACTGATGTTTTCTCTGCAGATGATGTAATCCCCCTAGAAAAGATACCTTACTTCATCAATAAAGGGCTATCTTTGAACGACATCGAGCTTAATAAGCTTTGTATAATGTATGCTATGGAACACGGTATAGGCACTCACCTACACACACAGGTGACAAATGTGTACACCGTAATCCAGCTTACTCTAGTAGAAGACGCTTACCGCATAGTCGAGGGAGGGGACCACCCAATCATCTTCGACCGGAAGGACGATCCGCATCCCTTCACCATAGAAGAAGTCGACCTCAAATCAGATGTCGGGAGACTGCCTCTGTATCTTTATAGCCCCCAATCCAAATATCTCATGCAAAAACGGGAGTATGATCTGGAGACTACGCCAGGCTTGAACTACGGCACTGGACGACGGCTACCTCTGAAGCTACCGGTCCCGGCTGGCAAACCACGGGACTACTATAGCAAGACTCGATGTGGATTAGGGTATGTTACACCCGCAACGACCCCTGAAAGTTCAGATGAAGAATGTGACTGGCATTCACATTCAACTGGGTCACCAACTTCTGACTCGGATACCAGCATCGAAGACATATTCAGACAGGTCCTGTCAGTCAATATGGCATTCGCCGACGCTTATGAAGAAGATGAAGACATTCCTCAAATCCTCGAGTTAGAGCCATGGGCCCAACAGCTGGATGCACAATGGGAAAAGCGGTTCGAACAGAGAGAACCTCCTACCGAAGATGAGGCTATACAGGTCGACTTCGACAGCGAATCTTCTCCAAAACTAATTTTCGTCAGTAAAAGCCTAACAGACGAAGAGCGGGAATCGCTGCTCGAACTTGTCAAAGAATATATTTATGTGTTCGCATGGAGCTACGAAGACATGCCGGGGTTAGATCCCGATATTGTTCTTCACAAACTTAACATTCGGCCAGATGCAAAGCCAGTCAAGCAACAACAGCGATGCTTCCGCCCAGGTATTATGGGTGCGATCGAAGCCGAAGTCAACAAACTAATAGCCAGTGGCTTTATTCGTGAGGAGCAACATCCTGATTGGGTCGCCAATATAGTACCAGTCCTCAAGAAGAATGAGAAGATTCGAATCTGCATTGACTTCCGCAATCTGAACGATGCATGTCCCAAAGATGAATTCCCCCTCCCTATCACAGACATCATGATTGACAACACATGCGGCTTCGAACGCATGTCATTCATGGATGGCTTCTCGGGGTACAACCAAATTAAGATGTCTCCTGACGACGAAAAACACGCATCATTCTGAACACCGATTGGCACATACTGCTACACAGTCATGCCTTTCGGTTTAAAGAATGCTGGCACCACATATCAAAGAGCCATGAGTATCATCTTCAGAGAACACTTGCACAAGACGGTGGAGTGCTATGTTGATGACTTCGCCGTCAAGAGTCACTGTAAGGGAGACCATCTGCAGGACCTGAGGACGGTATTCAACCTGATACGAGCGCACAACTTGAAAATGAACCCTACGAAATCTTTCTTAGGCGTATCCAGTAGAAAGTTCTTGGGTTTCATCATCACCGCCCAGGGTATTCATGTAGACCCTGAGAAGACGAAGGCAATTATGGAGATGGGTCCCCCAAGAAATCTCTGCGAACTCAGAGGCCTTCAAGGGAGGCTAGCTTACATCAGAAGGTTCATCTCTAACCTCTCCGGGCGATGCCGACCGTTCACATATCTCATGAAAAAGGTGTCTTATTCGTATGGGACGAGGAATGTCAGCGTGCCTTCGACAGTATCAAAGAATATTTGTCGAATCCTCCAGTCCTGGTGGCCCCGGTTGCTGGAAAACCATTCTTGCTCTACGTACGAGCAATGGAACATTCCCTCGGGGCTCTATTGGCACAAAATAATGATGTAGGTCATGAACAAGCTATATATTACCTCAGTCGAATGATGATTGGGCCAGAGCACCGATACACCGCCGTGGAGAAGGAGTGTCTCGCCCTGGTATTCGCCATTCAGAAGACGCGGCACTATGTCACTGGACAAACCATACTTATGATCTCACGAGTCAACCCTCTCAGGGTCCTCATGACTAAACCAGGGGCACTCAGCTCTCGCCTCGCTACATGGGCAATATTGCTGTCTCCTTATCATATGATCTTCGTCCCACAAAAGGCTGTTAAAGGTCAAGCCCTGGCAGACTTTTTGGCAGCCCACCCAGGCTCGGAATCATCCAGAATACATGAAGAAATCCCAGATGAGGTCGCCGACTCGCATACAACCTCTCACAATGATATATGGCGAATGTTCTTCGACGGCGCTTCAAGGACCGGACCTAAAGGCAACATCGTCGTCGGAGTTGGGGTGGTGCTGGTCTCCCCTTCCAGATTGGTGATTAACCGTGCTTACTCTCTCACAGAGCCCTGCTCTAACAATGTGGCCGAGTACAACGCTTTGGTCATTGGCCTCCAACTTGCAAGAGAGCTGGGGGTAGAATATCTTGAAGCATACGGCGATTCGTAGTTAATCGTCAATCAGATTCGGGGCTCGTACGAAGTCCGCCACGAAGACATGATCCCATATCATCAAATAGCGATCGACATTATTTCGTTATTTGAAGGCTTCTTCATCGAACATGTTTCCAGACTCCGAAATATCGAAGCCGACGCCCTAGCTGGCCTTGCCGCTTCCCTAGCGGTTCTGAACTATGCTCACCAGTCCGTGGATGTAATAGGCCATGAATTGGTCTGTCCCAAGAATAACGTTCAGTTCGTGGCAAGTTATTCTGCTCCGACGATCGACGAGGCGCCAGACTGGAGACAACCATTCATTGACTTCGTAGTCTACGATATCCTGCCCGAGAACCCAAAAGAGGCCACCTCTATTCGAAGGCGTTCTCTCAGATTCTTCTACGATACAGAGACGAAAATGCTGTATCGACGATCCTATGATGGATTATTGCTTCGATGTCTGTCAAACACAGAAGCCAAAGAAGCTGTACGCGAAGCTCACGACGGTGTCTGCGGGGCCCATCAGCCTGGCCCTAAATTGCAAGACCGTCTTCGCCGAATGGGCTACTACTGGCCCACGATGGTAGCAGATGCGATAGATTATACAAAAAAGTGCAAAGCCTGCCAAGTCCATACGGACTTTATCCACCAACCATCCAAATTTCTACATCCGACAGTGGCGTCCTGGCCATTCGAAGTATGGGGAATGGATATCATCGGTCCGATCGCTCCACCTTCTTTCCGAGGACATCGCTTCATACTCGCAATCACGGATTACTTCTCCAAATGGGCGGAAGCTGTCCCGCTTACAGAAGTAAAGACTTCAAACGTGATTAGCTTCCTCAAGCATCACGTCATCTATCGCTTTGGACTGCCCCGAAGGATCATCCACGATAATGGTCCACAGTTTGCAAGCCACGCCTTCTATCGGTTCTGCGACAAGTACCGTATCCAGAATATTTCTTCAATACCATACAATTCGGCAGCAAATGGGTTGGCAGAAGCATTCAAACAAAACAATCATCAAACTTCTCAAAAAGTTCGTATCGTCCAACAAACACGACTGGCACAAGAAGCTTGGTGAATGCTTATGGGCGTACCGTACCACAGTTCGAATGGCCACAGGGAACACACCATTCTCCCTGGTGTACGGATGCGAGGCAGTTCTCCCATTGGAGACTCAAATACCCTCAATCCGTGTCGCGCTCACTTATCAATTGACGACGGATGATAACTACCGTCGCCGACTACAAGAGTTAGAGGCCTTAGACGAAAAGCGCCTCCTGGCTCAGCAACAGATCGAGCTATACCAAGCACGCATCTCTGGAGCCTTCAACAAGAAGGTCAAAATCAGAACATTCCAAGTGGACGATCTCGTTCTGGCAGTCCAGAGGCCGATGGTCATGACTCACAAGACCACCGGCAAATTCTAGCCAAAATGGGAAGGTCCATTCATCATTGAGGCTGTATTCTCCAACGGTGCTTACCGCCTCGCAAAGCAAAATGGAGACTTGCTCATGTTGTCCGTCAACGGCAAGTTCCTAAAGAAATATTATGTCTAAATGACACATTCCAAATTATCGAGTCATGTACCCGCTGGTGCCACTGAACTCAAATCCACAACATTCCAAATTATCGAGTCATGTACCCGCTGGTGCCACTGAACTCACATCCACAATATTCCAGATTATCGAGTCATGTACCCGCTGGTGCCGCCGAACTCACACCCACAACATTCCAGATTATCGAGTCATGTACCCGCTGGTACTGCTGTACTCACCTCCACAATATTCCAGATCATCGAGTCATGTACCCGCTGGTGCCGCTGAACTCACATCCACAATATTCCAGATTATCGAGTCATGTACCCGCTGGTACCGCTGAACTCACACCCACAACATTCCAGATTATCGAGTCATGTACCCGCTGGTACCGCTGAACTCACCTTCACAATATTCCAGATCATCGAGTCATGTACCCGCTGGTGCCGCTGAACTCACACTTTCACAATATTCCAAATTATCGAGTTATGTACCCGCTGGTGCCTCCGAACTCACATTTTGGTCACTCTTTCAGATAGCAAGTCACGTATGATCATACCTCTAAACTTTCTTTCTGGAAGAGATCCTCCATCATGATCCACTACCCGTACTCCCAGTACACAAAAAGGGTAATCGATCCACAAATTTCCAAAACGGCCATGTCCTCATTACCTCTGAGTCGTTTCACTTCCGCCAAAAATAAATCACCCCTTTACATAGAGCTTCCATGTCCTCATTACCTCTGAGTCGTTCTATGTATCCTTCTTCATTGAGCCCACTCCTGCCATGTCCTCATTACCTCTGAGTGGGAAGGCTCCGTCGAAGAAACCTTCATGCTTGCCATGTCCTCATTACCTCTGAGTAAGTATGATGATTCCCTTTTCGGCTTATTATCTGTACCCACAACCGGAGTACGCCAAGGATAATAGGTCCACAAATATTCCCCGCTGAGTCCACTCCTGCCATGTCCTCATTACCTCTGAGTAGGAAGACTCCACGGTAAAACCTCCGTACTTACCATGTCCTCATTACCTCTGAGTAAGTATGTTGGTACTCTCTCGTCTTATTACCCGTACCCTGAACCAGGGTATGCCAAGGGTAATAGGCCCACAAATGTCCTCTATTGACCACAAATATCCTCCGTTGAGTCCACTCCTGCCATGTCCTCATTACCTCTGAGTAGGAAGACTCCACGGTAAAACCTTCATACTTGCCATGTCCTCATTACCTCTGAGTAAGTATGTTGGTTCCTCTTCATCCTATTATCCGTATCCTAAGCCGGGGTACGCCAAGGATAATAGGCCCACAAATATCCTTTGCTAAGACTCTTAGTACAGGCCCACCATTCCTCATCATGCCCCGGGAGCCCAGCTGCTCCATGGCATTCTATCTTCCGATACCCCGAACACCCACGACCACCTTACTGTGGGACTGTTCTAGGTATCCCCAATCAAACTTGTTATCCGTACCTAAAACCAAGGTATGCCAGGGGTAACAAGTCCACAGACAAGTCCCCCATGCGGGGCACACATCACCACAATTCCACATACACAACAGGCAATACAAATGAAGGGTAGAGTGGAAAGTACTCTTTATTTGAAGGATGAAAAAAGTATTACATGTTTTGGGACCACGTCCCTCTCAAAAAAGAAAAAAAAGAAAAGGAGAACAAAAGAAGGAAAAGCCGACTACAGTTCGACATT
This sequence comes from Iris pallida, assembly GCA_029216955.1. NCBI lineage: Eukaryota > Viridiplantae > Streptophyta > Magnoliopsida > Asparagales > Iridaceae > Iris > Iris pallida. The sequence goes on along the minus strand of JANAVB010013597.1, from coordinate 2,344,023 downwards.
ACGCAATTCCAAGAGGCGGTTTCTCACCAAGGCAGTACCCCGCTCAAGCCTCTGTTTAGCTCGGCGCTCAGCCTCCTGGAACAACCGCTCCCCATTATCTAGGTCCATGAGTGCCCACCAGTCATCATCCAAGTTCTTCAAAGCCACTTCTAAGTCAACCGAAGCCTGATTGACTTGGTCAGCCTCCTGGATAATTAGCCCCCTGTCGATACGGGCAGCCTCAAGCTCAGACTCAAAGAAAGTTAACTTCTTCTGGAGCTCAAGGATTTGCTCCCGCGTGTCAGTGATCCCGCGGGAGGCAGTCGCTTCCCGAGCCGTAACGTCCTCACTCTCATGGCTCAATTGGTCATATCGATCGGACAGAGTGCGGAGATCCCTCAGTATGACCGGCCTGGTTTTATCCTGGGCAGCCCTCGCCTTCTCTATAGCAGTTGTGAGGGAACCGCGCTCCTGATCTATAGCAGCAGACAGATCAGCCTGCCGCAACACCTGAAGCTGGGCCACCAGTTGATCAGTCTCCAGCAATTTTGCCTTCAGAAGTGCAGCCACCCCTGCCCCACCTGGAAGGACCTTAAGGATATCAATTTGACCATGGACGCATTGCCGGGCCAAGACAAAAGAGGTTCCTCTCTCCACAGCAGCTTCTATCCCCCTTTTCAAGTGACGATGAAAGCTGTCGACCACGTCCTGTAACGCTTCGTCCAGGACTTCTGTAGAGGACAACGTCAGAGGAAGCGTAGCCGGCAACATCGGAGGAGTTGTGTTAGAACTTGCCACCAGGAGGACAACTTCCGAGCAGAACAATGCACGAATAGCGGCTAACTCTTCCTCTGCCACCCGAAGAGCCTGGGCGCTTAGCAGGGCGGAGAGGTCGACTCTCGGGGCCGCCCGAGCAGAGGAAGACACGAGGACCATTGTCCCCTGCCCCAATTGTCCCATCACCGGACTTGCCGAACTCGAGCCCGCAAGCAGACCATCCAGGCGAGCCGGAGGGGGACGAGGTACCCCCTTCTTCGCCAGTGCCCCTTCGACAGAGTCTGGCTCAACAAGGTCCATCCTCGGCACGGGAGAGGCAGGACCTGCATGTCCATGACAATGATCAATCGACGTGACCCGAAGGATGTGATCATAGAGCAGATAGGCCTCCTCGCAAGTTAAGATTCGGCTTATCTTACCAGGAGAGGAGCAACGAGGCTGCAGCTTGTTCGTAGCTGGCAGGGTCTCCTCACCCGCGATCTCCAAATTAAATTTGGCCAGCTCCTCTGACCCAGCCACCTCAGAGAGAAGGGCAACTTGATCAACATCATCTGGACAGAATTTAACAATTTCAGGGGCAGGCTCACCGGAGCCCCCATCATCCCGAGTCACGATCTCGGCTACTCGAGAGTCCTCTTCTTTCGACGCCTATAAGAGGGAAAGAAGATGATTAAAATCAAAGCTAGAAGAGGGAAAGGACTGGTAGTAACTTATTTACCTCTGACGCGGGGTCAACTTCTTCGCCTCTTTCTTTTATAGTTAGCCCGCGGTGTCGGGTCATAGCCAGTTTTTGAGAGCGAGAAACGCCGCCGATAGGAGAAAGTTGCCTGCTACGCTTTCGTACAAGACCGGATGCAACGGATGGCCGATCTACCACCATCTCATCTGGCAAAACAGGTGGCTGATCAGCCCCTACATCTGCCACCAGAAGGGAAGAGTCATCTCCATTATGCTCGTTGCCTTCGTCATCTGTAACAGCGGAGTCCGAATCCGGCACGTCGACTCTGTTCTTCATCTTCCTTGTCTTGGCCCCCTGCGAACCCTCATCCAGGCCGGTACCAACGATGAAACTGGTACCCGAGTTAAAACCGATAGGAGGCATGTTCTCCATGACATGGTACAGAGCCGCCATATACAAGATCTCTACCGACGACTTGATAGCAGGAACTGAAAAAACAGTGCGAGTATGGAATATGTCATAGTAATGTCAGGCTCTGATGCCGTCAAGAAGGCTGCCTTCAAAACCCAGACAAGAGCTGGGGCTGTCTAGAAAAAACTGGCTATATCCAAATTACCGGGCGAACCTGCTAGACAGATAAGGCTCCAGAAAGACAATGTTACGGTTGTGATACACCAGATGAGAGGGGCGGATATTTTGCAGCCACAGAAGCATCTGGCCGTCCAGAAGTTGAGGGGGTCCGAATCCGGCAAGCACGCATAGTCTCGAATTCCCAAAACTTATTACGATAGCGGAAGATGAAGGCGTCGTCATCAGTTACGCCGTCTTCAGAGCCCGGTCTCATCAAAGACGAATAATGCATCAACAGCCACCCCATCAAATAATGATAGGGTAGCTCAGTCCTTTCAAAATCTTTTGTCACATCGTAGGCAATAACCCTGGATGTGAAAGTGCGAAGGCCACGGTGTATGCTACACACCATGGCCGGGAGGAGAGCTACTCGGACTCGTAAAACTAACTTCACAGCCGGAAGGATGAGATTGCGACTGATCCTCTCGATGGAACCTGCTTCGCCCGAGATTACACAGTTTCGCAGCCATATCATCAAGAAGTCCGCCAGGAGCGCCTTCTCCGACAACTCGTGGGTGTCCTGATAAAAATAACCGAAAGAGTCGGTCTGGCTCCCGAATCTGTCACTAGAGGTGGCCACCCTCTTAGCTGACGACACTAAGGCTTTTACCGCCTCCCGGGACTGAGGACGGCGGGGAGTAACTTGACCTGAAGCATCCGTCATGAAGAGATAGCACACCCAATCCTTGGTATGAGGGGCATTCCCTTCCGAGCTGTTCTCCTTCTTGGCTATTTGATGACATGTGCTATAATAGCACAATACCTCTTGATAAAGAGCCACGAAGTCTGGATACCGTCTTTTCAACTCTTCGAACTCCTCATTCGTGGGAGTATACGCCTCAAAAGCTTCGTCCCCCCAAGGAAGCTTGGAGATCGCATGCATTTCGTGGAGCGCAAGCCCTATTTCCCCTACGGGCGTATAGAAGGTCCCTGTACGGCGATTATACATCTCCAGCAGAGATATAAACAATCTCTTGTTTATAGGCAAGCCATAGCTGGTGCCCCGAATAGCATGGTAAAGACCAATCTCACACAGAAAGGCCTCATACTTTCGCAAAATCTACATAGACAGATTGGTCCACGAGGGAATGGGATGTATCCAGCTAGGGAGCATCAATCGACCAATAGGATAGGAGCCCTTCCGAGCAAGTTGGTTCATAAAGGTGTCGGCCGTAGAAAACATGAAATTGGGACCCAGCACATTCAAGAATGTACCTGGGGCCAGTCCTATTACAGAACGGCTGGTGTGCACCTTGCCTACACACACTGACTTCAGGCTGTTATTATAATGGATGTCTCCCACAAACATCCCACTTCGGGTAGGAGTTAAAGAATATTCCATCTTCCGGTCCAGTGGGAGCATATTGAACCAGGATAAAGGGAAGTGACGCTCCATCTGGGGGATGCGGATCACTATCCCGTTAGAAACAAAACTCCAGTTCTCTGACACCTCCAGAATCTAACTGTTCTTCACAGTCATGGCGTCTCCAAAGAATAATACGGGCTTCAAGTATTCTCCTTCTAATTTCCTCGAGGTCATCATAGCATTTAGAAAATAGAAAGGCTGATTCTTGATGGCATTCGACCTCGCCGGAGGTTCATCACTCGGAAACTGGTCCGCCATATGCTGGACTATATGGTTGTACCTATAGCCCAGAGCAGCTTAGGCGCTGCCTACCAGGAGCTCTCCAGCAGCATTAACCGGCAAATTCACTGAGAAGCAGACAGAAAAAGATAAGTTAAAAAGATGGACAAAAAGGAACTAATGAGTGCTTTCGTGCTTATGCGGCTCCAACTTAACAAAGCCTCATGCGGCTCAGGAGAACACTTATGTGGCTCCAACTTATTGAAGCCTCATGCGGCTCTGGAGAACACTTATGCAGCTCCAATTTACGGAAGCCTCATGCGGCTCAAGCTCAGGAGAATATTCATGCTGCTCCACTTAGTGAAGGGTCAATACGGCAGTACTTTCATAGGACCCGCAGGAATCTGATAAGTTCGTGCGGACCACGTGACAGACAAATATGTGCGAACTTTATGTGGCTCAGTGTTGCTTATGCGGCCTCGTTGGCGAAGCTTGTATGCGGCCACAGTGTCTATTCTTATGCGGCTCGCGGCTCGACCGTAGGACGAACATGCGACTCACATGAAGATAAAGGCTCGTGCATAAAGCATGCGATGTAGCCATAGTAATTAGGGTTCTTCAAAACCACATAAAGTCCTTACCAGCAATAGGAGGATGAACGTCGAGGTGAACTGCGGGCACGACGGTCGATGGAGGAACAGTCGCGGTTGAAGTAGAGGCAGTCTTCTTCGACGAAGACGCCGCCTTCTTGTCCTTCGCCGCAACGGTCTTCTTGGGAGCCATTGGCAATTAAAGAAGAAGATGACAATGGAGTAAGAAAAGTTCAAAGTCAGGGAGAAAGTAAAGAAGTTTTCTCTCTCAAACTTCTCTTATTTATAGGAGGACAAGAGAAGTGGGGAGACACGTAGATTGATAACCGCCTTGAAAAAGACGAAACCGACTCCTCGGATTTTGTCCCCTCTCTCATAAAGAAGATTCGCCCAGGGCATAAAATCCAAAGATTTAATGAGCCGACCCTTGGGATTTTCCCTAAAGGCGGCACTAAAACAAATTTGAGGCAATTAATGACGCGCACACGTGGCAAGGAGCTATGCGGCCCGAAAGTCCCTACAGCTGATTGACTCAATGTGGCCGAAACATCCATGCGGCCGGGTCATCCATGCGGCCGAGTCATCCATGCGGCCGAGACATCTATGCGGTCGAGACATCCATACGACCGACACATTCATACGGCTGAGACATTATATGCGGCCAGGAGAATTTATACATGGCCATGCTTCTTATTCAAAGTATTTTAATTTTGCAAATTGAAAACTTTGAAGGGGGTCTTGTAGAAGCATAGAAAAGAATAAAGAAAGATCCATGCGGCCATAGAACCCTATGCGGCTCAGAGAGTTCATGCGGCTCAAATATTCATGCGGCTCGACCGACTATACGGCTCAAACAAGCTCTATACGGCTCAAGGAGGAGCCACGTGGCCTGCAAAACAACTCTTCCCCCCTTGTCCATTACCGCATTAAGTGCCTTGACGGCTGACAGCTCTGACAAGGTGACAGTTCTGACACAAAGATATCATTATGACTCCCTCATAATGACAGACTCCTTGGAAAGCGAAAAAAATCTCTGACACGATCCCCCAAGAGTCAGAAACTATCATACGGCCTTGACACATGGACAGTCGTATGCGGCCCAAGCGGAGACTCCCCCATGCGGCTCACGAAGACCAGCCCCATGCGGCTCACGAGGACTATCTCCATGCGGTTCACTCATGTGGTCATCCACACTCATGCGGCTCAAATCATTACTATGCGGACCACTCTCAAGCAGCCTTGACACGTGGCTAGCCTTATGCGGCCCAACTTTCCTGCGGCTCAGATTTCTGCAGTTTTGACACGTGGCATGATAGTAGGGCATGTGGCATCAGATTGATCGAAATCTCTCAGCAAATCCTAATAAAATATTGGGATCAAATCAGATCATTTGCAAATAAGCCAATTAAAGACACATGTCGAGGAATCCGAGGTTGGCATGACAAATCAGGAGGATTTATGTCAATCAGCATTAATTACCTACAAAAGATTTGATACAATCACATTTATTGCTCAAATCTCGATGAACGGCCTAGATCCAATGATCAATAGCCGCCGACTTACAAGAATGGGCAATTATTGTAAACCCTAATGAGGCCCCCCACTCTTATAAATACCAGGGTGCCATTCCCTTGCAAAATACACACGGAGAGAAATACAGAGAAAGAGACAGAGACATATACAGAGGCAGAGAGAGACATAGAGAGCCAGAGAGCCTGAAGAGAGAGCATTTCTTCATCAACGCCCAGCAGTTCTTCTACAGAGCCAAGGCTGCACCCGATCGTCCAAGGAGTAAGGCAGAGCTGCCGTAGCTTTCCTGAGCCTCTACCGTCACCCCCCAGAATCTAAAATAAACAATTGTACTTAGATTTCTGTACCTAGGTTTTCGTCCCTAGGCTTTCTTTGTACAAGCGAGTTTGTATTGTGAAGTAAAAGTCTAGTCCTCCGATAATTGTTCTGTTCTTTTATATTTTATGGCAAACACGATGGCGACTCTGCTGGGGACAAACTTTTCCACGGCTGAGGAGTTGGTGATGTAATCGGATGCAGCCAAACTTGGCTCCACGCAACAGAAGATGGTCGAACGTAATCGGATGCAGCCAAACTTGGCCCCGTCCCGCGAAGTCAATCGGAGGAATCGAAACGTCGACGGCGTTCGGACTTGGCCTTTCAGCGGCGACTCGAAGACATCGCTCAGGTAGGGTAGTTTCGGTGAACTTGCCTCATCTCAGCCTTCACTTAATAATTCGTCTGTTTTTAACTTGCACAAGTAGGCTAATATAAAAGCTACGAACGCACATAGCTAAGGAAATAATCCCGACCCATTGGAATGTCTTAGAACATGGAAAATGGTCCCACGGTCTCAATAGAAGTCGGCTCAGCGTGCTTTTAAAATGATACTCGATCCTTCGTCCCGCGGCTTGGGAGAGGGAAAAGTTGGTATTCGACACAAACGATGAGTTAGCCTAAGTCATAGGCATCGCCCGCGTAAATGCTCGATAAAGTATGCATGTTTCCACTGCGCAAAGCTTGGCATAGCCTTGGCTCGTCCCTCGTGTTAAGTTGTAGGCTTGAGTAAGTTAGGCAAAGTTATGCCGGTCGACCTAAAGTCATTCCAAGTGCCGTCCCGCTCGTTCTGCGGTTGTCAAGTCAAATAGTCCTACGATCTCACGGGCCGTCGTATAACGTATGACTTGGGTGATAGCGTCACGTAAGACGTAAGTCAGTTAAAGGCACGAGCCACGGTTGGCACGATGTAAAGTTAGCCATGGTCCATGGCACTTAAAGAACATGTTTTGTTCAAGTTAAGTTGGAAGGCTACGTAGTAGTCGTTCCCTCGAGTTCAAAGAAGTTTGAGGCGGTCCCTCGGTTGGGAGCCTCGCGTTCCTATCCACGTTAAGGTGTTTCGAGGTGGTCCCTCGGTTGGGAGCCTCGCGTTCGTATCTACATTAAGGTATTTCGAGGCGGTCCCTCGGTTGGGAGTCTCGTGTTCCTATCCACGTTAAGGTGTTTCGAGGCGGTCCCTCGGTTGGGAGTCTCGCGTTCCTATCCACGTTAAGGTGTTTCGAGGCGGTCCCTCAGTTGGGAGTCTCGCGTTCCTATCCACGTTAAGGTGTTTCGAGGTAGTCCCTCGGTTGGGAGTCTCGCGTTCCTATCCACGTTAAGAAGTTCGAGGCATTCCCTCGGTTGGGAGTCTCGTGGCCCCGATGAACGTAATATAAAGGGTGGTTCAGAACATGAGTTGCTAAGTATAGTTCCAGTCGTACCAACAAATTAGGCCATGCATTTACGTGAGTCTAGATGTCTCGTAGGTGCGTGGTCATTGGATACCTTGTCGACAAAGATTTCTGCCTAGACTGGTTATACGCCGGGGCACCGGGCCCAGTCGTCCTAGGAGGTAGACGTTATAGCAGCGCATGCTTTTATTGCGTGGATAGTCGAAGGCTTTCAACGGGGCTCGCTACCTGCGCTGAAGGACCCGCCGCCTACACGAGCTATGTCCGCGATGGCTTATCATGCCAGTGGCCTTTCATATAGATATTTGGCATGCTAAGCGGCGAATCTGCATGCACGGTGTCGGTCATAACAAAGAAAGTGTAAGCACGGTATGCGTTGAATGGTGAAATGTGTGCTCGGTTGCACCAAAGTATTATAAAGCCTACGATTCGGCTATACGTAAAGACACGTGCCTCGGCACAAGTATGGCGTCGTACTTGAGTTCTCAACACCGGTTCCACAAGTTTGGTTAGTCATTGTACGTTAAGTCGAGAAGGGCCGTAAGGCGAGTTTGGATAAGTCAGGTTACGCTGCGAGGCACGACCTCGATATTTGAGACACGGGCAAGTATTTGATACGACCTAGTCGTTACGTCCAAGAGTATGGTACGAAAGACAAGTATGAGTCGGTACGTTGACAATGCAAGCACGAGAAAGGTCTAGAGGCAAAGTATGGGTACGTTATTAGTGCAAGGCACGAAGATGGTCTAAAGACACTAAATAGGCCGAGCGTCGGTCCTAAAATCGATCCTAAGGCAAGACTAGAAAGACAATCGCAAAGGGGCTTGTATTGCACAAAGTAAAATAACCGTGTTGGTTTTGTATGGGTGGGCGAGGAGCTCACTCCACCAGTACAGTTGAGTACTGACACCCACACAGTTTACATGTGCAGGCACAGGTAGAAGCTCGTGGCGCGGAGCTCGCTTGGATGCGTCGAGGCATGGAGTTCCTTGGCGATTCGAAGCACGTGGCCGCATGGATCGAAAACTTATATGGGACATAATGTATGGACATCGCCTTCCGAAGCTTCCGCTGGATCGACAAATATGTATCGAGAGATGAGAGAGAGATGAGCGATTTGTAATGGGAGACGAGTGTATTTGAGTGATTGTAATCTTGGCCTTGTGCCCCCAATGTAACTATTGTTTCAATATCAATAAAAGAGCTTCTTTGAATAACTTGTGTTTGTTCTAAATTTCTGCTGCGTATTCAATGTCTCTGCTTGGGACTTCTGTGCGACGACCCCGTCGCAGCCGCTGTAATCGGCCGTTATGGAACCCGCCTTGCACGAGCGCAAGCTAGGCTCGTACGGCATCACGCCTTAGCGAGGACGATCGCTCCTACGGGAGCGGGGCGTGACATAATGGTATCAGAGCACGGCTTTACGTCCTTGGACTATCGATTGAATTCTTTAACTTCGTTGTTTCCGCGAACTCTGAATGTTGCTTCCGTAAGTCGATATCGTTGGTGCGCTCTCTCTCAAACGTCCCTCGGCATGTCCATACAATAAGTCTAATATTTTCAAAAGCTCGTACATGTGTTCAATCGAACGCATCGATAGGCAATAGCCTTTGGACCGAACGGTGCCGACCTTGAGTCGATAGAAAATGTGTGCTAAAGTTAGCAAGTCACGTGCGTGCCTAACGAGTCCTACGTCGACATTAGCAAATGAGCATGCAAACTCGGAGTATAGTCCATACGGGATGGTTATGCACACGGCCTTTTGGCTAAGTTGTGCCGCGTGTCGCGTACCTCGACTTTTTGGTGCAAACGAGTCGCGAGCAATATCAAGTATCGCTCGATCAAAAACGAAGCTATACTTAGATCATCTATCGCTAGAGACGCTATCAAACTAACGCTTAGGCGTACATGAAGGATTGATTGGGATTTTGAGGATTGTGCGAACGACTTAGTGCGTCGATACGAACGTGATTGGGGATTTGATCGGATGGCTCGAACCCGAGTGGTGTATGGACGTTATAGAAATTGTTCAGGTGAAACTAAAGGATTTACGGATAGTACGAGTGCATCCACAAGCGATGATATCGCAAGGCCTTAGAACGAGTAGCACTTAGTTGGTCGTGATTCGAGAGTCACAAACGAGATACCGTTCGGACGACTTGTAAACGATAGTGTGAGTTACGAAACGATTGAATAGAAATTCTAAACGATAAAATAAATGGATGACGTGATTGAAGAAATTGATACGGATAGTATACGAAAAGTTAGCACGACGGGAAGATAGCGTGCAGGAAAGGTTCGATTTTGAAGTTACACAAACGACTCTGAGGATTGAAATCGATGTTGCTCGATGGTTTGAGTTAGCAAGGAATGATACGAATTGAGGAAATACGTTAGTCAATGACTTCAGATAAACGGATAAACGATACGTGAATTTGAGTTGAAGAAATTGATGTGGTGAACGATTCGAAGGATAATGATCGAACTTGAAATTGAATATCGAGGAGATGATCCAGTCGGACGATAGTATCATTCATACGACTCGAAATTCGTTGCAAAGGAAGATCGTCAGGTTACGCATATCATCGATGGTATTGAGGCGTATCAAAGATCGATATGCGTAACTCGGGGGCACTCTAATTTGAGGAATGACGATCGTGCAAGTGTTATTATTCGGTTGGATGCAATACATAGGACTTTGATTGAAGGGAATATTGGATGAACACGATCGTGTCTTGATGATTACGTGGATAACCACAACGTCGACGGTCTTGTCTTGCGCGAGCACAACTCTAGCCTCGTACATGTGTTGCGTCAGATTTGGGGGGATCGTTCTGCGTGAGCGTTGACATGGTGATTCATGTCGCGAGAATGATCAAACTCGAAAAATTAGGACGCGGCAACTTCGATTGTTTCGACTTGTTGGCTTGATTCGAAGGTGAATTTAGGGATTTGTAAGACTTGAGATTGATGAAGGAATAAAACTTAAGGATGGAGTAGGTCCAATCCGCGCACCGAGAATAAATTAGTCTAGACACAAAACAAAAGTTACGTCCCGATGAGAATGATTATCTCACGGGAGCGTGCATGGTGATTCGTGCCCACCGTGGATAATCTGACTCGTATGAGATTGGGGCGCAACATGTTGTTAAGTCAAATGACCTTGTGATCGATTGTGTGAATTGGAATAGATGATTTCGGAAACGAAAAATGTGAAGTATGGTTTAGCGATGAATCGTGTCGTAGCATGCTTGGCTTGGAAGGATTGATACGCGGATTATGTCTAACATGTTCGAAAAGATGGACGATGCGAATACGGCTTGATGCATGAGCGATATGTTCATGTCATGGGATTGGTTAATACGCGAGTTATTGTAGGAGGACTTTACCGAACGACTCATACCCCATGCGATGAATATTGGGATGTGCATAGGGAATCGATGCTTGATATTTAGAAATTAGAGTGATGCGAGCTTGGGTAGAAAACTCCCATACCATCGATTTGGTTGACCTTAGGATGGGGTCAGTGTTGATATCGTTGTTTGGGAACTATGATTCCAGTACTGACAAAAAGATATAGCCTAGCGGTTAGGCAGACGTCCCGGTACGGAATGATAGGAATTGAGGAGGTACCACTCATGAGGCTCGGTTGACATACACATATATCAGGGACGCCCGAATATGTGCACGATCCGACTCGAGTGGTGATGGCGGATTCTCTATCACGAGGCTTGGCTGAAATGTATATATTTTGGGGACGCCTGGAATATGTGCACGATCCAACTAAGTGATACGTTGAATCAAGTGAGACTTGAGGAACGGGAAAGTGTCGAGGACTTTAAAATCGTAAGTTTTGAAGAAATGTTGATGGTAATGCGATCTTTGAATTGATACGAGTTCAAATGTTGATTAAGCGGTTGGTGTGCCTTACGACTAAGTTAGCGATACGCACGAACGTGGCTCGGAATTGAAGAAATGTGTAGGCGGAGTGTATACGATTAAGACTTGGCCAAAGAAATGGTAGGATGGTTTGCCTTCAGGAAAGTCTCGAGGACGAGACTTGTTCTGAGTGGTGTATGTTGTAGTGCCCCGTCCCGTGAAGTCAATCGGAGGAATCGAAACGCCGACGACGTTCGAACTTGGCCTTATAGCGGCGACTCAAAGACATCGCTCAGGTGGGGTAGTTTCGGTAAACTTGTCTCATCTCAGCCTTCACTTAATAATTCGTCTATTTTTAACTTGCACAAGTAGGCTAATATAAAAGCTACGAACGCACATAGCTAAGGGAATAATCCCGACCCGTTGGAATGTCTTAGAACATAGAAAATGGTCCCACGGTCTCAATAGAAGTCGGCTCAGCATGCATTTAAAACGACACTCGATCCTTCGTCCCGCGGCTTGGAAGAGAGAAAAGTTGGTATTCGACACAAACGATGAGTTAGCCTAAGTCATAGGCGTCGCCCGCGTAAATGCTCGATAAAGCATGCATGTTTCCATTGCGCAAGGCTTAGCATAGCCTTGGCTCGTCCCTCGGGTTAAGTTGTAGGCTTGAGTAAGTTAGGAAAAGTTATGCCGGTCGACCTAAAGTCATTCCAAGTGCCATCCCGCTCGTCCTGCGGTTGTCAAGTCAAATAGTCCCACGATCTCACGAGCCGTCGTATAACGTATGACTTGGGTGATAGCGTCGCGTAAGACGTAAGTCAGTTAAAGGCACGAGCCACGGTTGGCACGATGTAAAGTTAGCCACGGTCCATAGCACTTAAGGAACACGTTTTGTTCAAGTTAAGTTGGAAGGCTACGTATTAGTTGTTCCCTCGAGTTCAAAGAAGTTCGAGGCGGTCCCTCGGTTGGGAGCCTCGTATTCCTATCCACGTTAAGGTGTTTCGAGGCGGTCCCTCGGTTGGGAGCCTCGCGTTCCTATCCACGTTAAGGTGTTTCGAGGCGGTTCCTCGGTTGGGAGTCTTGCGTTCCTATCCACGTTAAGGTGTTTCGAGGCGGTCCCTCGGTTGGGAGTCTCGCGTTCCTATCCACGTTAAGGTGTTTCGAGGCGGTCCCTCAGTTGGGAGTCTCGCGTTCCTATCCAAGTTAAGAAGTTCGCGGCATTCTCTCGGTTGGGAGTCTCGTGGCCCCGATGCACGTAATGCAAAGGGTGGTTCAGAACACGAGTTGCTAAGTATAGTTCCAGTCGTACCAACAAATTAGGCCATACATTTACGTGAGTCTAGATGTCTTGTAGGTGCGTGGTCATTGGACACCTTGTCGACAAGGATTTCTGCCTAGACTGGTTATACGCCGGGGCACCGGGCCCAGTCGTCCTAGGAGGTAGACGTTATAGTAGCGCATGCTTTTATTGCGTGGGTAGTCGGGGGCTTTCAACGGGGCTCGCTACCTGCGCTGAAGGACCCGCCACCTACCCGAGCTATGTCCGCGATGGCTTATCATGCCAGTGGCCTTTCATATAGATATTTGGGGTGCTAAGCGGCAAATCTGTATGCACGGTGTCGGTCATAACAAAGGAAGTGTAAGCACGGTATGCGTTGAATGGTGAAATATGTGCTCGGTTGCACCAAAGTATTATAAAGCCTACGATTCGGCTATACGTAAAGATACGTGCCTCGGCACAAGTATGGCGTCGTACTTGAGTTCTCAACACCGGTTCCAAAAGTTTGGTTAGTCGTTGCACGTTAAGTCGAGAAGGGCCGTAAGGCGAGTTTAGATAAGTCAGGTTACGCTGTGAGGCACGGCCTCGATATTTGAGGCACGGGCAAGTATTTGATATGACCTAGTCGTTACGTCCAAGAGTATGGTACGAAAGACAAGTATGAGTTGGTACGTTGACAATACAAGCACGAGAAAGGTCTAGAGGCAAAGTATGGGTACGTTATTAGTGCAAGGCACGAAGATGGTCTAAAGACACTAAATAGGCCGAGCGTCGGTCCTAAAATCGATCCTAAGGCAAGACTAGAAAGACAATCGTAAAGGGGCTTGTATTGCACAAAGTAAAATAAGCGTATCGGTTTTGTATGGGTGGGTGAGGAGCTCACTCCACCAGTACAGTTAAGTACTGACACCCACACAGTTTATATGTGCAGGCACAGGTAGAAGCTCGTGGCACGGAGCTCGCTTGGATGCGTCGAGGCACGGAGTTCCTTGGTGATTCGAAGCGTACGGCCGCATGGATCGAAGACTTATACGGGACATAATGTATGGACATCGCCTTCCGAAGCTTCCGCTGGATCGACAAATATGTATCGAGAGATGAGAGACAGCTGAGCGATTTGTAATAGAAGACGAGTGTATTTGAGTGATTGTAATCTTGGCCTTGTGCCCCCAATGTAACCGTTGTTTCAATATCAATAAAAGAGCTTCTTTGAATAACTTATGTTTGTTCTAAATTTTCGCTGCGTGTTCAATGTCTCTGCTTGGGACTTCTGTGCGACGACCCCGTCGCAGCCACTGTAATCGGCCGTTATGGAACCCGCCTTGCACGAGCGCAAGATAGGCTTGTGCGACATCACGCCTTAGCGAGGACGATCGCTCCTACGGGAGCGGGGCGTGACAGTTAAGATACTGCTATGTACCTCTGTGTCCCCAATGCATAAGGCTGTATTTATAAGTTAAAAGAGTATGCTTGATAAATATGGCTAGTAACACTAGTGTAGGAACGTAGGGAGGGGTCCAGGTGAGTAGTAGAGAAGAGTATACTAACTCAGAACAAGGAGGACCTAGTCGAATCTAACTCATGGGTGCCTAAGGATATCTACCAGGTTTGGGGGCAGATTTATGACACTATTACTAAGTATAAGTATCAGGACTCCTAAGGGAAAAACCTATTGGTGTCTTAAGAGTATAACTGGATATTACCTCAGTCCCAATGTAAAGGAGGGTCCCTACTGAGCAATGGTACAAGACTATGCTTGTAGCACTATCTGAGATTCCTTTAGCAAGGTTTGCCAACATTGGGAGCAGGGGATCTTGCAAACTCTTCTTTGCCATGATGTACTCAGGTGTTGTCTTAGTGATTCGAAGACATCAAATATCACATAGCATATGGAGGACCACTAACCTACTGCAAGAAGAAAATCAGGAAAATTAGTGAATTAGACTATAGATGGATAGTTATCTTAGAAGGACTGTAATGACATGATATATATATATATATATATATATATATATATATATATATATATATATATATATATATATATATAACACATAGATAAAACCACCAGTTTGTACAATAGGGAAAAGAGACACTTAGTGTTAACAGGTAGTACCCCAACTAAAAGTAGATGGAAACTAGGAAGCCTAGAGCCCAGTTTAGTTGAAGGGTATACTATAAACCTAGGCTGTAAAAGAATTGCTCTCGAACCTAGAAACCAAATAGGAAGGTTAGTTTATTTTAGTATCACTCATTAACATTGTGTTTCATTAAAATAGGTTACTTGGATCTCGATTGGGACTCTGACCAGTGCCAGCAGCCCAAGACACCAGGCGAGTACAATTTGTTGTTTGTTTTCGATATTGATCTTTACTATGCATTATTGTTAGTATTAGATATATGATTTCCATTTTTCTATTTTTGATATATTTTGTCGTGTCGGGGAGGTGAAGTACCAAGGATGTGTGATATGACCTTATACAGTGTATACCGTGTAGAAAATATTTTATTTATACCGTGTAGACAATGATTCATTATTGAATTATACCGTGTAGACAATGTTACATTATACAGTGTAAATATCGTAGACAGTGTCGCATAATTGTCCCGAGACTGGTCACATATCAAAGGTACTTCAGTCAGTCAGTTAGTCGGTGAGTATTTTCTTGTATTTCATTTACTGTCTTTCGGTATTTTGTTTTATTTTGTCTTTTTCGCTTATTTTTCAAATCATATGTTTAAAGGCTAACCTCTGTTGTATAGTCATTTTTATATATTGGAAATGCATTCAGTAAATTATACTCGTTCCATCCTGACTGGATAACCAAACAAATTTTTAGGTGATTGCGAAGAGGTCGTGTGCCCTGACCAGTACAGCCCGTACTTGGGAGATACCGTAGAGACGAACTCTGCCTATCAGGAGGAGTACGCAGCATCTGATCCTGCTGCATTTTTTTAGTTATCTTTAGTTAGTGCTGAGACATTGTAGTGGACACTGAGTTGATTTTGAAACATGTAGTTGAGATTTTATTTGTCTTTAGTCATCATACATTTTCTATTATGAGATGGTTCTAATTTATATTCATCTTTTAAATGATGAGTTGTGATATTAAGTTGTTGATTCCTAAGTGGGAAATATCATTTATTGCGTGGTTGTTCATCATATTGTTACAGCGTTCTACCGTCGACTCTGTGGCGTAGGCTGGGCGTAAGCATGGTTCGTGTCCAATCATTGGGTATGGGTCATGATACAGTCTTCTAGGCGCATAGCCATGAGGCACATACGAATGATCGGTCGGCCACATGATAGTTGTTGCCGACCCAAAGTAAAATGATGGTGCTGACATCAGCGACTCTTCGTTTTCTGCAAAGGGCTGCTGTTTGGACGGCTCTTGGAATGCGTTGCCGCCTTTGTCTTTCAGCAATAAGTGCTTTGATGATGATAAGTTTGGAGAGGGTGCATTGGTTAGTGCCAATCTGGGCACATGGGTCCATGGCCCGTTAGGCTCATTCATGGGGAGTATATGACATCGACGGCACATCTGCCATGTGTTCCATCCTCTTTGGCCTGCCTGTTGAGTTCTTCGAGGCATTAATGGTTGTCTTGACTTAACCGAATACGAGGCGACGGATACATTTACTATTAATGTAAATTCATTACATGGAATTTAGAACGTTGGCCATTTAGCACTCGGGTGTAGGTTGCCCGTGCTTATAAATAGCAGTATGAGGGAAAGCTTTGCTTTCATTCTTCATTTTAATGTAAAGATGAACTTGGCTGGAGCTCCGCCTTGACGAACTGTCGAACTCGAGCTCTTCCCGAGGGTGAAGATGCGTTGCCACAGTCTTTCTGTCGTTCATAGCTTCTGTGATAGTGTCTGTTGCATCCAAATATCGGGATTGTCGAGGCCCGACACAGGCTGACGATGCCTGTTACATCCAAAGATCGGGGCGGCCGTGCTCCGTCTTTCGTTATGCTGGCAGAGCCACAGGCTGCCGAGTGTGCCTGTTGCTTCCGAAGATCGGGGCATCCTGCCGCGATCTTTGTCGAGCTAGGAGAGCTCCTCCTCCTGCTACACAAGGGATGATTGGTGATGATGCGCCTGTACCTTAATGACGAGACGATGCACCTGGATGAGACATCAGAGTGATGCGCCTGACGGATGATGCGCCTGGCATAGGGCGCACAGCAGTTGCTGTGCCTGGCTGTAGCTTTAGGATCTTTCTTTTTATAGAAGTTCTCCTTTGTAAAGCCTTTCTTTAGACATGTAATCGACTTTCATATGAAATAAAAGCATTATTTTTAATGTCTTTAAACTTGTACTGTTCTTTGCTGTGCCAAGTATCTGTTTGAGCTTCCTGGTACATTTGAGTTGGTCGCATGGTTGGGTTGAGCGCATAGGAATTCTGGCCTATAGATGCGCCTGAAATTCCATGCTTCTACAAGGGTTAGCTTGAAATCTTGCATAACATTATATCAGGTCCACTAGTAGTTAAATAAAGTAAACTACCAATCATACATCAAAACTTACGTATGTCGACAGGTTTGCCATGTTCATCTACATCAAGCTTGGTTGAAGTTGCCATTGGAGTGCCAAGGGTTTGACGGATTCTAGATCCAACTTCTTTAGCAAATCTTTTATGTACTTGGCTTAGTTGATGAACGTCCCATTGTTGGTTTGTTTGATTTGCAGTCCAAGAAAGAATTTGAGTTTTTCCATCATGCTCATCTCAAACTTATTCTGCATACACTTAGAGAATTCTTTACAAAGAGATTGATTAGTAGATCCAAAGATAATATCATAAACTTAAATTTGAATTAAAAGAAGATTTTCATTTAAAGACTTTAAACAGTGTAGTATCAACCTTGCATTTTAAAAAACCATTATCAAGTAGAAAAGAGCTTAGACGGTCGTATCAAGCACGATGGACTTATTTCAAACCATATAAGATTTCTTCAACTTGAATACATAATTAAAATTTTTGAAATCAGTAAAACCTGGATGTTGAGCTACATAAATTTTTTTTTTTATAAAACCATTAAAAAAGTACTCTTTACATCCATTTGAAAAAGTTTAAAGTTATAAAAATATACAAATGCACATAACATGCGAATGGATTCTAATCTCGCAACATGGGCATAGGTCTCATCGTAGTCGATACCTTCCTCTTGGTTCCATCCTTGAGCAACGAGTCGAGCCTTGTTACGAGTGACTAAACCATTCTTATTTAATTTACTTCGGAATATCCATCGGGTGCCAATGACTGGATAATCAATGGGCTTGATGTTACACCCCGCTCCCAGAGGAGCGAACGTCCTCACTTGGGCGTGATGCCGTACGAGCCTAGGTTGAACTCGTGCAAGGCCAAGTCCAGAGATGACCGATTGAAGCTAGGCCACAGAGTCGTACATAGTGTCCCCATTTGGAGCAAAAAGTAAAAGAACACAAGTTGAAACAAATTCAAGCTCTTTATTGATATTCAAGAAGTATTAAAAGCGACGCTAGGCCGAGATTATAATTCGCTCAAGCTCTCTCTCCTGAAACATAAAAGGCGTGCCAAGCGACTTACAATATGGAATGACACATGGTGATGTTCCGATACATTTTCATGTTCCGATACGTTATGTCCTGTATGTGGTGCTTCAGCCCCTTGCAACGCTCCAAGGCTCCAGAGTTAGCTCTATGCCTTAACATGTTCGAGGGAAGACTCCGTACTTGATGAGGTTCTCCCGTACCCTGCAAGCAATCTGGGTGATAATCAGTACATTGAATGTACCGGTGGGAGGCTAGCTCGCCCGTTCGCTATCATTACCAAACACGTTCAATTTATTTTCGTGCACCATCTATTAGTTGATTGTCTTTCTATCTTGCCTTAGGATCAGTTTTATGGCATATATTGCAAAACCTACCTCATGTTATAGATATCAAGTGTTGCATAGAAATAACATGCACAACTTACCATACTTACCGTACAATCTTTCCTGTCCAAGATAAACCAAGTTAGCTAACATATGATATGTAAAGACTTGACATATTTGCATAAGAAAATAAGAGTATCATCAGCGTGTTTCTCCCTCAGGTGAATGAAGTACTCAAGTTCTTTTTGTGTGTTATACTCAAGTTTCATTCAGTTACTCAATTCTTCAGCTTACTCAGATTACTTGTTTCAATGCAAGGAATCGCACGTAGATTGCCACCAACGAGCCTACTTAATCTATGTGCATTGGTCACTAAAAATACAAGCCAACTTAACACTTGTGCAGCCAACGTATAAAATTAACTAAAATCAGTATAAAACCAACTAAAATCAGTATAAAAGCATAGTCTGCGCATAAAACCAACTAAAATTAGTATTCGATCGAATCGGACTTGTGTATTACATCGATTCGATTTCTTAGAATTTTTGAACCGATTCAATGCTTTCTCTCGGGCCAACTTAACACTTGCATCGATCTTACTTGATGCATTCCTCGAATCAACATAACTCTTCGAGTCAACAACGTATTTGAGTCGTTGCACTTGCCGTTTGAATCGGCATTCCGCTAGGGCGAAGCGGGTCGTTATATTATACACCAGTCATAATAAGTCTCGTCCTGGAGACTTCCTGAATGCAAGTCATCCTACCGTCCCTTAATCCATATCGTGTGCATATTATGCATTTGACTAATTTTATTGAATGACTTTTACCACTCATTCGAGTTGACGGTACTACTCAATCGTTGTTTTTCTATGACTTGGTCGCTATTGTGCCCTGTCACGAGACTATAACAGTCACACGAGATACGTTATAATTCATCCTACAAGAGGGTCTTAGGTTGAGGCTAACGTTCTCATCCATGCGCATCTTAACATATTCACTTGCAGTTGCATTTGAGTTCATCATATCGCTGAGTTTGGATCGTGCATATATTCAAGCCGTCCCCTGAATATATACATTTCAACCGAGCTTAGCGATAGCAAAGTCGGACAAGCTACTTGTGGTAGTTATGAATTGCCAGTCGTTTTACTAACTCGATTAAAACTGAACTCCAGCTCACTTCACTATCGTCTATCTCTATCCTTGAGATGAAACGAATCGTTTATCGAGCGTTATTGTCATAAAATCAATACAGTACTTTCTAGCGGAGTCGACCAAAGTTCAAGTAATTCTTATCCGATCCAAGACCAAGCATTGCACTATCATCAAGTACGCCTTCCAAGCAATGATTTAAATTTATTATCCCAACTTTTCTTGCATATCACTGATTTTTATCATTCATTTCGTGCGGGTCTGATATCAATATCGCTAGCGCATACTCCCAGTTCCACGTCCTAACTCTAAGTCTTGTTACCCAAGATCTATTGTCCATCCGAACGATTTTCTAAAGTCGGTCACACAGATTCAATCACTCAACATAGGTTTGTCCACCTATCTGCTAGGTCAGCTCACCAGGTCATAGTTACAACTCAAGTTTGCGATTCATCGTGTAAACCCATTGTACGACGCTCTCCCTAATCATATGGTCAAAACATTGTTCGTTCATATAGGATACTCTACCCAAGCTCGCTTCATTCAGATTTCTTAACATCGAGCAGTGTTCTTCCTGTTTGCATCAAGACATTCTTCGTATGGGGTCCAAGTCCGTTCAACAAGGCCATCCTACGGTATGTTCTGTTCAACCAAAACCTCGACATATTAATATCGCACGTCCAAACTAGCGATTTGCATAGTCTATCTCTTCAAACATGTTCGATATAATCCACCTATCCATCATATCTAATTCATGTATTCAATCACAAGGTCGTCTAAAATAACAATATGTCACGCCTTAAATCTCCTACAAGTCCGATTATCCACGCTGGATAAGAAATCACCATGCCAACGCTCCCGCAGGATAATAGTCCTAATCGGGATGTAAGTCTTACTTTGAGTCTAGACTAGTTTATTCTCGATATGCACATTGGTCTATTCAATCCTCAAACTTACTTTATCGTCAATAACATGTCCAATAATCATCGAATCCACCTTCGTATCAAACCACAAGACAAAATCATCCAATTGCTATGCCATGATCTTCCGCAGGTTCGATCATCCCCGTTGGACATGAATCACCATGCCAACGCTCCCATGGAATGATCGCCCTAATCCGACATAACGCATGTGCGATGCTGGAGTTGTAATCACACAAGACAAGAACGTCAACGTTGTGGTTATCATCGAAGCAATCAAGACACTTTCATTTTCGTCCATTACTATCAAAATCCCAAGTATATATTCCATCTGTAGAATAACATTTTACACGATCATCATTCCTCGAATCGAATTACCCCCGAGTTACTGCACATCGATCTTTGATACGCCTCAATACCATCGATGATGTACATAACCTGACGATCTTTCTTTGTAACAAAATTCGAGTCGTGCAACATAATTCCTCAATTCGCATTGTTCTATGTTAACTTACGTCATTAGCAACATCTACCGTAAATCCTTAGAGTTATTTTTGTATCTTCAAACCAACATTTTCATGCACACTATCTTCCAATTGTGCTATATTCGATCTCATCTATGAGTATTTTACTTCAACTCGAGTTTCAATCCATTCGACTATATTCGAAATCGCACGTACGATCCACCAAGTTTTCTCGACCAAAATATTAATTTGTTTCATCGCTCTGAATTGTTATCCAATACCATTTTCTAATTTGTGCTACCTATTCACAAATTATCCAAAAGTCATCTTATTCGAAACCTTCGAATTCACGACCAACTAAGCATTACTCATTATAAGGCTTTGTGCGATCATATCCCTTGCTAACATACTCGTTGCTACCCGTAAATCCTTAATTTTGTTCGAACAATTTCCAAGACTGTCCATATACCACTCAGGGTTCGAGCCACTCGACTAATCGTCGAAACTCGTTCTTATTCCTTTTCGAGGCTATCGCATACAATATACTCTAAGCGTAACGTATTCTCGTCCGAGCGATATTTAATCTCACTCGCAAACTCACTCGCACCAGAAGGTCTAATTGCATATACTCAGTACAACTTAGCCAAAAGGCTGTGTGCATAGCCATCCCGTTCGGACTATACTCTTGTCTCGCATACCCATTCGCTAGTGTCAGCGTAAGGATATTCAGGTATGCACAATATTTGCTAATTTTAGCATGGGTTCCTTTCAACTCAAATCCGACACAATTCGGCACAAAGGCCTTCGTATATCGATCATGTTCAATCGAATACTTGTACGAGAATTTAAAAATATTAGACTTATTGTATGGAACATCCCAAGGGACAATAAGAGAGAGAGAGAGAGAGAGAGAGCATACACTTCTTTTATCCATGATCGAGCATTCAAAACTGAGAGAATCAACATGAAGTCCAAGGACGTAAAGCCGTGCTCTGTTACCAATCTGTCATGCCACTCACCTGGAGGAGCTATCGTCCTTGCTTTGGCATGATGTCGCATGAGCCTAGGTTACACTCATGTAAGGCTAAGTCCAGAAATGGCCAATTGAAGCTAGGCCACAAAGTCGCACAGAGTGTCCCCATTTACAGCAGAAAGTTAAAGAACATAAGTTGAAACAAATTCAAGCTCTTTATTGATATTCAAGAAGTATTAAAATCGATGTTAGGCTGAGATTACAATTCGCACAAGCTTTCTCTTCGAAAACATAAAAGACATGCCAAGCGGCTCACAATATGGAATGATACATGACGATATTCCGATACATTATGTCCTATATATGGCGCTTCAGCTCCTTGCAACGCTCCAAGGCTACAGAGTTAGCTCCATGCCTTAGCACGTTCGAAGGAAGATTTCGTACCTAATGAGGTTCTCTCGCACCCTGCAAGCAATCTGGGTGGGTATCAGTACATTGAATGCATTGGTGGGGAGGCTAGCTCGCCCGCTCGCTATCATTACCAAACACGTTCAATTTACTTTCGTACACCATCTATTAGTTGATTGTCTTTCTCTCTTGCCTTAGGATTATCTTTATGGCATATATTTTAAAATCTATCTCGTGTCATAGATATCAAGTTTCACATAGAAATAACATGCACAACTTACCATACTTACTATACGATCTTCCATGTTCAAGATAAACCAAATTAGCCAACATATGATACGTAAATACTTGACGGATTTGCATAAGGAAATACGAGTATCATCAGCATATTTTTGCCTCGGATGAACGAATTACTCAAGTTCTTTTTATGTGTTATACTCAAGTTTCATTCAGTTACTCAGTTGTTCAGCTTACTCAGATTACTTATTTCAATGCAAGGACTCGCACGTGGATTGCCACCAATGAGCCCACTTAATCTATATGCATCTGTCGCTGACAATACAAGCCATTTGGACTACCTGAACGTGGTATTCATAGTATCTATCAGACGGTGATGGGTGGTACACCTTGATAGGCTACTCATACTGACATTATGTCGCTTGAGTGACCGAGCCCATACACAAGTCATCCGTAAGCCGTGATTCTTTCCTAGGCCGGTACGATCCCTGGTTACCCAGCTTCTGATCGCCCGAGGAATCCTTTATCGACACCCTTCGTGCACGAGTTGTCCGTGACTATTTCGTATTCTCTTTTTATTTATTTAACATATCGGCTCTCTAAGCCATAACAGATTATCGACTAGGTTAGCGGTAGCATCCGTACAGCACGAGTAGCGAGCCCCGTTGTATGTCCCCATCATACCTGTCGCTAATCATCTTTTTCTTCCTTTCATTCATTCATTCATTCATTCATTCGTTCATTCATTCATTTTTTCTTTCTTTCTTTCATTGCATTCATTCCTTTGTTATCATTATGCGGCTCCCGATACGGGAACTGCCTTGGCAACCTACGGTCCCGAAGCCTTTCTATGTTTCCATTACTCGGCTCAGAATGACTATTTCGATAGTCTTCCTGCCTTAATTCAGTAGACCATTCACTATTTCTTGCCTCAAGTTGTGTTACTATCTTAGTGACAAATATTTCAAACATACATGTGCGCATAGGGTACTTGAAACGTAAGCTGTGCCTTGGCACGAGCGCGGAGTGTTTTGCGAGGGTTCAAGCAAATTCCTAAGTTCAGTTCCATGTTCTACACAAGCATAAAAAATAAGATTATTCCCTTAGCTAGATGCGTTGAGTTCTCTTATTAGCATGCAGGGGGTTATCACCTAATAATATAGCAATATTGCTCATATTATTATGTGTCTAGGCTAAGCAAAGACAGGTTCATCGGAGCCACATACCTTAGCGATGATCGTATCGGCCGAGCGAAACTCCGAGCGTGCCTTTGAAAGTCTAAGTCTGGATCCTTCTAAGGGCCGAGCCCATTGCCTTTGCCTTATTGGTTTTGCGGACATCATTACAAATAAGGCAAAATGTTGACCTCTTATAATTCAGCGTAAATTTATAGCCTGCGCATAAAACCAACTAAAATCAGTATTCGATCGAATCGGACTTGTGCATTGCATCGATTTGATTTCTTAGAATCTTCGAACCGACTCAATGCTTTCTCTTGGGCCAACTTAATACTTGTATTAATCTTACTCGATGCATTCCTCGGATCAACGTAACTCTTCGAGTCAACGACTCATTTGAGTCATTGCACTTGCCATTTGAATCGACATTCCGTTAGGGCGGAGTGGGTTATTACACTTGACAACAAGTTCCCAAACTTGATTCTGTTTAAATTGGTTTAATTCATCTTACATAGCATCTAGCCAATAGTAGTTACCACTACATGCTTCTTCAATAGTTTTACGTTCCAGCTGTGAAATAAATGCAACACAAGAGGCTATATCTCTGGTAAAGGAACGACTACTTATACCCTAGGTGATCTCACCTATTACCAGGTCCTTGGGGTGGTCAGTCATGAATTTTATTCTTCTTGGCAGACTTTTAAGGTAGCTGGTTCTGTACGTAGATGCCTTGCTTGGTGTACTGATATGTTCATCATAATTGTCGTTGATCGTCTGTGGGTTTAATTCGTAGAAGGTTACATTCTTTGATTATTTGATGATCATTGACTTCATGCTGAAGACTCGGTACCCTTTGTTTTTGGCCGTATAACCTAAAAAGATACCTATGTTGGCATTTTCGTCAAATTTACCCAAATTATCTTTAGTATTAAAAATAAAATATTTACAACCAAAGACTTTGAAATAAGAAACTGTGGGTGTTCTATCAAACCATAACTCATAGGAAGTCTTCTTCGATTTAGGTCGAATTAGAACCTTATTGAGAACATAGAAGGCTGTATTGACAGCTTCTGTCCAGAAATATTTGGGTAAACTAAACTGGTTCAACATTACTCTAGTCATTTTAGATAGAGTTCTGTTCTTAAGTTCCATAACTCTATTTTGTTGTGGAATCCTGGGGCAGGAGAACTCATACAAATATTCGTGTGTGTCACAGAAATGCTCAAACTCTGCATTCTCAAATTCGATGCCATGATCACTTTGAATACGAGTAATCATGAATCCTTTCTCATTTTGAACTTTTTTGCAAAATATGACAAATTCAGATAATGTATCATTCTTGTGTACGAGAAAATATACCCACATGTATCTAGAAAAATCATCTACTATTACAAAATCATATAATTTACCACCTAGGCTAGCAATTCTACTATGCCCAAATAAATCCATATGCAGTACTTGTAGAGGTCTAGTGGTACTTACAGCAATTTCAGACTTAAATGTGGATCAGATAGCTTTGTTCTTTTCACATTCGCTGCATACCGTATCATTCTTGAAGATGGTGTCCGGTAAGCCTTATACCAATTTCTTCGTGGTTAGTCTTGAAATTGTGTCTATGTTTGCATATCTGAGTCTCATGTGCCATAGTTGACTCTCATCGTTCTTAGAGAGTAAGCATCTACCTGCATTGTTAGCATCTTCCAACAAATAAAAAATATATATGTTGTCTTCCTTAATACCTTCAAAGATAATACTACAAGTTGAGCTATCAACTATAGTACATTTGTCTTTGACAAAGTTAATATCATAATCGTGGTAAGCTAAATGGCTTATGCTGAGTATGTTATGTTTAACTCAGTTACTAGACATACATCTTTAATCATAGGGTAGGGAGCCTTACCAATGTTGCTGATACCTACTATATATCCTTTTAAGTTGTTACTGAAGGAGACGTATCCTTCTTTCTTCTTCGACAATATTGCGAATAGAGAAGCATCACCGGTCATGTGCCATAAGCAACCGCTGTCGAGGATCCACTTGCTCCTAGCATAAGTAGGGTGTTCCACCTACAAAGGAATTTACAGATGAAACTTTTGGTACCCATTTCTTGTAGGGTCTGGATATGTTAGTCTTTGGTATTCATGCACAGACATTTAAATCAACTAATTTTCTTACTATACATACAGGTAAAATATGACCAATGGTACCACAATAATGACATCTAGCATGCTGAATGTTAGGTACAGTGTGTTATGCATGATTGGTAGGTCGTGGTATTCTAGTTGGATACTTGTAGTATAATGCATGTCGGTTAGTCTTCTTGGACAAAGGTTTGGCTATGTTTGGTCTGACAGTATTGGGTTTAATAGTATTGGTTTTGACCGTGTTCCGATGTTTCGGTAGTTGACACGTGTTAGGGTTGGAAGTAACAACTATAGGCTGTTTTTCTAACCTAATTTCTAACTTTTTGGAGATGTCATAAATAGTGTTATAGTCAGGTGTGAGTGCATCAATTCTGACTAGTGCACAGTGATGGCTCTTCTTCTCTTCGAGTAAATCTTCCTCAAGTTTAGCAATGGTCTTGTTTTTTTCTTCGAATAAACGTGTAGTCTCGTGTAGTTGTAGTTTGATAGAAGAAAGCTCACCAGTCTCACTAGGGTTTTTATTTTTTTTAACCTCAGCTAGTAAGTATGTAAGTCTTCCTATTTCACCTTTGCACTCTTTGAATACCTTCTTAAAGTTTTGGTATTTGTCAAGCAATTTTCTGTGGTCATCTAAGAGGTCACTAAAAGCTTCACCTAACTGGTCAAAGGTAAAATTATCATATGTATCAAACATCGGGTTTGAGTTTACCTGATCAAATGTCTTCAAGCATACATTTGCAGCATCGTCTGATTGTCCATCTTCTGAAATACTGGCTTTGCTTTCATGCCAAATTCTTGTGTTGGCATATCTTCTGGAAGTAGATTTCTTCAAGTAACTCTTTTCATAATTGTTGCCTTTTCTAGCTGATGATGATATCGTCGAACAGTTCTTCTTGATGTGTCCTTTCTTCTTGCAACTGAAGCAGATTGGATCTTCTTTATTTTTATTGTTGTTGCTGTTGTGTTCCTTCGTTCTTCGGTTGAATCTCATGAACTTCTTGAACTTCTTCACTAGGAGGGCTTGATCCTCAGTATCAGAGTGGCATCTTCTTTGACAGTTCTTCATTGTTGATCTTTGAAGGCGACTGATTTTTCCTTCGATGCGGCATCTTCGATGTCTCGAAGTTCCAACTCGTAAGTGAGTAGTTTTCCCATAAATGTATCAAGAGACATGGTAGTAAGGTCGTTTCCTTCAACGATCACTGTAGCCTTTGGAATCCAGTTCTTTGTGAGAGCTCGCAGCACCTTGCAAATATTCTCATAGTTATTGTATTCCTTGCCTAGGGAGGACAAATGATTTACAATATCCAGAAATCTTGCGAACATTTGTGTAATAGACTCGTTCGGCTTCATCTTGAACGCCTCAAACTCTTGAGTAAGTCTACTGATCTTGAACTCCTTGACTTACGTCGGGCCTACATGAGTGACTTCGAGAAGTTTCTATACATCATGAGATGTTGCAGGTAGACACCCTATTGAATTCAGTCATGTCTAAAGCACAAAATAAAGCATTAACAGCACATGTGTCAAGACTGGCTTCTTTCTTCTCAGAATCAGTATACTTGTCATGTGCTTTCTCAACAAAATTTTCATCAATAAGAACACGTGGAGGCTTCTTATAGCTGTCAACTACAATTAACCATAAGTCAAAATCTAATTTTTTTTTAAAAGAAACTCATGTGTTTTCCAGTAAGTATAGTTGGTACCATCAAACAATGGGGGTCTGCTTGTGTAGAGGCCTAAAATGTATGCCTAATACCCTGCTCCACTCATAGGAAGCGCCAACATGTAAATCATCAAGTGGCGCTAGCCATCAGATGATGCCAGACATCATATGGCGCCAACCATCAAGTGGCGCTTCTTGCCACGTGGCTATCTTCTCAAAGAAGCTGAATAGTTATCATCATGACTGATAGCACATCAGTCGAGGAAAATTCATTCGAATCTCGAGTGCGTGGCGCTCAAGGAGATTTTGTCAGATATGTCAGATCCGTCATTAATGGCAAACAACTATCTAGCGCCATCTGCAGTTAGCGTAGGATGATCATTAGCATCATTGATTAAACAGTGAAGTACTAAATAAACAGTTAGTGCCTTGCGCTACTCAACAGTTAGCGCCTAGCGCTACTCAGCAATTGCCACCACTTGATCAAATCTTCCTGAAGCAGTTAGATTACATGGCACACATGCCACTAATCTCGAAGAACGTGAAGGTGACACTGCCCATGACCAAGCACATATCAATCACAACATGCCACACGTCCAAGCAGTTAAACTAACCGTTCGCGCCAAAGGAAGGGTGGTGCGCCACTGGTTGTCTGCGCCAATCAGAATAACTACTTAACAGTTATTTCAGAACTCTATAAATATAGTTTCAAATCACTTGTAAAGCATCACTAATGATCATAATCTCCTGAGCACTTGCTGCAGCATTCTCCAAAGGCTTTGTTCTTCAACATCGTATCATCCAAAGGATAAAGTGATCGTCTGTTGATCAGATTCCTATAGTTGTACTTCTCCAGAATTTAATTATACTATTGTACTTTTCTTTTCTTTGTTTGTATCAAAACTTTTTTTTTGTTTTTACAAACAAAATGGCGACTGCTAGGGACGTATCGTGACCCGCACCCAGTATAGGGGCACGAGTGCGTAACAGCGCCCAGCCTACGTCGCAGAATCAACGGTAGAACGCTATTCTAGGTCACTAACTAACAACTCATGCAATAATAATATGTACCTGTCATAGATCTCAATTTCGAACGGAGGACAAGTATAAAGATACAGTAATACTCAATCACAGTCTAAGTACGATAAGATATCACATAAGTCTAAATAACTATATTAAACTCAACAACAATAACTAAAATAATATTCGAAACAAAACTCAAATACAATGTCAAACTCTCTACTTATTAACATTAACTAATACTCAAGGATATTAATGTATGGGCACACATAGATACACACACACACATATATATATATATATATATATATATATACATATATATATATATATATATACATATATATATATATATATATATATATATATATATATATATATACACAACTTACCCTTTTCACTTCATTCCCCTCATCATTTGACACAGATGAGTATCACAGTGTCATCATCACTCTTGACACTCCTGAAATCCTTCTAATACACCCACACACATACACAACCTCATGATACAATCAATACTCTATCTCAAAAATCCGAATTTCATCTAGCCCTCTTGCTATAATGACTTTCTATTATACATTAAAGGACTGCTGCCACACCATGGCTAAACCCAATGATTACTAACCTCTGAACTAACTCCCAGGTCTAACTCTCCACCACAGAACTAATGGCCTGTTCATAGGCCAAGGCCAATTTCTAGTGGCTAAAATCTGATCATACCACTGAACCTATATAGATACCTGAACTATCATGTTCAGATATCAATTGATCAAGGTGAATATTTGGGTTGAGTATAGGACAGATGTATAAATCTAGGTATGGAGGAATGCAGTGGTCAACTTAATCAGAGATGGATTTCCTGATTATGGGACTGAGCTAACAAGAACAGGGGTCTGCATTAGGGAAGGGAATATATCTATACAATTCCTGATATTCAAAATCCTTATGAGGACAACCAATTGGGGGCAGTGTTATGATGCAGAACACTAAAGTACAGGTGATGGAATGAAGGATGCAATGAGGGGGTGTACAGGACAGTGTTTATATGTGCAGTGGTCTAATGCAATTGGTTAATATGCAGGACATTAGAAGATAGCAGGACAACCAATATAAGGACTGGACATGTGGCAATTGCAATATCTGATGGTCAAGACAGAAGATGCAGAACAATACAAGATATCAGATATTGGTCTGATACCAAGATAGTGAACTGAACCTTGTATGGACTGAATCATGAAGTTAAACATGGATTGAATTCAAATGGGTTTAGGTATGATAATTTATACAAGGACTGAACTAAATGGACATGCAGTACATTCAAGAGGGATAGGCAGGATAGCATGTAAATGATGCTCGACTGAACAAGAACAAGTGGACAGTGGCAAATCTGAGTTTAAATGATTGATACCCAAAAGAAGACTGAACAAGGTTTAAATCTAAACATGGCAGGCAATGTGAATGTGTCAAATGAAGTATAGGTGTCACGTGATTGTGTAAAGAGTGTGCAGTGAAGTGAGAGTAAAGTGTTCACAGCAAAGGAGCTCTCGACAGCACAGATTAAAATCTGTGGATCGTGCCATGGCTTGAAATAGCCATGGCTCGAAGCCCAAAGTCCATCGTCGGTGGTCAGTCATCTACCCTAGCGGTAGGAGTAAATAGGAGGTGAAATAACCCAGTGAAGGTCGAGATCCAAACCCCTAGTAGCAGGGGATATATGAATAGTGCACTATAACCCAGTCGAGTGTCCCTATGACCAAAATTACCCAATAAAGCCCATCAATTTCAACTCAGTCAAGAACATATGTAATCTACAGATCATTAGCTACCCAAATATATAACTAATTCAGAAATTAGAAAACAAAACATCCTATGGAGCATTTCGTCGAACACTTGAGATACCTATCTGATACTCTTCCAATACGCACATCAAATGAATCTAATTTTGAGCCAAACTTTACCTAATGATGTAGGGTACCTAGATGAATGCATCTATGGTGAGAAAATATAAATTTGATAGGTTTAGAGGCTCTTACCAATTGGGAGTTAGAATCCCAATGAAACTTCCTAGATCTAGATTTCCACCAAGCTCCAATGGCCAAATTGCTCCACAAGCCTTCCTACTAGCCAATAGAGGCCGCCTCTCTCCAAGGGGAAGAGAATGCAATTGGTTTGGTGGAATTTGGACTTGATTTGATGAAAGGGGGCAAATTTGGGAAAGAACACAAATTAGGGTTAGGGTTTCAATCTAAGGGGAAAACAGGGGCTAATGTTTACTTAAATAGGCAAAGGGATGCTAGTCTTGACTGGCCATGGGCTGCCCTAGGGTTAGGGTTTGGTGAAATTGGCTAAAAGGCCTTCCTAACATGTAATTTAAGGCCCCTTATAGGAAAGGTCCAAAGTGACTTGAGGTTTAAGCTAATTAATAGGTTCTAAATGATATGCTAGCTAGATTAGAGTCTAACTTAAGTTGTCTAACCTTTCTAACAAGTTTCTTTGGTCATGGCTAACATCTACACAATGTAGTTCTAAGGTTTCCCTTAACAAGACACTAATACAATTCATCAATTTAATAATAATAAAATAATCAAAAAAATTACTAATTACCAAAATACCCTTGCTCCAGAAAGTGGTGGTGACAAATCTATCTCCCTTAGAAAAATTTTATGCTCGAAATTTAAGATGGTCGTACTCCTTCTAGGTCAAACCCCCAACAATCAAGGTCAAGAAAATTCTATCTAATAACATGCAAATCGTGGTCCTACTGGTCGTGATTTCTCAGTCTCGAACATGGTCACTATACTATCTAGCACAGTACAAAATATCCTGACAGGTACTAATGGAATCACACAATACGATAGGGAAAGAAGGATAGGAAAGACATACCTGCTAACACGTCACCCGCAGCGTCGGTCTCCACGACCGTCAGCGCAAAAGCCCCACCCCTCTGGTGCTGGACATGGTGCTGCGCCACAGGTGGCCTAGCTCCCTCTCTACTTCAAGATACTTAGGTGATGTCCACACTGATATCTCCCTCCACTATACTAGGGTACCATCTATAGGGTATCTATTCTGAAAGCTGATAACCATACCCGTCTATTCAGAAATAACTGAGGCAACCTAGCCCATAATATTTATCTTGGTATAAAAACAAGTCAATAATGAACACCAAGAATCAAATTCAACAACGAACAAGAAAAGTAAACAGAAATTGTTGGAATAGAATTTCAAGGTAGTTTATAATGAGATTCTCAAGGGTCGTCCTAGGAATCTTCTCAGGTAGTCCTAACATTGATTGAGTATTCTCTCCTCTAAAGTCTATTCCTTATCTCCTATCCCAGGCGTGTAGCAGTACAACTAATCGGCGCACTACCACGACATCGTACTCATGCGAATCTCGACCTGCATGGCCGCCACTAAAAATGTTTCACGACTCTATATGCGTACCTCGACTTGCCCACTCCTCATGGTCGGCGGCAGTCAGGCCAGAGCCAAGATTTACCCACTCTGCATATTTCAAGAACAAAGCAGGGTAAATTGGAAATGACTCAGACCGACAGTCAGGTGGCGCACAACTCTGATATGTGTACTACCTCAACCAGTACAGGGAAATATCCAGCACACAGCAAGTACCATTTGTGTCCCTTCTCACCTATGCTAATGAAATCAGTACTTCTCTGTACAAATAGGGAACAAGGCACCTCAATAATCAGAATCATGTTCCTAATATCATTAAGGAATATGTACCTCCGACTTTCTCTTATCCATTTACTGTACTCGATCTTCGCGAACTTCTTATACATAACCGAAAGATCACAAGATCGTCTCGTCCATCTGTAACTCCACCTCCACCTCAGGAGCATCATTGTAATTATCATCATGAAGTAGTGATCAAATGTTGCTGCCAGTCAGCTAAATAGTCTGTCTTCGACTGTTTGAATTACGTTCGGACTCCTGAACTTGTGATGGTGGATGAAGATGAATTGATGTATGCTTCAGTCAACATGACATCTCGAAGCACTGGGGGTGGAAAACGTCCAAGACGTAATGCAGCCCATAATCCTAGCCAATAATACCATGATCGGATCTGTGACTCCAGTGTAGGTGTCTACCAACATACCAGATCAAGAAGCTGAGAAACAATCGGTCAAAGGAATCTTTCTTCCGAAAGAAAAACAATCGGTTAAAGAAATCTTCCTTTCGACCAAGAAACAATCGGTCAAAAGAATCTTCTAGAGTCTGACCAGGAATTCCTCAATCAAGGGAGCCTTCCTGATCTTCATCCTGGGGATGGTTCTTTACATGAGTTTGATGCCGATAATGAGGCCTCTGAATAGACCATCTTTTCCACAAGCTCCTCTTCGGTGGCCAGAGAAGTGACTTCCTATATCATTAATGAGGAGCAAGATGTATCCAGTTCAAACAGTCAGGAGTAGAGGATCGCTGCTCTGGAGGACAGTCTACAAAACATGGCCGAAATGATGGCAAGCATGCATGCGGTGATCGTGGCACAACACGTTGTTCCACCGGTTGCGAATCCGATTCCAACCCAAGAACATATTACAGCATCAACCCCTGCCAACACTGGTCTGGGGGTATAACCTCCTCACAATGCCACAATGCCGGCTCTAAGTCATTCTGGTGCTGGGTTGGTGCTTATCACACAGTCCCGCCTCCTAACGCATCGAACCAATCTACTGCTCCCCAAGCATTAGGGGATACCATTGAAGCGGTAAAGCTTCTGTGCAATCAGTTTGAAACTTTCAAGTAGAAGGACGGTCTGCAGAAGTTAGGGATTAAACAACCCTATCCC
The DNA here is from genome assembly GCA_029216955.1 of Iris pallida. Taxonomy (NCBI): domain Eukaryota; kingdom Viridiplantae; phylum Streptophyta; class Magnoliopsida; order Asparagales; family Iridaceae; genus Iris; species Iris pallida. The sequence continues at coordinate 2,310,555 of JANAVB010013597.1, read as the reverse complement.
ATAGAGTGGAAGGAGGTTCCGTTTCTACCTAAATACAAGCCACCGACCATCATGTTGTTTGACAACAGTTCATCACCAAGTCAGTACCTCAATCATTTCAAGGTGATGACTGATCAGCTCCAGCCAAACGATGCTCTACTCACTAGAGGATTTATTGGGTGTCTGGCGGGTGCAGCCTACGACTAGTATCGCAGTCTGCCAGATGGTTGCATAACCTCCTTGCAGGATTTAAACAAATATTCCTAGAATGCTTCTATGAAGGAACAAATGACATGACTATGTCGGCTCTCATCAAAATCAAGCAACGGCCTAATAAAATTGCTGAATGTTTCATTGAGCACTTTCGTCGATAGGTACTCAAAATGCCTCTGGGTACTCCAGATGCACTGACTATAGATACTTGCAAATCAAACTTGTTACCTATAGTCAGCACGTGGACTCGACCCATACAATTTCAAGATTGGGCCTCCTTCATAGTAAGTGCTAGGACAGCCGAAAACAGTGCTGACAAGTTCAAACAACTAGGCATCCAGATGCCTAATCTTGACATAGATGAACATCCTAATAGCGGTGGTCGTTAGAACAACTACAAGAATAAGGAAGCTTTAGCCATCAATGTAAAAGGCAAAGAAGCTTTGGCTGTCAACGTGGGTCAATCAACACCTACTACGACTGTAAAACCCCTAAATTTTTGAATTTTTTTATTATTAAAAAGACTTAAAGAAATGATTTTTTTTGTAATTTATGATTTTTATTAATTATTAAAAATGACTTGAGCCATTATTGATTTTTGGAGCACAAGACCATGAATTATGGCACGAAAGATGTAGCAGTGTGCCTTGACTAGTGTACTAGCCATGCTGGGGGAAGCCTAGCCATAGTGAAGACCGAACTAGAAAAACCATGCCAAGTTGCGACTTAACCTCCACCGATAAATAAATTATTTATTAATTTAATTTTTGACTTTTATGTGACCCGGTTTGACCAATCCAGCCCGAACTGGGCTCGGACCGAACCTAAGCCCATGTAAGCATGTAGTGTGACCAAATGTGGCTATGTAGGCATATTTTATGTATGTACAAAATTTTCCGAAATTTCATGTACAAATTCTAATTATTTGATTATTGGTACAAAAATTGGTATTTTATTATTTAAATAATGTTCCCAACATTTGTAAAATTTTTGGACCCGGATAAGAGGTATAATATATGTCCACCCAAAAATTATTATTAGATTATTTTATTACTTTAATTTGTTATTAATGTATTTTGAGAATTAATTCTTTATTTAGTTAATGGTGATCTTCTTGCCATTAAAATATATAGATACGTAAATATATTTAAATGTATTATATATATATATGCTCAAATATATTAAATAATTGGATAGTTGACTTTTAAATGGTATTTGGATTTTAAATATATTTTTTGGTGTATATATATATATATATATATATATATATATATATTTATATATATATATATATATATATATATATATATATATATATATATATATATATATATATATATTGAAGTTTTAGTTAAGAAAAGAAAAGAACAACCACTTTAAGTGGTCGGCCAACAAAACCTAGCAACAGAAGCTTCATTATGGCCGTCCCCCTTTTAGCTCATGGTGCTAAACCAAGCACATCATTATATTATAGGTTGGTCGACCCTATTATAAATCTAACAATATTTTTGTGTGTAAACCCAAGTTTTAAACCCTAACCCCTTCTCATCTAACTCCTCCTTCCTTCCCCTCCTCTCTCCTCCATCCTCCTCCCCCCTCCTCAGTGAGCGTGCCAGCCACAGCAGCCGCCCACGACAGCGAAAAGCAACGACAACAACAAACACCCACAACAACGACAGAATTTAACACCGAGGTATCCGACTTCTCCAATTGATTTCTCCTTCATTTTGAATCCATTTTTAATTCCGTCAATTCATGTAGAAAGCCCACATGACCCTCTATCATCCCCTTTAAATAGATTTATTTATTCTGCAATAAATTTTATGTTTAATTAAATGTAAAATACCAAAAAATTAGTTTTTATAAACCTTAAAATCCCGTACAACGTGCGTCCCGCCAATCCGGACGACGTGGTCACAAACCGAAAGTACCGAAAGGTCCATATCAGCTTTTTTGATGTGCGGGAATTGATGGAGTTCAAATTGGTTGCGTGTGCGCGACGAATTTGATCCGTATCCGTCGAATTTTTCTGTATCGGGCTTTTTCGAAATTTTCTAATTACTTTGTGCACACTCATCAAATCGCGACGAAACTTGCGTCAATGGACTCAAAATATTTTTTGGTCCTGTATGCCAAGTTTGGTCAGATTCTGAAACCGTTGACCGGGACGCCATTTTGGCTGGCCCACAATCCCACTCAACGGGCAATTTTGTGCACGGCTCTTCGGAATCTAAAATTGGACATATCGTTGAGTTCGTATCAGAAAAATAATTTTGTAGACATGTAGTTTGATGACTTTAGAGACCGTAGGTTCTGGCACGCTTTTCAGTACAAAATGGGTCCAACGACGGACATCGTTTTGATCCAAAATTATGATTTTGCCCCTGTTCCAGAATTTAACTTTTGAACAGGCATTTTCTAGGTATATCTTTTTATCCTGAGAACATTTTTTATATTTGTTTCAGCATCCGGAGCTGTTCGTGGATTTTGACTTTTCTTGCTGATATTGGGATTCGTGGATTTGCCACTTTCGCTCCACCAGGCAAGATACCTTGTCAACTTGTACTTATATTTGATTCATGATATTTTATATGTTGCTAGTGTTTTACATTAGTAAGAGTGTGTCCAAGTATGACTTGGGTGCCATCGATATGTATATCGATGTTTGTGTGTGTGCGTGTGTGTGTGTGTGGACCATATGTGGTAGCTGACTTTTTCGATGTATTGAAGTTATGCTTCATAACTTCTTTAACCTGTTGACACGTCTCATACACGACACAAGAGTGAGGATCATGGAGTTGGCACGAACCTAGGTATTCGACTTGCTATCGATACGGGTGGTTCGTATGTCGGTTCATTTATGGATTAGCAGAGTCTAGATAGCGACTTGCATAAAGATATGGATCGCCAAGCCATAGATATGACTTGTGTGATACATAGGAGGGGAAAACTACTGGAACGTATGAGCTAGCCCACAGCCTTCTAGTTGCCCGGTTATGGGTTCATGGTTTCCCTATGATGGGTGTATTGCTAGAGGATATATCCTTTGCACGGCCCTGACCACGCGTCAGATACGGTCAGGAGGTATGCTAGTGATGTAAAGTATGGAATAGGGGATATATCCATTGCACGGCCCTGACCACGCGTCAGATACGGTCAGAGACGTATACTAGTTCATACGAAAGCCTCTAGTGGATGCTATGCTTTATTCCTACCCACTTATACGTTCCAGTATAGTTTTCGACTTACATTACACCTGGATGGTTAGGTTCCATTGTGTTGGAGCATGGGAGTTTTCCCTTGTCATGTTTCATTTACAGTTTATTATGGTATTATTTTTATGTATCTTGTTACGTCCCTCTGAGGACCTGGTGATCTCTCCAGTTGTGTGCTTTCATGATTTATTGCAGGTGTTCAAGCCAAGATTGTGGTCTTCTTCATTCCTTCAAAGATGATCGCTCTTGGTTCATCTTGATATTTATTATGGATTATTTTCTTGTATACTTTCTTCCATTTTGATAGTTGGTAGTGGACTTTCAACGATTGTACCATAAATATTCAACTTGATTTTATATTATTGTTCTTTTCATTGTGGATAAGATTTAGTTTGTCTTGGATTACTGCATTTTACAGCTTATGTATACATACAAGGTTTTCATATATTGGAGTGTGCTTCGTATGTATGCAGCTGGCATGATTACGTTACTAGTCCTTATATTTTGGGACTGGGGCGTTACATGTTTTTGTGGTGGCCCATGCAGGTCTATTTGTCACTTCGGTTATGTAACTGTACCGATGTGTGTCTGCAATATAGGATTAGAGTCTAGGAATCTCATCCACGTACTTGATCACCACCTTTGATTTCTAAATTCCGAACTCTCGTTGCCTCCCTTGATTTTTGCATCTTGCTTGAACTCTTTCTACCTACACCTTATCATCTGGTGCTTAAACTTGGTTAGAAAGATGACTACACTATTATATATTTATTGGTCAACCATATGGCTAGAAGGATTACATTGGCAATTGGAATACAAGGAGACTTTAACTAAGTTGTAAGGTTATTTTTCTAAAAGGATGATTTAATGATTAGTAGGTTATTACCAAAGAAAGTTTTAGTCTTGAGATTTCTAAGTAGTAATTACCAGAGAATTGATAGAATTTTATTTTGGTACTGGAGAAAAATAGTTAGAATCTCCATAAAAATTGATTTAAGAAAATTTATGTGAATTTTGGTTTGATATTCATAAGTTATTGGATTATGGTTATACATCTTTGAGCGGATAAAAACTTGGGTTGGAAATGATCTTAAGATTGTAAAAGTGGCAGTATAAACTATGTAAATTGAGTCGTACAAGTTACGATTAATATGTTAATAAAATTTTAAATTTTTAAGTGGAAGTAATGATACAAAAATTTTGGGTTAAAATATTTGGAAGGTATGAAAACAATTCTTGAGGAAAAGTTTCAATTTTGAAATCATGTCCTTTGATTGAAGATTTAGAAATGTATTTAGATTTTGGGTTTAAAAAGTTGTGATTATGTTTGCATGACTTAGAAGTAGATGTTATGGTTGGTGAGTGCGTTAAAATATTGAGCTGTAAATTTTAGATTTGCTCGTGATATGCTAAGGGTTATCTTGAGGATTATTTGAGAAAATTTTTGGAGCTTTAAAGTTATGAAGTGATATAGAAATTTTATGGATTCATGATTTATGAACTGTCGAGTTTAAAAGTTGGAGGGAAAATGTTAAATTTTGAAAAAGTTAGTAGTAACGTGATAAAATTTTACTTTGAGATTTATGAAAGAGAATAGATTTTTGTCATGGTTAAATTTAACGGCTTGGAGTGAATACAAAATTATGGTAGTTTATTTTTGAGAACTTTATTAAGAATCTTTTTGGAGGAAGCTTGAGTTAAAATTTTAAATAGTAGGCTACTAAGATAGCCCTAATAAGTTGGAAGTATTCTGTACTAAATGCCACGTCACTCATGACCATGATAGTAGTATATACACAAGTGTTGTTAGTCATCTACCAAACTATGCGACTGTATCTCAATCTTAACTTACTCAACTTTCCCCCGAATCTCGATCTTTTATGGTGACCTTCTAACCCAATTGCAATTTGAATAATGATTTAATTGTTCCTTAACTGTATTCATCTAGGAGACTATATTCCCTCTGGAACTGTGTTCCTAAATTATTTTACTGGATTTTTAATTAATTTTATTGCATGCTTTAACTTGATCTTCTTGATTTTTTTGTGCATTAATTATCACCTCATGAACTCCCACTTTCTATTTTAGATATTTTGGCATCCCTTACCATGACTTTGATATTTGGAGCACAACACTAGACTTTTTCTTCCAACAAATTTCATATATAAGACCTAGACGAGTCTACCTTCATGTAGATATATCATGTCCTACTAAAACACGTCCCCTTGTACTCTATTTTCTTGCTATGACTTTCTGTTCAAAATGGCCAAACTATAACCTCCACCATGACACCAAAATGCTTTCTGACTTCAATTAGAGGTCCAACCTTGACTCAATTCTTTCGACCCGATATGTGATTGTGTTCCACTTAATTTCTTAAATGCTTAACTTTGTACTTCATCTAGATTGCTTGACCCATGGTCCCGTCACATTATTAGTTTAACTCTTGTAAGTTGGGTAGAATACCTCACCACTTAACAAATCCTTGTCCTTATGAATCTTGTTGATGAATTCACTTAGACTATAAATTTAGAGGCCCTTACCTTATCTAGTCTACCAAGCCATAAATGAAGAAACACTATGACAACTGTATAGGCCCATATTTCGGGCAAGTCTTGATTTTAAAAGATCTTGGACTAATTAAATTCCTTCACCACTACCTCCCTAACTTATATTTCAACAATCTGATGCTGCTAAATTAAGCCTTAGTTTTACAAGCTTATCCTTTCGAGCTTGATCATGATATATTTTATTGGGTGCATCCACTAACATATTATCTAATCAGAACCGGTGCGTGATGGTCTGATCAACCATATTGCACTTTGGTTTGCTTTTCGCATACTATTCGACGCGGATGGAGACATAGTTAAACTTGCCATAGAGTCTTACCCGCGACAACTTTGACAATTCTCTTTCGAATTATTTTCGTCGTCTATGAACCTCGTATTTCGTACTCGATAGCATCGTCTTTGAAACTCTTTATTGTTGTTGTATCACCTTTGGTTGTCCTATCAAGTTATTTATACACAAATGTAGATAGCCTATATTCTCGCCTTTAACTACTCCTCATTCCCTCAACCCCATCTACCATATCCTTAAATTTCGAGGACAAAACTCTTGTAAGTTGGGTAGGATGTTAAACCCCTGAATTTTTGAATTTTTTTATTATTTAAAAATACTTAAAGAAATGATTTTTTTTATAATTTATAATTTTTGTTAATTATTAAAAATGACTTTAGCCATTATTGAGTTTTGGAGCACAAGACGACCGTGAATTATGGCACGGAAGATGTATCAGTGTGCCTTGACTAGTGTACTAGCCATGCTGGGGGAAGGCTAGCCATAGTGAAGACCGAACTAGGAAAACCATGCCAAGTTGCAACTTAACCTCCACCGATAAATAAATTATTTATTAATTTAATTTTTGACTTTTATGTGACCCGGTTTGACCAATCCAGCCCGAACTGGGTCCGGACCGAACCCAAGCCCATGTAAGCATGTAGTGTGACCAAATGTGGCTATACAGGCATATTTTATGTATGTATAAATTTTTCCTGAATTTCATGTACAAATTCTAATTATTTGATTATTGGTACAAAAATTGGTATTTTATTATTTAAATAATGTTCCCAATATTTGTAAAACTTTTGGACCCGGATAAGAGGTATAATATATGTCCACCCAAAATTTATTATTAGATTATTTTATTACTTTAATTTGTTATTAATATATTTTGAGAATTAATTCTTTATTTAGTTATTGGTAATGTTCTTGCCATTAAAAATATATAGATACGTAAATATATTTAAATGTATTATATATATATATATGCTCAAATATATTAAATAATTGGATAGTTGACTTTTAAATGGTATTTGGATTTTAAATAGATTTTTTGGCATATATATATATATATATATATATATATATATATATATATATATATATATATATATATATATATTGAAGTTTTAGTTAAGAAAAGAAAAGAACAACCACTTTAAGTGGTCGGCCAACAAAACCTAGCAACAGCAGCTTCATTATGGCTGCCCCCCTTTTAGCTCATGGTGCTAAACCAAGCACAGCACTATATTATAGGTTGGCCGACCTTATTATAAATCTAACTATATTTTTGTGTGTAAACCCAAGTTTTAAACCCTAACCCCTTCTCATCTTACTCCACCTTCCTTCCCCTCCTCTCTCCTCATCCTCTTCCCCTCTCCTCGGTGAGCGTGCCAGCCACAGCAGCCGCCTACGACAGCGGAAAGCAACGACAACAACAAACACCCACAATAACGACATAATTTAACACCGAGGTATCCGACTTCTCCAATTGATTTCTCCTTCATTTTAACTCTATTTTTAATTCCGTTAATTCGTGTAGAAAGCCGACATGACCCTCTATCATCCCCTTCAAATCGATTTATTTATTTTGCAATAAATTTCATGTTTAATTAAATGTAAAATGTCAAAAAATTAGTTTTTATAAACCTTAAAACAACGTACAACGTGCTTTCCGCCAATTCGGGCGACGTGGTCGCAAACCGAAAGCACCGAAAGGTCCGTATCGGCTTTGTGGACGTGCGAGAATTGACGGAGTTTAAATTGGTTGCATCTGCGCGACGAATTTGATCCGTATCCGTTGAATTTTTCCGTATCGGGCTTTTTCGAAATTTTCCAATTACTTTGTGCACACTCGTCAAATCGCGACGAAACTTGCGCCATTGGACTCGAAATATTTTTTGGTCCTGTATGCCAAGTTTGGTCAGATTCTGAGACCGTTGATCGGGACGCCATTTTGACGGGCCCACAATCCCACTCAACGGGCAATTTTGTGCACGGCTCATCGGAATCCAAAATTGGACATACCATTGAGTTCGTATCGAAAAAACAAATCTGTAGACATGTAGTTTGACGACTTTAGAGATCGTAGGTTCTGGCGCACTTTTCGGTGCAAAGTGGGTCTAACTACGGACATCGTTTTGATCCAAAATTATGATTTTGCCCCTGTTCCAGAATTTAACTTTTGGACAGACATTTTCTAGGTATATCTTTTATCCTGAGAACATTTTTGATTTTTGTTTCAGCATCCGGAGCTGTTCGTGGATTTTGACTTTTCTTGCTGATATTGGGATTCGTGGACTTGCCACTTTCGCTCCACCAGACAAGATACCTTGCCATCTTGTACTTATATTTGATTCATGATATTTTATATGTTGCTAGTGTTTTACATTAGTAAGCGTGTGTCCAAGTATTATTGGGTGCCATCGATATGTATATCGATGTTTGTGTGTGTGCATGTGTGTGTGGACCATATGTGGTAGCTGACTTTTTCGATGTGTTGAAGTTATGCTTCATAAATTCTTTAACCTGTTGACACGCCTCATACACGACACAAGAGTGAGGATCATAGAGTTGGCACGAACCTACGTATTCGACTTGCTACCGATACGGGTGGTTCGTGTGTCGGTTCATTTATGGATTAGTGGAGTCTAGATAGCGACTTGCATAGAGATATGGATCGCCAAGCCATGGATAAGACTTGTGTGATACATGGGCAGGAAAAACTACTGGGACGTATGAGCTAGCCCACAGCCTTCTAGTTGCCCGGTTATGGGTTCATGGTTTCCCTGTGATGGGTGTATTGCTAGAGGATATATCCATTGCACGGCCCTGACCACGCGTCAGATATGGTCAGAAGGTATGCTAGCGATGCAAAGTATGGACTAGGGGATATATCCATTACACGGCCCTGATCATGCGTCAGATACGGTCAGAGACGTATACTAGTTCATGCGAAAGCCTCTAGTGGATGCTATGCTTTATTCCTACCCACTTATACGTTCCAGTATAGTTTTTGACTTGCATTACACCTGGATGGTTAGGTTCCATTGTGTTGGAGCATGGGAGTTTTCCCTTGTCATGTTTCATTTACAGTTCATTATGGTATTGTTTTTATGTATCTTGTTACGTCCCTCTGAGGACCTGGTGATCTCTCAAGGTGTGTGCATTCATGGTTTACTGCAGGTGTTCTAGCCAAGATTGTGGTCTTCTCCATTCCTTCGAAGATGATCGCTCTTGGTTCGTCTTGATATTTTTATGGATAATTTTCTTGTATACTTTCTCTCATTTTGATAGTTAGTAGTGGACTTTATCTTCGCCCAATGATTGTACCATAAATATTCAACTTGATTTTATATTATTATTCTTTTCATTGTGGATAAGATTTAGTTTGTTTTGGATTACTGTATTTTACAACTTATGTATACATACAAGGTTTCCATATATTGGAGTGTGCTACGTATGTATGCAGCTGGCATGATTACGTTACTAGTCCTTATATTTTGGGACTGGGGCGTTACAACGACGGTACCGCCACAGAGAGCACAACGTCCAAAAGAGGAGTATTCCTTTAATGAGGATGATATCATAAGCATTTTTGATTGCTTAATCCAAAGCAATAAACTTTACTTACCCGAAGCAAAGCGGCCAGATAAAGTTGGTAAAACTGATCATCCCCAATACTGTATGTATCACAGGTTCATCGGACACCAACCAGGGCATGCTACGTGCTCAAAGGGAAGATACAAGAGCTGATTAATGCCGGCACGATCAATCTTCAGCAAGATGCGAAGATTGTTACTGCTAATGTAGTTTCTCTGCAGTTCGGCAACTTTTCTGCTAAACTTGTACAGGATGGAGTCATTCCCTTACCGAAGGCTACCCTGGAGATTGTCAATCTTCCGTCGGCACGAAGTGACGGTCTTGTTCCTTTGTCAACTGACAAAGAAGAAATCATGTGGATCCATCTTGACTTGGTTGTCGACTTTGAGACACCTGCTTCATCCTTGAAGTCCAGAAAGACAACCAAATATAAGTCATGCCACATGACTTCTATCGGTGGTCATCATCTGCCGCCTTTGAATGCTACCTTCATTTTGGCAACAAACTCATCTTCTTTTTCTGAGACAATAACATCAAAGCCAGAGCTCAATTATCCTCCAGCATTCCATCTCTATAGTCAACAGTCCCGCAAACTGATGAATAAGACGAGTTATAACCTGGAGAAAGCCCTAGGTTTGAATCATGAAAGAGGATCTCCCGTACCACTTTCCCTACGTCTCCAACATAATCAATCTCGTGTTGGCTTGGGATTCTGGACAGATTCATCTTCTTTCCAAAAGAAGTCTTCCAAAAGAAAAGATCGGACGAAGGGCTGCAACATGGTTTCCTTCACACCAGCTCCAAAAGAAGAAGCCCTGACTGGTACCAGATCCGGAAGGCTGTATCTTCGAGACTATCCAGAAAGACAAGAGGACACACCTCCAGTCTCAGATGCTTCTCTAGCGTCTTTCCCTCCAGTTGTTAATGTTCCATCGGATTTATCGTCTCCAGCGGAACCGACTCCTCCCAAACCGACGACGGCCGACAAAGAAAAACAAGCAGTTCGCTTTGATAAAATATTGAAGAAAATTCCACCTCTTGGACTTGAAAGGCCATATAACTTCGACATATTGGCTCAGTTAACCAATACTCTGGTGAGGTTATCAATCTTCGAGATTCTGCATCTCTCGAGGGAAACTCGAGAAACACTAAGTGAAGCTTTGTTATAAGCTGACGCTTGTCTAGCACTTCTCAAGAAACCATATAATAAACCTGTGGCATGCTTCCATTGTCATAGTGTGATGGAGTCGATTCCGAACATCACTTTCTCACAAGAGGATATACTTATGGAAGACAATCGACATGACCGACCTCTCTACTACACGGGATATGTTGATACAATGAAGGTTGATCGCATTCTGATTGATCCTGGGTCTGTACTCAGTATCATACCGAAGACACTACTGGATGCGCTAAAAATCTTGGTCCATAATCTCTCCATAAGAATCACTACTATACTGGGATTTAATTTTAAAAGGAGCGAACCATTGGGGAAGATTCACTTGAAAGTTCAAATTAGCAATCTCCATACGAAAGTAACTTTTTTATGTGATTGACAACCACGGCTCCTATAATGCCTTATTAGGAAGACCGTGGTTGCATGAGCATAACATCGTGCCATCCACTCTTCATCAATGCTTCAAGTATGTGGATGACCATGGAGAAGTCCGTAAAGAAGTGGCCGATCTTAATCCCTTCCGAGGCATCGAAGCATATTTTACCGACTCCAGGATGTATAAAGAGGAGTTCATGAAAGTTGTACTAGCCATGGACACTGAGAAAGATTAGTAGGATAATCCAGACAACGTCCTTGTAATTCCTGTCAAAGGACGCACTTCTCATCCTTCGTCTTCTCAAACGATGACCATCCATCTCTCCTCTCAAGCTAAGCATCCGCTTGCTGAAAATAATGAGCTTAAGGAGCTTACCTCTTCTGAGCCTTTTGTTATCAACGTTCGTCATAACAAGCCTTTTCCTTCTCCTTCCCTTTCTCATTCTTCGCCTCTGGTCATCAATCTTAGCAAGCCATCGGTTAAGATCAAGAGCCCTATTGTAAATGATGATATAATTATTAATAAAGTAGCATCTCCTTTGCCATATGCTGATGTCAACTATTATATTACCTAGAAATGCTAGATAACTTCGAACCCTTTACAATAGGAGCAGTCAAACCTCTCCAAGATGAAGTATCATTGGAACAAACACAACATTCCTTCTTTCTAGTTCCTTCTCGAAAGAAAGATGAACATCCTATCCTCTTCAGCAAAGGATTGAATCAAGATGCTACGTCCGATAACGAGGTTGAAAATGATGATAATAGACGACTTCAACTATGTCGTTACAGTCAATAATCAAAAGACAACATTCAAAAGATGGGCTATAACTTCAAAACTGGCCTTAATAGTGGTAAGGAAAGGCGAACTCCTATTTGTATCCCTACTCCAAAAGGAAAGTCACGGCAATACTACACGTCACACCCTGATTCCGTCGAATCGATAGTCGTCCCCCGGGCGTGATGCCGTGCGAACCTAATTTGCGATCGCACAAGGCATAGTCATAAGGTAATTCGAGACACGAGATCTAAGAGAGTACGCAGATAAATTGAATCACACATTAAGTAAAGGAAACTTGATTCTTTATTGATAATGTACATCGTTTACAGACTCTAGTACAAGACTCATGTCGTACGGGCTACAACATGACTCGATTACAAAAGAGTGCCGATGAGATAGTCGTCCCATACAATGCACACATCCCTCAAATACAACAAAGTACTCCAGTGACCTGGATGGGAGGGACGCTGAGTCATCTTCCTTGGACTATCAAGAGCCTTCAAAAGTAGAGTCGCGGGAAGAGTCTTCGACGCACGGCCGAAGCTTCAAATGTCACGAACATCGCCGAGCTAGTTCGCACGTCCTTCCTGGTTTACGGGACCTGCAAAGAGCGAGGATCAGTACAAACACATGTACTGGCGAATAGCTAATTAAATCCAAGCTCTGCATTTGATTCAAGAAGTTTTATAAACATGTTAGCTAGCCTTTTATGTGATCTTTCTAACCATCCTGATCAATTGCATGTCAACATGTTTTCAGGCAAGCATATGAAATTGTATAACATTAAGCGACTATCATATCCATCCCGTGTCCCGTGCATTTGTTAAGTAGTGAAAGGGTGTGAAGGCCACTGGCAATGTCAAGCCATCTCGGACAATAGCTTGGTTAGACGGCGACCCTTTCGCGGCGGGTAGTGAGCCCTGTACGAAAGTTCCCGCCTAACCTATGCTGATGAAAGGCTGGCGCTAGCTATACTCGTTCCTCCAAGGCCGAATCGGTCCCTTGGCCTAGGCAACCGTTCGAGGAAACTACACCTTGTCGACAAGTTGTCCAATGACCATTTTCTTTTAAACTTAGTTGATTTGCTTACTTAGCCGTATCGTTGCGATAAACGTTAATCGATTCATTCATTATTTTGCATAGGCTAAGTGAATTTGCATAAGAAAACACGTTTTCTATTTTCAATACCGACAGTTCGATAGCAAGTGTTTCGTGAAGAATCGTGCCACGATTTCTTTAATTCTACACTATTATGACAAGCATTCATTTTACTTCACATATTGAGTTTTTGAAGTAGAGGGACGAGACGAAGGAGGTCAGCCACTCGCCTTAGCCTTGTTTCAAGGAGCGACCGGTTGGCTGCGCTGACTTTGCCTACGCGATCACCTGCAATTACATAAGCAACTGATTAGAATACTGTATAATTCAAGGAAATTCGATATAAATGCGAAGCTCGAAAATGCAAGTCACGAAAACCCATTCGAAAAACATTCAAAAAAAACGTATTCACAAAAACCAAAGCCAAAGCCAAATCAAGTGCGGCATGAAAATCACAGCAACAGGAGGTCTCTTCCGACTCAGCCGCAGAGCCAATCCTCGAGGCACAACCCGCTGAATATGGGATTTGGTTTCGAAGAAGCCATTCCATAACGTGGAATGGATCTTAATTCAACCGTTCCCGTTCGATCGACTCGGCCGATTTTGACCTATCGGTCTCGACCGAATTGATAGCGACAGTCTTCCTTTCTCACGCACCCTGTGGACGAAAACGGGGCACGATGTAGAGACGGGGCACTACACCATAACCAACTAATAAAAAGTTTCGTCCTCGAAACTTTAAGGATAAAACCTACCTCTACGAGAACAATGAAGGAAATTTCTTCTTTATTTTCGATTCAAGCTCCCACGTCGACTCTTCGACCGAATGGTTCCTCCAGAGGACGCGGACGAGAAGGACGCTCGATTTCGCAGCAGCTTATCCTTGCGTTCTAAGATTTGAACTGGCTCTTCAACGTAGGATAAGTCGGACTTTAGCTCCAGTTAGCCAAAATCTACCACGTGGCTTGGGTCGTGCACGTACTTCTGTAGTTGAGAGACGTGGAAGACATTATGTATACCTTCAAGCGCCGACGGTAGGGCCATTTTATAGGCCACTGGGGTGACCCGTTAGAGTATTTTGAACGGTCCAACGAATCTCGGACTCAACTTTTCCTTTGCGTCGAACCGAATAACTCCTAACATGGGTGACACTTTGAGAAATACGTGGTCGCTTTCTTGAAACTCGAGGGGTCGACGATAAGCGTCCGTATAGCTTTTTTGACGACTCTGTGCAGTCTTTAGTCTTTCCCGAATGAGCCAAATTTTCTTCACGGTCTGTTCCACCAGTTCCGGGCCGAGAATCTGCCGCTCTCCGACTTCATCCCAGCAAATGGGTGATCGGCACTTTCGTCCGTACAAGGCTTCATACGATGCCATATCAATGCTGGATTGATAGCTATTATTGTATGTAAATTCGGCCAGAGGTAGATGATTGTCCCAGCTTGATTTGAAGTCAATTGTGCAGAGTCGTAGCATGTCTTCGAGAATCTGATTGACGTGCTCCGTTTGGCCGTCGGTCTGAGGATGGTAAGCTGAGCTGAACTACAACTTGGTACCCAGCGCCGACTGAAGGCGACTCCAGAATTGCGACATAAACCGTGAATCCCGATCAGAGATGATGGATACTGGAACTCCGTGCAGTCGTACTATCTCATCAAGATAAATCTGCGCCAAGCGATCAACGCTCCAAGTAACTTTGATGGCAATAAAGTGCGCTGACTTGGTTAGTCGATCGACGATGACCCAGATGGCATCATTTCCCCGCGACGTCTTCGGCAGACCAACAATAAAATCCATGCACACATGCTGCCACTTCAATTCCGAAATCGCCAGATTCTGCATCTCCCCGCCCGGTCTCTGGTGCTCAGCTTTCACCTGCTAACAGGCCATGCATTGTGACACAAAAAGTACCACATCTCTTTTCATTCCGTGCCACCGGAAGTTCGTGCGGAGGTCCTTGTACATCTTTGTGCTACCGGGATGCAAGGTATATTTCGCATAGTGCGCCTCCGACAGTATCTCCTTTCTAAGTTTTGAATCGTTCGGAACGCATAGCCTACCCTTCAATCGAAGCATGCCAGTTTCGTCTTCAGGAAAGTCGGTCGTCCTGCCCGTCGAGATTAGCTCTCGTATTTTCTTCAGGTACGGATCGTCTTTTTGAGCGGTCTTGATCTTTTCAAGCAGGCTCAGCTCTAACTGCAACTTTGCCAACTGCACATTCCGGAATCGGACTCAGAGTTCGATGCCCATCTGTTCTAGATCGCATAGCAGTCTACGGTCGATGGATAGCGAGGCTATGTACTTCCGACTCAGAGTGTCCGTCACGACATTTCCCTTTCCCGGCGTATAGTCGATAGTCAAGTCGTAATCCTTGATGAGTTCAAGCCAACGCCTCTGCCATAAGTTCAGTTCCCTCTGCATGAATAGATACTTGAGGCTCTTGTGATCGGTATAGATCGTGCACGCCGCGCCATAGAGATAGTGATGCCACAATTTCAATGTAAACACAGTCGCCGCTAACTCAAGGTCATGAGTAGGTAGTTCTTCTCGTACGGTTTTAGCTGTCGGGAAGCAAAAGATATCACCTTGTACCGATGCATCAGCACACACCCCAAGCCCTGATCGGATGCGTCGCTGAATATCTGGAAACCCTCAGTCCCTTCTGGAAGTGCGAGTATCGGGGCCAAGACGAGCCGTTGCTTTAATTTTTGGAATGAAGCTTTGCAGTCGTCTGACCAGTCAAATGCGACTCCTTTCTGGGTGAGGCGAGTCAGGGGCGATGCGATCTTCACGAAGTCTTTCACGAAGCGTCGGTAGTATCCCGCTAAGCCAAGGAAACTTCGAATCTTGCCGATGGACGTTGGCCGCTTCCAATCAACAACGGCTTCAACTTTCTTTCGGTCGACCGTAATGCCTTCAGCTGAAATGATGTGTCCGAGGAATGCGACGTTACTCAGCCAAAATTCACATTTGCTTCGCTTCGCATACAACTGATTTTCTCGAACGGTTTGAAGCACGGTCCGTAGGTTCTCAGTGTGTTGCTGCTTATTCTTCGAGTAGACGAGTATGTCGTCGATGAAGACTACTACGAACTTGTCAAAGAATGGTCGGAACACCCGATTCATCAAATCCATAAAAGCAGCAGGGGCGTTCGTTAGGCCGAACGGCATTACCAGGAACTCGTAATGGCCGTATCGAGTGTGGAAGGCAGACTTCGGCATATCGTCCGGCTTGATCTTGAGTTGATGGTAACCCGAGTGTAGATCAATTTTAGAGAACACCGTAGCTCCTTGAAGCTGATCAAACAGATCGACTATGCGGGACAGGGGGTATTTGTTCCGGACGGTAGCTTTATTCAGCTCGCGGTAGTCGATACAAAGATGCATAGAGCCATCCTTCTTCTTGACAAACAGCACGGGCGCTCCCCATGGCGAGACACTGGGTCAGATGAATCCCTTGTCGAGCAACTCTTGTAATTGCACCTTGAGTTCTTTAAGCTCTGTAGGGGCCATTCTGTACGGGGCTTTCGAGATCGGTCGGGTATCGGGGAATGTATCGATAGTGAACTCAATCTCTCGATCGGGTGGCATGTCGGGCAGCTCGTCCGGGAACACATCAGGAAATTTTGCCACAACATCGGTCTGACCCACGTTTGCACCATCTTGACGCATGTCTCGAATGGAAGCTAGATAGCCTTCGTACCCGGAATGCCGCATCCGTCGAGCAGATATTGCGGAGATCACCATGCAGGTCGGCGATGCCTCACTACACGAGTAGCAGAATTTAGGCACTCCAGGTATGCAGAATATGACCCTCTTTTCAATACAGTCTATGGTTGCATTGCACGGACCGAGCCAATCCATCTCCAGAATGATGTCGTAGTCCTTAATATCTAGAACTATCGCATCGAGACTGATCTTTTGACCACCTATACAGATAATTTTGTCTCCGCAGACTAAAATTGCAAGTAGTGGCATGCCCGACGGTACGTTAACAGTGAGATTGAGGCCCAGCGGTATCAGAGAAAATTTGTGCTCGACGGCAAAGTCTACCGATATAAAGCTATGCGTGGCACCTGAATCAAACAATACACGAGTAGGTTTATTATTGAATTGCAGTATACCTATCACGACTATATCAGATGCAAATGCCTCGTTTCGAGTCATGGCTTAGACGTGGCCCTGAGCATTGGGGCGACGGTCTTGGCCATTCTGTTGTACGGTCGGTGGAGCCCGAGGTGCTTGGCCTCGATTCTGATAGTGTTGTTGGGGGCGTTGGTTTGGCTTCTCCGGACAGTTGCGTACGATGTGGTCAGTTCGGCCGCACCCGTGGCACGCATCATTCTTCAATCGACACTCGTTAACCAAGTGCCCCTCATTGTGGCAGAAAGTGCAGACTACTCAATCCTTCGTCTGGTTGCCGCCTCCGTGGCTACGGTTTTGACGCTGTGTGTGTTGTTGCCTCCCGCATTACTATGGCATTTGTTATTAAAGTAAACAGCACCGGTAGTAGCAGGAGGTTACTCGGACTCCAGACAGAGGGCATGGTTGAGTGCCTCGTCCATAGTTTTGTATTCAGGCACCAAAACGTGAGCACGGATAGTGGAACGCAGGCCCACTTCAAATCGTCGAGCTCAACTTGCAGTGGTAGGTAGATAATCTCCGACAAATTTGGCAAGTTTGTTGAATTCAGTCACGTACTGTCGTACTGTCATGTTCCCCTGCCTCAACTGCATAAATTTATTTTTCTTTTCCTGTCGCACGGCTACAGAAAGATATTCGATCTCGAATGCATTTCTGAATGTTCCCAGGAGATCGCCGCCGTTCCGTCTTCATGTCGAATAGCCTGCTTCTGCACAGCCCACCAATCGTGCACGTTTATTTGAAGTAGAAGATAAGCACACGTGACTTTCTTCGAGTGCTCGACACCCAGAAGCTCGAACTTGTCTTCCAGCTCCTCCAACCAGTCGATCGCCATAGAGGGATCTTCTGTGCCGTTGAAGGAAGTGTGGCAGCTTTTTGTGAATTTTGATACGTCGAAGTTGGAACTTCTCGGTGCCGTAGGTGAGAGCACGGGCGCCTCTGGTTCGGCTTCGTTGGATCGAACCGCAGCCTGGGTCACGGCAGGCGTCATCGTTGAATTGTTATTGTTGTCCACAACCGACTGTACGATTTGTTGGAGGGTATTCAGCTGCTGCTGCTGCTTGAATTGAGCCTCGAACCGATTTTCAAATTGAGTCTGACGAGCCTCCACTTGCTGATGATGGAGCTCATTTTGACGTTGTTGCATTTCAAGCATTTGCAGTATACGTTGCATCGGGTCGCCGGAAGGTCCGACTACGGTAGGCGTCATTCCCGTTGGATTGACGGAATGCTCGGGTCTAGAAGCACTCGAGCCGCTGGAAGCGCTCGTCTCGTCCTCCGCCCGAGCTCCCGTAACTGCAGGGAAAAAGGAAAGGCAACTCTCGTTAGTTTCAAAAAATGTCCTGGGTTCAACGTATCGAACAACTCTTCTCTTCGATACGAGGTCAACGGATGGAGACTAGAACTCGACACTGGAGGCCAAGGACATAAAGTCGTGCTCTGATACCATTATGTCATGTCCCGATTCTGTCGAATCAATAGTCGTCCCCCGGGCATGATGCCGTGCGAACCTAATTTGCGATCGCACAAGGCATAGTCATAAGATAATCCAAGACACAAGATCTAAGAGATTACGCAGACAAATTGAATCACATATTAAGTAAAGGAAACTTGATTCTTTATTGATAATGAACATCTTTTACAGACTCTAGTACAAGACTCATGCCGTGCGGGATACAACATGACTCGATTACAAAAGAGTGCCGATGAGATAGCCGTTCCATACAATGCACACATCCCTTAAATACAACAAAGTACTCCAGTGACCTGGATGGGAGGGACGCTGAGTCATCTTCCTTGGACTGTCGAGAGCCTTTAAAAGTAGAGTCGCGGTAAGAGTCTTCGACGCACGGCCGAAGCTTCAAAAGTCACGAACGTCGCCGAGCTAGTTGTTGCGTCCTTCCTGGTTCGCAGGACCTGCAAAGAACGAGGATCAGTACAAATGCATGTACTGGCGAATAACTAATTAAATCCAAGCTCTGCATTTGATTCAAGAAGTTTTATAAACATGTTAGATAGCCTTTTATGTGATCTTTCTAACCATCCTGATCAATTACATGTCAACATGTTTTCAGGCAAGCATATGAAATTGTATAACATTAAGCGACTATCATATCCATCCCATGTCCCGTACATTTGTTAAGTAGTGAAAGGGTGTGAAGGCCACTGGCAATGTCAAGCCATCTCGGATAATAGCTTGGTTAGACGGCGACCCTTTTGCGGCGGGTAGCGAGCCCTGTACAAAAGTTCCCGTCTAACCTACGCCGATGAAAGGCTGGCGCTAGCTATACTCGTTCCTCCCGGGCCGAATCGGTCCCTTGGCCTAGGCAACCATACGAGGAAACTACACCTTGTCGACAAGTTGTCCAATGACCGTTTTCTTTTGAACTTAGTTGATTTGCTTACTTATTCGTATCGTTGCGATAAATGTTAATCGATTCATTCATTATTTTGCATAGGCTAAGTGAATTTGCATAAGAAAACACGTTTTCTATTTTTAATACCGGCAGTTTGATAGCAAGTGTTTCGTGAAGAATCGTGCCACGATTTCTTTGATTCTACAATATTATGACAAGCATTCATTTTACTTCACATATTGAGTTTTTGAAGTAGAGGGACGAGACAAAGGAGGTCAGCCACTCGCCTTAGCCTTGTTTCAAGCGAGCGACCGGTTGGCTGCGCTGACGTCTCCTACGCGATCACCTGCAATCGCATAAGCAACTGATTAGAATATTGTATAATTTAAGGAAATTCGATATGAATGCGAAGCTCGAAAATGCAAGTCACGAAAACCCATTCGAAAAACATTCAGAAAAAATGTATTCACGAAAACCAAAGCCAAAGCCAAATCAAGTGCGGCATGAAAATTAGAACAACGGGAGGTCTCTCCCAACTCAGCCGCAGAGCCAATCCTCGAGGCACAACCCGCTGAATATGGAATTTGGTTCCGAAGAAGCCATTCCATAACGTGGAATGGATCTTAATTCAACCATTCCCGTTCGATCGACTCGGCCGATTGACCTATCGGTCCCGACCGAATCGATAGCGACAGTGTTCCTTTCTCGCGCACCCCATGGACGAAAACGGGGCACAATGTAGGGACGGGGCACTACACTATAACCAACTAATAAAAAGTTTCATCCTCGAAACTTTAAGGATAGAACCTACCTCTACGAGAACAATGAAGAAAATTTCTCCTTTATTTCCGATTCAAGCTCCCACATCGACTCTTCGACCGAATGGTTCCTCCAGAGGACACGGACGAGAGGGATCGCTCGATTTCGCAGTAGCTTATCCTTGCGTTCTAAGATTTGAACTGGCTCTTCAATGTAGGATAAGTCGGACTTTAGCTCCAGCTGGCCAAAATCTACCACGTGGCTCGGGTCGTGCACGTACTTCTGCAGTTGAGAGACGTGGAAGACATTATGTAAACCTTCAAGCGTCGGCGGTAGGGCCATTTTATAGGCCACTGGGGTGACCCGTTCGAGTATTTTGAACGGTCCAATGAATCTTGGACTCAACTTCCCCTTTGTGCCGAACCGAGTAACTCCCCGCATGGGTGACACTTTGAGAAATACGTGGTCGCTTTCTTGAAACTCGAGGGGTCGACGATGAACGTCCGTATAGCTTTTCTGACGACTCTGTACAGTCTTTAGTCTTTCCCGAATGAGCCAAATTTTCTGCACGGTCTGTTCCACCAGTTCCGGGCCGAGAATCTGCCGCTCTCCGACTTCGACCCAGCAAATGGGTGATCGGCACTTTCGTCCATACAAGGCTTCATACGGCGCCATTTTAATGCTAGATTGATAGCTATTATTGTATGTAAATTCGGCCAGAGGTAGATGATTGTCCCAGCTTGATTTGAAGTCAATTGTGCAGAGTCGTAGCATGTCTTCGAGAATCTGATTGACGTGCTCCGTTTGGCCGTCGGTCTGAGGATGGTAAGCTGAGCTGAACTGCAACTTGGTACCCAGCGCCGACTGAAGGCTACTCCAGAATCGCGACATGAATCGTGAATCTCGATCAGAGATGATGGATACTGGAACTCCGTGCAGTCATACTATCTCATCAAGATAAATCTGCGCCAGGCGATCAACGCTCCAAGTAACTTTGATGGCAATAAAGTGCACTGACTTGGTTAGTCGATCGACGATGACCCATATGGTATCATTTTCCTGCGGCGTCTTCGACAGACCAACAATAAAATCCATGCACACGTGCTGCCACTTCCATTCCGGAATCGCCAGAATCTGCATCTCCCCGCCCGGTCTCTGGTGCTCAGCTTTCACCTGCTGACAGGCCATGCATTGCGACACAAAAAGTGCCATATCTCTTTTCATTCCGTGCCACCAGAAGTTTGTGCGGAGGTCCTTGTACATCTTTGTGCTACCGGGATGCAAGATATATTTCACATAGTGCGCCTCCGACAGTATCTCCTTTCTAAGTTCTGAATCGTTCGGAACGCATGGCCTACCCTTCAATCGAAGCATGCCGGTTTCGTCTTCCGTAAAGTCGGTCGTCCTGTCCGTTGAGATTAGCTCTCGTATTTTCTTTAGGTACAGATCGTCTTTCTGAGCGGTCTTGATCTTTTCAAGCAGGCTCGGCTCTAACTGCAACTTTGCCAACTGCACATTCCGAAATCTGACTCAGAGTTCGATGCCCATCTCTTCTAGGTCGCATAGCAGTCTGCGGTCGATGTATAGCGAGGCTATGTACTTCTGACTCAGAGCGCCCACCATGACATTTCTATTTCCCGGCGTATAGTCGATAGTCAAGTCGTAATCCTTGATCAGTTCAAGCCAACGCCTCTGCCACAAGTTCAGTTCCCTCTGTATGAATAGATACTTGAGGCTCTTGTGATCGGTATAGATCGTGCACGCCACGCCATAGAGATAATGACACCACAATTTCAGTATAAACACAATCGCCGCTAACTCAAGGTCATGAGTAGGTAGTTCTTCTCGTGCGGTTTTAGCTGTCGGGAAGCAAAAGATATCACCTTATTCCGATGCCTCAGCACACACCCCAAGCCCTGACCGGACGTATTGCTGAATATCTGGAAACCCTCAGTCCCTTCTGGAAGTACGAGTATCGGGGACGAGACGAGCCGTTGCTTTAATTCTTAGAATGAAGCTTCGCAGTCGTCTGACCAGTCAAATACGACTCCTTTCTGGGTGAGGCGAGTCAGGGGCGATGCGATCTTCGCGAAGTCTTTCATGAAGCGTCGGTAGTATCCCGCTAAGCCAAGGAAACTTCGAATCTCGCCGACGGACGTTGGCCGCTTCCAATCAACAACGGCTTCAACTTTCTTTCGGTCGACCGCAATGCCTTCAGCTGAAATAATGTGTCCGAAGAATGTGACGCTACTCAGCCAAAATTCACATTTGCTTCGCTTCATATACAACTGAATTTCTCGAAGGGTTTGAAGCACGGTCCGTAGATTCTGAGTGTGTTGCTACTTATTCTTCGAGTAGACGAGTATGTCGTCGATGAAGACTGCTACGAACTTGTCAAAGAATGGTCGGAACACCCGATTCATCAAATCCATGAAAGCAGCAGGGGCGTTCGTTAGGCCGAACGGCATTACCAGGAACTCGTAATGGCCGTATCGAGTGCGAAAGGCAGACTTCTGCACATCGTTCGGCTTGATCTTGAGTTGATGGTAACCCGAGTGCAGATCAATTTTAGAGAACACCGTAGCTCCTTGAAGCTGATCAAACAGATCGACTATGCAGGGCAGGGGGTATTTGTTCCGGACGGTGGCTTTATTCAGCTCGCGGTAGTCGATACAAAGACGCATAGAGCCATCCTTCTTCTTGACAAACAGCACGGGCGCTCCCCATGGCGAGACGTTGGGTCAGATCTTGAGTTCTTTAAGCTCTGTAGGGGCCATTCTGTACGGGGCTTTCGAGATCGGTCGGGTATCGGGGAATGTATCGATAGTGAACTCAATCTCTCGATCGGGTGGCATATCGGACAGCTCGTCCGGGAACACATCAGGAAATTTTGCCACAACGTCGGTCTGACCCATGTTTGCACCATCTTGACGCATGTCTCGAATGGAAGCTAGATAGCCTTCGCACCCGGAATGCCGTATCCGTCGAGCAGATATTGCGGAGATCACCATGCAGGTCGGCGACGCCTCACTACACGAGTAGCAGAATTCAGGCACTCCAGGTATACAGAATATGACCCTCTTTTCAATACAGTCTATGGTTGCATTGTACGGACCGAGCCAATCCATCCCCAGAATGATGTCGTAGTCCTTAATATCTAGAACTATCGCATCGAGACTGATCTTTTGACCACCTGTACAGATAATTTTGTCTCCGCAGACTAAATTTACAAGTAGTGGCATGCCCGACGGTACGTTAACAGTGAGATTGAGGCCCAGCGGTATCAGAGAAAATTTGTGCTCGGCGGCAAAGTCCACCGATATAAAGCTATGCGTGGCACCTGAATCAAACAATACACGAGTAGGTTTATTATTGAATTACAGTATACCTATCACGACTGTATCAGATGCAAATGCCTCCTTTCGAGTCATGGCGTAGACGCGGCCCTGAGCATTGGGGCGACGGTCTTGGCCATTCTGTTGTGCGGTCGGTGGAGCCCGAGGTGCTTGGCCTCGATTCTGATAGTGTTGTTGGGGGCGTTGGTTTGGCTTCTCCGGACAGTTGCGTACGATGTGGTCAGTTCGGCCGCACCCGTGGCACGCACCGTTCTTTAATCGGCACTCGTTGACCAAGTGCCCCTCATTGTGGCAGAAAGTGCAGACTGCTCGATCCTTCGTCTGGTTGCCGCCTCCATGGCCGCGGTTTTGACGCTTGTGTGCGTTGTTGCCTCCCGTATTACTATGGTATTTGTTATTAAAGTGAACATCGCCGGTAGTAGCAGGAGGTTACTCGAACTCCAGACGGAGGGCATGGTTGAGTGCCTCGCCCATAGTTTTGTATTCAGGCACCAAAACGTGAGCACGGATAGTAGAACGCAGGCTCACTTCAAATCGTCGAGCTCGACTTGCAGTGGTAGGTAGATAATCTACGACAAATTTGGCAAGTTTGTTGAATTCAGTCGCGTACTGTCGCACGGTCATATTCTCCTGCCTCAACTGCATAAATTTATTTTTCTTTTCCTGTCGTACGGCTACAGAAAGATATTCGGTCTCGAATGCATTTCTGAATGTTCCCAGGAGATTGCCGCCGTCCCGTCTTCATGTCGAATAGCCTGCTTCTGCACAGCCCACCAATTATGCACGTTTATTTGAAGTAGAAGATGAGCACACGTGACTTTCTTCGAGTGCTCGACACCCAGAAGCTCGAACTTGTCTTCCAGCTCCTCCAACCAGTCAATCGCCACAGAGGGATCTTCTGTACCGTTGAAGGAAGTGTGGCAGCTTTTGGTGAATTTTGATACGTCAAAGTTGGAACTTCTCGGTGCCGTAGGTGAAAGCACGGGCGCCTCTGGTTCAGCTTTGTTGGATCGAACCGCAGGCTGGGTCACGGCAGGCGTCATCGTTGAATTGTTCTTGTTGTCCACGACCTGACTGTACGATTTGCTGGAGGGTATTCAGCTGCTGCTGCTGTTGCTTGAATTGAGCCTCGAACCGATTCTCAAATTGAGTTTGACGAGCCTCCACTTGCTGATGATGGAGCTCGTTTTGACGTTGCTGCATTTCAAGC
Organism: Iris pallida; assembly: GCA_029216955.1. Taxonomy (NCBI): domain Eukaryota; kingdom Viridiplantae; phylum Streptophyta; class Magnoliopsida; order Asparagales; family Iridaceae; genus Iris; species Iris pallida. The sequence goes on along the minus strand of JANAVB010013597.1, from coordinate 2,285,449 downwards.
ATTTGCAGTATACGTTGTATCGGGTCGCCGGAAGGTCCGACTACGGTAGGCGTCATTCCCGTTGGATTGACGGAATGCTCGGGTCTAGAAGCACTCGAGACACTGGAAGCGCTCGTCTCGTCCTCCTTCCGAGCTCCCGCAACTGCAGGGAAAAAGGAAAGGCAACTCTCGTTAGTTTCAAAAAATGTCCTGGGTTCAACGTATCGAACAACTCTTCTCTTCGATACGAGGTCAACGGATGGAGACTAGAACTCGACACTGGAGGCCAAGGACATAAAGTCGTGCTCTGATACCATTATGTCATGCCCCGATTCTGTCGAATCAATAGTCGTCCCCCGGGCATGATGTCGTGCGAATCTAATTTGCGATCGCACAAGGCATAGTCATAAGATAATCTGAGACACGAGATCTAAGAGAGTACGCAGACAAATTGAATCACATATTAAGTAAAGGAAACTTGATTCTTTATTGATAATGAACATCTTTTACAGACTCTAGTACAAGACTCATGCCGTGCGGGATACAACATGACTCGATTACAAAAGAATGCCGATGAGATAGCCGTTCCATACAATGCACACATCCCTCAAATACAACAAAGTACTCCAGTAACCTGGATGGGAGGGACGCTGAGTCATCTTCCTTGGACTGTTGAGAGCCTTCAAAAGTAGAGTCGCGGGAAGAGTCTTCGACGCACGGCCGAAGCTTCAAAAGTCACGAACGTCGTCGAGCTAGTTGTTGCGTCCTTCCTGGTTCGCAGGACCTGCAAAGAACGAGGATCAGTACAAACGCATGTACTGGCGAATAACTAATTAAATCCAAGCTCTGTATTTGATTCAAGAAGTTTTATAAACATGTTAGCTAGCCTTTTATGTGATCTTTCTAACCATCCTGATCAATTACATGTCAACATGTTTTCAGGCAAGCATATAAAATTGTATAACATTAAGCGACTATCATATCCATCCCGTGTCCCGTGCATTTGTTAAGTAGTGAAAGGGTGTGAAGGCCACTGGCAATGTCAAGCCATCTCGGACAATAGCTTGGTTAGACGGCGACCCTTTTGCGGCGGGTAGCGAGCCCTGTGCAAAAGTTCCCGTCTAACCTACGCCGATGAAATGCTGGCGCTAGCTATACTCGTTCCTCCCGGGCCGAATCGGTCCCTTGGCCTAGGCAACCATACGAGGAAACTACACCTTGTCGACAAGTTGTCCAATGACCGTTTTCTTTTGAACTTAGTTGATTTGCTTACTTATTCGTATCGTTGCGATAAATGTTAATCGATTCATTCATTGTTTTGCATAGGCTAAGTGAATTTGCATAAGAAAACACGTTTTCTATTTTTAATACCGGCAGTTCGATAGCAAGTATTTCGTGAAGAATCGTGCCACGATTTCTTTGGTTCTACACTATTATGACAAGCATTCATTTTACTTCACATATTGAGTTTTTGAAGTAGAGGGACGAGATGAAGGAGGTCAGCCACTCGCCTTAGCCTTGTTTCAAGCGAGCGACCGGTTGGCTACGCTGACGTCTCCTACGCGATCACCTGTAATCGCATAAGCAACTGATTAGAATACTATATAATTTAAGAAAATTCGATATGAATGCGAAGCTCGAAAACGCAAGTCATGAAAACCCATTCGAAAAACATTCCGAAAAAATGTATTCACGAAAACCAAAGCCAAAGCCAAATCAAGTGCGGCATGAAAATCAGAACAACGGGAGGTCTCTCCCAACTCAGCCGCAGAGCCAATCCTCGAGGCACAATCCGCTGAATATGGAATTTGGTTCCGAAGAAGCCATTCCATAACGTGGAATGGATCTTAATTCAACCGTTCCCGTTCGATCGACTCGGCCGATTTTGACCTATCGGTCCCGACCGAATCGATAGCGACAGTGTTCCTTTCTCGCGCACCCCGTGGACAAAAACGGGGCACAATGTAGGGACGGGGCACTACACCATAACCAACTAATAAAAAGTTTCATCCTCGAAACTTTAAGGATAGAACCTACCTCTACGAGAACAATGAAGGAAATTTCTCCTTTATTTCCGATTCAAGCTCCCACATCGACTCTTCGACCGAATGGTTCCTCCAGAGGACGCGGACGAGAGGGATTGCTCGATTTTGCAGCAGCTTATCCTTGCGTTCTAAGATTTGAACTGGCTCTTCAACGTAGGATAAGTCGGACTTTAGCTCCAGCTGGCCAAAATCTACCACGTGGCTCGGGTCGTGCATGTACTTCTGCAGTTGGGAGACATGGAAGACATTATATAAACCTTCAAGCGTCGGTGGTAGGGCCATTTTATAGGCCACTGGGGTGACCCGTTCGAGTATTTTGAACGGTCCAACGAATCTCGGACTCAACTTCCCCTTTGTGCCGAACCGAGTAACTCCCCATATGGGTGACACTTTGAGAAATACGTGGTCGCTTTCTTGAAACTTGAGGGGTCGACGATGAACGTCCGTATAGCTTTTCTGACGACTCTGCACAGTCTTTAGTCTTTCCCGAATGAGCCAAATTTTCTGCACGGTCTGTTCCACCAGTTCCGGGCCGAGAATCTGCCGCTCTCCGACTTCGACCCAGCAAATGGGTGATCGGCACTTTCGTCCATACAAGGCTTCATACGGTGCCATTTTAATGTTGGATTGATAGCTATTATTGTATGCAAATTCGGCCAGAGGTAGATGATTGTCCCAGCTTGATTTGAAGTCAATTATGCAGAGTCGTAGCATGTCTTCGAGAATCTGATTGACGTGCTCCGTTTGGCCGTCGGTCTGAGGATGGTAAGCTGAGCTGAACTGCAACTTGGTACCCAGCGCCGACTGAAGGCTACTCCAGAATCGCGACATGAACCATGAATCCCGATCAGAGATGATGGATACTGGAACTCCGAGCAGTCATACTATCTCATCAAGATAAATCTGCGCCAGGCAATCAACGCTCCAAGTAACTTTGATGGCAATAAAGTGCGCTGACTTGGTTAGTCGATCGACGATGACCCAGATGGTATTATTTTCCCGCGGCATCTTCGGCAGACCAACAATAAAATCCATGCACACGTGCTGCCACTTCCATTCCGGAATCGCCAGAATCTGCATCTCCGCGCCCGGTCTCTGGTGCTCAGCTTTCACCTGCTGACAGGCCATGCATTGCGACACAAAAAGTGCCACATCTTTTTGCATTCCGTGCCACCAGAAGTTTGTGCGGAGGTCCTTGTACATCTTTGTGCTACCGGGATGCAAGATATATTTCGAATAGTGCACCTCCGACAGTATCTCCTTTCTAAGTTCTGAATCGTTCGGAACGCATAGCCTACCCTTCAATCGAAGCATGCCGGTTTCGTCTTCCGTAAAGTCGGTCGTCCTGCCTATTGAGATTAGCTCTCGTATTTTCTTCAGGTACGGATCGTCTTTCTGAGCGGTCTTGATCTTTTCAAGCAGGCTCAACTCTAACTGCAACTTTGCCAACTGCACATTCCGGAATCGGATTCAGAGTTTGATGCCCATCTCTTCTAGGTTGCATAGCAGTCTGCGGTCGATGAATAGCGAGGCTATGTACTTCCAACTCAGAGCGTCCGCCATGACATTTCTATTTCCCGGCGTACAGTCGATAGTCAAGTCGTAATCCTTGATCAGTTCAAGCCAACGCCTCTGCCCCAAGTTCAGTTCCCTCTGCATGAATAGATACTTGAGGCTCTTGTGATCGGTATAGATCGTGCACGCCACACCATAGAGATAGTGACGCCACAATTTCAGTGTAAACACAATCGCCGCTAACTCAAGGTCGTGAGTAGGTAGTTCTTCTCGTGCTGTTTTAGCTGTCGGGAAGCAAAAGATATCATCTTATTCCGATGCCTCAGCACACACCCCAAGCCCTGACCGGACGTATTGCTGAATATCTGGAAACCCTCAGTCCCTTCTGGAAGCGCGAGTATCGGGGACAAGACGAGTCGTTGCTTTAATTCTTGGAATGAAGCTTCGCAGTCGTCTGACCAGTCAAATGCGACTCCTTTCTGGGTGAGGCGAGTCAGGGGCGATGCGATCTTTGCGAAGTCTTTCACAAAGCGTCGGTAGTATCCCGCTAAGCCAAGGAAACTTCGAATCTTGCCGACGGACGTTGGTCGCTTCCAATCAACAACGGCTTCAACTTTCTTTCGGTCGACCGCAATGCCTTCAGCTGAAATAATGTGTCCGAGGAATGCGACGCTACTCAGCCAAAATTCATATTTGCTTCGCTTCGCATACAACTGAATTTCTCGAAGGGTTTGAAGCACGGTCCGTAGATTATCAGTGTGTTGCTACTTATTCTTCGAGTAGACGAGTATGTCGTCGATGAAGACTGCTACGAACTTGTCGAAGAATGGTCGAAACACCCGATTCATCAAATCCATGAAAGCAGCAGGGGTGTTCGTTAGGCGGAACGGCATTACCAGGAACTCGTAATGGCCGTATCGAGTGCGGAAGGCAGACTTCTGCACATCGTCCGGCTTGATCTTGAGTTGATGGTAACCCGAGTGCAGATCAATTTTAGAGAACATCGTAGCTCCTTGAAGCTGATCAAACAGATCGACTATACAGGACAGGGGGTATTTGTTCCAGACGATGGCTTTATTCAGCTCGCGGTAGTCGATACAAAGACGCATAGAGCCATCCTTCTTCTTGACCAACAGTACGGGCGCTCCCTATGGCGAGACGCTGGGTCGGATGAATCCCTTGTCGAGAAACTCTTGTAATTGCACCTTAAGTTCTTTAAGCTCTGTAGGGGCCATTCTGTACGGGGATTTCGATATCGGTCGGGTATCGGGGAATGTATCGATAGTGAACTAAATCTCTCGTTCGGGCGGCATGTCGGGCAGCTCCTCCGGGAACACATCAGAAAATTCTGCCACAACGTCGGTCTGACCCGCATTTGCACCATGACGTATGTCTCGAATGGAAGCTAGATAGCCTTCACACCCGGAATGCCGCATCCGTCGAGCAGATATTACGGAGATCACCATACAGGTCGGCGACGCCTCACTACACGAGTAGCAGAATTCAGGTACTCCAGGTATGCGGAATATGACCCTCTTTTCAGTACAGTCTATGGTTGCATTGCACGGACCGAGCCAATCCATCCCCATAATGATGTCGTAGTCCTTAATATCTAGAACTATCGCATCGAGACTGATCTTTTGACCACCTATACAGATAATTCTGTCTCCGCAGACTAAATTTGCAAGTAGTGGTATACCCGACGGTATGTTAACAGTGAGATTGAGGCCCAGCGGTATCAGAAAAAATTTGTGCTCGATGGCAAAGTCCACCGATATAAAGCTATGCGTGGCACCTGAATCAAACAATACACGAGTAGGTTTATTATTGAATTACAGCATACCTGTCATGACTGTATCAGATGCAAACGCCTCGTTTCGAGTCATCGCATAGATGCGGCCCTGAGCATTGGGGCGACGGTCTTGGCCATTCTGTTGTGCGGTCGGTGGAGCCCGAGGTGCTTGGCCTCGGTTCTGATAGTGTTGCTGGGGGCATTAGTTTGGCTTCTCCGGACAGTTGCGTACGATGTGGTCGGTTTGGCCGTACCCAAGGCACGCACCGTTTTTCGATCGGCACTCGTTGACCAGGTGCCCCTCATTGTGGCAGAAAGTGCAGACTACTCGATCCTTCGTCTGGTTGCCGCCTCTGTGGCCGCGGTTTTGATACTTGTGTGCGTTGTTGCCTCCCGCATTACTATGGCGTTTATTATTAAAGTGAACAGCGCCGGTAGTAGCAGAAGGATACTCGGACTCCAGACGGAGGGCATGGTTGAGTGCTTCGCCCATAGTTTTGTATTCTGGCACCGAAACGTGAGCACAGATAGTAGAACGCAGGCCCACTTCAAATCGTCGAGCTCGACTTGCAGTGGTAGGTAGATAATCTCCGAAAAATTTGGCAAGTTTGTTGAATTCAGTCGCATACTGTCGTACTGTCATGTTCCCCTGCCTCAACTGCATAAATTTATTTTCCTTTTTCTGTCGCACGGCTACAGAAAGATATTCGGTCTCGAATGCATTTCTGAATGTCGCCCAGAAGATCGTCGTCGTCCCGTCTTCATGTCGAATAGCCCGCTTCTGCACAGTCCACCAATCGTGCACGTTCATTTGAAGTAGAAGCTGAGCACACGCGACTTTCTTCGAGTGCTCGACACCCAGAAGCTCGAACTTGTCTTCCATCTCCTCCAACCAGTCGATCGCCACGGAGGGATCTTCTGTGTCGTTGAAGGAAGTGTGGCAACTTTTTGTGAATTTTGACACGTCGAAGTTGGAACTTCTCGGTACCGCAGGTGAGAACACGGGCGCCTCTGGTTCGGCTTCGTTGGATCGAACCGCAGGCTGGGTCACGGCAGGCGTCATCGTTGAATTGTTGTTGTTGCCCACGACCGACTGTAAGATTTGCTGGAGGGTATTCAGCTGCTGCTGCTTAAATTGAGCCTCGAACCGATTCCCAAATTGAGTCTGACGAGCCTCCGCTTGCTGATGATGGAGCTCATTTTGACGTTGCTGTATTTCAAGCATTTGCAGCATACGTTGCATCGGGTCGCCGGAAGGTCCGACTACGGTAGGTATCATTCCCATTGGATTGACAAATTGATCGGGTCCAGAAGCACTCGAGCCGCTGGAAGCGCTCGTCTCGTCCTCCACCCGAGCTCCCACAACTGCAGGGAAAAAGGAAAGGCAACTCTCGTTAGATTCAAAAAATTTCCTGGGTTCAGCGTATGGAACAACTCTTCTCTTCGATACGAGGTCAACGGATGGAGACTAGAACTCGACACTGGAGGCCAAGGACGTAAAGCCGTGCTCTGATACCATTATGTCACGCCCCGATTCTGTCGAATCAATAGTCGTCCCCCGGGCGTGATGCCGTGCGAACCTAATTTACGATCGCACAAGGCATAGTCATAAGATAATTCGAGACACGAGATCTAAGAGAGTACGCAGACAAATTAAATCACACATTAAGTAAAGTAAACTTGATTCTTTATTGATAATAAATATCTTTTACAGACTCTAGTACAAGACTCATGCCGCGCGGGATACAACATGACTCGATTACAAAAGAGTGCCGATGAGATAGTCGTTCCATACAATGCACACATCCCTTAAATACAACAAAGTACTCCAGAGACCTGGATGGGAGGGACGCTGAGTCATCTTCCTTGGACTGTCGAGAGCCTTCAAAAGTAGAGTCGCGGAAAGAGTCCTCGACGCACGACCGAAGCTTCAAAAGTCACGAACGTCGCCGAGCTAGTTGGCGCGTCCTTCCTGGTTCGCGGGACCTGCAAAGAACGAAGATTAGTACAAACACATGTACTGGCAAATAACTAATTAAATCTAAGCTCTACATTTGATTCAAGAAGTTTTATAAACATGTTAGCTAGCCTTTTATGTGATCTTTCTAACCATCCTGATCAATTGCATGTCAACATGTTTTCAGGCAAGCATATGAAATTGTATAACATTAAGCGACTATCATATCCATCCCGTGTCCCGTGCATTTGTTAAGTAGTGAAAGGGTATGAAGGCCACTGGCAATATCAAGCCATCTCGGACAATAGCTTGGTTAGACGGCGACCCTTTCACGGCGGGTAGCGAGCCCTGTGCAAAAGTTTCCGCCTAACCTACGCCGATGAAAGGCTGGCGCTAGCTATACTAGTTACTCTCGGGCCGAATCGGTCCCTTGGCCTAGGCAACCGTTCGAGGAAACTATACCTTGTCGACAAGTTGTCCAATGACCTTTTTTTTTTGAACTTAGTTGATTTGCTTACTTAGCCGTATCGTTGCGATAAACGTTAATTGATTCATTCATTGTTTTGCATAGGCTAAGTGAATTTGCATAAGAAAATATGTTTTCTATTTTCAATATCGGCAGTTTGATAGAAAGTGTTTCGTGAAGAATCGTGCAACAATTTTTTTGATTCTACACTATTATGACAATCATTCATTTTACTTCACATATTGAGTTTTTGAAGTAGAGGGACGAGACGAAGGAGGTCAGCCACTCGCCTTAGCCTTGCTTCAAGCGAGCGACCGGTTGGCTGTGCTGACATGGCCTACGCGATCACCTGCAATCGCATAAGCAACTGATTAGAACACTGTATAATTCAAAGAAATTCGATATGAATGCGAAGCTCGAAAATGCAAGTCACGAAAACCCATTCAAAAAACATTCACGAAAAATGCATTAACGAAAACCAAAGCCAAAGCTAAATCAAGTGCGGCATGAAAATCAGAGCAACGGAAGGTCTCTTCCGACTCAGCCGCAGAGCCAATCCTCGAGGCGCAACCCGCTGAATATGGGACTTGGTTCCGAAGAAGCCATTCCATAACGGGGAATGGATTTTAATTCAACCGTTCTCGTTCGATCGACTCGACCGATTCAGACCTATCGGTCCCGACCGAAGCGATAGCGACAGTGTTCCTTTCTCGCGCACCCCTTGGACAGAAATGGGGCACGATGTGTAATGCCCCGCTTCGCCCTAGCGGAACGCCGATTCAAACGGCAAGTGCAACGACTCAAACGAGCCGTCGACTCGAAGAGTTGCGTCGACCCGATGAAGTATCGATGCGAATCGATGCAAGGCTTACATTAGCCTTTCAAGATGAACCCAGACTTAGACTTTCAAAGGCACGATCGGAGTATCGCTCGGCCGATACGAGCATCGCTAAGGTGGGTGGCTCCGATGAACCCGTCTTTGCTTAGCCTAGACACATAATAATACGAACACTGTCACTGAAATCGCTAGGCGATAATACCGCGCATGCTAATAAATGACCCAACGCACCTAGCTAAGGGATTAATCCCATCTTCTATGCTTGTATAGAATATGGAAAAGAACATGGAAAATACGAGAACTCTCGCACCGCGCTCCACGCTCGTGCTAAGGCACAAGCTTACGTTCAAGTCCCTTATACGTTCAACAATGAAACAATGAATGGTTTACAACAATGAAACGGAAAGACTATCAACATAGTCGCTCCAAGTAGAGTTTAGCAACATTGAAAGGCTATGGGACTGATGGGTCGCCAAGGCGACTTTCGTACGGAAAGTTGCATAATGTATAAATGAAGAATGAACGAATAAACAAGTGAATGAATGAATCAACGAAAGGATGAATACGAAATTGAATCAATGAATGAATGAACAAGTAAAAGAAAAAAATGAAGAAATGAATAAAAAATAAGAAGAAAGGGAATGGTTAGCGACAGGTGTGACGGGCACGTGCAACGGGGCTCGCTACCCGCGCTGTACGGACGCCAACCTGGTCGATAACGTATTATGGCTATGGGTTAGCCTATGACAAGTTAATACGAAATAGTCGTGGACAAACGGCACGAGCGAGGGGTGGCGAATGCTGTGACCGTAAAGAAAAAGGGATTCCGCGGCATGATCAAAGGGGGGATATTCCGGCCTAGGCGGAATCAAAATATGGCTTACGGGCTGCCTGGGTGCGGACTTGGCCACCCGGGGGACGTAAGTGCAGGAGTATTTCAAGAGACTAACGGGGTGTGTGCCAGTCCTCACCCTACGCTAGTTGAGAAATACCACGGCTTGGATGTCCAAAATGGCTTATGGTGCCAGCGACCGGTGCATATAGAGTTAAGTGGGCTTTACTGGTGGCAATCCACGTGCAAGTCCTTGCATTGAATTCAAAGTAGTCTAAGTTAACTAAATAAAGTGCCTTATGAATATGCTTGAAATGTAACACACCAAATGATAATGAGAAATTCATACAAGTGAGTTAGATAATGTGCTTACGACGTGCTAGAACCCGAGGCAGGGACACGCCCTTGACATTGAAAGTTCACTTGAATTACGTTAAGTTATTTCATATGAATTGTTGGCTAACTTGGTTTACATTGAACAGGGAAGGCCGGACGGTAAGTATGGGTAAGTCGTGCATGTATTTTCATGCGACACTTGAATTTGGCAACACGGGATAGGTTATAAAATATGCCATGAAAACGATCCTAAGGCAAGATTAGAAAGACAATGAATGATAGAGATGCACAAAAGTAAATAGAACGTGTTTGGTAATGATAGCATTGTGGGCGAGCTAGCCTCCCCACCAGTGCATAACAATGTACTGATAACCCCACAGTCTACTTGCAGGATGCAGGTATCATCGACGGGTATGGAGCTTTCCTCGAACGTGCTAAGACGCGGAGCTATCTCTGGAGCCTTGGAGCGTTGCAAGGGCTGGAGCACCATATACAGGACATAATGTATCGGAACATCGCCATGAATCATTTCATCTTGTAAGCCACTTGGCACGCCTTTTAGGTTTCAGGGAGAGAAAGCTTGAGAGATTTGTAATATCGGCCAAGCGCCGCTTGTAAACTTCTTGAAAATCAATAAAGAGTTTGAATTCGCTTCCACTTGCGTTTATTTACTTTTCGCTGCAAATAGGGACACTCTGTGCGACTCTGTGGCCTAGCTCAAATCGGCCGTTTCTGGACTTAGCCTTGCACGGGCGCAACCTAGGCCCGTGCGGCATCACGCCTTAGCGAGGACGATCGCTCATGCGGGAGCGGGGCGTGACAGATTGGTATCAGAGCACGGCTTTACGTCCTTGGACTTCATTCGATTTGCTCAGTTTTGAAAGCTCATTGAAACAAAAGAAGTGTACGCTCTCTCTCATTGTGCCTTGGGATGTTCCATACAATAAGTCTAATATTTTTCAAAAGCTCGTACGAGTACTCAGTTGGACGGGATCGATAGGCGAAGGCCTTTGTGCCACCACGACGGACTTGAGTTGGAAGGAACCGATGCTAAGAGTTAGCAAATGCAGTGCGTGCTTGAATGAGCTTACGCTGACAGCAAACGAGTACCCGAGACCAAAGTATAGTTCGAACGGGATGGTTATGCACGCAGCCTTTTGGCTAAGTTGTGCAGAGTATCGCGCACCTAGACCTTCTGGTGCAAATGAGTTACGAGTGAGATCGATTATCGCTCAAATGAGAATAAGTGAGCATGCGAACTCGAATATCGTCCGCACGGGATAGCTATGCACACAACCTTTTGGTTATGTTGTGCCGCATGTCGCGCGCCTCGACTTTTGGTGCAATCGAGTTGCGAGCGATATCAAGTACCGCTGTCGGGAACGAAGCTACGCTTAGAGTATATATCGATAGAAACGCTATCAAACTAACGCTTAGGCGTGCACGGAAGATTTATTAGATTTTGAGGATTTGTGCGAACGACTTGGTACGTCGAGGCGACGTGAACGATTACGCTAGAATTCGTCGAACAAACCTGAGGGATGTCTTAGCACATGACGCGAACGTGATGGAGGACTAGATCGTATGACTCGAACCCTGAGTGGTGTATGAACGTCATAGAAATTGTTCGAGCGAGACTAAAGGATATACGGATAGAACGGGTATGTCGGCGAGGCGATACGATCGCGCAAAGCCTTAGAACGCGTCACGCTTAGTTGGTCGTGACTTCGAATGTCCCGAACGAGATGTCGTTCGGACAACTTGTCCATGGGAAACGCAAGTTAGAAAATGATTCGGAACGATGAATGAAAACGAAATGGTCTTGATCGAGGAAACTTAGAGGATCGCGCGTACGATTTCGGATGGATTCGAATGAATTGTGACTTGAACTTGGACAATGATCTTGAAACTAGCTTGAGAAATAGCGATCAAACTTGATCTTGAATATCGAGGAAATTATGGAATATCCAACTCGGACAACAGCATCAATGCACGACTCGAAATTGGTTGCAAAGGAAGATCGTCAGGTTACGTATATCGTCAATGGTATTGAGGCGTATCAAAGATCGATATACGATAACTCGGGGGTACTCTGACTCGGCGAATGACGAATCGTGCAAATGTTATTGTCCCGTTGAATGCTATACTTGGGATGTTAAAAATGTGTCGAGAAAAAAGATAGACTTGGCTCGAGGATTTTCTAGTTGAACGTATGACAGTTAGACTATCAAATTGATTTGGCTTGGATGAAAATGTGAATGCTTGGATTTGCTTCGTTGACAACCACAACGTTAACGTTCTTGTCTTATACGAGCACAACTCCAGCCTCGCACATGCGTCGTGCCGAATTATGATGATCACTCCGCGTGAGCGCTGATATGGTGATTCATACAGCGAAAGTGATTAAACTTGGATGGCGTGGCAATCTGATTGCTTCGACTTGTGGTTTGATGCGAAGGTGGACTCGAGAATGAATTTGTGTGCTTGAAGAATTGAACTTGAGGATTGAGTAGGTCCAATCCGCGTATCGAGAATGGGTTAGTCTAAAACTCAAACAAAAGTTACGCCCCGATGAGAATAATTATTCCGCGGGAGCGTTGCATGGTGATTCATGAACCGCCGTGGATAATTGGAATCGCATGAGATTGGGGCACAATGTATTGTCGAGCGGGATGACCTCGTGATCGAATACATAAATTGGTTAGAACTGGTGATTGAACGGAATTGAATATGTGCAACGTAAGTCTCGATGCGAATTAGGTGATCATGCTCGATATTTAGAAATTTGAGTGAAACGAACTTGGGTAGGAACTCCCGTACAAGCGAACAAATGGTTTGACCATAGGATTTAGGGCGAGCGTCGTGCAACGACCTTGCACGACGAGCCACGGACCTGTCGTGTAACTATGACCTTGTGAGCTGACCTAGCGGATAGGCAGACGACCTTATGCCGAGTGATTGAACTTGTGCGATGGCATGTACAGTATCGTCTGGACGGACGATAGACTTGGGGAAAACAAGACTTAGAGTAGGACGGGGAACTGGGAGTGTGTATGAACGACGACGAGATTGGCCCCGAACGAAGGGAATTATAGGGATGGATGATGCGCAAGTAAAAGTTGGGATAACAAATTGAATCATTGATAGGAAGAAATACTTGATGATGGTGCAATACTTGGTTTTGAATCGGACGGAAATTTCTTAGGCTTGGTCGACCCTGCTAAGAAGAAATCATACTGATTTCGTGGACAATAACGCTTGAGAAGCGAATCGAATCATCTCGAGGACCGAGATAAATGATATGTGATACACAAATGAGTTCGGTTTAAAATCGAAGTTAGCAAAGCGATCGGCAAATCAAAACTATCACAAGTAGTTTGTCCGACTTCGCTAGTCGCTAAGCTTGGTTGAAATGTACGTATTCGAGGGACGCCTTGGATACGTGCACGATCCAAACTCAGCGATATGATGAACTCGAATGCAGCTGCAAGTGGGTGTTGAGATGCGCATGAACGAATGAGTGAGTTTGCCTCAGCTTACGTCTCTCACATTTGACGAACTGCAACGCACCTCATGCGACCGTTTTAGTCCTATGATACATCGAAGTAGCAACCGAGATCGAAGAAATACTTGAATTGAATAAGTGTCGTCAACTCTAAATGAATAAAAAGTTACTCAATGAAATCGACCAAACGTATGCGACACGGGACTTGGAAAGGTACCGAGCATGGTTCGATACCATCGAACGATAGAGTCGTTCGATAGAATTGTCTAAGATACGAACACGACATGAGTTAGGGAATGGTAGGATGACCTGCACTCAGGAAGTCTCGAGGATGAAACTTGTTTTGAGTGGCGTATTATGTAATGCCCCGCTCCGCCCTAGCGGAACGCCGATTCAAACAGCAAGTGCAACGACTCAAACGAGCCGTCGACTCGAAGAGTTGCGTCGACCCGATGAAGTATCGATGCGAATCGATGTAAGGCTTACATTGGCCCGTCAAGATGAACCCAGACTTAGACTTTCAAAGGCACGCTCGGAGTATCGCTCGGCCGATGCGAGCATCGCTAAGGTGGGTGGCTCCGATGAACCCGTCTTTGCTTAGCCTAGACACATAATAATATGAACACTATCACTGAAATCGCTAGGCGATAACACCGCGCATGCTAATAAATGACCCAACGCACCTAGCTAAGGGATTAATCCCATCTTGTATGCTTGTATAGAATATAGAAAAGAACATGGAAAATACGAGAACTCTCGCACCGCGCTCCACGCTCGTGCTAAGGCACAAGCTTATGTTCAAGTCCCTTATGCGTTCAATAATAAAACAATGAATGGTTTACAACAATGAAACGGGAAGACTATCAACATAGTCGCTCCAAGTAGAGTTTAGCAACATTGAAAGGCTATGGGACTGATGGGTCGCCAAGGCGACTTCCGCACGGGAAGTTGCATAATGTATAAATGAAGAATGAACGAATAAACAAGTGAATGAATGAATCAACGAAAGGATGAATACGAAATTGAATCAATGAACGAATGGACAAGTGAAAGAAAGAAATAAAGAAATGAATAAATGATAAGAAGAAAAGGAATGGTTAGCGACAGGTGTGACGGGCACGTACAACGGGGCTCGCTACCCGCGCTGCACGGACGCCAACCTGGTTGATAACGCATTGTGGCTATGGGTTAGCCAATGACAAGTTAATACGAAATGGTCGTGGACAAACGGTACGAACGAGGGGTGGCGAATGCTGTGACCGTAAAGAAAAAGGGATTCCGCGGCATGATCAAAGGGGGGATATTTCGGCCTAGGCGGAATCAAAATATGGCTTACGGGCTGCCTGGGTGCGGACTCGGCCACCCGGGGGACGTAAGTGCAGGAGTATTTCAAGAGACTAACGGGGTGTGTGCCAGTCCTCACCCTACGCTAGTTGAGAAATACCACGGCTTGGATGTCCAAAATGGCTTATGGTGCCAGCGACCGGTGCATATAGAGTTAAGTAGGCTTTGCTGGTGGCAATCCACGTGCAAGTCCTTGCATTGAATTCAAAGTAGTCTAAGTTAACTAAATGAAGTGCCTTATGAATATGCTTGAAATGTAACACACCAAATGATAATAAGAAATTCATACAAGTGAGTTAGATAACGTGCTTACGACATGCTAGAACCCGAGGCAGGGACACGCCCTTGACATTGAAAGTTTACTTGAATTACGTTAAGTTATTTCATATGAATTGTTGGCTAACTTAGTTTACATTGAACAGGAAAGGCCGGACGGTAAGTATGGGTAAGTCGTGCATGTATTTCCATGCGACACTTGAATTTGGCAACACGGGATAGGTTATGAAATATGCCATGAAAATGATCCTAAGGCAAGATTAGAAAGACAATGAATGATAGAGATGCACAAAAGTAAATGGAACGTGTTTGGTAATGATAGCATTGTGGGCGAGCTAGCCTCCCCACCAGTGCATAACAATGTACTGATAACCCTACAGTCTACTTGCAGGATGCAGGTATCGTCGACGGGTGCGGAGCTTTCCTCGAACGTGCTAAGGCGCGGAGCTATCTCTGGAGCCTTGGAGCGTTGCAAGGAGCTGGAGCACCATATACACGACATAATATATCAGAACATCGCCATGAATCATTCCATCTTGTAAGCCACTTGGCACACCTTTTGGGTTTCAGGGAGAGAGAGCTTGAGAGATTTGTAATATCGGCCTAGCGCCGCTTGTAAACTTCTTGAAAATCAATAAAGAGTTTGAATTCGCTTCCACTTGTGTTCATTTACTTTCCGCTGCAAATGGGGACACTCTGTGCGACTCTGTGGCCTAGCTCAAATCGGCCGTTTCTGGACTTGGCCTTGTACGGGCGCAACCTAGGCCCGTGCGGCATCACGCCTTAGCGAGGACGATCGCTCCTGCGGGAGCGGGGCATGACACGATGTAGGGACGGGGCACTACACTACAGCAAAATATTACGACCCTAAACGCGTCTGAATCTGACAGAGAAGAGCGATCTAATTCTTCTGACTCTGTTTCATAGGACTATGACACCAGTGTAGGGCATGTCTATCAAGTAACCTTATCTGCTAATATGGTGACTGTGAGTTCTTCGAAGGCGATAATGATTTCATCGAAACTCCCGAGTCAGATCCTTGGGCACAAAGAAGGGACAATCAATAGGAACTTTACTTTGAGCAACGCAAACCACCTACTGAAGACAAATTAATTTAAGTTAATGTTGGAGAAGAAGCTTCACCAAGACCAATCTTCATCAGCAAAAGTCTTCCAGAAGCAGAGAAGCAAGAATTAATTTAGCTTTTTCGGGAATACATGGATATCTTCGCTTGGAGTTATGAAAATATGCCAGGACTAGATCCTCAGATCGCTACTCACAGACTCAACATCCTGCCTAATTCAAGGTCGATCAAACATCAACAACATCGATTCTGACCAGACATGATGGATTCCATAGAAACTGAAGTAAAAAATCTCATTACTTGTGGCTTTGTCAGAGAAAAACAACATGACTAGGTGGCTAACGTCGTCCCCATCATGAAGAAAACAAGGAAGGTCCAACACTACCAAAATAAGTCATATCGACGATGAATTTAGCGACTCCGAGTAATAACGTCGCTACTTTTTGTGTATTTAGCGATGTCTATAAAAGACATAATTGAACGTCACTATTAGCAACGTAGAGCGATGAGTAGCGACAAACATTATTGTTTGGAAAGCATATGTCGCGGTCTCATCACAAAACGTCATTGTTTTGTTTCATTTAGCGACGTTTTCTGACTCATACTTCTGTATGTCGCCGTATCTTTAGTTTACAGTGACGTTTAGCGACGTCCATTTTTAGACGTCGCTAAAAAGTTTCATATAGGGTTCAAGTGCCGATCGACTTTTCATTTTTTTACCCAAAATTATTTTCGCTCTTTCGTCCCCAAATTTCCCTTCCCCTCTAGTCCCTCCGACGTCCCCCCTCCCTCCGGCGACCCCCTTCCTGCGGTGACCCACGTTCCTCCGGCATCCCCCCTCCACCGGCGACCCCGTCCCTCCGCCACTCCTCCATCGTCGATTCCCCTCGTCGATGCCGACCCGATTAGTCCCCTCCATTGCTACTCCAGCCCCAGCGACCCCGACTCGACTCCGACTAAGGCAAGTAAACCCTAACCCTATCTCCCTCCTCCTAATATGCTGACACAGACACGATGCAACATGCACATACGCTGACACGACATACAGACACGACACACACGACACGACACACACACATACATAAATGACACATACGCACACACATACGCACACATATACTCACACACATACGCACACACGCTGACACGACATGACACACATGACACGTACACACATAAACACGACATAGGGCAGTGAGCATGTTGGCAAGTGCCATATTGGCATATGCCATATGGCATTGCTGCAGCTGCAGCAACTTGCCTTGGCAAGGCTTGTATTGGCTCGGGCTATAAGCCACGTGGACAGGGGTTAAAGAAGTCAAGGGCTTTAGAAGATAGGGGGAATCCCATTTGGGAGCTCGAGTACAGGCAAATCCCTGAGTGAAGTGTGTATGTGTCGAGTGTGAGTGTGAGCAGTGGTATCAGTTGGTATCAGTATAGTATCTTAGGGAGATGAGAGTGCCTATTTGAGTTAGTGGTGGTACTAGCGAGTGAATGTAGTTTAGGATCAATTAGGATATTTATAAGTGAATGGAGTATCCTATCTAAGAGTGTTTGTGTATGTGATTATCAGTATATGTCAGATCTTAGTATTCCTAAGTAAGAGTGTGTATATGTGAGTGAGTGTCATTAGAGTGTTAGAGAGTTAGTTCAGTCCTAGTACCTAGAGTGTATAGAGTATCCTAGAAGTGTAGGTATTATTGGTACAGTGTTTTGAGCCATTCTCTAGAAATTAAATTTACTTATGCCAAGTCTTTTAGGCCTATTAATGTTATAGATTTTTTCGGAAATCTAGTATAACGCTGATTACCTCAAAAGGCTTGCATAAGTAAGAGTGTATAGAGTGAGTATACTAGTAGTATATCGTAGTATCCTAGAGTATATAGAGTGAGCTTCCCTATTTCCTTTCTTCTCATTCGGGTCATTGAGCCGACTATTCTGCATCATAGGATATCTACCTCAACCTCACCCTAGAGAAGTGTAGAAATATTAATATTAACCAAGGTTCACAGTATCGATTTCGGTATTGGTATCGTTATCGGTATCATTTACAGTTGATATCATGAATCTCATAGCTTCCGCTAGCAGAGCACAATGTAGAGCCAAACGTGAAGCAGAGCTTCATATTCAAAATATTAGAAGTAAAAATGTCACGACCCGCTCTCAATTTTTGGATACGAGTACGTGGCCAAGTCCAGCCTACGCCGCAGCATCGGTGGTAGTACGCTGTCTATGATAACAATGGTCCACAACAAGCACAACACGCATATATATCATCCACAACTAAGCCAGCAAAAATCACTAAAATATCCAATAGTCTCAATATTATAAATATAAAAAATCCACTACAACTCAGAAAGTCTCGGAAACAAACCCGGATAACAGAAAATAAAATAGACAACTACTCCATAACTATAACTACTAACTGATGCGAATCCATAAGAAAAAAAATATGCTAATTCGCATCAGTGCTGGAACCGGGTACGCCAGTGACGTCAGGATCGCCAACATACTCACCGTAGACCTCGGGACAAATCTCTTCGTCTAAAGCTGAAAAATAGTTATCCAGTCAGGATTGGAGCAAGATCACCATAACACTACATTACACAATATAGTATACAAGCATGAAGGAAAGATAAAAGGAATTTAACTGAAGATAAGTATAGGCATGACATTGTATGATAAGAAAGTACCTTTGAGACGTGATAACAATATGAAGGTAGACTTTGACATACCACTAAGACATGATGACAATAAGAAGGTAGACTTGACGAAAGAAGAACAATAGACAACAGAGCAACAATAATTAAGTCACGTGTACTGTGTGTTTTAGAATACCAACTTTCAGCATGTAGACGGCTTGGGATATCCGTCAGTCATGCGTGTGGTGCATGACTGATATTATGCAATCAATTTATAGGGAGTCTGTATTCAATTCGTTGACCACATGCTTACTTGTTGTATTCCCCCGCCCGACTCTCTCACAATACATGTCCACTACGATAAACATTAGCAATACGATAAACTGTAAACAATAGGAAACAATGAGTAAGGCATGAACATGTATGTATATCCAACCGATTAACTCTCGTGCACAATAGTAATCATGAACAATGACAATCATGAACCATAAAGGAGTATTAGTGAAAAGACGACACGAAGATACATGCAGTATAAATAAAGAAAACATAGGTCATAGTGATACTTGCCAGCTTCGATAGATGATAAAGTCATAAGTCAAGACGTCGTAGCCCGATCTACCCCGACACAAAAACAATCGCAAGTTAGATCAACGATTCCCACTCTAAAAATCCTAGAAAGTGGCTAATGGGTTAAATCAATTAATACTATTCTAATCCTGGAATAAATCATCTAAAATCCTATTTTAATCTATTCAATTCTGAAGTAACAATCTACACACTAATATTTGGCCAAAGAAATTCACGGTTCCAAATTCGGGACTCGTGGCACGCAAACCGAGACATACTGTTGACTAACTAGCCAAATAATATGAATTCCAAGTTTGAGTGTGCAACATGATATATTTCAGCGTCATGAGTGCACTGGAATTGACCGTGCCGCAAAATCATGATTTGGTCAAAAGTTATCGCCATTATGGCTATCTATGACCAAATCGATGAACCGTTGACCAAATCTGACTTCTATAAATAAAATAAAATACTAGATGAAACTCTAAATTTCTGAAAAAATTATATGTTGTAGAGCTCGGTGTCATCTTTCCAAAACATTAAACGGATCGCAAAATGGAGTTCGAGATCGCTCGAAATCTCGAAAACCGTGCGACGTGTTGATTTTTGGACAACCGACACTCAAATAATTATTCAGAAATTCGAGATCAAAATACCAGAAAATAACTTATATATTCAGAAACCTAACCTCTGTACGCTTCTAACAAAAAAAACGGCACACAAAAAGGACGTCTAGATCAACGGCAATCGCTCCGTGAAGTCGAAGAACTCTCCCGAACTCTCCCACAAAAAAACTGCTGAATAAAATAGGGTTTTCGGAAAACAATAAACTATATACTATATATAGGAATGTAAGAGTCGGTGGCTGTGGCTTGAGGCGGCTGGGCGGGGACACGTGGCAGCATCTGCTGCCTCCCGTCCAAATCCAGCGGTCCACAATTGAGGCGGCTTTGGAGTGAGCCAGCTCAGCCGTTGGCTCGGCTTCCTATTATAGAAACCCACGTGGAGCTCACCCATACGCTGACGGGTGGGCCTGCCCCGCACGCCCGAGCGGATGACGGGTGGGCCCCCCGCTCGGCTGACTGGGTATTTATTAGAAAATAGGGTTTTTAATATTCAGAAAATCAAATAAAAATCAGGAAAAATCCTAAAAATTCCAAATAAATCCCAGAAAATTCCTAAAAATTCCTAGAAAAATATAAAAAATATTTTAAGGGTTCTAGAGCCCAAATAAATTATTTGACCACAAAAATACCCTCGGGTGCTCTCACAGTAAATCCTAGAAGCTTAGAAAATTAATAAAATCGTATATAAAATTCTCTAAAAATCTCCATAAATCCTGAAAATTCTAAAATAGTGAAATAATATACTAGGGACTATCTAGGGGCCCCAGAGACTATATACAACCTAATTTCCTTATATCTAACCTATAGGCTTAGGCAAAAATCTTACGATCCCAAATCAACAACCTAGTAAATAATTGATTCTAACTAAAATAATAATAAAAAATCTCCAAAATAGAAAATAAATTCTAGGAACCCAAATGCTACAAACTATCCCCCTTAAAAGATTTTTGTCCTCAAAAATCAAAACATCACAAATAGCATAGTATAATACCTAACTCTTACAAGCAATAATTTCTTAATCTAAGTCACGGAGAGATAATGGCTAGGAACATAAGGGAACTAACAACTAACTAAGCATGCATAACAACTAAAACTAAAGAAGGCTCTACGAACTCTGTACTCTCTGCTGTCGATCCCTCAGGTTCGGGAGTAGCATATGGGTTAGCTACCCTTTTCTCCTTACGGATCGCACTGCGCCTTGTCTCAACCATTGTAAACTAAAAGGAAAGAAAGGATATGGTTAGAACGGTAGATACAAACATATCGAAGAAATCATGGACGGAATCAAGCAGGATGCAAAATAAGATACAATAAGATTCTATGATAAAACAGACTCATAAGGTTGGAAATCCTATTTGTGGATGATATAACCTCCTAACTTCAAATCTATACGCAGGCTCGTTGTAGTACAGCTAACTTAAGCACTACCACGAGTTCGTAGTCTTTTACGAAATTGGACCTGCATGGGCTACCATAAAAACTTGTCACGACCCGCTCTCAATTTTGGGATACGAGTACGTGGCCAAGTCCAACCTACGCCGCAGCATCGGCGGTAGTACGCTGTCTATGATAACAATGGTCCACAACAAGCACAACACGCATATATATCATCCACAACTAAGCCAGCAAAAATTACTAAAATATCTAATAGTCTCAGTATTATAAATATAAAAAATCTACTACAACTCAGAAAGTCTCGGGAACAAACCCGGATAACAGAAAATAAAATAGACAACTACTCCATAACTATAACTACTAACTGATGCGAATCCATAAGGAAGAAAAATATGCTAATTCGCATCAGTGCTGGAACCGGATACGCCAGTGACGTCAGGATCGCTAACATACTCACCGTAAACCTCGGGGCAAATCTCTTCGTCTAAAGCTGAAAAATAGTTATCCAGTCAGGATTGGAGCAAGATCACCATAACACTACATTACACAATATAGTATACAAGCATGAAGAAAAGATAAAAGGAATTTAACTGAAGATAAGTATAGGCATGACATTGTATGATAAGAAAGTACCTTTGGGACGTGATAACAATATGAAGGTAGACTTTGACATACCACTAAGACATGATGACAATAAGAAGGTAGACTTGACGAAAGAAGAACAATAGACAACAGAGCAACAATAATTAAGTCACGTGTACTGTGTGTTTTAGAATACCAACTTTCAGCATGTAGACGGCTTGGGATATCCGTCAGTCATACGTGTGGTGCATGACTGATATTATGCAATCAATTTATAGGGAGTCTGTATTCAATTCGTTGACCACATGCTTACTTGTTGTATTCTCCCGCCCGACTCTCTCACAATACATGTCCACTACGATAAACATTAGCAATACGATAAACTGTAAACAATAGGAAACAATGAGTAAGGCATGAACATGTATGTATATCCAACCGATTAACTCTCGTGCACAATAGTAATCATGAACAATGACAATCATGAACCATAAGGGAGTATTAGTGAAAAGACGACACGAAGATACATGCAGTATAAATAAAGGAAACGTAGGTCATAGTGATACTTGCCTGCTCCGATAGATGATAAAGTCACAAGTTAAGACGTCGTAGCCCGATCTACCCCGACACAAAAACAATCGCAAGTTAGATCAACGATTCCCACTCTAAAAATCCTAGAAAGTGGCTAATGGAGTAAATCAATTAATACTATTCTAATCCTGGAATAAATCATCTAAAATCCTATTTTAACCTATTCAATTCTGAAATAACAATCTACACACTAATATTTGGCCAAAGAAATTCATGGTTCCAAATTCGGGACTCGTGGCACGCAAACCGAGACATACTGTTGACTAACTGGCCAAATAATATGAATTCCAAGTTTGAGTGCGCAACATGATATATTTCAGCGTCATGAGTGCACTGGAATCGACCGTGCCACAAAATCATGATTTGGTCAAAAGTTATCGCCATTATGGCTATCAATGACCAAATCGATGAACCGTTGACCAAATCTGACTTCTATGAAAAAAATAAAATACTAGATGAAACTCTGAATTTCTGGAAAAATTATATGTTGTAGATCTCGGTGTCAGCTTTCCAAAACTTTAAACGGATCATAAAACGGAGTTTGGGATCGCTCGAAATCTCGAAAACCGTGCGACATATTGATTTTTGGACAACCGACACTCAAATAATTATTCAGAAATTCGAGATCAAAATACCAGAAAGTAACTTATATATTCAGAAACCTAACCTCCGTACGCTTCTAACAAAAAAAAACGGCGCACAAAAAGGACGTCTAGATCAACGGCAATCGCTCCGCGAAGTCGAAGAACTCTCCCGAACTCTCCCACAAAAAAACTGCTGAATAAAATAGGGTTTTCGGAAAACAATAAACTATATACTATATATAGGAATATAAGAGTCGGTGGCTGCGGCTTGAGGCGGCTGGGCAGGGACACGTGGCAGCATCTGCTGCCTCCCGCCCAAATCCAGCGGTCCACAATTGAGGCGGCTTTGGAGTGAGCCAGCTCAGCCGTTGGCTCGGCTTCCTATTATAGAAACCCACGTGGAGCTCACCCATACGCTGACGGGTAGGCCTGCCCCGCACGCCCGAGCGGCTGACGGGTGGGCCCCCCGCTCGGCTGACTGGGTATTTATTAGAAAATAGGGTTTTTAATATTCAAAAAATCAAATAAAAATCAGGAAAAATCCTAAAAATTCTAAATAAATCCCAGAAAATTCCTAAAAATTCCTAGAAAAATATAAAAAATATTTTAAGGGTTCTAGAGCCCAAATAAATTATTTGACCTCAAAAATACCCTTGGGTGCTCTCACAGTAAATCCTAGAAGCTTAGAAAATTAATAAAATCATATATAAAATTCTCTAAAAATCTCCATAAAATCCTGAAAATTCTAAAATAGTGAAATAATATACTAGGGACTATCTAGGGGCCCCAGAGACTATATACAACCTAATTTCCTTATATCTAACCTATAGGCTTAGGCAAAAATCTTACGATCCCAAATCAACAACCTAGTAAATAATTGATTCTAACTAAAATAATAAAAAAAATCTCCAAAATAGAAAATAAATTCTAGGAACCCAAATGCTACAAAAAATTTTTCGATTGGTGGTGGGACGAGAAAGGATTTGACTCGTCCCACCACCAATCGAAAACTTATTACTTCTAATATTTTGAATATGAAGCTCTGCTTCACGTTTGGCTCTACATTGTGCTCTGCTAGCGGAAGCTATGAGATTCATGATATCAATCGTAAATGATACCGAAACCGATTCTGATATCGATATCGATATTATGAACCTTGGTTAACATTAATATTTTCACACTTCTCTAGGGTGAGGATGAGGTAGATATCATATGATCTTGAATAGGATGCTGAGAGAGTCGAATGAAAATAAGAAAAATAGAGGGGGGGTCAGAGGGGGGGTCAAAGAGGGGGCCTTCTTATTGAACATGTGACAACACTCAGTTGAGACTCATGTGTCTATATGCATCAATTTGAAATATACTGGAATAATATGTATCTATCTTTGCAGAATTATTGTCAAATGGATATGAATTACTATCTGCGACATCGTTTGTGGATGTATAATCGTCATCCTGATGACATATGCGGTGTGCGGGATGAATTTATACATGGGATAGAACAATTCCTGCAGTTTGCCAAGGTGTTCCTTTAGTACATGGACCGTACCAAAAATAAGTGTCTATGTGTGAGATGTCGCAACATGAAATATCATCCAGAAGTGGATGTGACATATCATTTGTACTCGAGAGATTATATACCAAATTACTATTAGTGGACATCATACAAAGAACTTATGCCTTTAGCATCGGAGCTGGAGCCTAATTTCTCGTATATGGATGTCCATGACCATGCTGGTTACGACGAAGGGTGCGTGAACATGCTTTTTCACGCTGCGAGGCCTAGTTTCGATCCAAACAATCATAATGCAGCAGAGGAGGCACCGAATGTCGATGCTGTAAAGTTCATGGAGTTGCTAGAAAATACAAGAACTCTTTTGTATCCTGGTTGTGAGGATCACTCACCGTTGGAGGTGGTTACAAGACTGCTGAGCATCATGTCCGATTTTAACATGTCTCAAGAATGCTACAATCGAATCATCGAGTTGATTATAGAGATATTGTCGGTACGTGCAAAGTTATCTATAGACTTCTACCGGTCTAAGAGGATGGTGAGATATCTGTGGATAGGATACGAGAAAATTGATACATGTCGTAATGGGTGCATGTTGTACTACAAAGACGACAAGGATGAAGACGTGTACAAATTTTATGGTGCTGATCGCTACAACGTAATAAGTTCAAGTAGGACTCTCGGTGCAAGGAAGCCTACCGATTCGATGTACTACTTGCCGTTGACGCCGCAGTTGCAGAGGTTGTTTATGGTGAAGGAGACTGCAAAATATATGAGCTGGCACAGACGAGAACAGATCGAAGGAGTGTTGGATCACCCATCTAATGGGAAAGCATGGAAGCACTTTGATCGAGAGTATCCAGATTTTGCTTCGGATCCGCGTAATGTCAGATTGGGTCTCTTCTCCGACGGTTTTACCCCATTAAGACTTTTGCGCTCCCAGTATTCGTGTTGGCATGTGATCATCACTCCGTACAATCTACCACCTTGGATTTGTATGAAGACTCCGTATATGTTTCTCACCGTTATTATCCCGGATCTGAACAATCCGAAGAGGAACATCGATGTGTATTTACAGCCATTGATATATGAGTTAAATCAGCTGTGGAAAGTAGGTGCCAATACCTACGATGTTTCTAGAAAGCAAAATTTTCAGATGAAGGCCGTACTGATATGGACCATCAACAACTTTTTTGTATATAGAATGTTATCTAGATGGAGCACTCATGGTCGTCTCTCATGTCCGTATTGCATGGACCGTACGAAGGCTTTCCGTTTAAAACACGGAGGAAAACCGTGCTTCTTCGATTGTCATCGACAGTTCTTGCCGAAGGACATCCGTTCCGGAGGAACAGGAATGTATTTCGTGCCAGCGTTGTAGAGAAGGCAAATCCACTGCCAAGGTGGACCAGAGGCACGATATAGGAGGAGGTCAAGGATTCCAAGTGCTATCGAAGAGCCTACAAAGGGATACAAGTGTGATGTATTTGACCGCACTCATAATTGGACGGAAAGAAGTATATTCTGGGACCTGCCTTATTGGAGCACCAATCTTATTAGACATAACCTTGATGTCATGCATATCGAGAAGAATGTGTTTGACAACATAATCAATACTGTGATGGACGTAAAGGGAAAGACAAAAGACAATCTCAAGGCCATGTTGGACTTGGAAGATATATGCAGACGTCCTGCGTTACATTTGATAAAGTAAGGCAATGGGAAGTATAAGCAGCCTAAGGCAATTTTCTCACTAGACAAGAAGGATAAAGTGAGACTTTGTAGGTGGATTCAGGGCCTAAAATTTCCTGACGGATACGTGTCAAATTTAAGAAGATGCGTCGACTCGAAGGAGAAAAAACTGACGGATATGAAGAGCCACGACTGTCATGTATTTATGGAGAGGTTAATTCCGATAGCATTTCAGGAATTATTACCGTTGGTCATTTGGGATCCGTTGACAGAGTTAAGCATATTCTTCAGAGATCTTTGTTCTACTAAGTTGCTTGTCGATTGTCTAGAAAAGCAAGAGAAGGACATTGCAGCAACATTGTGAAAGCTTGAGAGGGTGTTCCCTCCTGTGTTCTTAGACTCCATGGAGCATTTGCCAATTCATCTATCCTACGAGGCACGTGTTGGTGGGCCCGTCGGTTATCGGAGGATGTACCCGTTTGAGCGAGATTTGAACCACCTAAAGAGAAAGGTAAAAAATATGGCTCGGGTCGAGAGTTCTATTTGTGAAGCCTATATTCTCGAGGAGATTACAAACTTCTGCTCGATGTATTTCAAGCCACATGTTGCTACTAATAGAACAAAAGCTCCCAGAAACGACGATGGATATCTTGAATCTAATGATGCAATACTGAAAGTCTTCAATGCTTTTGAAAAGCCTTCCAGGAAAATGAAGAAAAGATATCTGAATGACGAGGAACTAAGGGCTACTCAGTTGTATATATTGCTCAACTGCGACGAGGATGAAGTGGAGAAGCTCGAAAGGTAAGTAACTAACATATCCATATTTACGTCATCTATGCATGTAATAGTATCCAATATTATTATTACACTAATTGGCATATGTGTTGTTATTTTCAGCACATTTAATGATGAGGTGAGGTCGAGTAGACAGTACATAACGGATGAAGGACTAAAACAGGAAATGAGACATCATTTTCCTTCATGGTTGAGTGCATATGTAAGATGACACAGTAATTACTTCTCGTATATGCACTTTGTACAGTAATTAACGAAACCCTGAATGTAATTTTTTATCTTATGGTATTTAGGTCGATCGTCCGGACGCAATAATAGAGAATGAGTCTATTAGAACTCTAGCCAAGGGGCCCATTTATTTCGTCAAAATATGGCCAAGCTATTGTGTGAATGGGTTTAGGTTCAAGTCAACAAATGCTCCGATCAGAGAGAACTTTCCAGATCTTGATTCGACCAAAAATAGTTATTTGTGTATCCGATATACAAACTACAAAGATGTAGATCCGGGCAATGATTTCTATGGCATCTTACGAAAGATTATGGAGTTGACATATAATTATGGCCTAGAGCCGGCTAAGATCGTATTGGTCAGGTGTGATTGGTTGGATCCGATCCAATATCAAGGTTAGAAAATTAACAAGCATGGTCTTGTGGATATTAACTACCACCGTCGATATCAAGGATACGAACCATTTGTCCTACAAAGTCAGGCTCAACTATTTTATTTCACTACTTATCTGAGACGGAGAACAACTAGGTTGGACTGGTGGGCAGTATGCAAGACTAAAGCCAGAAATACCTACGACGTTGACGAAATAGCTTATCAGGAGGACGAGCTACCTCTCATAAGAAATACAGTTGACGTGGACACAACGGAAGTTCCATATTACACGTCTAATCGTGTAGAAGAGGTAGAAGTATTCGAAGAGGAAAACGAAGTAGACGAAAGCGAAGATGAGGAGGAAGAGAAAGATGAGGACAAAGAAGATAAATTTTTAGAAGATGATTGAAAGTGAAATAAAATATAAAATATCTTCTACATTACACGTCTAATATTGTCATTTTGTTTAATCCTTAATTAATCTCTGTATTTCCATCAATCTTACCAGATGGCACCAATGACCCGAGGACGTCGCTTAAGAGAGGCACAGATGGCTGCTGAGGAGGTAGTCGCACCTCATGCTGCTGAGGAGGTAGTGCTTTCTTCTGTTGCTGAGTCGATAGTGGTACCTACTGCAGAAATGATGGTCAAGGAAGAACTTCCTACTACTATTAAGGAGGAAGTGATTCCTAAAGCCGAGATTGTTGTGAAGGAGGAGGTGACACCGGAGGGCAGTTGCACCGGGAGTTCCAGTCATCCATCTCCTCTGGATATTGATCTTGCTGGCGTGGATCCTACTTATGCGTTGTGGCTGAGGAGGAAGATCTCTCTGAGCCTGTGTAGAGGACAGTAGATATATATAATATAATTTTTGACCGACTTTGTTTCCGGTAGACTTATTTCTGGGTTAGACTTGGATGTTTCTGGATGTTATTATCTAGACTTGGGTGTTTATTTTACTTTTTGGATGTTTTTGGATGTTTATTTTACTTTCTGGATGTTTATGGAGTATATTATCTAGACTTGATTATTGTCTAGAAATTCAACGGAGGGTTGCTCTGGGTCTATTTTTATAAATTGTGATATGTTAAACGCATGTTTATTATCTACAAATTCAACGGAGAGTTGCTCTGGGTCTATCTTTATAACCTGTGATATATTAAATGCATGATTATTATCTTTTAGATATCTATTTCTATCAGGTATGGCAGGATGCAGAGGATCGTACCCCCATAGCAGTAGAGGAGTATCCTGCGGAGATAGAGGTTCCACTGGTGGACGGAGTAGTATTGCGTTAGTGGATGACTGTTTCGGTCCCTCGTCTCATAGTACTCCAGTGTACCAGCCATTCGGATCTCCGTCTGCGTCAACGGTACGTGGCAGCACTCCTGGAACAAACAGTTCCAGGCCTGATCCTAGCCCGTCCAGGACCATTCCTCCTGCTGACGGCACTATGGAGACAGAGGAGCGGGTGGAGGAGGTCGCACCTACGCCGTCTATATATGATCCGAGCGATCCCCCATGCGCCCCTCCGTACGAGACGATGATGGCGATTTGGTCCGACGGGCCTACAAAATAAGTTAATTAGTTAACATATATTTATACTTATATCTATATATTAATGAATTTAATTATCGTTGTGTAGATATCGTCCCCCATCAGTTCAGAGGGCATTGGGGCTATTTCTGAGGTCCAACTACGGCGGGCCTTGGATCAACAACTCGGATGCCTCGGATGAGAGAAAGGCATTCTGGTTTGCCCACTTTAAGGTAACTAAAGTATATTGCTTTTAGTATAAATCATATTTTATGCATATTGTATAGCTAACTAATTTAATTCTTATAGAAAACATATTTTTATCCACCAAACCGGGCTGAGACGATTGAGAAGCAATTTTCTGTCGTTGCCACCAAGTTGATCTGGGATACGATCGACGACCAAAAGGCTCGAGACCGTTCCAAAAAAAGGATCCAAGGTTAGATCACGCCCGAGAAGTGGACTGCTTTGAAGGCTAAATTCGACGCTCCTAGGTACAAGGAACGGTCGAAGAAGGCGAAGGTGGCTAGGACGAAGGCAGGGAAGTGGTGTGGTGGCTCAATTCCCATGAGGGAACATTTTCGTCGCCTGGTACGTATTTTACTGTAATATATTATTTCAATGAAAGTAGTAATAAAATATTTAATTTTAATGACAAACATTTTATTATAACAGGTAAAGAAGGGTGTAAACTCCAACATGGTGACGGTCTTCCTGGGTACCCATCAGAAGGACGAAAAGCTCATCGATGATCGGGCCATGCAGAGCTATGTAAGTACAACTTTACGTGTCACTAACTTTGTTATAACTTAAAAAATATGCAAATATATCCATAGACGTGGAACAACTAGGTTGGTAGTAAATATTATGCTTATCGAGATGCGTACTTTTCTAGGATGAGTATCTTAGGCTAAAGCGTGAGCTTACTAGTGCATCTGCGGAGGGAGGGGCTAGTACTTTTGTGCAGCCCCCTCCGGCTCTGACGATGGACGAGCTCTGGATGACCGCCGTTGGTGGTCTTCAGAGGGGTGTGTACTACGGTACGGGATCCTACGACGCCTTTGTGGTGACACAGTCATCCAGAGCCTCCTCTGCTAGTGTGCATTCCCCACACAGATGAGTCGGTCCGAGTGGGGGAACTCTGTCGCCAGCTTACTGAGCTACGTGACGAGCTGTTGCGGAGGATGGAACAGCCCTAGTCTCATCCGCAGATGGACGATACGGCCCTTACCGTACGATTTGATATGCTCGAGCGCACCATTAGGGAGACGGACGAGAGGATGGATCGTGCCGTTCAGGTGGTACAGGGGACGTAGGCGGCCATTGGCGAGCAGGTTTCAAGGCTGGCGGCTGTTATGGCATCCACTTACTCCAGACTACTGGCCACGGATCAGACACTTCCTGGTCATGCTTCAGCGTCCACACAGACTGCAGTGGCTCCACTGCCTCCTCTTCCTCCTACTGATGGGTCATCACCAGTGATGCTGACCCCGGAGCAGTATAGGTTCCTGGTGTCCCAGGTGCAGATACTGCCTACTCCTCCTCCTCTTCCTCCTTCTCATCCTGACCAGGCGTAGTACTTTATTGGACTTGTTTTCATTTGTTGTGTTGGTGACCTATTGTTGGGTCTTTATGTATTTGTTGGTTTATGTATTTATTTTATCCCAAGTATGACTATTTGTGTTATGTTATGTTGAATATTATCGAACACACGTTTTATAGCCGTTTGGTAGTGGATTTGTATCCACTCGACTATTTCTTGTCTTTCTGACCATTCGATTCTATTTATTTGATTATTGGTAGTGCATTATTATTATTTGTCTCTATATTGGTTTACCGGTGTTGAGTGTTCCACCGAAGGGGTCGGCGAACCCAGGGAATTCTATGGAGGGTTGCTCCGGGTCTATTATTTGCAAACTAAAACTATAAATACAGGTACAATATTTTTATTGTAACTGTTATTTATGTGAAATGCATACTGCCTGCTATTTTTTTACAAATTTTTTGGAATTAGCGACGTTTAGCGACGGTCAGCGACGCATACATACGTCGCTAGAATGTCGCAAACCTGAGAATCAAACGTCGCTAATCATCGCAGAACGTCGCAGATGCGTTGATGTGGCAAACTGTACAGGTCAGCTAATCTAGTATTCGGACGTCGGTATTCAAGTATCGTAACGTCGCTAAACGTCACAAAAATGATGACATGGCAACCAAAAAATTCCCAGATATGGAGTCGGACAACGTCGCTAGCTAAAATCTGAACGGACAGTGACAATCAGCAACGAAAGGTTAGTCGCTAATTAGCAACGTTGTTATCAGTAAATGTCGCTAATACTAGCGACATAGTGCGTTGCTGATCTACGTCACTATGGCAACGAATAGCGACGTTTTCGCTAATAGCGACCATGAATAACGCGACATGCCCGAAACGTCGCTAAATACTTTACTGTTTTCAGTTAGTGATGTTTTATTGTTGTTTAGCGACGTCGTTTGGCGTCGCTAATATGAGATATTTTGGTAGTGGGCGAATCTGTATTGATTTCAGAGACCTCAACGATGCTTGTCCTAAGGATGAGTTCCCTCTTCCGATTACTGAGGTCATGATCGACAATACCTGCGGATTCAAACAAATGTCTTTCATAGATAGATTTTTCGGATATAATCAAATCCGAATGAACCCTAAAGACGAGAAACATACATCTTTATGTACTCCTGCTACACTGTCATGTCGTTCGGTCTTAAAAACGATGGTACAACTTATCAGTAGGCCATGAGCACCATCTTTCGTAAACATTTATGGAAGACAGTCAAATGCTATGTCGGCGATATTGTTTTCAAAAGTCGTCTAAAGAAAGATCACATCCAAGACTTGAGAACTATCTTCGATCTAATGCGCCAGCATCAACTCAAGATGAATCCCACCAACTCATTACTGGAGTCTCTAGTGGTAAATTTTTCGGATTCGTTATTACCTTTAAGGGTATACACGTTGACCCCATGAAGATCAAAGCCATTCAAGAGATGTATCCTCCACACAACCTAAAAGAGCTACGAGGATTCCAGGGACGACTTGCATACATCAGGAGATTCTTCTCAAATCTCTCTCGACGTTGCAGACCGTTCAATCAATTCATGAAGAAAGGTGTGTCTTTCGTTTGGACTGAAGAATATCAGCAGTCATTTGAAGACATAAAGCGGTACTTGATGAACCCTCCAGTTCTAGTGCCTCCAGTCTCAGGAATACCTTTTCTGATATATGTCCGAGCAATGGATCATTCCTTGGGTGCCTTGCGAGCCCAAAAAAATAAGGAAGGCCATGAGCAAGCTATCTACTACCTCAGTCGCACGATGATAGGGGCCGAACATCGATATAGCCCGGTAGAAAAAGAATGTTTAGTCCTAATGTTTGTCGTCCAGAAGACATGACATTATATCACAGGCCAAACCATTCATGTCATCTCTAGAGTCAACCCTCTTCGAGTCTTGATGAAGAAGCCTAGTATGCTCAATTTCAGACTCGCTACAAGGGCCATATTGCTAGCACAATATGATATGGTCTATGTTCCATAAAAGTATGTTAAGGGTCTAGCCCTAGCTGACTTCATGGCGGCTCATCCAGTACCTGAGACTTCTAAACTCTATGACGAGATTCCTGATGAAACTCTAGAATCTAATATAATTTTAGAAGGGATCTTTGCTTGGCGACTATTCTTTGACGGTGCTTCCAGAATTGGTCCTAAAGGTGCTATTGTCGCTGGAGTCGAAATCATTCTAGTGTCTCCAAAAGGATTGGCCATTCAAAGAGCTTATTCGTTGGATGAGTCATGCTCCAATAATATTGCTGAATATAATGCTCTACTCATCAGGCTCCAATTAGCTAAACAATTGGGCATCGATTATCTTGAAGTATACGGAGACTCTAAGCTGATCGTCAATCAGGTTAGAGGCACGTATGAAGTTCGGCATCAAGATCTCATGCCATTCCATGAAGCAGCAATCAAATTGGCTACATCATTCAAGGATTTCTTCATTGAACATGTACGTCGAGCTTGCAATCCAGAAGCTGATGCGCTTGCTAATCTAGCAGCAGTATTGGCAATTCCTGTAAAAAGACAACAAATGATCGTCATCACTAACAAGGAGTTATTCTGCGTCGAGATTAATCTACATATGGAATTCAGTAATTCAGTCGAAGTTTATACTACAAGTGAAGACTGGAGGGCTCCTTTTATCGACTTCGTAGTTCATAACATTCTACCTGAAAATCCTAAAGAGGCTACAATAATCCATCGGCGATCACTCCGGTTTTATTACAATTACATTTCCAAAACACTCTATCGACGAATATTCGACAGTTTGCTCCTACGTTGTCTTGCGAAAGATAAAGCAAGATAAATACAACGTGAAGCTCACGATGGTATCTGTGGTACACATCAGCATGGTCCTAAGCTACAGGATCGTATCCGACGTATGGGCTACTACTGGCCCACTATGGTATCAGATGCGATCGAGTATGCAAAAAAATGTCGAGCATGTCAAATACATGCAGACTTCATCCACCAACCATCAGAATTCCTACATCCAACTGCGATATCATGGTCCTTCGAAGCTTGGGGTATGGATGTCATTGGTCCTATCAACCCACCGTCATCTAGAGGACATCGATTTATCCTAGCTATAACCTATTACTTCTCTAAATGGGCTAAAGTTATACCTTCAGTCGAAGTTAAGACAAGCAGCATCATCAACTTTATCAAACATCATGTGATCTATAGATTTGGTGTTCCTCGGCGAATTATCCATGATAATGGGCTCCAATTTATTAGTCAAAAGTTCATTCAATTCTGTGATGATAACATAATCAACAATGTCGCTTCTACAGCCTACAATCCTGCAGCTAATGGGTTGGCAGAAGCATTCAACAAAACCATCATCAGGCTTCTCAAGAAGTTCGTCTCTGCCAATAAACACAGCTGGAGCAAAAAACTTGGAGAATGTCTATGGGCTTTGTAGCGTCCCGCTCCTCGTGGTCCACCATGTAATACCCACAGCTTGCTAACTCAGTCTCGAACTGAGTATTTGGGGAAACCTTTGCCGGTATCGATTGATCACGGATGAAATGTAATTAACATTTCTAATTGATGGATCGGCTTCTATTGAAATGAGTCCAATAGTTTTCGTTGGATGTTTTCTTTCGCTGTTTGGTTTTGATGAATGCATTTTCGTGTTAGTTTTCGATGATTGCTTTTCATTGTTCGCTTTCATTGTATATCGCATTCATTCCAAATCTTGAGAGAAAGAGACCGAAGTATGCTAATCGGATGTGGGTGCCAATGCAGAAGGACGCATAGACATATACAGCGTGAACAGCACATGAAGTCTCTCATTCTCTCAACTAAGATTTATCTTGGTGAGTTGCTTTAACCGGGCTTGCATTTATTTGTACGCCCTAAGAAAATGATCTTTAGTCCAATCTTTGGTTGCGTCCCAGTGATCAATGATACCACAGTAACAAAAGATAAGAGAAGATAAATGAATGAATCACATGTAAATTGGAACTGTCGCTTGCTTGTTTCAATATGAACTGTATGCTCTTATGAATTGCCTAAAAGGGATAGCTCGGTATGAAAATCACGGCTTGACCGTGCAAGAAGAAGAAGAAGGTAAAAATGTTTACATGTTGCTAGACTCGTGTATAGTAGTATTATTTGATATCTGTATTCGTATTGGTCTAGACAACTTGTGCACAAGGCGGTAATCTTTTGATCGATTCTGGGGTTACCTGGAATCGATCGGCCTAGGAGAGAACAGGACACCTGGGCTAGAAGTCCCCGCAGTAAGAGAAGGTGTCAGTCTATTAGTAGTTGGGCTAGAATGTTCCAATTGCTAGTAATGGGAATACCCATGGACCACAGTAGCTAAGTTCATGCATATAAGCAGAGATTTATTGCAAGCCTAACATGCAGGGACGAGAAATGCAAATACTTTATATATATGCAAATTGTGCTAACCTATTTTATGCAGGGATGACTGTCGGTGATGGGTAAGTTGGTTATGAAATATTCTGTTGTCATGTTTCTTATGAATTGTTAAAAAGAACCTAGACAAGTAGAAAGATCACCAGTAAATATGTAGCTTCACATATTGAATTAGTGTAGATATTTATGAGTTTCGGTGAAGAGTTGCTCGCCAGTACATGATGTATGCTAACCCACGTTGTGGGCATTCTTTTCAAAAAGCAAAGGAACAGGGGGATTTCAAGTGAGGCACAGAAGCTCGTCTAGCCTAGTAGAGCTCGTAGATTGACTCAAGCTTCTTTTTCATTTTCAGTCAAGTTGCAAGTTTCTTTTCCTTTGAAGGTGTCTTTAAAATTCCAACATGTAATAAAGGAATATAATGTATCAATATTGCGACTATTTTCAAAAGAGAGTTTAAAGAGAATCATGTAGCCAAGATAAGGCAATCTGAGTTTGCAAAGCCTTGTACTTGTATTCCTATCAAGTTTATCAATAAAAGAAGTATTTCTATTTCAAAGCTTCCGTATTCATTGTTGGTTTATATATGCTGTGTGCGTGTGTTTAGCTTTGTCTAGTTGTTTTGTTCAGGTACTGGCCTTGTGCAAGCGTAACTTAGGCTTGTGCGACATCACGCCTTAGCGAGTACGAACGATCCCGCTGGGATCAAAGCGAGGACGAACGACCCTAGCGGTATCGGGGCGTGACAGGCTTACCGTACTTCCATGCGTACCCCGACCAGCTGTACACCGTTCTCTTTGGTGTATGGATGCGAAGCTGTTCTGCCGTTGGAAATTCAAATTCCTTCATTAAGAATAGCCATTGGTAATGAACTCACAACGGAAAACAATGATCGTCTTCGATTTTAGGAGCTTGAAGCACTTGACGAGAAGCGGTTACTAGCTCAACAACATATTGAGCTATATTAAGCCCGTATTTTAAAAGCCTTCAACCATAAAGTCAAAGTACGAGCATTTTAAAAAGAAAAATTGGTCCTTACTGTCAGACATCCTATGATTATGACACACATGAGCAAGGGCAAGTTCAAACCAAAGTGGAAGGTCCCTACGTTATAAGCAAAGTTTTCTCTAATGGATCTTATCAATTGTCACGGATGGATGGCCGAATTTCCATGATGCCTATTAACGGCAAATTTCTGAAGAAATATCATGTTTAAAGATATGTAATTTATTATATTGTACATATTTTAAATCTTTGAATTTCTAGCGGAGTCTATCCAGATCAACAACATCATCTACCACATCATTGCAAACATCATCTTTGAAACCCAGTTGTTTTAAAAGATATCATGTTCTTGAGTCCCAGCTGGCTTAAGGATAATCAATAGATACATGAATTCACGTCCACATCACCTCTGAATTCTGATATCTATATTAGTGGCTCGTCACATCCATATTACCTCTGATGATATCATCTTCGAATGACAAAATTATAAGTTATATTCTGTCATGTCCACATTACCTCTGAACAGATATAATAAGTATTGTTATTTTTAAGAGATATGTCATGTCCGGTACCTCTGAACATATTTCTTACTCCTATCTATTACTTGTGTCTTAAACAGATACACAATAAGTAATAGAGCCACAAAAAATCATCAATTTTTTTTATTTAAAAGATGTGCAAAGTCACAAAATTTTATAGAACAGAACAAAAGTTGTCACAATCTGGATAGAAACTTGAGAGGCGGAGTGTTGAGTTCAGTTATCATCCTCTTTAGAGCATCAGCCCTCTTAGTTCTTGAGTCGAGTACCCTTTGCCTAGCTAACGCTCTCCCAGATTCTGGATTAAAAGGTTGCAGGAAGCTAACTTGGCGTTCAATTTTTGCAGCTTGAACTCGAATAAACTCCTCTCGTTGCCTCTTCAGGTCATCTAGATGGCTTGCAGCAACCTGGTGCATTTCAAATAATTATTCTTATTTTCGGGCTGCTCCAAGCGTCTCACGAAGCCTGGCTATCTCGACCTCTAGTTCTTGGAGACGAGTTTGGAATTCAATAGCCTCTTTCTCATTTTCTATGGCTTCAGCTTTATAACGCTCAACAGAGGAAGCAACTTCAACAATGCCAGCATCCATTTCTGTAGAGCGCGTGGAAAAGGCAATGACAAACTCTTCTAAGGCTGCTTGTCGTGCTGCAGACTCACGAGCCATTGCCTCACATTCGGCATCAACGAGCCTCTGGATATTACCCCTCGTCAAATCTTGGTAGGATTTGATTGACTCTTCGAGCGCATCCATAATATGTTCCAAGAAGCTATCTCTATCCAAATCACCAAGATTGCGGATAGCATTGATGATAAAGGAGACAGTTGTCTTCATTGACTCATAGGGGTGGCCTTTCTCCAAGACCATTTGAACCAGAGTTCCCAGGGAGGCGAAGAAAGCAGTGGTGTAAGTCTCAACGACGGCTTTGTTCATCGCCGATATACCAGGAGTTGATACTTCAACCTGAATTCTTTCTTCTGCTGAAGATGGAGGAATCACAGTCTGTGCACCAGGAGATCTTAGTGCTATCATCATCGAGGAGCTTCCTTCTCCAGCTTGAGTCCCCATGTCCAGAGGAGCCATAGTCGAGATAAAGTTGAAAGTGGTAGACAGAGTTACTGCAATCATCCCCACGGGACCTTCTACAAATCAAGAAGCATAATATTTATACATCATCAAAGGAGTTAGGGTAAATAAAAGTTTTACCTAAGTCTGGCAGCAGATATGGGGTCTCACGAGGCACGTCTAGCTCTGTACAGAGCCTTGCAATGGTGTTCTTAAAGACATCCGCCTGGCTGCTCCCAGCCTTCGAACCACCTGACCTAAAATAGCCACGTCCGGCCTCTGAGTCAGCTTGGCCACCTGGGGCTGCAACTGCTTCCACTCATTTTGTTTCAGTAACTTCAGCTGGAGTCTAGATCTCTGCCACATCAACTTCATTATCTTTAGGGCTTTGATGGCCTCGTCTTCAACAGGGTATTCTTTACCCCCAACAGCAGTTTGGCTATCTTTAGCCACTGGGTTTTCATCCTCTTCATCCTCGCCTTCAGCACCATTTGAGTCTTTATCATCCTTCAAAACTTCGATTGGCATCACTGGGGCTCTGGTCACTATCATTCGGATGATCACCACCTTCAACTTGATCTTCTTTGGCCACTAAATCTTGGGCTAGTATTTGAACGGGAGTGTTATTCAGACCATGATCAGAAGCTGCATCGATCGGGTCCTCTCCAATTGGATCAATACCAAGATCACAATCTAGTAACGCTTGAGAAGGTTCTTCGCTTGGAATAGGAGTTGCAAGAGCTTTAGGTGTAGAAGACACCAGAATAATTGGGCTTGGCTCACTTGTTGAAGGAGATGTTAGGCCAGCTGTAGCAAACACCTCCAGTTTCGCTGAAAACAAAAGAGCGGTGAATCCAATAATTGATAGCTCTGAAATTACAATACCAGGGTCTGTCACAATCACTGGAGTCAGAACGTTGCTAGCCGAAGGTTCTGGAGATGAAGAGATATCAATACAAATTGCCACAGGGTAAACATCAATTAACTCTTGCTGAATAGAAAGAGTCAAGGTATCACCTTGTAGAGAAGAAGGTACAGAAGAGGTTGCAGCCTTCCTCTCCTTGACTTTAGAAGCCACCAATTTTCTTCTGGCCGAATGCTTGAATAACGGCCGAGGAGAAGCCGTAACAGTCTCCGCAAAGACAGATGGTTGGGGCTACACTTCTTCAGGGGCAGGTTGTTATTTGCTTGTTTCTTCATCGGCACCTATGCTTTTTCTTCTAAATGGGGATGGAGTTGATCCCCTAAGAGAAGTAGTTAGGCCCGGTAACAAACCAGCTTCTCTTTGTCGTATCTGAAGTCTGGTCTGGGCTCTGGGTCTTTCAATGGCTGCTATTTCTTCTGTATCATCTCTTCCAGCAGCAGGAGATTGAGGGTGGTCAGAGGGAGATTGAGTAGAGGTTTCCACTCTTGGCTTCTTGGTAGCCTTCTTGGCGGGAGATTTCTCTTTCCGCTTTCTGAGAAGGCCACCCAACGGATCTTGAGTTTCATCTACAAAATCCATATCTTCAACTTCTAGCGAATCCTCCGTAGGGATATCCTCTTCAGTTTAGCCAAATTTATAGTTGCTGCTTCACCATCAAATGTTTTTCGAGTTTCGATAAAGCTATCATTCATTGAATAACCCTCGAAGAAAGTATTGGCTGAAGTATAGAAGCGTGCGTATGAACTCAGGATATGCGAACCATCTTCTACAGTAGCGGAAGGCATGGTGAATAAAGCCTTGGTGCCTCTCGCATTGTAATACCTCCATCCACGGGCACCATTAATCAGATGTCCGAAAGCTTTCAAACAAGTAGTTGTATTCTCCACATGCAACTGATCAAACCCAAAATGGCAAGCAAAGCGACTCGGCTGATATGGCTCTAAAAAGAAATTATTTTCGAATCTTTACACCAGATGAGAAGGCCTAATTGTCTTTAACCAATTAAAGGCCTCAATGGGAGGACGGGAACTCATGGGCTCTAAATCTTGCATAGGGGCTAGAAAGTTCTCATACCTAAGTAGAGACAGAGTGCAGAAAAATCTCCAGTCTGTGCCCCTATTTAATGCCCTTCTACAATCAGATAAGGACATACCATCCATTTAGCTTGAGCAAATCTGCCAATAAAATTAGCTTCCAACGCTCCTCCGACCCTAAGATCAGGATCCATCAATGAAGGATGATGCAATAACAACCAGCGAAACAAGTATGTGTAGGGCATTTCAGTTCGAGGGTATCCTTTCTGATGGTTGGGTTTCTCCATCAAACCATCGATGAAGCTTCGCAGTCCTGTATTTAGCCTACTGGTCATGGCTGAAAGAATATCCATCTTATATCTGAATACCAAGCGTACTGCTGCAAAAAGGACGTCGTAGTGGATTCGGTCTACAGTACTAGCACTAGGGACAACAAACCTTCGTAACCATGAAGAAAAAAAGCCTGCTAAAGGGGCTTTTGGAGATAAGCTGATGCCGCTCTGCTTGATATAGCTTTTCGAAGGAGTATCGACAGCATAGCCATTCCAGGGTTGGGCTAACAAATTGTCGACTCATCCAGTCTCCTCCATCAGCTGAGAAATAGTTTGGGCATCAAGCGGCTCAAAAGGGCGAGGCGTATACTCAGACTGATCTTGCACTTTATGATCTGTCTCATGGCCGAAGAAGAGATAGACCAGTCACTTAGAAATATAACATGTTGCACCAGTTTTGTAGAAGTGCCTACAAGTGGTGAAATGACATAGCAATTCATCTAATACTGCTACCATCCGAGGAATTACTTTGGCTAAAGCCTCTAGCTCATCTTCTGCCGGTAGATACTCCTCATAAGGGTTGTCCTCTATTGGTAGATGAGAGAGAAACTGCATTTCATGTAAAACAAAGCCTAGTTCTCCGTGAGGAGTAGCAATGGTACATGTTCTACTAGTATACCTCTCTGCTAAAGCCAAAAACAAATTTGAATGATTTTGAATTCCGCAAGTGGTGGTCAAGATCGCTTCATAAAGCCCTAGTTCTTGCAACTTCTCATAGAAGTTGTCTAAAATCTACACGGAAAGGCGGTTCCAACGGACGATCTCCGGATGCATTAAGCCAGTTAGCCTCATGCTGACATTTCAAAGATATTCACCCTTAGACGCAGCATATATATTGGTGAATATGGGAATTCTGACAGGTTTCATCATAGCCGTATCGTCAGATGGTACACTTCTTGGTCTTAAGCCCCTTAAACGGGTATTATACTGATCAGATTTGCAAAGGAAGAAGTCCTTGTTGTGTTTTCTACGACGGTGACATATCCTTCCTACCCTAGCTTCTTGGAAAGGAGTTAGATCCTATGACATTTTTCTTGGTTAGCTAGCATGAGCTACTGAGATAAAGATAAACTCCTTAGCATCTCAGGCAAATATACCAGTGTGTCTCCTCTTACGAAGGCCCGTCGGTCCTTTGTTAACTTGGGCTGAGAGTCTGTGGCTATAGCCTCTCCGAAAAGGAAAGTTGGCTTCTTATAGAGACGTGCGTCTTTATACAGACGAGGGGTTCCCCATTCATCAGGCATAATAGGGTCTTATCATCCTGAGACCTTAACACGGCTTTCTGGGTCTCAGGCAGATCGTATTGGGGAAAATGTACATGGGACAAATCCTCCTGATACTCAGATACCCTGAATGTAGATGCCAGTTCTTCAGCATAAGGGTCTTCCCTCAGGTCAACTACAAAAGAGAAGTCAGAGTTAAACTTTTAAAAAATTATTTATTCTGCGCCAATCATAGATGGCACAAAGGAATAAAAAATAGTCCTCAGCCAGTGCATGTAAATTCTTGAATTATATGGCACATCATATCAACCATGCATGGTCTGCACATAATGACATATAGCACACCATGTTGAGAATCTGACAGATGGCGCCTGGCGTCATTGGTTTAGATTCTTTTAGCCCATCACTCTGAAAGAGGTGGCACAAAGTACAGATGGCGTAAAGCATCGACCAATACTCTGAAAGAGGCGGTCGATGTTGGCCTGAGTCGTGCTCCACGCGAATGGTGCCCTGCTATCATTTTCTCCGTTTAACTTTCTTACCTTCCAGTGTTGGGTTCGCTTCTTCGGCTCTCACCGACAGCTCTATGTGATGTGGTACACTCAGAGGGGGCACACGCGAAGTGGCTCCGGCCACTTTCTTTTCTTTCTCGGCGACGGTGGACTTCTTTAGTGCCATTTTCGATCGTGAGAGAGCTTCAAGAATTTGAGAGGAAGAGTTCGGAAGAAATGGCAAAGTGAAGAGATTTCTCTCTTCTATCGGCTATTTAAAGTCCAAACACTCGGCTGTAACAACCGTACGATTTGTGCCTGAAAGTTGGGTCGGTTATGATACTGCCCTGCGCCAAACACTTACTATTCAAAGTATTTCAAATTTTGAAGCTATTCAAATTTGAAAACTTTGAAGGGGATCTTGTAAAGGCCTGAAAAGTATGCCTAACACCCTGCACCACTCATAGGAAGTGCCAACATGTAAATCATCAAGTGGCGCTGGCCATTAGATGGCACCAACCATCAAGTGGCACTGCCTGCCACGTGGCTATCTTCTCAAAGAAGCTGAACATTTATCATTATGACTGACAGTACGTCAGTCGAAGAAAATTCGTTCAATCCCGAGCACGTGGCGCTCGAGGAGATTTTGTCAGATATGTCAGATCCGTCATTAATGGCAAAAAGCTGTCCAGCGCCATCTACAGTTAGCGCAGGATGATCGTTAGCATCATTGATTAAACATTGAAGCACTAAACAAACAGTTAGTGCCTGGCGCTACTCAACAGATAGCGCTTAGCGCCACTTGATCAAATCTTGCTGAAGAAGTTAAATTATGTGGCACACATACCACTAATCTTGAAGAACGTGAAGGTGACACTGTCCATGACCAAGCGCATATCAATCACAATATGCCACGCGTCCAAGCAGTTAAACTAACCGTTTGCGCAAGGGAGTGATGGACCGCCACTGGTTGTCTGCGCCAATCATAATAACTACTTAACAGTTATTTCAGAACTCTATAAATAAAGTTTCAAATCACTTACAAAGCATCACTAATGATTATAATCTCATGAGCACTTGCTGCAGCATTCTCCAAAGGCTTTATTCTTCGACATCGTTCAAGGGATAAAGTGGTCATCTTTTGATCAGATTCCTATAGTTGTACTTCTCCAGAATTCAATTGTACTATTCTTTTCTTAGTTTGTATCAAAACTTTTTTGTTTTTGCAAACAGTTTGTGGCGTGGCCTTCAGATGTGAATTTCACACTTGCCATATGTGATATAGTGATCTATATAATAGCAGTTATATATAAAAAAAAGTAATAACAATATTACCTCGCTTTACTTGTATAACCTGCTCTGATACCAATTGTAGGAACGAATATAAAACGATATACTCTAGAGGGGAGGGTGAGTAGAGTAGGCAAAAAAATCAGCTATTAAAAAATGTTAGCAGCAAGATCACAGAAATATATCACAGTTATGAGTAAGTAGAAGTAAAGTACAACGAGCAAACTCAAAGACGGCGATGTATACTGGTATCCGTCTTTTGAAGACTAATCCAGTCGGGAGAAATCTGGCTCCCAGTTGAAATCCATTATAGAAAAATCACATATTTTAATCCGAAGTCCTTGCCAACTTCTACAAATACGAGTTTTGATCCGAAGTGCTCGATGGACTTCAATTGTGAAGTGTCTCACTTCTGTCAAGCCTCTTGATTACAATCACTCTGAACTTCTAGAACATTGGCAAATCGACTAGATTGTAACTGACTTGATTGAAAGCTTAGTGGGGCTTTGGAAGATCATAGTAAGCTTAGAGAGAAGAGATATGAAAGTGAATGAGTGAGTTAAAATGGTAGAATTTTGTAACACCCAGTTTTCTAAAATGAGAGTAATTTTGAAATTTTGAAATTATAATTATTATTTATTGATATTTATTTTATATTATAATTTTTGGTAATTTTTAATTAATTTTAAACTATTTAAAATTATGACTTGTGATTTTGGTGTCTAGCTAGTGTAACCATAGAGACAGCTTGACCTAGAACCTAGCCATGAGATTAGGGTATTTCATTTATCATTTTAGCCTAGAGGGTATTTTTGTCACTTTTGAATTATTAGAATTTAATATATTTTATTAGGAATTTAAATGATTTATTGTGAATGGTTTGATTTAAATATTATTTTAACTAATTTTTATGTGGTCTAGATTAGCCTAACCTAGATTAGTCCTAGTTAGTCATGGTTAGACTAAGTTAGATTGAGATTGGTCATGGTTAGTCATGGCTAGTCATGATTTGTGATTTGATTAGTCATTAGTCATATTGATTAGTTAAGACTAGTGATAGGCTACCTAGGTTTCATCTAGCCATTGAATTGTCTAGAATGATGGAGAACCCTTAGATCAACCCTAGCCCTAGATTTTAGGGCAGCCATCTTGGGATTTTCCCCTATTTAATCCCTCCCAAATCTTTGCCTCCTTGTTCATTCTCTCCCTCCTCAAGAACAAGGTGAGCTCAACTTCCTTTTTCCATAACTTCTCTATTCCTCATCCTTTTTCAACCAAACTTCTTGCATTGTGACCTAACCACCACCCTCTTGCTGACCAAGAAGGTAGAGTATAGATTTGGAAATTCTACAGTGCTCGAGCTACAGTAGAAGAGGACTGCACTTGACAGTTTTTTTGA
The DNA here is from genome assembly GCA_029216955.1 of Iris pallida. Lineage (NCBI taxonomy): Eukaryota > Viridiplantae > Streptophyta > Magnoliopsida > Asparagales > Iridaceae > Iris > Iris pallida. Next base: position 2,241,076 of record JANAVB010013597.1, on the reverse strand, counting down.
GCTCGAGACACCCATTGGTAATTCCTTCATCCTCCATTTAAACTATTGGTTTATCATCATGGATGCATATCCCTAGGTCCCCTTTAGCCTCGGGTAGGAGATGACCCCAATTTGTGTCGGATACGTGTCCGTATCAGACACGTATCAATAGGATTCCTAGGTGTTCGACCTAATGCCTCAATAGGTTTTCCTTTGCTATTTTTCGATTGTGTTTGAATAGATAATTGAGTTTTTGTGTCGCTTATTAGTTTCTTCGTGTCTGAGATGGTTTTCGTGTTGTGTCGAGTCCACACGGACACACGAACACGCTGTCGTGCACGCGCGTGCACGGGCACTGCTCATACCCTGCTGCTCGGGTGCGATTGCGACACGGACACGACACGTGGACACCTAACATTTGACACAGCCATAGGGGCAGACACTGACACGAAGTCCACAAAGTTTGAGACACTCTCATGTCGTGTCGGACACGCACGAGACTGTGCATTGATTTTACACTGTGTTGTTTTAGCGGATTTTTGTGCACTGATACGCACCTATATATCGGACACGACACGGATTTGACCCGATTCAGGGTGTCAATTCCCTAGCACTAGACCCACTCGACACTGGGACACGAGCATAAGGTTTGTGTCGGGTCGTGTCACGTGCACGAGCTCAATGAACACGTGCACGACACTATTTTCCTGTGTACTGTCCAGTTAATTGATTCCAGTGTTATTTCCTAGTTTAAATTGTTAAATTATACTTTAAATTGCTAATTTAATATCATGGACATGTTAATAATCTCTCTTAGTTGATATTTCCTTATTAGAATAGGTTGTTTGATTGAGGAATGAAATTTTGGACATAGAAATGGACTGTTGGCTGATACGCAGGCCAATCTTAAAAACCTGAGATTAAATTCCTATTTTAATCTGTTTTAAATTAATGTTTAATTATCATGTTTGAGTCTACGTGTTATTTAGCACCTGTTAGTTCGATTTTACATTTGATTAGGCTTTATGTCATAGAATGAGAATATTAGGCATTGCATTGGGTTTTGATAATGTATTGACTGAACCTTGAATTCCCTGTTTAAACCGATTAAGTGATGTTTAACTTGCCATTTTGATTCTACACATGTAGTAATTACTGATAGGTTGTATTGTCATGATAGATAGGGTTTTATGATCGAGTAAAGGAATTTCTAATGTAGAATGGTATGCTGAAATATGTGGACTGTTACACAGTCCTGGTAAATTAAAATCCTGATTTCATTTCCTTTCTAAAACTGATGGTAAGTTCATCCTTCCCTTGTTATTTCCATTTTAGTTCACTGATTAATTTAGAATCCATTGGTGATTGAATTTCGAAAGTTATCTTCCATTTTAAACTATCAATTTGATCTTCCTTTTAAAACTGTCAACTTGTTTGCACATATAACTGTCATAGGTCATGGTTCCTGGAAACCAAAACCTGAAACTAGGATCCATATTATGTTTGGTTAAATGCTTAATTGCCAGGATTCAGTTGCATTGAATTAGCTATTCAAGGATTCATAAACTGTCCTTGGGTTCCTTCCCATTTATCACTGATACATGTTTATTCAGTTTCAAATCGATTTTCATTCCTATTCAAAACAAAACTGATTTTATGATCCTTACTCCATGTTAATCTATCTACTTATTGTTAGTTCATTGATAGGTTGTATTGGCATGTAGATTAGGTTTTATGATAGAGTATGAAATTTCGAATGTGGGCTGATAGCAACTGTGAATGCAATCTCTAAACTTTTCACTGAGTTCCTTTTCATTTTATTGCAATGTTGTTTTCTTAAAAACCTGAGAACAAACTTGATTCACTGATTTCCTGCTTCTATGCCTAATAGGACTGTACACCCTTCACAGTCACACACACAACTAAATCTGGGAGTTTAGTTTGAATTTCAGGTTTTGTACTGACCTTGCCATCACTTTTTAAACCCATTTGTATTGTTAACCTGTAGGATTAAGTCCCTAAATCCTTCTCCTATGTATTAACTACTTGTGTGTCAAATTGTGTGTTGATTTGTGGGGTATTGATTTCATTTTTGGGCTATGATAGTGTAAACTAAATTTAAGTCAGTTTTATGAGTCTTGATATGGTTTTCCTAATCCCTGTGCAGTATAGGATGGTTATTACTGTCATATTGTAGGCCTGAACCTGAGGTTGTATATGAATTCCTCATACCCCTCCACACTTGTCGCACACAACTGAAATCAATCTACACACAGTACACTCTTACCTGTCATTGGAGCAGCCCCAATCCAGTCCCTTACCTGTCCTAAGTAGCAGTCTCATTGAAGCCCCCTAGACAGCCCAAACACCCATCCATCTTAGTCCCAAACATCCCTAACTTCAGTCCAACTTTGGACAGCATATAAGCTCTACAAACCAGCTATACAAGCTGTCCAAATATCTGTCCAATTGGCCCCTAACCCACAGCCAATGTGCTGTCCCATTGTCCCAAAACAGTCCAATAATACATCCCCATATCAGTCCATTTATGGACAGCCTTAAGCAGCCTCTAAACCCTTCAAACTGAGAACTAATCCCCTGTCATGACACACACACACAAGTCCTATACACATCACACCCTCATGTATCATTACACTATCCTATCACACACATTCTCACTAATTGTCACACACACATGCCTATGTCTCATGACACACACATACATACACTTGGACACATGTTCATGTGTCCCTCTCTCTCTGCATATGTATAGGTTTTGTCATATAGTGTTGTATGGTATACACATTAGCCTAAAGGTTATATATTCTAGCTATATTATATAATACATGTGTGTGTATCAATATATATATGTATATATATTGCCATATAATGTATGTATCTAATATGTGAATAGGAGCCTAGATAGGTCAGTATAGGTATCCTATACTAGATTGTGTGACTTGTGTTGGCTTGTATAGCCTTGTGATTGGTGTGTGATTGCTAGATTAGACTTGGTTAGGCCTAGTGAGACTTGTTAGACTTGTTTGGGCTAGGACTTGACCTAGTTGACCTAGTTTAACTAGTCTAGTTGACTGGAGTTGACCAAGTGTTGACTTTAGTCTAGTTTGACCTAGACAGCATGCAGATGCATTATAGATTACATTTATCATCTCCTGTATACATCTTGACTTGTGTTGCTCTAACTAGGAGTCAGGTATCTCATCTCGGACAGTACATTTACTTCAGACATTCAGATACGAGGCGAGTACATTCTCTGATCATTTTATATCCTGTTTAGAATAATTTTCCTGCTTTAAATTACTTTACTTGATACTGTCACGTTGGTCACACGGATTGGTACTATATAGATCCTTTCATGAGATGTTATCCCCCTCGGGAGCGTCGGATACAGCATGTTTTGTGTGTTTCACGAATCATCACGTATCTCTATGCTTCCTCTGATTCACGAACCGCCTGTGACATATGTACTCTCATGTTCACAGAGCCCCCATGAATCACCTTCATGTACCACTCATTTTATGAGCCATGTGAAGTTTCACGAACCTTAACATAACTTGAACGGATCTTTGTGTATTGATTGGGGTTGGGGGAGTAGAAATAGACATGTGAATATTATCCAAGTAGCTGTAGTCATGAATCACTCTCTTAGCTGTAGTCATGAACCTCCTATGCCATTCACATGTTTATATTTTACTCTGACTCACTAGTCACTATTAGTTCTCTATGTATAATAGATATTTCTATTACAGTTCTCTCTCTGATTACATACTGCATTTCCTTCAGTATCTATATCTTACTTTACTGCATGATTATATTTTCTAACCTGCTATGAACTGTTGAGATGTACTGTGCTCGCTCTCGTCCTGACTGGACCTGTTGAAAATTTTACAGAGGATGATGAGGAACTCTGCACCCTTACTTGGAGCTTGCCTAGTTGACACTCGCGACCTGGACCCCAGGGGAGGTTCAGGCAGCTACTGCTTAGTATAGATAGTTTAGACTGTTTTCCTTTTTATGTTTAGTTGTTGTTCTTGATTCAGAGTTTGTATATTTTTAGAGATGATAAGACTTGTATCTCTTTTCTGTTGTACCTCAGTTGAGGATTTCTTATCTATTTTATCGTGCTACATTCTACCTTAGATTGTGATTGGATTGTACCTCTGTGTTGGCCTCCTTATGGAGAGTATTCATATTATGCTAGTTATAGTTCATGACCTAGAACAGCGTTCTACCGCCGACACTGCGGCGTAGGCTGGGCGTTGTTACGTTCTCGTACCCTCACAGTGGGTACGGGTCGTGACAAATTTTTTCTCTATTTATAGGATTTCCAAAGGGAGAATTCAGGTAGAATTTGGACATAATTCAGGCATAATTTTATGAGAGAATCTCGGCATATAGCCGTTGCATATGTAACTGTGGAAAGACTGAGTTTAAAATTCAACGTTCAGGGTTGCCGAATTCGGGACGAATTCGTCCAAAATTTTACTAGTCCAGAATGGGTTGGTTTTTGGGTTTGCAACTTAGATTTTTTTTGGGCTTTCGAATTTTTAATCAGTTAGGAAGTAGTTTGGACTTTGTGAGTGGGCTTGTTTTCAAAATAAAAGGATATTTTGAAAATATTTCTTGGGTAGCCTATTTTCCAGTTTGACACGGTTTACATTTTATTTCTAGACTCAATAAAATACAAAAGTACATTGATAATTGAAATACAGAAGTGACGACAAACATAGCTCTAAGTCCTGAATGGTAGCAGGCACAGGCTGTCGCAGTTAGTCTAAGTAGCCCTTATACCGAGACAGGGTTAGATTAATTATTAAAATTCTATTTCGACCATGACCAGTGGGTCAACAAATTCTTCTCTATTTATCATATTTTTGTAGACTAAATTAGGGCAGAGTTTGGGCATAGTTCGGATACAGAAATCTCGCATTCGAACGTTGGATGCATGTATAGAGGGATTCAAAAATAAATTTGAAACTAACCTGGACCGAACTCGGGCCGAACTCGGCTAAGTTCTGGCCGAGTTCTGCCAGGGTCAGGACAAAACTATTTGGGCTAATTTTGTTTGGGTTTTGGGCTTTTTAGTATGTGGACTTTTCGGTTATGTATATGTGGATAGGTAGGCTATAATTTTGGTGGACTGAGAAAACCTAAGCCAGTACCGATCCTGATCAATCTTACATACTTTTCCTAAACTCAAATAAAAATAAAATTACAGAAGAAATATGAAAAAGACTTGATCTTAATTCCTGTGCTTTGGGTTCTTGATGACGACGCGACGTTTGTACTTTGTAGCAGTAGAACACGGATTTAGGATGCAAACATTCTTCTGACTCGAAACCTGTAAACTTGTAGCAATATATATATTTTGTGTATCGACCAAAGTTGACGTTGATTATTAAAATCAAGTGTGATCATTAAACAATGGGCCAACAATCTCTCCTATTTTGATAATTGACAAACTTTGAGTCTATACCAAAATATAAGAAATAATATGTAACTTTGAAATTATATACCGGACTTGTTCTGAATCATAAAATTTTAGGTATATGCTCTTTCTTCCCCTTTGTCATGTACTCAAAATACGGCTCACCCGTAATTTGTGAAGCCAACAATAACAACAAAAAGGAGTGATACCAAATATGATATGAACTAACAAGTCAATATCTCAAGCATATGAACGAGAACATCAGTAGTAGCAGTAATAAAAACATGAGCAGTAGATGAAAAACAACTAACATAGCAAATAAAAAGTCACTACAACTGAAGTCCATAGTGCATAAAATAAAACATCACTACATTAGTCCAAAATATAAAAAATAAATTATCACTACATCATCATCAACCACCAGACAAATCCACACAAAATACTAGACCAAAACATAAATCAAACATCAGCACCGTCTAGGTCATCAATAGGAGGTTGTGGTTCAAAGTAGGCTATCGTCGGATCGAAGAAGCCGAAAAGAGGATGATCCTCGAGTCTCGGTCCGACAAAACTAGGGTGACGGAGGATAGTCGTCGGTGCAGAGGGATGATGAGCCATCGTCCACTGAATATCAGCCATCGCATTTCTCAAGACCTGGGCCTGAGAAATATGGCAAAACTCAGCATCACAAAAGCGAGTCAGATAGGCCTGATGCTGCTGTCTCTGGAGAGTGACAAAAGCATCGAACCGCTAATAGAGCTCGTCAATGGTATGGCCTGGAGCTGCAGGGGTTAGAGCGTCTATTGAGCTGAAGCTAGACCAGGTGGAGGTGGATATGGAGCATCACCAGGAGGGTGAAGGAACTTCCTAGACCTAAAGAGCTCTGAAGGCGTTCTAGAGACAGGACAAAGCTCTAAATCGATGTCAAATTCTTGAAGATGACTGCCAGATGCATATGATATAGGAGGTTGTGGCTTGCCCTCTGACAGCTGGTCATAAATGATATCATGGTCTTGGGAAAAGAAAATGTAATCCCGAAGTGGATATGATACATAGAGATAACTCTAAGAGCATAATCTTGTCAGTGGATCCCGTCTCAGATAGCAGAAATGAATAGATAATACGATGAAGTTCATTGAATTGTTGGTTGATGTGACGTGTGTACAACCGTGATCGAGGAACCAGACTCGAATGATACAATGCGACCTTGAAAGACTCAAATGTCATGTCAGAAGGAAATTGAACTTTTGTAATATCGACAAGTGCGTCACTAATATCAGGCATTAGAAAATATTCGCTCAAGTCTTCAGAGTTAAATTTAAAATTCCTTGCTGCTGAAACAAAAATGAATATTGTCGTCTGCTTCTTGTAAATTGCAATAAAACATACGGACAGCATTGTCATAGATTGAATTTGAAGTCTTTAGAAATTTTTGAAGTCCTATATTTTCAAAAGTAGAAGCATATTTCAAGAAAACAGTAAAGTTTATCGTTCTACCCGAACAAATTTTTCAGTACCAAAATTTATCGAACCAAAGGGTTGATCTCTCGGAAGAGACAAAGCGGTTGGGATCATAGTCCTCACCATCATCGGGAAGAGAGGGACTAAACACATTAACAGGTTCATACCGAAGTGGAAGATGAAGCGATATCTTTAGTTTTCTTTCTCTTAGGAATTCTCTGAGCCATGAAAAATAGAGAAAGAAACGGTAGAAATATACCTCAATGGAGATCAAAAAGGTAGAGAACGCCTTCTTAGAGCCTTAGATCCAAGAAAATTAAAGTTTGGAGGCTTGGAAAGGGGTTTCCTAGAACATAGAGAGGAAGAAGAAGATGAATAGGAGAGAGGAGTTGTTGGTTCGCTGCTGTTTATAAAAAAACTCCCCCACAAAGTTTGTCTCGAACTCGGTCAGAACTCGGTCCGAGTTCGGCCACTTGTATTTTAGGTCATTTTTGTGTAAATAATAGCTCATAAACTTGTAGTTCTTTGATTTAATTAATCTTCATTACCTTGGATTAGCTGTCTTGTACCCAAAATAACTTTAATTAATAAATTACTGAATATGAAGTTTTAAGTATTTTTATTAATTATAACACATTATGACTCTAAATATTTAAGTATGCCTAACTTTCGATACGGATACTTGAAACAATCTTCGGCTAGTAGTTTTGTGGAAATGTCTGCTAGTTAATGATCTGTGTCAATAAACTCTAAGCAGATATCTCTATAATTTTGGTGATCACGCAAAAAATGGTAACATATTTTTATGTGCTTTGTGTGTGAGTGACATACTAGATTCTTAGTCAGATTAATAGTACTAGTGTTGTAACAGTAGAATCTTAGTGTAGGATAGATTATAGTCTTCTATGGTTTGCTTCATCCATAAAATCTGAGCACAACAACGTCCTGCGATAATGTACTCATCCTCAGTTGTTGATAACACTACAGAGTTTTGCTTCTTGTTTCCTAGGAAATGACACGTACCGCTGGTACTTTTACGGTCTACTTTGCATCCAACAAAATCAGCATCGGAGTAACCGATCAGGTCAAATGATGTGATTTTGGGATACCATAAGCCAACTATAGAAGTTTCTTTAAGGTATCAGAAGATACGCTTAACGACACATAGGTGTGATTCCTTAGGATTAGCTTGATATCGTGCACAGATCCAAACATTGAACATGATATCAGGACGACTAGCAGTTAAGTAAAATAAACTACCAATTATACTTCGATACTTACGTTGGTCGACTGGTTTGCCACTTTTATCAATATTAAGTCTTGTTGATGTTGTCATTGGCGTGCCGATAGGCTTTACATTGACGAAGTCATACTTCTTTAGTAAATCCTTCGTGTACTTAGCTTGATTAATGAAGGTTCCTTGCGATTGCTGTTTGATTTAGAGTCCTAGGAAGTAGTTAAGCTCTCACATCATACTTATTTCAAACTCGCTCTGCCTACACTTAGCAAAATCTTGACAAAGTTTTTCGTTTAGTAGAACTAAAATTAATGTCATCAACATAAATTTGCACAAGTAAAATACTGTCAACTGAAAATTTGATAAATATGGTTGTATCAACTCTTCCTTTTTAAAAAATAATTTTCAAGTAGGAAAACACTTAGGAGTTCATACCAAGCACGTGGTGCTTGTTTGAGTCCATAAAGCGCTTTTCTAAGCTTGAAAACGTGATCAAATTTTTGAAAATCTTTAAATCTAGGAGGTTGCTTCACAAAAACATCTTCCTTTAAAAGCCCATTCAAAAATGCACTTTTTACATCCATTTGAAAAAAGTTTAAAATTGTGAAAATATGCAAATGCACAAAACATGCAAATAGACTCTAGTCTAGCAACAGGAGCATATGCCTCATCATAATCAATTTCTTCTTCTTGATCATAACCTTGTGCAACTAGACGTGCTTTGTTGTGTAGAACATATCCATCCTCACTTAGTTTATTTCAGAACACCCATTTGGTACCAATTATCGATTGACCAATAGGTTTAGGAACAAGTCCCCAAACTTGGTTTTTTTCAAATTGATTAAGTTTTTCATACATGGCACCAATCCAAAACCTATCAGAAAAAGCATATGCTACTGACTTAGGTTCTACTTGAAAAATAAAAGCTACATTTGCTGCTATATCTCTAGTAGAATAACGCGTACCTACTCCTTTAGATACATCTCCTATAAAATTAGACCATAATAGTTGGATCTAAGATGCCTGTAAAACCGAGTCAGAATCGATCTACATCTACCGACTATTATTCGATATTGTATTTTATTGGTCAACATGGATGTACCAATTGATACGCAGATCCAATACCGGCTCAGATACCAATTGATGGAACTGAGGATTCCCAGGACCACGGATTGGTGTGCGTACTGATCGATAGAAAGTTAACAGATTTGAAACGTGTTTTAACCCTTCATAGACAAAAATTAGGGTTCACAAATTATACATGCGATGAGAAGAAGAAGAAGACAGTTTCTAGTAGCCTCGAGCAGTCAGCGACCCCAAGATCTTCTGCACGTATTCCTTCCTCGGGTTGGATATCGTGTGGGCGGCGATCTTCCAACCTTTTTTTTCTCTCGGCTGTCCTCCCTTTCTCTCCTCTCCTGATGAACGAATTTAGAGAAAGATGCTCTTCATAGGATGCATATAACGGCCAAAGAATAGAGGGCATATATAGGCTATGGTAGGGATCCTAAGGAGAAATTAGGTTTAGGTCTTCTAACGGGTCTAGGTATCCCATGTTCTGCCCGAACACACAACCCAGGCCTTTAACAGCAGTTCAGTCCACTAAAGAGCTAATGTTGCACTACCTACCTAATCCTAAATTATGTTTATAGGCTCCTTCTTATTATATGCTTGTTTATCTCTCCATGTTAAGATATCGAATATCCATCAATCAAAATAAGTTACTGACAACTACATTGATCGACTTCTTTTATCCTTAAGTAGTACCATTCAACTTTATTTGCCAAGTCAGATATAATCCACCTGTAGTTTATATGACAATCCTTATGAGTTTCTTAAGGGGACATCATCAACCCGATACATCAGGACATAGATTTCTTTTATAATCAAAAGCCCATTATACACATAATGTCATTACCGAATTCATAGAGGTTGTTGACCCATTATGAATGTCACTCTTCTATGAATCAAAGTAGTGCAAAATACATATACATGTATAATCGTAGAAGTCGAAGAAGCAGACTATGCTTTCAAATTCTTCTACAGAATCTGAGTTCTATGCACTAGTGGCTATTGCGGATGAAGCAAAATGGCTTTGGGATCTCATGTATAATCTTCCATTGGTTGGTGCACAGATTCTGACTGTACTGTGACAACCAGGTGACTATAGAGATGACATCAAATGATCTCTTCAATGGCAAGAAAAGGACTATGCGATTGAGGCACATGAAGGTGAATGCTCTTATTAAAAGAGGAGTTATTGTCGTGATTGATGTTCGGAGCTAAAAGATTGATGGTCGATGACACACCAACAAAAATGTGCTTGAAGATATTCTGATATTGTATTTTTGTAATTCTACCATAAAGTTTTATGCTTTTAATTCAAAAAGTTATCTACTAGTAATCTAGCTTTTGGTTCAAAGAATTATCATTGACTGAAAGAATATCAGAAACAGTGGGTAGTTCTTTAAGACATTAAGGGGTTACGAACCAAGAACTACTGTTATATACTATTTTGTTCTTTATGTAAAACAATACCTGTGAGAGGACGGCTTAGAGGCCATAATGAGTTCTCAGACATTTTGAATGTCCGTCGTACTTTACAGGAAGCATGGATAGTACAACACTAAAAAAGAGCATAGTACTCCATGCTACAGTGGGGTGACGCCATATGAGGTACTTCAATAGGGTAAAGCTTCGGCTTCGGGCCATGTCACAGTGGCGTAGCACCGCACATAGGCAGGTAGCCTAATGTTATAGAATAAAGTATGGTAGACAGCACTACAAAGAGACCGATAACCTCATGTTACAGTGGGGTGACACCACCAAGAGGTACCAAAAGAGGGTAAAGCCTCGGCTATGTGAGCCATGTCACAGCGGCGTAACACCGTAAGCAAGCACAAGGCTTCATATTAGGTAGTATAGTACTACAAAGATACTAGGTCCTCATGCTACAGTGGTATGACACCACGATGAGGTGTAGCCTCAACTTTGGGCTATGTCATAACGATGTAGCACTACAAGAAAGCGAAATACTTCATGTCATGACTCTTTAAAAGAACTTACCTAGAGTGTATGGAAAGAGATATAGGTCGTCTCTTGAGGGTAAACTTGTAGACACCCAATCTATATACACCGAAACCAGGCGGGAACATGGTCTTTAATGTGCAACCGGAAGCACAGTTGATGTCATTGTGTGATTGGAAAGAATTGCAGCTATGGTACAGAATTCATAGCTTAGTCTATTCTTGTATCATACTGTTGTTTAACCTATGCGGGGAGATTCAAGTCGAAGCGATATCTATCATAATGCATGATGGACAGTCACTGTAGATAATACTCAACTCATATATTAAGATATGTGGGAGACTGTTAGTATTTTTGCCTTTAGACTAGGAAAGAAAGTCCTACTTTGACTACACCAAATGGTGCGTATCTCAATATATTACTTTTTTGGGTTGAAATGTGTACATGGAGTGTGGTGGGGCACATGTTGGGTGCCATTTGGGGTTGTTTTCTAGGAGAAAAAACGACTAACTCCTCAAAGAAAGCATTTATGCTTTTTGTCATTCTCATGTCCATTAGGAGCTAAGCCCTAAATGGGCTTAGCAACTTGGACTCAAGGGCGCAAAGTGGCGCTTTATTGGCGTACTTTGCACTTAGTATGTCAACATCGTCACATGGCACTTTTACGAATTTGTTGCACTCGTTTCATGTGCGAGCCGCATGTACGAGTTGCATGAGCAGGCGCATACGCGTTACAGGCCAGGCATAGGTGTATGCGTGGGCTAGGTACGTCTATGCACGTATGCACATATGCGCATTTACGCATATGCATGTTTATGCGTATGCGCGTTTACGAGTATGCGAATATGCACATTTACGAGTATGCGCACATGCGCCGCTGCACGGCTATGTGTATGCACGCTTAGAAGCTGCGCTGCTGGCTTATATGTGCAGAAGCAATTACGGTTGTGCTTCTGGGGCTCATATGCACAGACAGCGTGGTTGGCACATGTTTTCGTTGATTGCAGGATTTTAGCAGTTATGGAAAGATTGGATCAATTATTCAGATCCAGTTTTGTTGGATTTGAATTCAATTCGTTCCTATCTTTTCAAAATCAATTGGCGGCCAGGATTAGGATTAGGGTTTCCATCCAACTCTATAAATACTCTCTTGGTGCCTCCTTAGAGGACATACTTCAAAATTGAGAGACGAGAGAGTTTGGTTGTTGCCACCATTGGAGTTCAGAGGAGTTCGTGCAAGTCCAGAAAGGAGGTGACATCGAGCATTCCATAAGTTCATATTTGAACTTGCTGGTTCCTAGGAGCAGATTGCGTGGGGGTGAATTTTTCTTTGAGCAACAATGATCTTCATCACCTCATCAAGGATTGTTGTTTTGTATCTAGGGTTTCGTGTACTTTATGACTTTATATTTTTTATGAAACCAAAACTAATAGAAAGATCTTTGTATCTATTTTCATGTCCAATTGGTCATCCACACAGTTCCAAACGATTTGCCCGGAACATCCGTTCTAGGAACAGGTGTCTAGAACAGACTAGATCTGTTATGAGCTAATTTATATCAACTTTCAGGCCACTTTGATCCGTATATATTTTTTATAAGAAAATACACTATCTAAGCTTTCCAGCGCATATACTTTTGCAGTATTTTGGTTTCGTTTGTTATTTATTAAAATACGGACGTTTCATCATAATAACGAAACACCGAAATTCATGAGTTCTACGTGTCCAATTGATTTAAAATTTCGTATACCATTACCAAATTAATTGTTATGCATGTTTTCATGATAAATATACAATTTTACCTATTTGCTATAATTTTTCAAGTGTTAATGATTTTTAAATATTTCTTGTTTCGAGGCTCATATCATATACCTAGTTTAGGAACATTGTTGTAGAATCAACCTGGGACTTGTATACTTGATTTTCTACCAATAAAATATAATAAATAAATATTTATAAATATTCTTCCATATTTTAAACTAATATTTTATGTTAATAATAAAATACTTTTATAGGAAGATTTGGTACTTTATCAATTATATTGTGTAGTATAGACATTATGACTATCTTTGGTGTACAGATATTATTATATTTCATATATGGAAAGTCCATATACGGTAAGTTGCTAGAGAATTATTAATAATAGGATATTTTCTATAGGTGGACTTGGTGGGAGTAACAAGGACGTTGGAGTTGGTCAGACGTACACACAGACTGAGGTTACAGGCAAGTGTACCTTGCCAATGTTATGGTTTAGTATCTTTTCTTTTTTATTGTTGCAATATTCTCATTTATTATTGTCATGACGTAGGATTGGTCGATATTTAGCGTTCATATCGTATTTGGGTGCTGATGTCATTTTATTGACATTGTATATCGACACTAGGCATTGCATGCATTATGTCGTATTCATTAACACGATGGACCACAAAACACGGACATGATAGATGATGATGATATTATACGGAGTCTGACATGGCTAGGAACTCTGTGATAGCATGTAGTACTAGCTCGCGTGACTTGTTACTGGTACATGATTCATACGTGACTTGACTAGATAGTTTTAGAGCATAGAGAGAGGAGGACTCTACCAAAATATTCGGCCGTCTAGACTTGTGATCATGCTTCCATATTTGGTACTTCGTTATTTAACTCGTGGTCATGGTCTCTATAGCAGAGCTATGATTTTGTTTACTCGTTCATCCATCGGTATCACAGTACGATACCATGGATGATTGCCATTACGGCTGGGCCTGGTATTAGAATTCTCCTCAACTACATATTTACACTTAGATGGTTATGGTAGTTACCCTTCGTTTTTAAAGATATTCTCTCTACTGCTACTCGACATGTATATTATGTACCTTGATATGTTCCCTAAGGACCAGGTTCTTCCCTAGGCTTAGACGTAGATGAGGGCTACCCTGAGGTGTATGGTTCTGGAGTCGATACAGGAGACGTACTGGTACAGGAGGACGAGATAGTGCTAGAGAATTTCTCTTGAGACATGCCATTCTCTGTTTTAGACATTGCTACTTTATTTCCTTTCAGTTCAGCAGACTTTTAGTTGATTACTTACTTATTTCTCTTTGCTATGGTGATGGGTTATTTCCCCATACATTTATTACTTATCTTTACTCCTGGACAGTTGACATTATTATTATTTTTTGGACTTGGATATCTTGTGTCTTGATTATTCTGCGTGGATGAGATTTAGCACTGTACCTCGTGATCTGTGACATGTGTTGTGTTGTTGTTATGGGTTTATTATCATGATTTAGAGCTTAATCATTTCGCTAATGGGCTTGTTATGAGGTTTAGCCCATTGGTGACGTGATGCTAGCATGTATTCATATACCTTGGTTCTACGTATTTGGGACTGGGACGTTACACATTCCTATCCATTCTTTTCAAATTAAATGTTTGTCATATCCTTAGAGAACAACTTGCTTGTCTATATAAATCAATTATAGGATAAGATTGCATAAAGAAAAGATTATTTAGTATATTAATATATTGAATTTTTTAAACAAATATCTAATTTATATTTAAATAAATATTTAAACTAATCTCTATTTCTTTAATTCTAATCTTTATAGAATTCTTCCTAAGCTAATCCATATATATATATATATATATATATATATATATATATATATATATATATATATATATATATATATATATATATGAGACACACACACACACACACACACACACATATATATATATATATATATATATATATATATATATATATATATATATATATATATATATATATATATATGAGACACACACACACACACACACATATATATATATATATATATATATATATATATATATATATATATATATATATATATATATATATATGTGTGTGTGTGTGTGTGTGTGTCTCATATATATATATATATATATATATATATATATATATATATATATATATATATATATATATATATATATATATATATATATCAACCATCACAATAGCCACAACCACCACAACCATAGTCATATCATTGTGTCCATGTCCACCATCATCCATCAATCTTGTGTCAGCCATGTGTTAGGTCTTGGTCCGACCCCAGGTGTCGTATACATTATCGTGTCCGTAGTACAATCTACATACATCATCTCCATCGTGTCCAACACACCGGACATATCCCCATCCATACACAAACCATGTTTCTGTGTCCGACATAGGGACACGTACAGAAAACAAGTCAAAATCCAAAATCCTAACATTCATGCTGGATTTCGTCCTCCCGCATGACCACCCAGAGCCGTTGGAGCCACCCTCCTCAGGCTATGGAACAACCCCATTGTGCTCCTCTCGCCTGGATGGCAGAGCTCGACTCTGTGTCGTCCCAACGCCTGACCCTAGCACCGTGCATGTAGTCGACCCCGCAGACGAGCTACACCATTCCTCATTGTCCTCTTTGCTTGCACAGCCAGCGACCACTCATCATCGCGAGGAAATCCCCTCACCAATGCAATCATTTTCTAACATCCACCTCACCTCTGACTATCCTCCATCGTTGCTTTTCTCATCATCCGGTGCTCCTTGTCACCACCAATAAACATCACCACCCACCTCCTCTGTACCACAACACCATGCTCTCGAGCTGACCGCCGACTCTTCCTTTCGTGGCACCATGTTCCCTCTGTCGACCAGATCTCGACCCAACTGCTCCCATGCCATCATCTTTCGATCGACCTCCGGCAGCGCCACCATCCACCACCCTTCGCACAAAAGCTCCATTACAACCAACCATCGCTTCCTCTTTCCTGCTCCTCCTCGACATGCCACCAAGAGAACCCGGTCCTCCACTCTCGAGCCGTTGTTCCATCCTCCCCGCACGTGCCTCTCTGGAGCCATAGTCGCACTGTCCTGAGCATTCGCCCCGCGTCGGCACCAGCCCAAGCGCTGTCACCCTATCCAACAAACCCCCAGCCCCGACGTCCATATTCGGTACTCTAGTGAGCTCTTCCTCGAACGACACAAAGAATCCACCGCGTATGCGCCTGAGCTCCGCCGTGCTCCTCGACCCCGCCGATCGAGCACGGTGAGAATTCCTCTCGATCACTCTCCTTCTCTCTCTTGAATTCTCTCTCACCCTCTCTTTCTCTTTCTATTCTAATTTATTTTTTCTTTTATTTAAAAAATAGAGAATGAGATAATTGGGCTTATTCGTAAACATTTTATTTTTAACTTTGGGCTTTAATGATGGGCTTTAAGCCCATTAGAGTTAAATATATATATAATTTATTTGGTTGGGCTTTAAGACAAATTAAAATAGATTTTTTTGTAATTGGGCTTTAAGCCAATAGGAAATTTAGTTAATAAATTACGTTAATTGATAATATTTAAATGGGCTCTAACCCCTACATTTTTAGATTTTATGAGTTGGGCTTAATCAATGGTCTCTAAGCCATTTAATTTAATTAGTTTAAATTGGGCCATGAGCCCTACATATCATTTTTGGATTTTATTTCATAAGTTTGGCTTGGGCCCTAAATCTTAATTTGCTAATTATTGGGCTCGAGCCCTCAATAATCCTTTAGAATTTCCATATATTTTAATAATTCATAAATAACTTCTAAAAGCCATTTTGGCTAAATAGATTTTACTCTGAATATAATTTCTAATAGTTATAAATATTTTCCTAATAAATATATATAAGTCTATTTGAACATGAGATTGATTCTTAAATCAAATTCCTTTTGACTAAAATAGTCAATTCTTGGTCATGACTAATCATATCGTTTTCTATTTTCTTGCGAATCTAGACTTCTTCGTATCTACCCTGGCTATTTGAACTATTCCGAACTCAAGGAAACTGTCCATTTCATCAAATTTGGATTATCTCTGGAACTGTTGCATCTGAAGCTATTTTTGTATCAATATGTTCATGTCGCACACGTCGACTTCTACTAATCCAGGCAAGTATACCTTGCCATGATTTATGATGTGTACATTTATTTCAGCATTTCTTATTTATGTTATTTATTCTTTATTTGTTTATTTTATTATAATTGTGCGTCCATGTCATACTTGGGTGCAAGCGACTGAGTTAGTCATTTATGTTGTCTTTATTTATTTTATGCATGTTGACTAATTTTAGCAGACTACCCTACGAGTGTGAGGTACTTATATCTCCTTCGTCCTAGAGGTGTGTGAGTTTCATATAGGACACAGACTCACGTATTCGAGACGTATGACGGATAGGAGGTGACTGATATTTGTGTGTTGAGTTAGAAGTCATATCAGTTGCCAAATGGATATGTTGTTGATACAACTTAGACAGTATCATTGGGGAAGGGAACAACTACTAGGCGTAGGGGCTACTATTTACTTTTATGCACTTGTCAATCGATAGTGACACGGATGAGCGCTACTTGTGGCCACCCCTTTATTTTCTTCTGTTGAACATAAAACCCCTGCGTGGAACGTTGTCCCCAAAGTGCATCTCACATAGACGATTAGGAATCCCAGTTGTGTTGTATTTGCATATTCAGTTTTATGGCATATTTTATTTATCTTGTTACGTCTCTATAAGGACCTGATGATCTCTCCATGTGTAGACGATCTGGACTTTCCACATGAGTACGGACTCGGGTCAGACTCTTCAGTTTCTATCCAGGAGGTTTCACCCTCTGAGTCTATCTGATTATCTTTTTAATGGACTTATTTAGTTGCTTCTCTTTATTTCATTTATTTCAGAGATGGGTCTCCATTTTATTCCATTTCTGATACAGTCGCTTGGTAGTGAATTGTCTCTATCCGACAAATATTTCATTTTGCATTTCAGTTAATACATTTGAGTGATTATTTCCTTTATTTATTGTTGTGGATGAGATATAGTAATTGCCTATGACCGTGACTTATTTATTATGAGCTGGTGTTCATATATTACAACTTATGTGTGTATTCGTAGGTTCCATATATTGGAGTAGCATGCATATACATACAGCTAGCATGTTACGTATTCCTAGTCCTTCGTATATTGGGACTGGGGCGTTACAATTAAGCTATCCACTAAATATAACATAATGATGCTAGTAGCCCCCCATCTCCAAATCTTCCATTTTTTATCCATCCTTGAGTCTGACTTTCTAGATTTTTCTAATAGGACTGTGAAGGTCTTGCTACACCAATAGATCTTCAACTCTTCTGCGCAATAACCCAAAGTCTCACATAACATTAAACTTCTACACCTCAAACTATCTAAAAAAATTCATAGTTTACACTATCTTGGTCCATTTTTCAGATCTTCAACCAAATATCACACACAATATTTTTCTTCCTACTGAGACAGATCTGCATAACCCTCATCTGGCAAGGCTTTAGTTGGTGGAATCTCCTTGAAGTCTCCATAGCCCTTTAGAAATTCTAAAATCTTCTTTATAAATATCTAGGACATAGAATAATACCTAGAATATTATTATTCCAGTAGTTTCTTATAAGGCCCTATAAATAAGTGGTAGGCTTATTTACTCATCACCACCCAAGTAGTTGTAAACTTTTCCTAGTATAGTGAAGTTTTCAACATTCCATTCATTCTCTTTTTCTCCATATTTCTCATTCTCGTCTTAGTGATCTAGCTAAGCATTATGGAAAGGCTTGCACAGGTCTTCGAATAGGAAGTTTGGGCGTCGCACAGAGCGAGGAGTAGACAAAAATATTAAGTTTTTGACAAGTGTGTATCAAAGAGAAGGTCGGTTGGTGTATATGTGTGCGTGCGTGCGTGTGTGTGTGTGCGTGTGTATTCTTTCTCTCTCTCTCTCTCTCTCTCTCTCTCTCTCTCTCTCTCTCTCTCTCTCTCTATATATATATATATATATATATATATATATATATATATATATATATATATATATAATATATGAGTGCATATATGGAAATTAAATATATATGAATATATATGGTGATATTTTAAACATATATGATCATATATACGGAACTTAAAGATATATGGGTATATCTATGTACATATCATTGTATATATGAGATAGAAAAAGATCTTGTTAGATTGGATTTAAATATGCAAGGTAGTATACCTAAATAGAAAGTCTTATATATAAGGATATTTATATATCAATATTTATGAGATATGTCACAATTTAACTTGTGTTCATATATGTGACATGGAATATGGCTATGCCAACCATTCCATGCTTAATATACTAGCCATGGAATATGACTATACTAGTCATGTCATGCTTCCTAATTAACATACACATACAACTTAACCATGATCAAGACTAATACTATATATATCGTATTTTTTAAAAATAAAAAAAAATATTCCACAAAATATTAATTAAGCCAAATATAATTTAAAAACTTCGATGGTTTATACTTGCTTCATTCATTTTGCCACAACCGCTATCTTCTAAGCCCCAAACATTTAACATCTGGGACTACTCAGTTAAGTTACTCACCCAAGCAAAATATTTAATCATCCGAACCAAGGGTTTAACTTACACCGACCATATTAAAAGTTCTCAATATTCCAAAATCACCAATTCTATTCTTTCAATATGTATATCAATCTTTCCATCTCTTTTAAGTACTCCAAACTATTATCGTATTGCTTCGATTCAAATTTCCTCCAATCTTATTTGCGATCCAATCCAATTCTTACCATCATTCGATATTGGAACATCATGAGTAATTGAAATTCTTTTTATTGTACAAGCTGACATACAATTCTTCCAACAAATTATTTATCGAACTACTCATTCCACAAGAGTGCAATTATTAAATGACTTCTGAATCTTTGTAACGATTCCTCTTTTTGTCGCTAACTCTAGTCTTGCTTCCAACTCGATACATAGTATTCCATATTAATCCAACCAACCGAATTTAAATATTGATCCATCATTTCTGTCAACAGCAGTCAATTCCAACTTATGGGATCATTCAATTCCTAAACTCACTTCTCGATATATCCAATTCAAGTCTCACTCCACATTTAAAGTTCCAGCTAAGATCAACTCATTACTTCCCAATTTGTCAAACATCTCTGAGGCTCACGTCGCAGCATATACTTATTAGGTCTTACTTATCACCGCCATCTCTCGTATAATATCAAAGTGGTCATCATATGGGTCTCCAACGGTCACCTTACTCTTCGATCAAGTCTCTAAGGCTATCTATACCGACAGCTAAACCTAATCATTTAGGTGACTCCTCTAGAAGGGACAACTGCTAGAGACCATATTAATTCCTTACCTAAGACCAAACAATCAACCGAAAAGTCTAAGAAACTCTACCAAAACCTATGGGTATGATCTAAGTCCGAGCAACTGATCTCCATTGCCGACCACTCCGACAAATGATTATGCAATCCACGGTATCTAGGCTCAAGTCTATCAACCTATGGTCATCCTCAAGGGACCAACCCAGACAAAAGCCCATTCTAGACTCATCACAAAGAAAATCAAATAAGACTGATCCAACAACATTATGGTCTAAATTCCAATCCATCATACAAATTTCCAACAATCCGATTTCAATTCCATCCCCTAGTTTTCTTATCGCATAATCCTCTGATCATATATTTACCCCATCTTAGATTCTATATCTCGTATTTGAATTCCTTTGTATCCGTTAATCCATATACCATTGCTAACTATTCAAGTGTCATCAATTCTATCGTAGTATTTTGATAGTTTATCATTTATAATCTTTTGCTCCAAATTCTTTCCCAACTTGTATTATGTATCTGTATAATTATTTTCTCCATACGGTCAATCAGATTCACTAGCCAATCAATAACGTAAGATTATTTTCCTCTAACTCCGTTGATCGATTCTTTAGTTTTGTTATACCATATTCATTCCGATAGAGTTCAATCAAATCATCCAATCATATTAATCGTCAACTTATTCACATCATATCATCAAAATCTCATAAAAACTTCATATTCAATATCTCAAATTCAATAATTATCCACATTTGCCATCAATGATCATATGACTGTATTACAGATCTGCCTATATTAACAATCATATTATCTTAAGTTTATATGATAAGATCATATCTCCTAGTGATATTCCAACAATCTATACTCCAACCGGCTGTCATCTGTATTGTTATATCATTTTCTAACAATATCTAATACATCTTGTGATCCCTCAGTTTTTTTATTCGCATTTAGTCCCGCAAGAAACTTTCATAAATTTCATATCGCAATGGTCAAGTAATTCATTTTAATCCGATGAATTCACTTATTGATTAATCATTCTCTACACACAAAAATCAGTCATTACTTGTTACTTCTGCAATAACTCTCAATCCTTAAGTATACATGCACATATGCAACAAATACCTATCTCATCGAGCACGAACTCGTAATGTACTGATTCTATCCTTTTATGAACTAGATAGGTGCTATCTATCCCACCCTTAGGGTCAAAGCATATATTTTCCACGTTCATTTGAATCATTGACAACATTCCTCAAAAACTTTCAAATTAGCAATCGTATCGTAATAGTCGCACATGATTTTCATCAAACCCAATCCCAATCCCAATTATCATTCAATATCTCGAGCCACAACATTCTCTTACTAAATCCATTTTTCCATAATATAAATTTTCATCCGGCTAGCCTGAGTCATCGTCTGACTGTACAATTCCCCACTAAGGTACCCATTTAAAAATTTACAAATTTTTTTGCTACCCATCATAACATCACTATCAAGGGCCTGGTACTGATAAACCAAATTCAATTTATCAATGGACACTCGAGTCACATAGAAACACGGTATGACTCTCAGCTAAGTCTTGGTACTACCCAATACTTACATATAGACCTATCGATATCATCATGGAAAGGGTCAAAACACGTCTCATCACTAAGAGGGTAGAGACATATATCACTCAGAAATAAAGTCAAAACCGAATTATACTTTCTCTCCATACTGAACCCATGTCTATTTCGGACAATCATGTTCTTGTGATACTACTGATCACAACACAAAATCAACTTTCTCAAGGTCTCAAAATAGCAAGCCAACACACATGAGTCAATTCATCATTGTGTTGATATCAATCATCAATTTCTCATTCACAATTTCTTCCCAACAAAAAATATAATTTCTCACACTGGTTTCAGCACATATAGCAACTTTTCGCTATTCCCACATTCCGAACATTAGTCACAACATATATAGCATACTACGACTGTCATGCTCCAGACCCAAAATATGTAGGACTAGGAATACATAAGCATGCCAACTACGAATCAAGTAGACTCCAACTTAGCTTGAATACATATAAGTTGTCTAGGTAAGTTAGATTTTTACCTCCTTACAATATCATAACTATCTATATCGCAATCCAGGAAACAGATATCAAGAATGAACATAATATATTAATGTTGGCCACCCAGTAATATTACATGTTCGAACAAGCTCGAAAAAATAAGCTTGTAAATACTATGCTATAATAGCAGCATGAGTCAAAGTAAAACAAAAATATAAATGTGGAAGGATACGATGAATGTACCAACAAAATATACCTAAGATCCTAATGAAGCAATCATCATATGTCCATTTATTCTACAATAACAGCTCAACAAATACTTGGAGAGATCACCAGACCCTTAAAGGGACGTAACAAGATATATACCATGCCATATAAAACTGAATATAAACCACACAAATAGGTCATCTAACCATTCTATATAAAACATGCCACTTAAGAACAAACCTTCAACGTATGGACACTCTGGCTAAAAATGGGATTAGTATAGTCCCCTCTTGGGCACGAGAGGCTTAAGGTGCATAATGTTCCACGAACGTCAATAGCTAATTGTAAATACAGGGTCGTCAACCCGCATCTCCGACGGAACGTACGATCACAGAAAAGAAAATGTGCAATCGTGGTTTATACGTAAAGGAACTGTCTTCCCTACCCCACGATATCTATAATCCACAACACATATGTACCTCTAATAACTGCCAAGTCTAATAATCATGCAATTCTATTAGCAGTTATGTCGTATGTGTCGCACGTCCCTTACGTATCGGTGGTCTGCCGACTATGCAAGTCCACGTCCTACATAAGACTCACAACTTATGGAATACATGTGTCACGGCCAAAGGAGAGATACCGATACCTCACAATAATCTAAAACTAAGTCAATATGCATAAAGTAAAGAAAAGTAACGAAAACGTTTTGCACCCAAGTATGACTTAGAAGCAAAGTTTAATATAAAATAAATAAACAAATAACAAAAAAAAAATATGCTAAAATAACAGTAAATAATCAGAATACATTGACAAGTTATACTAAAGAAAAACTGAAAGCTCCATAACTACTTTTTCTTATATTTTATATAATGTCAGAAAAATTGTTGTATGTTATTTTCATTTAAAGGTAACCAAACAGCGACTAAGATCCCTTTCGGAAGGGGAAAAAAACGCCACTATAAGATCCATGTAAAAGTTGCAATCTTTGCTAGCATTGCTGACAAGAAAGTTGCAGTAAACCCAGTATAAGAAATTTTCCATCTTTTGGTTCCATCTGACCATCGAAACAAATACCAATAAAAGAGCAGCCACTAATTTTTCATTTCTACTAGGGCAAGTGACAAGAAGAGCTTCATAACTGCAACATATATAGAAACTAAAAAAAAATTAAGGCTTAATTTTCAACTTAATACCCAAAAAATAAAAAAAGGACCCCACCCCCTCCCTCCGGTTGCCCCCACACCCTGCTGCACCACCCCACCTCTCTACGCACAGCAGCGCCAACGTGCGCGGAGAGAGAGAGAGAGAGAGAGAGAGAGAGAGAGAGAGGGGGGGGGGGGGGGGGGGGGGGGGGGGGGGTGCAACCGGGAAGGGGAAGAGAAGATAGAGGTGCACAAGAATATTTCGTCTTTTTCTTTTTTAGGATATCAATTTGATGCATACCAAACTTTTGGATATCAAGTTAAAAATATTCACTAGTTGAGGATATCAGGTTAAAATTAAGCCAAATTTTACCAAGACCTGTTCATGGAAAATGAAGAAAGAAAAGATTATATGATAAAGAGAACACAAGTAAAAACACGAACAATTTAATCTTTCCACCTTGTCAAGAATCCAGTTTACCTCCACAATAAGAACAAACTTGGGAGGTCTATGAGCACAATTTTGATCTTCCACTTTTATAATCGCTCGACAATATTCCTACAAGTGACTGATGATATATACCTATGAAGTGATCGACTACTATTCATTTGCAAATTATTAGCATTCATATGCTTTCTAGATCAAAAGATTAGGTACAAACAGTAGTTCAGTTTCCCATAGTCATTGATTCATGTTTGCACTTCATTAGAAATAGACACATTTAAAGGATAAAGTTACCAGTGAAACACGCGGGGATTGCTGGGGATTAGACGAACCCTACCCTAGCCAGCCAACTAAAGAAGCCAATTCCCGACAAAATCACACTCAATACCAACGGTTTCTTCCGCAGTTCTGGAAGAATCCAACTACTGGACATTCAAGTCTCACATTATGGTGCAGCAGCGACTTTCTTCTGCAGGAGGCGGTGCTGCTTGCTGATACCTGCTTGGATCCGTCGGGTTGTAGGTGAATTCAGTAGTATCAAGCCCGTACTGTTAAAAGCAATAAGCCAAAAATTTGCATCATCATAGATCAAGACACAGTTACCAAGCAAAAGAAAGCACACAGATATAGATTATAGAATAGATTGGTACCTTCTCTCTCATCCGTTGGCTCCAGGCGTCGTTCCTGCTCGGGCGGTTATCAAGAGTACCAGTCACAGGAACACCGGTCACTGGAGGTCCCTGTCTGTTGATCAATGGTTGGCGGACACCTGATCGTGGTGCTATATACTCATCATCACTATCATATTCTGCAGGTTGGTTTGCTGCTCTAACTGCAATAGCAAGCAAGAAGACCAAGGCCTGCAAGGGTTCTTTCACAAGTTATGGAAATTCAAAAGTGTACAACTCAGTTAACAGAGGCAGATATATGCACGGTAGTGCCACTCTTAGTCAAACCAAAATCTATATTTAGTTGGTCAAAGCTAGTTATTTCTGTAGTTACCCTTTTGACCTTCTAAAGTTTATCATGATATATACTTTTTCTCTCGTTAGTTCACTGTGCATAGAATGTTTTTCAGCTACAGGCTTATATATCCTCATAGAGATGCCCATAAATTTAAGTATGAAGAGGTATTGAACCCATAAGAAACATTGGAAGATCTAACCTACTTCAAAGGATGCTTTCTTACTAAAACTAGTGTACTATTCCACCAAATCTATCTTACACTGTAGACAAGAATTTCGAATTTGGAAGGCATTGAAATTCACAGCTAGAAGGAATAATAAACCACTAATTTCATTATGCAGATTCTTGACTTTCAAACCAGTAGTCATATCGAGTGGAAACATAAAGAAAATTTTAAATGGGCTAAATTTCAACTTGATACCCTCAACTATTACAGTTTTTCAACTTATACCTTAAATTTTTTACTCGACAACTTGATAGTTAATACCATCTACTATCGAATATTTTCAACTTGGTACCCTCCGTCAATCAGGGATTAAGTTTTGGTTTTTTTTACCTAAATTACGCCCCCCACCACCTCTCCCACACCCACCCCCAACCCCGCCACTTCCCCTCCTGCCGGCCCGACGCTGTGCCCCCTCCACCCCACCCCCCCACCCCACCCACCGGACCCCACGACCGCTACGCCCAACACCCCCCACTACCACCCGCCCACCTCGTTGTGCCCCCCCCCCCCCCCCCCCCCCCCCCCCGCCCCCCCCCCCCCCCACCACCCCCCCCCCCGCGCTGCGGATTCCAAATACAGCATTTTTAGAATAATTTGGGGGTATGGGTACGGCATGGAGACGGCTATATATAAAACATAAACACATGAAACATATTTATATACATACAAAAAAAACTTACTTTATACATTAGACCTCGATATCTACATACTTACACATGTTTCAGATAGTAACTAGGTTTCAAACCTTCTAGAAAGGATTCACTGCAAGGAAATATTACTTGTTCATATCTCAATATGTTTGGCATGGTCACAAAATTTCCAGAAACACTTTCAACTATGTTTTAGATCGCTTTTGAGCCTATACATGGGCAAGAAATATCTAATAGGTGAGTCAAGTAAGTATTGCATCCAATACGTGTCAGATATGGATATGGACATAGATACCGTCCCGAGGAGTATCCGTGCAACATAGTTGAAAACTAACATTCTCTCATTGGTTCTCCACAAGTTCACATTTCGATGATTTTTCTTAGTAGTTCTACTAGATAAAGTGATTGATATCCTTTCCCCCCACTATTTCTCCTCATTAGCAATGAGATATGAAATGATATAAAAGCAGTTTAAGAATTGCTACCACAAGTCATTATTAAGAACAGACTGAACAGTCCACGAGCATTATAGTTACTTTCAGAAGGGTGAGAAAGAGAGTTCAGGGACTCTCCGGAGCTCCCGTTCAGGGTTTAACGATGTCATTTCGTTGGTTTTTGCCTTCTCCAATAAGGTTCATCACTTCAACTTCTCTTTGTTGTCCTCTTTTTTTTTTAGATATCTTTACATTTCTTTATGGATGTACATTTCGCAACTCGACCAAGAATAGTTGTACAGGATGTTGGCATGTTGTATCACTTTTTATTCAACTTGTGTTTGTTTTCACCCTCTGGCATTCAGTGATCTTGGGGATATAATATATTGCAAATTTGCATAAAACCAACCAACTTTGACAAGTTCTGCATCAGACTTCGTTGCCTAACCCCGATGCACATCCAATTTCCAGAGATTGGCACCCTGCTACTCTACACCATACATCAAATTCCTAATACAGCCACATGCTATCCATACGTGCGTTTGACAAAAAAATTCTAACTTTTACAGTTTACTGTATCCCTAACCCTAGCTTTGACTCTCTCTTTTGTGTCTTCCCTGCCCCTTACTCCCTCCCCCTGATCTTTCAGTGAGCAAGCACCAGTGAGGTTGTCTCACAAATTAAGACAGAACTAAGGCAGATTGCCCGCTGAAGACTTGATAAAGAACAGAAACATAAGAGCAACATACATAGGGAGAGAGCACAAACGAGGTAGCTTCTCCTGATGGATGACACCTGTCACCTGTGAAGCACGATAATCCAAAACCGGCGTAGCAGGTACATAAACAACACCGGTAGTTCCTGGTGCACACCCTGTACACCTGTAATATGTGGGGTCCGGCTCCTGTCTTAGTGTGCACATGGGTACGGGTTAGGATGCCTGGTATGCATATGGGTATGAGCACCAAACACTTAAGGCCAAGTGTTTCATTTTTTAATGGGGATATTAGGGAGAGAGATCTGGAGAAAATGATTCTGAAAATGTATTGACATGTGGTGAACTTGGCGTTAGTATATAGCTCATTTTATATCTACATTGTCAAAGCTAGCAAAGCAATGACGAACAGTAACCATCTCTCTTTTCTTCTGTAAAAGAGTATGAATTACAATCAAAATAGTAACGAGGGATTTATGTTATTGGATACTTACCTCAAGAATAACAGCTCCTAGAGCAACCCATTTTGCAATCTTCCAGTTCTCTTTCAAAAAATCATAGATCGTATCAAAGTTTCCAGTTTTATCAGCTGGAATCAACTGCATGAAAAGGCATAGTCAGTATTAGGAAGAAAAAAGGCCCATAAAGATATAAAATTTTGCATATGAACACACCTCCTTCCAGCTATGGTCAAAGAATATGAAAGCTGCTGCTCCAAGTTCAGCTAGAATCAACACAATCATAAGAAAGGCGTACTGTCGGATTAAGGAAACCACAAGAGATGGAGTAGAAAGGGAAGATCAATAGAAAACAAGTAAGCAAACAACTCACTTGGAATGAAAAAAGGATAAGTCATGTTAATAAGTATGCAACACAAAATAGAGTAATAAAATAAGGCGTCAATGACTGTCTAGTTTAGATAAGGATCGGCTGCCCTAAACCTTATGCTATCAATGTGGCATTATCTAATTATTTTTGTTTGTATCACTACAACTGTCATCACCATCATCCAAGCCTTCTCCGATCAGAATGTGGTCGGCTATGGAGCACGAGGAAACTTGATAAATTACTTAAAACTTGACAGGTTTTATGAGTGACCATCAACCTGACGACAACTATCTATGTTAGTGCAAATTCCTAGTCAAGATAGCTATGAGCATGAGATGGTAATGCCATATAATCTAGGAGGCCATTTGGTATGTAGGTAGACCTACATTTTGGATATGCAGTTTATGCTCATGCAAACCAGGACACCTACCTTTTGGACCTGACATCAACCTTCTATGATTCACTGCAACTGTCACGAATAAAAAATCTTCTCATACACTCATAATCATCATCCAAGCCTTCCCTGATTAGGGTCGACTATGGAACACAAGAAAGCCCCACAGAAGAATTGACAAAGTTTCGACAACCAACTGTCAACCTGACATGTCTGTACAAAATTCCTGGCAAAGGCACAAGCAAGAGAGGGCATCACCATAAAACAAAGAAAGTGTTGGCAGATAGTCAAACTGACCCTTTTGGGCATCCATTTTAAGTTCATACAACCAAGAAGAATCCCCTAAGCGACCCTAGAATAAGAAAGTCTTCATGAAGAGATAAGATCCTTAGACTACATATAGAAGGCAAGACTTGTGAAACAATCAGTATTAATTAATTAATAGCTGTCCAATGAAAATTTAGAGGGAAGACCATGATGATTATGTTGTTTGAGACAAATTCTCCAAAATAGTTTTTTTTTTTTTCAAATAAAACCATCTATTTATACTTGCATCACTGAACCAATGCAAAAGAACAAAAGGTCGTGCAAACATCACAAGAAACAAAAAAGATGTTGGTGATTTAAATATTAATATGACATAAAAAAGCAAGAAACAATTTAAAACAGATTGAAGTTAAGGATACACAAGACAGACAGCATCCATTTCTAGTTACTGCTCCAATACAGCCGAAGAAAGATATGATGAAGAGAATAACTCCTATACCCATGAACAAATATATGAACCTGCAAAAATATCAAATTAGCAATAAGAAGAGTATGTAGGAATTTGAGGTCTAAAGATGAAAGTGTTGAACCATAAACCATGCATTTATAAACAACTATAAATAAACCACCAAACTAATTCCAAGTAATAAAAGGTCAGCAAACTTAGTGTCTATCTATACATCTTTACTTCCATTTCATACTCTCCTGCAGAAGTTAAATGAAAGCAAAATCAAATGATATATGAGCCCAAAGTAATGATAGTATTGGTCACTTTCAAAGAACTATATCGGCATCCAAAGAATGTTGTAGTGTCAGCCTACAAATGAAACTAACATGGAGGGGGAAAAGGACTGATACGTTTATTTTAACTACTAAGAGGTAAATCTAAAAGTGAGAGGGAAGCATATTTTAATTTTATGAGTCAAAGTAGTATGCCAAAAGTTACACGCCTATATCCTCAACCACTAATGAAAATCTGGTCTAACTTTCAAACATGTTACGATGTAAGAATTCAAGTTGTACGAAAAAGAACTTTTAGAAATTTAATATTAATAATTCTCATCTATTTTTATCTAGTACATACAGGCAAACTCCTTAGTATGCTCAAATTTTGGTAAGATGTTCAAAAAAGGAGCCATAGAAGAGATAATTTCGAGAATAATAATAATTTCTTGATCTCTATCTTCAATTTTTTGAACTTATGAAATCCTTCCACAAAGCCTGATCAATGGACCTACAAAATCCCTCTAATTGTGTCCGACTAAATCCAGATATTGTGGGCATTCCCTCATTTCTACTACAGAGCATCTTAAGTTTCCTCTTTACTGAATCAACACCATAAGCAGACAGAACCTTTGTATATTTCAGAAATGAGGGGAAATAAAAACAGACACAGGCATATAACAAGGGTCCTACTTGATAGAGTACCCATATTTGTCACGCTACTCATAGACTAGTTATATTCTCCTCAGAATATACCAGTCATTGCAGATATCTTAAAAATCATAATGTAAAGATTTCTCCATAAAAGAAACTTCCACCCTATCCGTTAAATTTCTTTCGTTATAGATTTATCTGCATGACCATCAGTATCAACCCTTCCATCATCATATGCTCTACTGATGATCATCTTGAGTATCTTGCCAATGACTTTAGCATCACATAACTCTTCCTACCCCTGAGTACAAACGTTAGATCCACAACTAAATCCACTTCTAACATTTCGTAACTTACGTATATCTGTCTTTGTGTATGCACATGGGTGTAAAGTTTCACCCTGCCCATGAGCAGCAACCATGAAAAATAACTTTGTCATAGTTTGCAATATCACCTCTACAAACACACACCCATAGCACATCAGATTTCTACCATTTTCACCAAGCCAAACAATTTATGACAATGTATCTGTCTTTGTGTATGTACATGTGTGTAAAGTTCCACCCTGCCCACGAGCAGCAACAATGAAAATAACTTTTGGATTGGTCATAGTTTGCAATATCACCTCTACCAACACACACCCATAGCAAGTCAAATTTCTACCATTTTCACCAAGCCAAACAATTTATGACAATATAGTGGACATGTGAAAAACTATACATCAACGTAAACCATTTGCAGCAATTAAGACACAAACAAGCGGTTACAAATTCGTTATCGCATTTCTTGTTCATCCACAAATACATAGTCTAGTGCCTTTGAACATTATATCTCGTAAACTTCAATCTGTCAGGTACAGAGCCAGGTCTCCTAAACTATATACAAATCAAACATCCAACTCACCAACATGACGCATCACTACATGTAGCCACTGGCATGACTGTCAAATCATTCTGCCAAACCCTGGTGCACATACCCAATTGTGACCTTATTCTCAGTCGTGAGGTTTGGTCTATGGACACTCAGAGAGAAATCACTTCCATTAACCAGCTAATACATTATCAACTCTTGACAACATCATAACCGAGTGTATTACTAAGTAATTTAAGACCATTACAGTGCCTAATACTGGAAATATGAGGACTTCTACAACTTATGTTTATATCATCCCATCCACCGCGCACACCAAATTCTCTTCCTTATTTGTGAAAAGGTTTGAAAGCGAGAATTTCTTAGCAAGGTTCCAGAGATGCTAAAGGCCTATGGACTTGATGGAAATGGGAGAACAAGATAATGACAAATAAAGCCACCCAAGTCAACAAAAAACTTCATTCAAGTGGAGACTAACGTTTTAGTTCCAACTCCATCACGGGCCAATATCTCACATAATTACCATACAATGGGCATAGTTACCTGGGTGGCGATTCACATCAATATGCGGTACGCCTACAGGGTAAGGTGTATGCTACTTGTATGCAGTATGAGAGGGGTAAGCTTAACAAGTATGTTGTAGATTGCTTATTGATTTTGTGTGTGTGTGTGTGTGTGTGTGTGTGTGTGTGTCTCTACCAGGGAAGAATTCGCAATGGATCCTACAACTTCGTTTTGACAATTAATCGATTTTATTATCTTTTATAGGGTAAAGTGCAAACAAACCCTCCTTAGATTTGCCTCGGAAGCAAAATAAGACTCGTTAGAAAACTAATGCAATTGACCCATCCTTAGATTTTCTGCGTCAGCAAAAAAGTCCCTGCCGTCTATTAGCAGTTAGAAATGACAGGTAATGACTTTTTTTTAAAAAAATTTTACCCAAAATGCCCTTCCTTCCCCACCAGCCAACCCCCCTCCTCCCTCCGCCGGTCGCCCCCCGACCGCCCCCCCTTCTCCCTCCGCAGGCCGGCACCCCTCGACCACCCCCCCCCCTTCCTCCCTTCGCTGGTCGGCCCCCCTCCTACTCCACTGGCCGGCCACGCTCGACCCGCCCTCCTCCCTCCTTTTGCCGGCCCCCCTCGACCCGTCCCCTCCTCCCTTCGCTGGTCGCGGCCCCCCTCCTCCCTCCGCTGGCCGGCCACCCTCCCTCTCCTCTGGTCGGCCCCGCTCGACCCGTCCCCACCACTGAAGAGAGAATGGGGGAGGGGTAAACTGATCCAAAATGAAAATGTGAGAATTTTTTAAATCTAGGGGTCTTTAAATGCAAAAATGCAGATCTAAGGAGAGTTTTTTGCACTTTACCCTCTTTTATATTACCATTTTATTTATATCTTTGTCGAAGTTCATCTTAGAAGATTCAAATTGCTCATGTCACCACTTTTGGCTACTTGGATCGAGAATTCACCAAATTTTGGATCACAGGATCCGTAACATTATACCTGGGGGTAGGGAGATCCCGGTAACTAGGAAGATGGGTATCCCAGTGCCACAAGGCTTCCCTGTTGAATGGTCTGCAGAGGATAAAGACGTATTGCAGCCTTAGCCTCATTTTGTTAAGAGATTGTTTCCATGACTCCAACCGGCATCCTCCAAGGTGCAATCGTAAGCCTATATCCTGTCAAGTGACACTACATAATGGTTTCATGGTATGTACTAAACTTAATTCACTAATGAT
The DNA here is from genome assembly GCA_029216955.1 of Iris pallida. Taxonomy (NCBI): domain Eukaryota; kingdom Viridiplantae; phylum Streptophyta; class Magnoliopsida; order Asparagales; family Iridaceae; genus Iris; species Iris pallida. Next base: position 2,208,380 of record JANAVB010013597.1, on the reverse strand, counting down.
ATTATGATGTGATATCAATTAATCCAAAAATGAAAAGGAACCTGAGGACCCTAATAGGCAGATAGAGAGCTTCTATCTACAAACCTAGAGAAATCTCAACTACCATGATTCCAACGGAAATCTAATCTTAACATTTGTCATTACCTAAATAATAAATTTTAAAAGTAGAATTAAATATTCTGGAATGAGTATATGTACAACGGAATAATTATTGTAGAATCAGTTACAAAATGCGATCATTACTGACACTACAAAAAACATTACTATTTCACCAAACCATAAGCATTATGCATGTGACCATGAGTATCAATCATTCTCTTCTTCAGGCAACATATTTTTACCATATACTACAAGCTAGGAAGCAGGGAACTCCAAAAATGTGAACCGTGTCGTGTCGGATACGTATCAAACACAACTCGACACACCGAAATAGGTGTCGTGTCCGCGGCGCCGTGACCTTCCCATGTGTGTGGTGTTCGTTTCCACGAAAAATAGACTACATCTACAAGACATTCGTCAGGATAAGCATAGAAAATTGCATCTCATGTTCATGAATAACGCAGAAAACATACCAAGCCTTAGGAAGCTTATCCAGAATACTCTCGGAAAACGACACGACAAGAAGCATGGGTCGGCCCAGCTTCAAGATTTCGGGGTCGTAGCTCATGGGAGACAACGGATCATAGCCGCCGGAAGAAATCTTGTTCCACTCTACTAGCAAGTAGATCCCGTAACCCACCATTGCCAATCCGGAGACGGCCAATAAAAAGTTGAGGAGCTTCAGCAGGCACTCCAGGCAACCCCGGCAAGCCATGATCTCTCCTCTCTCTGAACTCTTTTAACCAATGCTCCTTCTTCAAATGCCAATATCAGGACCTGAATTTCCGCACCGAGACTGATGTGAGACCTAACATGAGGAAGAAAATAAGTATAGGTACAATATGATGATAGAATTTTAGAACTTAAGAGCATCCACAATGGGAAAGGTTTCCAGTTGCTACATTTTGATTTTAGTCAAATTTTGTAGCACTTGAAAGCTGCAGTAGGCACTTGTCCATAATTGAAAATTGCTAGAAAGCTAAGAGACACTCCAAATTTGGAGCATGCCCTAGCTCCTCTATACTAATTCATGGGCCCACCAAAATTAGTCGTTCTTACCAAATATGGAAGGAAAATAAAAAGGGAAAAAGGGAGGAAAAATCTTACCAGACATGGAAAAAAAATAAAAAGGAAAAAGAGGAGGTTAATTTGGAGTATTTGTTTGGAGTATACCATTGTGTGCTAATTTCAAGGAGACTCCAAAAGTAGTAATTTACACAATTTTCAATAATTTGGAGTATGTGTTTCTAGCTCTAAGAACATCCATAGTGAGAGTGGTTTGAAGTGCTACATTTTTTTTACTTTAGTCAAAATTTGTAGCAATTGAGGGCTGCTAGAGGCTCTTGCCCACAGTTGAAAAATGCTAGCAAGCCAAGAGACTTCAATTTGAGGAGCGTCCTGGCTCGTGAACCCAAATGGGCCCACCAAGAGGGAAAAATGAAGAAAAAAATAATGGAAAAAGAGGGATGAAAAAGAGGAGGTTAATTTGGAGTATGGATTTGGTGTGTTATTTGGAGTATACCATTGTGTGCCAATACGAAGGGGACAATCCAAAAAGTAGTAATTTATGCTATTTCCAAAAAAAAATTGGAGTATGGTATGGAGTATACGAAGGGGACAATCCAAAAAAGTAGTAATTTACGCTATTTCCAAAAAAAAATTGGAGTATGGTATGGAGTATCCCAATGTGGATGCTCTAACAGCCTGAAACTAATAGGTTTTGATACAAATACCAATGCATGCTTCTTATTCCCGATAAATTTTACTTATTGATCAAAATTCTAAACCCATAAGCACTGGGCAAACGAAATTGAACTAGAATTTCGCAATTCCCCTAAATTTAACAGCTTCTAAGAAGACTTCCAGTATAAATTGCGATTTTCCCAAAAGAAAAAAAAGAAAAAATTACCGCTTCGATATCAAACTAAACCCAAAAAACCCTAAAAAGGGAAGAAAACAAGAATAATAGATGAATCAATTGGAATCTCTAGACACAATAGTTCTCCTACAAATCGAACCCAAAAAAAAAACCTTAAAATGGTCGAAAAAAATAAAAAAAAACAATAATTAAAAGAACGAAATATCTAGACCTATCGACAATATTTTTCGAAATATAACCCGAAAATTCCTCAAAATTGGGGATAAAAAAGAAATTGGTGTAGAATATCGTAATTCCCCTAAATTCTTGAGACCAGCAGCATCGATCGGACTATATTTATTAAAACTAAGAGACACTCCAGATTTGGAGCATGCCCTAGCTCCTCTATACTAATTCATGGGCCCACCAAAATTAGTCGTTCTTACCAAACATGGAAGGAAAATAAAAAGGGAAAAGGGGAGGAAAAATCTTACCAGACATGGAAAAAAAATAAAAAGGAAAAAGAGGAGGTTAATTTGGAGTATTTGTTTGGAGTATACCATTGTGTGCTAATTTCAAGGAGACTCCAAAAGTAGTAATTTACACAATTTTCAATAATTTGGAGTATGTGTTTCTAGCTCTAAGAACATCCATAGTGAGAGTGGTTTGAAGTGCTACATTTTTTTTACTTTAGTCAAAATTTGTAGCAATTGAGGGCTGCTAGAGGCTCTTGCCCACAGTTGAAAAATGCTAGCAAGCCAAGAGACTTCAATTTGAGGAGCGTCCTGGCTCGTGAACCCAAATGGGCCCACCAAGAGGGAAAAATGAAGAAAAAAATAATGGAAAAAGAGGGATGAAAAAGAGGAGGTTAATTTGGAGTATGGATTTGGTGTGTTATTTGGAGTATACCATTGTGTGCCAATACGAAGGGGACAATCCAAAAAGTAGTAATTTATGCTATTTCCAAAAAAAATTGGAGTATGGTATGGAGTATACGAAGGGGACAATCCAAAAAAGTAGTAATTTACGCTATTTCCAAAAAAAAATTGGAGTATGGTATGGAGTATCCCAATGTGGATGCTCTAACAGCCTGAAACTAATAGGTTTTGATACAAATACCAATGCATGCTTCTTATTCCCGATAAATTTTACTTATTGATCAAAATTCTAAACCCATAAGCACTGGGCAAACGAAATTGAACTAGAATTTCGCAATTCCCCTAAATTTAACAGCTTCTAAGAAGACTTCCAGTATAAATTGCGATTTTCCCAAAAGAAAAAAAAGAAAAAATTACCGCTTCGATATCAAACTAAACCCAAAAAACCCTAAAAAGGGAAGAAAACAAGAATAATAGATGAATCAATTGGAATCTCTAGACACAATAGTTCTCCTACAAATCGAACCCAAAAAAAAAACCTTAAAATGGTCGAAAAAAATAAAAAAAAACAATAATTAAAAGAACGAAATATCTAGACCTATCGACAATATTTTTCGAAATATAACCCGAAAATTCCTCAAAATTGGGGATAAAAAAGAAATTGGTGTAGAATATCGTAATTCCCCTAAATTCTTGAGACCAGCAGCATCGATCGGACTATATTTATTAAAACTAAGAGACACTCCAGATTTGGAGCATGCCCTAGCTCCTCTATACTAATTCATGGGCCCACCAAAATTAGTCGTTCTTACCAAACATGGAAGGAAAATAAAAAGGGAAAAGGGGAGGAAAAATCTTACCAGACATGGAAAAAAAATAAAAAGGAAAAAGAGGAGGTTAATTTGGAGTATACCATTGTGTGCTAATTTCAAGGAGACACTCCAAAAGTAGTAATTTACACAATTTTCAATAATTTGGAGTATGTGTTTCTAGCTCTAAGAACATCCATAGTGGGAGTGGTTTGAAGTGCAACATTTTTTTTACTTTAGTCAAAATTTGTAGCAATTGAGGGCTGCAAGAGGCTCTTGCCCACAGTTGAAAAATGCTAGCAAGCCAAGAGACTTCAATTTGAGGAGCGTCCTGGCTCGTGAACCCAAATGGGCCCACCAAGAGGGAAAAATGAAGAAAAAAATAATGGAAAAAGAGGGATGAAAAAGAGGAGGTTAATTTGGAGTATGGATTTGGTGTGTTATTTGGAGTATACCATTGTGTGCCAATACGAAGGGGACAATCCAAAAAGTAGTAATTTATGCTATTTCCAAAAAAAAATTGGAGTATGGTATGGAGTATACGAAGGGGACAATCCAAAAAGTAGTAATTTACGCTATTTCCAAAAAAAAAAAATTGGAGTATGGTATGGAGTATCCCAATGTGGATGCTCTAACAGCCTGAAACTAATAGGTTTTGATACAAATACCAATGCATGCTTCTTATTCCCGATAAATTTTACTTATTGATCAAAATTCTAAACCCATAAGCACTGGGCAAACGAAATTGAACTAGAATTTCGCAATTCCCCTAAATTTAACAGCTTCTAAGAAGACTTCCAGTATAAATTGCGATTTTCCCATAAGAAAAAAAAGAAAAATTTACCGCTTCGATATCAAACTAAACCCAAAAAACCCTAAAAAGGGAAGAAAACAAGAATAATAGATGAATCAATTGGAATCTCTAGACACAATAGTTCTCCGACAAATCGAACCCAAAAAAAAAAACCTTAAAATGGTCGAAAAAAATAAAAAAAAACAATAATTAAAAGAACGAAATATCTAGACCTATCGACAATATTTTTCGAAATATAACCCGAAAATTCCTCAAAATTGGGGATAAAAAAGAAATTGGCGTAGAATATCGTAATTCCCCTAAATTCTTGAGACCAGCAGCATCGATCGGACTATATTTATTAAAACTAAGAGACACTCCAGATTTGGAGCATGCCCTAGCTCCTCTATACTAATTCATGGGCCCACCAAAATTAGTCGTTCTTACCAAACATGGAAGGAAAATAAAAAGGGAAAAGGGGAGGAAAAATCTTACCAGACATGGAAAAAAAATAAAAAGGAAAAAGAGGAGGTTAATTTGGAGTATACCATTGTGTGCTAATTTCAAGGAGACACTCCAAAAGTAGTAATTTACACAATTTTCAATAATTTGGAGTATGTGTTTCTAGCTCTAAGAACATCCATAGTGGGAGTGGTTTGAAGTGCAACATTTTTTTTACTTTAGTCAAAATTTGTAGCAATTGAGGGCTGCAAGAGGCTCTTGCCCACAGTTGAAAAATGCTAGCAAGCCAAGAGACTTCAATTTGAGGAGCGTCCTGGCTCGTGAACCCAAATGGGCCCACCAAGAGGGAAAAATGAAGAAAAAAATAATGGAAAAAGAGGGATGAAAAAGAGGAGGTTAATTTGGAGTATGGATTTGGTGTGTTATTTGGAGTATACCATTGTGTGCCAATACGAAGGGGACAATCCAAAAAGTAGTAATTTATGCTATTTCCAAAAAAAAATTGGAGTATGGTATGGAGTATACGAAGGGGACAATCCAAAAAGTAGTAATTTACGCTATTTCCAAAAAAAAAAATTGGAGTATGGTATGGAGTATCCCAATGTGGATGCTCTAACAGCCTGAAACTAATAGGTTTTGATACAAATACCAATGCATGCTTCTTATTCCCGATAAATTTTACTTATTGATCAAAATTCTAAACCCATAAGCACTGGGCACACGAAATTGAACTAGAATTTCGCAATTCCCCTAAATTTAACAGCTTCTAAGAAGACTTCCAGTATAAATTGCGATTTTCCCATAAGAAAAAAAAGAAAAATTTACCGCTTCGATATCAAACTAAACCCAAAAAACCCTAAAAAGGGAAGAAAACAAGAATAATAGATGAATCAATTGGAATCTCTAGACACAATAGTTCTCCTACAAATCGAACCCAAAAAAAAAACCTTAAAATGGTCGAAAAAAATAAAAAAAAACAATAATTAAAAGAACGAAATATCTAGACCTATCGACAATATTTTTCGAAATATAACCCGAAAATTCCTCAAAATTGGGGATAAAAAAGAAATTGGCGTAGAATATCGTAATTCCCCTAAATTCTTGAGACCAGCAGCATCGATCGGACTATATTTATTAAAACTAAGAGACACTCCAGATTTGGAGCATGCCCTAGCTCCTCTATACTAATTCATGGGCCCACCAAAATTAGTCGTTCTTACCAAACATGGAAGGAAAATAAAAAGGGAAAAGGGGAGGAAAAATCTTACCAGACATGGAAAAAAAATAAAAAGGAAAAAGAGGAGGTTAATTTGGAGTATACCATTGTGTGCTAATTTCAAGGAGACACTCCAAAAGTAGTAATTTACACAATTTTCAATAATTTGGAGTATGTGTTTCTAGCTCTAAGAACATCCATAGTGGGAGTGGTTTGAAGTGCAACATTTTTTTTTACTTTAGTCAAAATTTGTAGCAATTGAGGGCTGCAAGAGGCTCTTGCCCACAGTTGAAAAATGCTAGCAAGCCAAGAGACTTCAATTTGAGGAGCGTCCTGGCTCGTGAACCCAAATGGGCCCACCAAGAGGGAAAAATGAAGAAAAAAATAATGGAAAAAGAGGGATGAAAAAGAGGAGGTTAATTTGGAGTATGGATTTGGTGTGTTATTTGGAGTATACCATTGTGTGCCAATATGAAGGGGACAATCCAAAAGGTAGTAATTTATGCTATTTCCAAAAAAAAATTGGAGTATGGTATGGAGTATATGAAGGGGACAATCCAAAAGGTAGTAATTTACGCTATTTCCAAAAAAATCGGAGTATGGTATGGAGTATCCCACAGTGGATGCTCTAACAGCCTGAAATTTTGATACAAATACCAATGCATGCTTCTTATTCCCGATAAATTTGACTTATTGATCAAAATTCTAAACCCATAAGCACTGTGCAAACGAAATTGAACTAGAATTTCGCAATTCCCCTAAATTTAACAGCTTCTAAGAAGATTTCCAGTATAAATTGCGATTTTCCCAAAAGAAAAAAAAGAGAAAAATTTACCGCTTCGATATCAAACTAAACCCAAAAAACCCTAAAAAAGGAAGAAAACAAGAATAATAGATGAATCAATTGGAATCTCTAGACACAATAGTTCTCCTACAAATCGAACCCAAAAAAAACCTTAAAATGGTCGGAAAAAAAAAACAATAATTAAAAGATCGGAATATCTAGACCTATCGACAATATTTTTCGAAATATAACCCGAAAAATCCTCAAAATTGGGGATAAAAAAGAAATTGGCGTAGAATATCGTAATTCCCCTAAATTCTTGAGACCAGCAGCATCGATCGGACTATATTTATTAAAACTCTTCAAATTGAACCCAAAAAAATTAAAAATGGAAAAAAGAGAGTAAAAATATGCTGCGGTTTGGAAAAAAAATGGAAGACGATCGATCACCTGTAAAAAAAAAAAATTGAGCTCGTGATCGGTCCGCGAAATTGAGATGTAGCGATTTTCTGATGATGACGATGACAACGGTGATATACTTTCTCCTCTGCCCCAATTATTTTTCTCTTTTTCTTTTTCGGGTTATTATAAAGCCGTTGTTACATACAAGTCCCTTCAGTTTACAGTATTTCACGATACTCCCCAAATGGCTCAAATGCATAGGGGTGTAAACGGGTCGGACGGACACGGACAGTCTACTGTCCGTGTTCGGTCCGAAAATAAAAATGAGTTCGGACGGACGGACACGGACGGTCCACTGTTCGAGTTCGGGGCGGACGGACACGGACAACCACTGTTCGTTAATTCAATCGGACGGTCCGCGGACAAATAAAATATATTACCAAAAGCTATTATTTTATCAAGATATCTTGATAGTTGGTACAAAAAAATCAAGTTGAAAGAAAATACAATTGAAGGTTATAGAATACAACAAACAATAGTAAAAGGTTAACAAAAATGGAGACCGAACAACAAAAAATTAATGCAAAACCAAAATAATATGACATAATTGATGCAAAATCAAAATGAGTCCCCACTATCGGACGGTTCGCGGACAAATTCGGACCGGACATGGATATGACCGTGTCCGGGTTCGATTTTTAAATGGACCAAAAAAAATGTCCAAATTATGTTCGTTAATCAATCGGACGGTCCGCGGTCGAACCATTTATCGAGCCGGATATGTACGGACAACGGACTACTTTGTCCATTTTACACCCCTACAAATGCACTAGTGGTCTCTAACTTGCATAATAACACTGAAGTACTCAGTGTATAATTTCTTATATTAAAATAACAAACGTTCAATTAATTCATATTACAGTACGTACTTGTGATTACATTCCGTCCAAACCCTTAACTGAATGGTGATCTGACATGCCAAGTCTTCACACCATGTGTACACGTAACACGTTTGCAATCCACGTGTACACAACTTAAAACTCAATAACCCTACCAGAAAGAATCCTCTCTCCATCTCTCTCTCTCTCTCTCTCTCTCTCTCTCTCTCTCTCTCTCTTTCCCTCTTCCAAGAACCACACGATAAGGAGACGACGAAGCGGCTGAAGACAAAGCGGCAGCTGGTCGCATATGGGTCTCTCTCTCTCTCTATATATATATATATATATATATATATATATATATATATATATATATATATATATATATATATATATATATATATATATATATCTTCTTCTTCTTCTTCGAATGTTCAAACTCTTTTTTTTCTTTCTCTTTATTATGGAAACCATAAAAAGTGGCAAAGAAGTTATTTTAAAAGGAAGAATGGAACGATTTGATGGATTTAACATGATAAATCGTCTCTTCTGTGAAGTTCTTCCAAATACTCGAGTATCTAGAATTACTTAGGGTCCGTTTGGATATGCTTTCTGAATTTTTTTCTTGAAAACAGTTTTCTGAAATTAAGTTATAAAGTTGTTTTCGGAGTATAGAAATTCTGAGTTTGTGTTTGGTTACTTTCATCCGGAAAATAATTTTTTGAAACAAAAAATGAAAATTATGTTTGGTAAAATAATTTTAGGAAACAATTTTTAACTGTGTCCAGCTGTTCGAGTCCAATTGTGTCCCTCCCAAGCGTGTCCTACTGTGGACGTCGGAGAGTGCTCATGGTCCACTTCCGTGCACAGCTAACTGCTGCCGGGAGATGGCCTCACGGAGTGCCGCCACCTCGTTCTCCACCTCCACAGGCGCGCACGTCGGCGGAGTGGTAGGAGCCGCCATGGGTTCCCGCAGCCACCTTCTTCTCCACCTCCACGCGCGCACGTCGACGGAGTCGCCAGAGCACCTGGGGGCCGGGAAGTGGCGGTCCTGGAGGATGTCGCCGTGGAAGTGGCGGGGGAACGATCGGCCATGGTGGAGGTGGTGGTGGTGGTGGTTGGAGAGGAGGACCGTGTCGAAGATTCTTCCGGCGTGCATCCGGTGGACGGGGGACTCGGCGGCGGCGGCAAGCCGGAGGGCTCGTGATCGAACGGCAGCAGACATAGGGAAGAAAAATAGCTGGTTTAGAGAGAGAAAGTGGGAAAGGGGGGTTGTGGGACCCGCCAACAGTGTAAAAACAGTTCTTGTGAAAACAACTTTTTTTCTGTTTCCTAAAAACTATGTTCTGAGTGGTGGTTTTCTAAAACTTTTTGGGAAAAGAATCTCCGAGTGTTTGCTGCCAAACACGTATTATTCCTCTCTTCACGTTATAACTCAAAAAAGTGAGTTATAACTGAGAACCAAACGCACCCTTATTCTCTCTCACTCACTCCCACTCTCTAAGTCGTAGATGAGTAACTGAAAACAAGGGAAAACTTAAATTTTAAATCAAACTTAGGGAAGTGAAATTTCAAAACTACGGTCCTGTTTTGATGTTGATTATGAAATTAGCATGTTAAAATTCTAATGTCCTAAAATATTTAGGCTCCCAAATGGCATAAAATGAAGCAAGTGAACCGAAATGGGATCTTGCAAAGATCCCATGTTATTGCGAAGGTTCTTCTATGTGCAAATTACTCCCTGCAAATACACTTTGGAATTGTGGGCGCAAATTTTTGAAATGTGCAATGGAGGTCGGATTTTGGTTTTGTTGTTGTTTCGTTCATTATCTTGATTTCTGTAAATTTGATTTTTTTTAATGTTTATTATTTTGATTTACGTAGAATGATGGATGTGATTTTTGATGTTAGACGGATGAACTTCGGTTATGTCGTTGTGAAGCCGGGTTTTGCAAAATAAGAACATCAAAGGTGCCTAGGAGCTTAGGTCAAAAAACTTACTGTTGTCCGTTATCTACTAGTGTAAATAAAACTTTTTTTTACTTTGTTCACAATAAGTAAATTGTTATTTTTGTTATTTATGTGTAACTTACAATTGTAATTTGTTTATTCAATATGTGTAGAGGAAAAATTTCGGTTGTGAATATATTGAATGGATGCAACAATCTAAGGCCTCAAAGACAAAGAAGAAACTGGTGGATGATAGGGCTACTACTTCTTCGGGACAAGGCAAGGGTATCATGAAGGAGATTCTATTGGAAGTTGAAATTGAACACCGTGTAGTGCAACATCAAGTTGAAATGTATGGTTCCATTTTGAAGAAATTTGGAAAATTTAAGATTTAGTAATTGGATTTAGTATTTGTATTGTAATGACTAAAAAACTCGTTGTTTCTAGAATTGTATTGTAATGGCTAAAAAAACTCACAGTTTCTGGATTCAAGTTGTAATGGCTTTGCAAGTGTAAGCAATTTTCTGGAATGCCAATCTCTAAGATTCAATTTCGTAAAATGCCAAGCTAACTGTAATTCTTCTCTTTCAATTTTAATATCATGTGACCCACAATTTGATGTAGGATGAAATGATGTACTGTAACGCCCTAATCCCAAAATACGTAGGACTAGGATACGTATACTTGCCAGCTACGCATCGAGAGAACTCCAGCCCAGCTCGAATACGTATAAGCTGTCTGGTTTTCTAAAGCAATCTATCCATTCAACTACAAATATCTCAATCCACTGAAGATAAACTCTTGTATAAACCAAGTAAACTAATGCTGGTCAGATATTAGCAAACTGGTTACTACAAGTAACAAGAAAAGATAATATGAAATAAAGTGGACCAGACTCTAATGCAATTATCTTGAATAAGCTTCTAATGAAAGATAAAGCTTGTAAAACTAGGCTATATAGCAGCAATGTCAAAGTAATATAATATAGGACGAGTATGAAAAGATATGAACTAAATATACCTGAAATTACTGAGAAACAATCATCAATTCTCCAATGTATTCTACCTCGATCACTTCAGCTAATACCTAGAGAGATCACCAGGTCCTCAGAAGACTAGCAATATACATAATATACAAGCCAAAATGTAGCAGTACGACATATGCAGAGAAATAAAAAATAATCAAAGAAAAGTCAATTGAGGCACAATGGACTAAGACACCAAGATCTAAGACACAAGGAACCTAAGACACCGGTATGCCATACTAGTCGTGGCTAATAGGTCAAATATATAGACTGTAGTCAAGGCAAGCACTCCCAATCTATAGTGTCTCAATCGCAGTCAAGGTAAGCACCCCAATCGAGACGGTAGCCATTCCTAGTAAAATAATCCCATAGACCGTAGTTAAGGTAAGCACTCACAATCTATAGAATGTCAAAGTCAAGTCCTACTTAAGTCATGTGAAGTCATGTCAAGTCAAGTCAGAAAAATCAGTAGTGTAGGACTAGACGACTCTATCACGGAACACGAGTGAACATGAAAGCAAAATAACATATAATGAATGTATAACAGAATCAAGAACGTGAATGTACGCTAAATATATGACAGAGTGAAACTGGAAATAAGATAAGCAACTAGACACAAGGTAAAGCAATCATGGATATAACCATATGAGGAAAAGGAACAATAAAGAAGTAAAAGACATGCATATAAAATATATTCTACAAGCTGGCAAGGTATACTTGCCTGGGGGTTACACGGAGAACCAACAATATATCGCCAATCAACAAGTCAGAAAGTCCAAGTCTCACCACTGCCTCCAGAAGTTGTAATAGATGTTACCAATGTTTCCAGATTTGTCAAATTAGATAGGATTGCCTGTCCTTAAGTCCAATTCTGGACACAGGGGAAAAACGGTAATTTCATGTCAAAATGATGTCCGCCTTTGGACCCGCTTTGTATCGAAAAGCGTGCCAAAGTCAATGGTCTCTAAAGTCGTCAAACTATATGTTTACGGATTCCTTTTGATGAGATAAACCCAACGGTATGTCCAATTTTGGATTCCGATAAGCCGTACACGAAATCGCCCGTTGAGTCGGATCTTGGGGCTCGCAAAACGGCGATCCAGTCAACTATCTCAGATTTGGAGCAAACTTGACATACAAGACCAAAAAAACGATACGGTCCTGTAGGCACAAGTTTTGTTTCGATCTGACGAACGTGCACAAAGTAATTAGAAAATTTGTAAAGAGGCCGATACGATGAATTTCGACGGATACGCATCAAATTCGTCGCGCACACGCGACCAATTTAAATTCCTTCAAAGCCCACACGTCCACGAAGCCGATACGCACCTTTCGATGCTTTCGGTTAGCAACCACATCGCCCGGTTTGGCGGGACGCACGTCGTATCAAAAGTTTTCTAGTTTTTTAAAACTGTTTTGAAATTTATTTTTCTTCATTTTGGAAAACGTATTACTCAGCATATAAGCGACGAAATCAGAAACTACAAAAAGGGTTCTAGAGCCCTATAGGTTGTCTAAAATACTGTTTAGGTAGTTTCTTGGGTTTCTTATTGGATTGATCAAGTATGGTTTTCCAAGTTAGCATGTTAGGGCAGTTCTATTCTCTGTTCGTGAACAGATTTTCGTCGATCTTTACATTGAATTTCTGGACAGTCTACGGCAGTTTAATTAATTCGACTTGAAGAGTTTTGAAGCAGGTTAGGTTGTCTATGAGAAGGATCTTGCGGCTCGAAAAACCGTTGAGCAAGATAGGAGAAAACTGGTAAAGGTCGAGGGTACCTGGACGTGCGTTGCTTCTGTAGCTTCGGCGCGCTGCTGTCGTGTGAGGCGGCCGTCTGACAATCTCCGACGGCAACTGGTGGCTCTGCAGAGGTGCGCGGCATTTCGGAAAGTCCGGGGAGTGGTCGGGGAGCCTCTACGTCGAAGGGGTCGTAGGGAAGTCGGCTTTCTTCAAACTTGGGGTCGGGTGTAGCAATACTGTTCCGCAAGGAACATTATTCAATATATTTATTTATTTATTTTATTTTTCTCTCTCCCTCTTCCTTTTATATCTATTTAGATACATGTATCTATATTGATGTATATATATACTCCTATATGATAAGTACAAGAAATATTTATAGAATATTATAAATAAAAATAACCAATTGTAACATATATTTATTAAATTTATTTACTAAAATTTGTATTAATAGAACTCAATTTATATGCATATAGGTATATATCTCAACCTTATAATTCAAATTCAATAATAAAAATATATATTCATGTATTTATATCATTTGCATACATTTATTTGCACACAATATATGTATAGCCTAGAAATCCTCTAAAATCTAAAAAGAATAATTTAAGAATATTGTTTATCATATTTCCAAAATAATAATAATTTTAAAAAACTTATATTATACGCATATCAATATTTAGAAAATATTTGTCAATACTTAAAAATAAAATATGAAATATATGCACATGCACAAAATATATTTACATATCTACTTGGATGCCTCTGGATGTACCGCATGACTTCATGGGCTTAGGTTTGGTTCGGGTTCAGTCTGGACTAAATTGGTTCAACCGGGTCTCCTAAAAGTCATAATCCTTATTAAATAACTATTTAAGTCTTTTATAGGGGTCAAGTCATAACTTTGACTGTTTTTCCAACTAGGGACACTGCTATGGCTCAGCCTTCCCTACCATGGCTAATAGACTAGTCAAAGTACACGACTACACTATCCGTGCTAAAATTTCTAGTCGATATGCATCTCCAAACTTAACCATGACTAGGGCCATATATATATATATATATATATATATATATATATATATATATATATATATATATATATATATATATATATATATATATATTCTACTATATAATAGGAAAACTTGATGGTGAAACTTTTGAATTCCGAAAATATCCTTACATGTCTATACTAATTAAAAATGGTTCATCTATTCTACTATATAATAGGAAAACTTGATGGTGAAACTTTTGAATTCCGAAAATACCCTTACATGTCTATACTAATTAAAAATGGTTCATTAATTTAATAAGAACAACTTAATAATTACGTAGACTACCCTTTGGTCTTCCAAAAGTGTATTCCTAAGTTAATTAAAAGAATGTTAAAATACGTGCATGGCACGTGCACATATGCTAGTATATATATATATATATATATATATATATATATATATATATATATATATATATATATATATATATATATATATATATATATATATATATATATATATATATATATATATATAGTATTATAAATATAATTATATATACAAAATTGTATTTAAATCTATTTGACCGTATAACATCCCAAAATAAATCCATAATAATTATACTGTCATGGCAACCTAACATGGCTTCCTACCATATGGGGTTGGCTAGGTTAGGGTCTAAATATATTTTCTAATTTAATCGAACTCTAAGAGTCAACCAATAAGTATCTTGTGCCATTCGCAATTAAATAGCACATGGAGACTCGATTGAGTGGCACACCCTTGGCATGTGTGTCGTAGACTCAAAATGGGTCAAAATCATATAATGGGTCAAATAATTTTGATCAATGTCGAGTCATGAACTCAACTTGGAAGCTAGGTATAGAATTACGGTAAACAATCAAATGACCTAAATTGACCCAAAGTTGTGCGAAGTCAAAAGAATGCTAGAGAACAAGATTGGATGGGACATGATATATCAAATTGAATGTCATCATGTCTACTACAAAACTCATGAAGGTCGTTTCAAGAGATGGGCATGTCTTGTGCTCCAGAAATCAAAGACACGGAAAAGTACATATATAGTCATAATTAAATATACAATATAACATAATAATTTGAAATACTATAAAATAATAAAAAATAATTCCCAAAAATTAGGGTCCTTACATGCACTGCTACTTTTATGACATGATAATATCATGATACTTTTTACAAGTATCTTAACCCTTCTGGAATGAAAATATTGCCCAAACAATTTGATGTAGGATGATTGTTTTTTTTTTCAACTTCAACTAATGTTACATTGATATATATAGAGGAAAAGAAGAAAAACTTCCATCCATTCAATAGGATTCTGAAAGAGGGAAATCATCGATAACACAAACGTACTAACTTCTCATATTTTAGTTTACTATCAATGTAGGTCTGTTGAGAATTGAAATAGTTTGCCACCAGCTATGAATACTGCAACAGGAATCACATTTACTACAACATGAATCACATTTATATAAAAAGAATTTGGTTGCAGCACGTCAAATGCTTGAAACTAGAAACAAAAGAATACTACAACAGGAATCACATTTACATAAAAAAAATTTGGTTGCAGTTGCCAAATTGAACATTGCTGATGCTGCAACAGGAATCACATTTGATTATAGTTGCCAAATTTGGAACAAACATAGACACAACCAATCATATTTGATTGCAGTTGCCAAATTGAACATTGTTGATACTGCAACAGGAATCAATTTACAGGACAGGAATCACACAAAATAATCTAGCAACTTGAACTAGAAAAAAAATGCAGGTTATAGAAATGGCAACACAAAAATGCAGGTTATAGAAACAAATGAGCATAAGAATTTGACATGACATGGATAATATCTGGAAAACTACATTGCAACATGGAAATTAGAAAGTAGAAACTAACATCCAGTTTGACATCTCATTACATATTAGGCCTTCATGTATATGGCCACACAAAATGCAGGTGATAGAAACAAGACAATTATATCCAAATCTCATTACATCCAAATTGTTCACCTATGAAAGAAAGACGACAAAACAAAATCTTTTAGTTGTGAAGCACAAAATGCAGGTTATATGACCTGCAAAACCAAAAATTGCCAACAACAAAGTCAAGTTCCCAACATAGTTTGGTCTTGCCAAAATAAGTCTTTACAATATAATATTTGTAATTCAATTTTTGCTTTTCTTAGATGGTTGATTGTATCTTGAAGGTACTGCTCGACACCTTGCTATTTGCCTCTTAGTGCCTTTGTCCCTATTTCTTGGCAGTGGTTCTCCACTAATTTGGTTTTCCTGATTCTCGTTTGTGATAGGCAGTGTTGAAGTTGGATGATTTGGGACAGCTGCTGTGCTCCTTTGGCTAGCTGATGTCACGTCCCGCTCCCGTAGGAGCGATTGTCACGACCCGATCCCAAATAATTAGGTCGAACCGGATCATGCCCAGCCTGCACCGTTGTTGAGACGGCGGCAGTAAGCTGTCCCATTAGCAGGTAACCATAACAACAACATCTATATTTGTCACAACTCAAATTCGGGAAATGAAACTTTATTAAACTTTAAATGAAATACAACTGGAAAATGTTCTTGAAATAAATAACAGAATTTAAAATAACAACAATGCTGAAAAAGAAAAGCTATCTATCAGCCGGTTCATCGGCCTCAGTCCCAACGACCTCCAATGGAGACTCTGGCAGCACTACGGGATACAGAACAGGGTCGTAGTAGCTGCTGATTAACAGCTCAACATCCTCAATGTCCCCTAAAAATGTATCTCCAGTCATGAGGGAGTAAAGTACAATTCATGCTAATTTAAAACAGTTAAAATGAATAATAGAATCATGCACTTTTAAACAGTTTAGAAATGAACAGTTTTCTAGCAGTAAAACAGTATGATTTGAATAGGCAATGAATATGACCGGCTTGGGATGTACAGTTGTATCCTATTGATACGATTCGGCTTATCCCCGTGTGTATGAGGGGTAAGCTAATACAGTTCTAAATTATAGATGGCTTTGGTCATAAACATTACTCTACTCCCCCAGTCCCCAATCAGTACAGTAGTCACAATCAGTACTCTCTGAGAGAGTTTCGTGTTTGCATCGTGGTTTAAACTTACAGTAAAGCGATTATTAAAATAACTGTAAAACTAACACAAACTATACTTGCCTCAAAAATGAACTTGACTAGAGAGGATGAAGACTTCGAGACAGGAATTCAGAATCGTCCTCGAATTCCTACATTCGAGAAATTGACTCAGATTCCAGGTTACCAATCTAGCTATGCTAGTTGAAATCTCTATTTGTGTCCTAATCTAATTTTAATTCTTTAATTAACAAAACATGAAAACACGATTATTTGTGCGTTGATTTAATTCGAGGAAAAGATCGTTTTATACTTTGTATTTGGAAAAACTCGTCGATACCAGATTAATTGATTAAAACTTTATATTTTCATAATTTATAAATATAAAACTAATTTCTTATTTAGTGAGAAATACATGATCTTTAATTAATATTACAACTGATAGATTTTAGGTGAGAAAATTTATTAATTTTATACGAAAATACTTTTTATTCAATTTATTCGAACATTACAAAAACTCGCAAAATCAGTAATAACTAAAATCTACGCTACCAAATACAGTTACAGAACCAACAGTCAGCTGGACTTATGCCCATTATAATTTATTTACATAAATTGAAATAAGACAGAAACTGCCGTTAGTCCTAAACTTTTAAATAAATTAAATATGAATAAAATTAACTGATAAAAATAAAGATAAATTAATTATTTATTGAGTCTCAGATATGGTCCAATTTTCAACTAGGCTAATGCCTCAACGTCCGGGCGAAGCCGGTTTCGTTTGCACTTAGCCGGGGCCCATTGACCGATATGGTCGTCGCCTAAAATCTAAATATTAAATAAAATCCCGAAATCCATTTTAAATTTATTTTTAAAATATTCTAGAATTTACGGAAAAATTCGGCAGCATCTCCTCTGTTTTTGGTCAACCCAAAAACTGGAAAATATACCGATATTCTTTCCTGCAAATCCCAAACCAGGGAATTCCAAAAAAATATATATATATATATATAATAAACACAACCAATCCACAGATTAATTCGGAACGACCTGAAATAATTTCGGAAGTCCGAATCCAACCATAAACGTCACAGAACGCTACCGGAAAAATCCGGAAAGCTCAAAATATACCAAAATCCAATTCCCGAAAAGTTTCGAAAATCCAAAATAATCAACAGAACCTTTCCGAAGGTTCCGAAAAAATACGACGTCGCTAAAACCGAATTCCCAAGAGGGAATCGGGGACCATCATCATCACAGACTGTAGAAAAGATGGGACGGGACAGGGGTTATACCTCGGGTTGCTCGGCTAGAGCTCTCAGATGATAAATAAAGAAAGAATAAAAGGATTCGAACAGCAACGACAACTCGGAACAGCGCTGGAGTGCTGTCCAGGCTCGGCAACAGCGAAGAAAGTGCTGGATCGGGATCCGAGGCACGACGGAGCATTGGGACAGCGCTGGGAACGATGCACAGAGGCTGCGCCGGCGAAGAACGTCGACGAAAAGGCGCTGGAGGCGTCGGGGGTCGAACGTCGGAGCTGCGCCGGGTGGGGCCGGAGCTAGGGCACGGCACCGGGGGTCGGCGGGAGTGCGTCGGCGCACAGGGGGTCCGCGACGAGGAGCGCGGGGGGGGCCGGCTGGACGCGGCGTGGTGGCGCGCGCGCTGGAGGGGCGGGCCGGAGCTGGCCGCGCGAGGAGGGGCCGGCGAAGGGTCGGCCGAGCGCAGGGGCGCGGGCCAGGGAGTCGCCAACGACGTCGGGTCGGGCGGCGTCGGGTCGACGCGGATGGCCGGGGCACGCGTGAGGTGGTGAGGGAGAGGGGTTTCTGTAAAAAGGGGGAAAGAGTGGGTTTGCTCTCTAGAAAAGAGTAGAGGGGAGTGATGGGGTTCTGAAGGAGTTGTTCTCTGAAGTAGAGGGGAGAGAGAGGGGTGAGTTTAATAAGGGGAGTGGGGAGTGATTGTGTGGTGAGGAGAAAGAATAGAGAGAAAGTTAAGGAGAGAGATGAACGTGTGAGGAGTTGGGAGAATGCTGGTCCCTCGTGGACCAGCTCCAACTATTTATTTATTATTTATTTTTTATTATTAAACCAAATCAGAATTTGAAAAGAATTGGGTCTGGGTTCAGACTCGGGTCTGGGTTCGGACTCGGGTTTGGGTTCGAATCCAAAAATCCTTGTTAATTAATTTTCGAAATAATTTTTAACACTCAGCAATAATACTAAAAAAAATAATACTAATATAATAATAATATAGCACTAATATTAATTCACAAAAATTGGGTTTCACAATCTTCCCTCCTTAGAAAATTTCGTCCTCGAAATTAAAGGCAAGGTTAGGGATTACCTTAAGTCTCAAACAGGTACGGGTACTGCTCCCGCATCTGGTCTTCTCGCTCCCAGGTCGACTCGCCTGGTGAGTTGTGCCGCCACATCACTCTGACTATCGGCGTCACGGTGTTCCTGGTTCTCTTCTCGCCTCTGTCCAATATCGCCACTGGCTTCTCCGGCACTGTGAGACTGGATCCAATCTCCAGCTCTGAATGGTCCAAGATATGGCTCGGGTCCGGGATGTAGCGTCTCAGCTGCGAGATGTGGAAGACGTTGTGGACGCCTTCGAGACTTGGGGGTAGAGCCACACGATACGCCACTTCTCCAATCTTGTTAAGTACTTCAAATGGACCAATGTACCTGGGGCTTAACTTTTCTGCTCTGCCGAAATGAATTGTTCCTCTGGTAGGCGAGATCTTCACAAACACACTGTCGCCTTCTTCAAACTCCAAAGGCCGTATGTTGCTATCAGTCCAATGCTTCTGTCTGTCTTGGGCAATCCTGAGCTTGTCCCTGATCATTCTCACCTTCTCTGCTGCTTCGGTCACCATCTCAGGTCCAAGCAACACTCGTTCTCCGACGTCGTCCTAGACAAGTGGAGTACGGCAACGACGTCCATAGAGTGCCTCGAACGGTGTCATGTCGATGCTAGCTTGGTAGCTGTTATTGTAAGAGAACTCTACCAAGTGCAAATGGTCTTCCCAAGACCCTCCAAATTCCAGGATGCAGGATCTCAGCATGTCTTCTAGCGTCTGGATTGTTCTCTCTGATTGCCCGTCAGTCTGAGGGTGGTAGGCGGTGCTGAACTTCAGTTGGGTTCCCAAGCTGTCATGCAAACTCTTCCAAAAGTGAGAGGTAAATCTAGTATCTCTGTCAGAAACGATACTTACCGAAACTCCATGAATCCGGTAGATGTGTCGCATGTACAGTGCTGCCAACTTCTCAGTGGATAGACCAACTTTGAAGGGGATAAAGTGAGCTGACTTCGTCAGTCGGTCCATAATTGTCACGCCCCAGAACCAGAATACTGGAGAGCGGGGGCAGACATAGCCAGCTACGTATATTGAAATAGAATACATCTCAACTATACGGTCACGGCTGTCTAGATATGAGGGTTTACTACAAGCCAGCAGTCTCTTAAGGTCAAGCCTATTGTCTCAATCTCAAGCAATTAACAGAGTTACAAGATATTAGAGCATCAAATATATATATAAGGCGTCCCAAATATTACATATTGGATGATCATGAAGCTAGTCGTACAAAATGATAGGACTAGCAAGAGTTCAGTCATACATGATCAACCCTAGGATTTGTTAATCATGTTTATAGCCCGTAGGCAGACAGTAAGTAAATGTGCATCGAGCTAACAGGTGCTCGTCGGTAAACGCCTCAAAAGAATAAATGTACATATAAGTGGGTGAATCAAAAAGGGAAAACCCACTCGTAGCCCGGGTTCCGTCTAGTGTTCACCATTGGGCTGGAAGCTTGGTAGATCCTCGGGAGCTGCTCCGAAATCTGGCCACACAAAACTAGCTGGGTCAAACCCCAGAAAGAGCAAGTGCCACAAGGAGGCCACAAATAAGAACAAAGCCAGCATATCAGAACATAAGAATAAAAGGAAAGTACAAGTAATAAAAGTACACCGAGCGATAAACGACTAGGGACGTGGAACCATTCCGGGAGCCAGGTTACAATCCTTAAACCAAACAAGGACCGGGATTGTACCCCTTCGCCTGAATAGCTCACTGTCTCTACCCATTTATCGTTAGAGATAAGTAAAACAATCATGATCAAGAGTTCCAGGTACAGGGGCTAGACAAGACTTAGACAGAGCTGGACACCATTCATTCACAATCGGCCATGCAAGTACTACGGCTTACTACTTTAACTAACTAGGGTTATCACAAGCCTAATTACTAACAAGATGCAAGTGAGAATTTCCAGTCCCAAGCCCTACAGACTATCCAGTTATCCTTCCGCGGGTTGAGAATTATAGGTGGGTACATTGTCCGGGAGACAAATATACTCTTAGGTGACTTAGAGGGTACAACACATGACAGTGTGCTGGAAATGTGCTCTACTCGTCGGCAAGCTACAAGTCCATTAAAGTAGGGGTGAGCATTATTCGGTTTTGGACCGAAAACCGAACCGAACCGAACCGAATAAGAGATTCGGTTCGGTTTTAAAAAAATTCGGTTCGGTTTCGGTTTTGAAAATACTAAATTTTCTTATTCGGTTTCGGTTTCGGTTTTGGGTTTCGGTTTCGGTCCAAAACCGAAAACCGAATAAGAAAAATTAGTTACTATATATATGTATATATTATATGTACACACACATGTATTAATATATATAGGTATATACCGAATATACATATGTATATACTATAGGTATATACTAAATAAATTTAGGTATATTTAGTTATTATATATATTAACAAAAAAAGTACAAATAAACCGAAAAATTGAATAAACCGAATAAACCGAAAACCGAACCGATTTAATTCGGTTCGGTTTGATTCGGTTATGAATCAATTCGGTTCAGTTTCGGTTTTGCTTATTCGGTTTTCGGTCCAATTCGGTTTTCGGTTATTCGGTTCGGTTTGAACCGAATAAACCGAATGCTCACCCCTACATTAAAGCGCCCAAATAACGAGATTGCCTGTGACTGGGAATTCTCCATGTTCTAGTTTGATCTAATAATTAGCCTAATCCATTTTAGCGCAAGTCCCTGGCCGTGGTACCCAGGAAGTCACGTCCTAGACATGATGCAAGACAAGACAAGTGGATTGCACAAGCAAGCAAGCAGGAGCACCCACGGTGTCAAGTTGATTATACGAGTCAAGTTACAAGTTACAAGTCAAGTCAGGAGTGCGCCGCCACGGACCACTATCAAGTTATCAAGATAAATCATGTCAGGGTACTTGTCAGGAGCGCACCACGACGGGCCACTATCATGTCAGGTTGGTCATGTCAGGAGTGCACCACTACGGGTCACTGTCGTGTTATGCTAGTTCCTTGTCATACCATGCCATGTACAATAGTCATTCCAAACATATTAAGTAAAAATCAGTTCGTGACAAAAGGCGTAAGGATATAAAATGGACGTAAAATATCTAATAAAATACCAATATATATAGGACTATAGAAGAGCCAAGCTAAAAGAAATAACCATTCATCATAGACAAGTAGGTTGTGCAAGGGGGTCAGGGGTTGGGCTGCGCAGAGTATGTACTGCGCATGGAAGGGCTGCGCATGAGTTGCCTTGCGCAAGGGTTACCTTGCGCAAGGGTAGACTGCGCAGGAGGTCAAGGGGCACAGGGTTAAAGGGGCACAGGGGATGCCTTGCGCATCAATTGGATTGCGCAAGGGAGGATTGCGCAAGGGTAGACTGCACAGAGTATGGACTACGTAATGGTCGAGTGCACAGGGGTTACTTTGCGCATGGCTGGCTTGCGCATGGCTAGCTTACGCCAGCGCAATCCAGCGCAGCGCAAAGCACTGGCTGAGCCTATGCGCAATCGGCCATGCGCTAAAGAGCACAGGCCGGGGTGCGCAAACGGTCAAGTGCTAAAGAGCACTGGCCGAGAGCCTACACCAAGGCTGAGATGAACTCCTCAAGAACACCAAAAACTTCAAATCTTCATAACTTAGCCAAATCAAAACCAAATCTAGAGTTTCAAAGTTCTAACTTGAGTAAAATCGAATTATCTTCCACATGGAAGCATCAAAACATGCAAAAATCGAAGTTTAATAGATCAAAACCAAGGATTTTTGAAAATGGTTAAAACCTAGATCTAGAAGAATGAAAGCTCCAAATCACAAAATGTCAAGTTCTAAAGTTGTTCCCCATGGCCTAATCTAGTTAATGGACAAATAAAAAGTGGTACTTATTTGATGGCAAGGTGCACTTGCCTATGGTGTGGTGTTGTGTGGAAGAAGGAAGAAGAAGAAGTTGTAAGAAATTAATGGAGTTATGGAGGAGAGAGAAAAAGTTGGTGGGTTTTAATGAGGGTGGTTGTGATGGAATGGAGGTGGAGAATAGGCTAAGGTGTTCCACTCATGATGAACCAAACCAAACCAAACCAACTCCACAAAATAAAACCAAGCCATGGTCCAAAACCCATTTACGAGAAACCGAGTCCACAAGTCGAAAAAATAAAATACGTGCCAAAATCAAATTACGAGTACAAATACGAAATACAGGAAATGAGGTTGACAACAATAACCCAAATGGCATCCTTTCCTCCTTGGGATCGAGGCAGTCCCGATACAAAATCCATCGTTATGTGCTCCCATTTCTACTCCGAAATGTCAAGCGGATGCAATAATCCTGCTGGTCTCTGTCTGCTAGCTTTAACTTGCTGACAAATTAAACATCTAGCCACGTACCTGGATACGTCCTTCTTCATTCCATACCACCATACTATTGTCCGCATATCCCGGTACATTTTGTTGGCTCCTGGGTGTATAGAATACTGCGACTGGTACGCTTCTTGCATCAGCTCGTTCCTCAGTTCGCCAGTTGGTATGCATAGCCTCGTACCATTCTTCAGTGCTCCGTCGCTGACGATTGAGAATCCTTCAAGTGTCCCTGCCAGCACTTGGTCTCTGAGTTTGCAAAACGTCTCGTCTTGGAATTGTGCCTCCTTGATTATGTCTATAAGACTCGAACGCACCTACAACTGCATCAATGATGATTCATCTCCTGGTATGATGGCTTCTCTTCCAAGTTTCTTCATCTCCTCCTCGGGCAGTACAATTTCCAATCCAAGCTTCTCCATGTCCTCCAGTAAATGGCGCTCCTTGGTCAAGAACATTGCCATCGGGTATTGACTAAGTGCATCTGCAACAATATTAGCCTTACCCGGATGATACTGCAGGTTGATGTCAAAATCTTTCATCAGCTCCAGCCATCGTCTTTGTCTCATGTTCAGCTCCTTCTGAGTGAAAATATATTTCAGACTTTTGTGGTCTGTAAATATTTCCACTCTCTCTCCATACAGGTAGTGCTTCCATAGCTTCAATACAAATATTACCGCTGCAAGCTCCAAATCATGTGTGGGATAGTTCTTCTCATGAGTCCGTAATTGCCTAGATACGTAAGCAATTACTTTTTCGTGTTGTTGAAGAACGTAGCCTAGTCCCTTACTGGAAGCATCACTACAGATTGAGAAACCGCCGGTACCTGCGGGTAGCGCAAGTATCGGCGCCGTTGTAAGCCTCTTCTTCAGTTCCTCAAAAGCTGACTGGCAAGCTTCAGACCATATGAATTCCTCGTTCCTCCTGGTAAGCTTCGTCATTGGTTCAACAATCTTGGAGAAATCCTTCACAAACTTCCGGTAGTAGCCAGCTAGTCCCAAAAAGCTCCTGATCTCTGCAACCGAGCTTGGTGCAGTCCACTTCTCAATAGCAGCTATCTTCTTTGGATCCACCGAAATTCCTTTTCCTGTGACAACATGGCCCAAAAATTCTACTTTGTCTAAAAAGAATTCACATTTGGATAGCTTACCATAAAGCTTCTCCTTCTTCAAGGTACTCAGCACTTTCCTCAAGTGCTCTTCATGCTCTTCCTCCGTCTTCGAGTAGATCCGTATGTCATCGATGGAGATAACAACAAACTGATCCAGATATTCATGGAAAACTTTGTTCATGAGGTTCATGAATACCGCAGGAGCATTCGTCAGTCCAAACGGCATGACCAAGAATTCAAATTGCCCATACTTGGTATTGAACGCCGTCTTGGGAATATCCTCCTTCCTCACCTTGATTTGATGGTAGCCTGATCTGAGATCTATCTTTGAAAATATCTTAGCTTCACTCAGTTGATCAAATAGGTCGTCGATCCGGGACAGGGGGTACTTGTTCTTGATGGTGATGTTGTTCAGCGCCCGGTAGTCGATGCACATCCGCACAGTTCCATCCTTCTTGGGCACGAACAATACTGGTGCTCCCCAGGATGAAGCCCCATCTCTGATAAATCCTTGTGCCTTCAGCTCGTCGATCTGATCCTTCATCTCCTTAGCCTCCTTGGGGTTGACTCTGTAGCATCCCCGAGAAATAGGGGAAGAGCCGGGTACTAAATCAATGGTGAATTTCACACCTCGATCCGACGGCAATCCTGGAAGACTATCTGGAAAGACGTCCATGAATTCCACAATGATAGAGTGAGGAGGCCCGGGTTCTTCGGTGATAGAGGAGTAGGTAATACTCTTCATATCTTCCGGAGCCCGAGAGATTTCAAACTCCGGTTCTCCTGGTGGGCTGAAGATTATACATCCTCGGTGACAATCTATCAGCGCGTGCTGTTCACTTAACCAGTCCATCCCTAGGACTACATCATAGTTGGGCAGGGGCATCACTAGTAAGGGTGTTGAGAACTGGTGTCCTGAGATAGTTATGGGACAATTGCAAGCCTCAGTGATGGGTATGGGTCCACCACCAGTCATAACTCTACTAATCACCTTGCTAAGTCCCGTATCTAGGTGGTGTGCAGAAATAAACTCTGATGATATGAAACTATGTGATGCACCCGAATCAAATAATGCTAGAGCAGGATGTGAAAACACATAAATGGAACCTATGATGACATCAGCGATGGGTTCCTGCTCCGGTTCCTGCTCATCAGCTGCTAGGGAAAAAGCTCGCCCGGTCTTCTGCTGGTGTTGTCCGAACCGTTGTTGCTAAGTGGATAGGGGAGCTCTTTGCTGATTGGTTCCGGTCCGGTGAACTGATGAGGGGCAGTCCCTCACTTGGTGGGTGGCAGACCCACAGACCAGGCAGTGTCCCAGCTTCTTCCTGCATATGTTCGACTGATGTCCCGGCTTCTTACAAAAATCACAGACAGGAATCTGCTTCTGAGGCGCTCTGTCATTTGTCCTTGCCTGATGGTGCTGCTGCTGGTGGTGCGAAGGCCTGTTGTTGTTGTTGTTGGGCCTCTTCTGGTTACCCTGGAAGTTGCTAGTTCCAGGATACTCCCTCTTGGATCGAGGAAGCTGGTTCTTCTCCACGTCCTGAGCTCGTATCAGGATCCTCTCATAAGTCTTGGCGCCACCTGCGATCACAGGGGTGCGAATCTCTTCTCTTAATCCATACCTGAATCGTTCAGCACGATCCTTGGGGTCAGCTACCAGGTTCTGGGTGAAGCGGCTAAGTCGGCCGAACTCTGCCGTATATTCGCTGACCGTCATGTTCCCTTGCTTCAGGTCCTGGAATTGCCTTTCCATCTCCCGTATCTCAGATGTTGGAAAGAACTTCATGCGGAACAGCCTCTTGAAGGTGTCCCAGTCGAGCTGCTTGTCCTGGAGTCGGAGTTTATTCCGATACCAGGTGCTCGCCACATCTGGTAGCTGGAGTCCCACTGCTTCAGTCTTGAGGTCCTCTGGGAGTCGAGCGACGCTCAAGAGACGCTCCATGCTGTCTAGCCATTCATCGGCGTAGATGATACCCTCGGTTCCTTTGAAAGGTCGAGGGCCTTGCTTCTTAAAGCTCTCTATATCTCCAACCTTCATGTAATAATATGCCGTTAATCAAAAGAATGGCCTTAAAGATATAAAACTTAAATCCTGAATTATGCTTACCTTGGCAGGTCGTGGCTCCGATGAAGTGGTTCCTCCTCTTTCGAGGACAGCCATAGCCACATTGTGGGTATTCTCCATGCCTTCTCTCATGATCGCGGTCTGCTCGCGATGGGCTGCAGCTTGGGCTGCAGTCTGTTCTCGATGAGCTTCTGCTTGAGCTCTCTGGGCTTCAAGCACTCCTCGTAGCATACCCACTAGATTAGTGGGATCCACGGGCACTGGTGGGGCAGCTGGTGCGGCCACTACCGCAGGGATCTGCGGCTCAGCCCGGGGAAGTGTAGGGTTCGCCGCTTGAGAAGTAGTGGCGTAAGCGCCACGGAGTGCTGGAGATTGATGGGGACGGTCGTTCAGCTGTAACGGTGAAGGGTCTGGACGTGCTGGGGGGGATGGGGTGTGTTCAGATGATGACACCTCATCGCCAGCAGGGGTAGTCTTCTCCTTGGTCATAATCTGGAAGGTTTAGGGTACAAACATAAACAAGGTATCCTACCAGTCTATAATCAAACAAAAATATTTATGTATATATAATTCGGTCCTATGTCGTGACAAATCAATGTTCTAGTGTTCTAATTGTTTCTAGGTATGTTTTCCTAAGTTGTTGTATGACCTGCATGGGTCACCACTAAAAACATGTCACGACCCGATCCCAAATAATTGGGTCGAACCGGATCATGCCCAACCTGCACCGTTGTTGAGACGGCGGCAGTAAGCTGTCCCATTAGCAGGTAACCATAACAACAATATCTATATTTGTCACAACTCAAATTCGGAAAATAAAACTTTATTAAACTTTAAATGAAATACAACTGAAAAATGTTCTTGAAATAAATAACAGAATTTAAAATAACAACAATACTGAAAAAGAAAAGCTATCTATCAGTCGGTTCATCGGCCTCAGTCCCAACGTCCTCCAATGGAGACTCTGGCAACACTACGGGGTACAGAAGAGGGTCGTAGTAGCTGCTGATTAACAGCTCAGCATCCTCAATGTCCCCTAAAAATGTATCTCCAGTCAGGAGGGAGCAAACTATAATTCATGCTAATTTAAAACAGGTAAAATGAATAATAGAATCATGCACTTTTAAACAGTTTAGAAATGAACAGTTTTCTAGCAGTAAAACAGTGTGATTTGAATATGCAATGAATATGACCGGCTTGGGATGTACAGTTGTATCCTATTGATACGATTCGGCTTATCACCGTGTGTATGAGGGGTAAGCTAATACAGTTCTAAGTTACAGTTGGCTTTGGTCATAAACATTACTCCCCCAGTCCCCAATCAGTACAGTAGTCACAATCAGTACTCTCTAAGAGAGTTTCGTGTTTGCATCGTGGTTTAAACTTGCAGTAAAGTGATTATTAAAATAACTGTAAAACTAACACAAACTATACTTGCCTCAAAAATAAACTTGACTGGAGAGGATGAAGACTTCGAGACAGGAATTCAGAATCGTCCTCGAATTCCTACATTCGAGAAATTGACTCAGATTCCAGGTTACCAATCTAGCTACGCTAGTTGAAATCTCTATTTGTGTCCTAATCTAATTTTAATTCTTTAATTAACAAAATACGAAAACACGATTATTTGTGCGTTGATTTAATTCGAGGGAAAGATCGTTTTATACTTTGTATTTGGAAAAACTCGTCGATACCAGATTAATTGATTAAAACTTTGTATTTTCATAATTTAAAAATATAAAACTAATTTCTTATTTAGTGAAAAATACATGATCTTTAATTAATATTACAACTGATAGATTTTAGGTGAGAAAATCTTATTAATTTTTATACGAAAATACATTTTATTCAATTTATTCGAACGTTACAAAAACTCGCAAAATCAGCAATAACTAAAATCTACGCTACCAATACAGTTACAGAACCAACAGCCAGCTGGGCTTATGCCCATTACAATTTATTTACATAAATTAAAATAAGACAGAAACTGCCGTTAGTCCTAAACTTTTAAATAAATTAAATATGAATAAAATTAACTGATAAAAATAAAGATAAAATAATTATTTATTGAGTCTCAGATATGGTCCAATCTTCAACTAGGCTAATGCCTCAACGTCCGGGCGAAGCCGGTTTCGTTTGCACTTAGCCGGGGCCCATTGACCGATACGGTCGTCGCCCAAAATCTAAATATTAAATAAAATCCCGAAATCCATTTTAAATTTATTTTTAAAATATTCTAGAATTTACGGAAAAATCTGACAGCATCTCCTCTGTTTTTGGTCAACCCAAAAACTGGAAAATATACCGATATTCTTTCCTGCAAATCCCAAACCAGGGAATTCCCAAAAAATATATATAAAATAAACACAACCAATCCACAGATTAATTCGGAACGATCCGAAATAATTTCGGAAGTCCGAATCCAACCATAAACGTCACAGAACGCTACCGAAAAAATCCGGAAAGCTCAAAATATACCAAAATCTAATTCCTGAAAAGTTTCGGAAATCCAAAATAATCAACAGAACCTTTCCGAAGGTTCCGAAAAAATACGACGTCGCTAAAACCGAATTCCCAAGAGGGAATCAGGGACCATCATCATCACAGACTGTAGAAAAGATGGGACGGGACAGGGGTTATACCTTGGGTTGCTCGGCTAGAGCTCTCAGATGATAAATAAAGAAAGAATAAAAGGATCCGAACAGCAACGACAACTCGAAACAGTGCTGGAGTGCTGTCCGGGCTCGACAACAGCGGAAAAAGTGCTGGATCGGGATCCGAGGCACGACGGGGCGCTGGGACAGCGCTGGGAACGGTTCACAGAGGCTGCGCCGGCGAAGAACGCCGACTAAAAGGCGCTGGAGGCGTCGGGGGTCGAACGTCGGAGGTGCGACGGGCAGGTTCGGAGCTAGGGCACGGTGCCGGGGGTCGGCGGGAGTGCATCGGCGCACAGGGGGTCCGCGGCGAGGAGCACGGGGGGACCGACTGGGCACGGCGTGGTGGCGCGCGCGCTGGAGGGACGGGCCGGAGCTGGCCGCGCGAGGAGGGGCCGGCGAAGGGTCGGCCGAGCGCAGGGGCGCGGGCCAGGGGGTCGCCGACGGCGTCGGGTCGGGCGGCGTCGGGTCGACGCGGATGGTCGGGGCGCGCGTGAGGTGGTGAGGGAGAGGGGTTTCTGTGAAAGGGGAAAAGAGTGGGTTTGCTCTCTAGAAGAGAGTAGAGGGGGAGTGATGGGGTTCTGAAGGAGTTGTTCTCTGAAGTAGAGGGGAGAGAGAGGGGTAAGTTTAATAAGGGGAGTGGGGAGTGATTGTGTGGTGAGGAGAAAGAATGGAGAGAAAGTTAAGGAGAGAGATGAACGTGTGAGGAGTTGGGAGAATGCTGGTCCCTCGTGGACCAGCTCCAACTATTTATTTATTTTTATTTTTATTATTATTAAACCAAATCAGAATTTGAAAAGAATTGGGTCTGGGTTCAGACTCGGGTCTGGGTTCGGACTCGGGTCTGGGTTCGAATCCAAAAATCCTTGTTAATTAATTTTTGAAATAATTTTTAACACTCAACAATAATACTAAAATAATAATAATAATACTAATATAATAATAATATAACACTAATATTAATTCACAAAAGTTGGGTTTTACAGCGATAGTCCCCGCTAAGGCGTGATGCCGCGTGAGTCTAGATTGCGCTTACGCAAGGCAGGTCCATAACGGCCGATTACAGGCTAAGCGACGGGGGTCGTCGCATAGAAGTCCCAAGCAGAAAATATTGAATAGTCAGTAGCAAAAATTTGAAGCAAAACACAAGTCATGTAAAATACTCTTTTATTGATATTGAACAAAGATTACAATGTGGGCACGAGGCCAGATTATAAGTCTCTCAAGCTCACTTTTCTCTCATATTACAAGTCACTCTTTTCTCTCTCATTTCTCAATAAAAGCTTCAAGGTGACGAATGGCATATTCTTCAGAATGATGATGTCATTATATTATGTCATGTATAAGTTCTGACTCCATACGGTCGCACGTCATAAAATGCCAAGAAACTTCGTGCCTCGACGCATCCAAGCGAGCTCCGTAACATCGGACTTCTACCTGTGCCTGTACATAAAAACTGTGTAGGTGTCAATACTCAACTGTACTGGTAGAGTGAGCTCCTCGTCCACCCATACAAAACTGACACGTTCATTTACTTTGTGTAGCTTAATCTCTTTTGATTGTCTTTCTAGTCTTTCCTTAGGATCAATTTTAGGACAAAGATGCCTTAGCCTATACTTGGCAACGCACCGACAAAGTCGTGCTATACTTTATTCATGACTTTAATATATTCGAGGCAGTACCTCGCCAAGTAGAAAACTTATGCAAACTCGGTCGTGCCAAGATTTTCACTTATTTTTATGTGCCTCTAGACCATTCTCGTGCCAACGACGTCAAGGGGACGACTTGGGCTGGTCGTGCCAATAGGGTTTGCTCGTACCTTAAGATCGAGGCCGTGCCTTCCAACTCAATGCAACTTGACCCAACTTGTGAAGCTTGCATGGACAACTCAAATCCGATACCTCATTTTGTGCCGAAGTACGTATATTTACTAGAGCAAAATCTTAGGCTTCATGCTTGGTATTGCAACCGTGCACACCTAACTCATACCGATTCAAGGTTAGCGCTTGCTATAATTATACCTTGTTAACCTAACTCGTAACTTGCTAGTACTCGACGCAATCCAAAGGCATACCCGCGGATAGCCACTCTTATGCCAACACATCTATATGAGTGGTCACTAGCAATGCTAAGCTATACTGGATCTTTGCATACGGTGACCATTCGCATGCGAGGTACGAGCTTCCACAAAATGACCTGCAGCCTATA
This sequence comes from Iris pallida, assembly GCA_029216955.1. Classification (NCBI taxonomy): domain Eukaryota; kingdom Viridiplantae; phylum Streptophyta; class Magnoliopsida; order Asparagales; family Iridaceae; genus Iris; species Iris pallida. The sequence goes on along the minus strand of JANAVB010013597.1, from coordinate 2,176,648 downwards.
TTGTAACGGTTCACTTCAATCGAGTCGTACCATCGATGAAGCCCGTACAATATCTGCTCTTCCTCCTAGGCCGACACGAACCCGGTGCCCCAGGATCATTCGAAGAATTCCCCTTACGCGTAAGTTGTCCAATGATCATGCAAGACTCAACTCGATCTACCAAGTCCTTCCTTAATCATGACCATGCTTTCCAACTTTCTATCGAGACTCCCAAGTAGCGGGATCGATCTCGACGATAACCAGTCGCGTGGACTTTCTTATCGAGACTCCCAAGTAGCGAGACCGATCTCGTGAACTTCCTTATCGAGACTCCCAAGTAGCGGGACCAATCTCGTGATTTTCCTTATCGAAACTCCCAAGTAGCGAGACCGATCTCGTAAACTTCTATCCTTTGAAATTTAGGAAACGACTACTAAGTAGTCTTCCCTCTTAACTTGAATATAACATGTTCATTTATCTGTCGTATGCTTTTTCCTAAACCAACTATTGCTCGTGTCTTAGACTGACTTGTTCTCTAGGCGACACTATCGCTCAAGTCACATGTATTATATGACGAGCCTTAAGATCGTAGGACTATGTGACTTGACAACCACAGATAACAGGGGACAGTGCTTGCTATGACTTCGATAGCCCAGCAAAACTCTTATCTAACTTGTTCGTGCAACGACTTGACGAGCAAGGGTTGCGTCAAGCCTTGCATTGAGGAAACATGTTGTGCACACGTTTGACTTTAACAACCAAGTTCTTTGAATTCCTAGACTTATGCCACAAGCTGTGCTATACAGCTTAACCCGTGGGATGAGCAAAGGCTATGCCAAGCCTCGGACGATGAGACCGTACATGCTTTATTAAGCATTCATGCGGGCGACGCCTATGACTTATGCTAATTTATAGATTTGTGACGAATACCAACTTTCCTTCTCCTAAGCCACGGGATGAAGGACCGAGTGTCATTTTGAAAGCACGCTGAGCAAACTTCTAAGTCGACCATGGGACCTTCCATATTCTAACTCAGTTTAATCCAAGTTGGGATTATTTTCTCAGCTATGTAGATGCATCTCTTTCATTATCAAGCCTACTTGTGCATTTGAAAACTTTCGTTTTATTAGTGTGAAGGCCAAGCTGAGTCTAGTTTACCGAAGCCACCCACCTGAGCGAGGAGTTGCCTCGACCGAACGGGCTAAGTTTCAACGTCGTCGGCATTTTGATTCCTTCGATTGACTGAGCGGAAAGGGTCACTACATCATACACCACTCAGAAAAAAATTTGTCCTTGAAACTAACTGAGTACCTACTCATCGACTTATCACTTTATTCAACATTCTATAACTCTCGCACACACTACGCCTATGCGTTTCTTCAATCTGAGCCATGCTCGTACCACCATCAATCTTTTCTTTAAAATACGATTTCAAAATCTTTGACACTTTTTCATTCCTCAAGTCTCACTTAAATTTAACGTATCACTTGGTTGGATCATGCACATATCCCAAGAGTCCCCAAAACACATGCATTTCAACCAAGTCTCACGATAGATAATTTGCCATTCTCACTCGAGTCGGATCGTGCACATATTCAGGCATCCCTGAAATATATGCATGTCAGCCGAGTCTCGTAATTGATATTAACATACTCTTGAATCATTCTATCCATCCATACCAATCCTCAAGATCAATCATTCCAATGCTAACTCTTGCAATATGGACGTCTTGCCTAACCCGCTAGGCCATTTCTTAAGGCTAAAGTCAATGTCAAGATTGAAATCATAGTTCCCCAACAATAATGCCAACACTAACCCCAATCATAGGGTTAAACCAAAGTTGATCGTACAGGGTATTCTACCCAAGCTCGCATCACTCAGATTTCTAAACATCGAGCATATATTTCTCCTATTTGTACTTGCAACACTTATTCCAAAGGGTCTGAGTTATTCAGCAAAGCCATCCTACACTGAGTCATGTTCAACCATTTCTTTGACATATCAATATCGTTCATCCAATAAGCAACTTGCATAGTCTATTTCTTCGAACAAATTTGACAATATCCACCTACCTTCCAATTCAAGCATGCGATGACACGATCTATCGCTAGACCAGAATTTTCATTTCATATTCCTTAAGGCATTTATCCTAATTCACGTAATCGATCATAAGGTCGTCTGACTTTAAATAATATGTTACACCCCAATCTCACGCGAGTCTGATTATCCACGATCGGCATAAAATTACCATGTAATGCTTCCGTGGAATAATCGTTCTCATCGGAGCGTAATCCTTGTTTTGAGTCTAGACTAACTCATTCTCGATACGCAGATTGGATGTCCTCAATCCTCAAATTTACTCAATCATCAAACACAAGTTCGATCAATCCTCGAATCCACCTTCGCCTCAAACCACAAGTCGAAGCAATCCAAATTGCCACATCTTGATTTCCCGAGTTCAATCGTTCCCGCGACATGAATCACCATGTCCGTGCTTATGCGAAACAATTGTCCCAAAATTCGATGTGACACATGGGCGAGGTTGGAGTTGCACTCGTGCAAGATAAGAACGTCGACATTATGGTTATCGACGTAACCATCAAGATACGATCATTTTTATCCAACATTCATTTCATCAAAATCTCAAGCATAGCATCCATCGGAACAATAACATTTTGCACGATCGTCATTCCTCGAATCAGAGTACCTCCGGGTTATCGTATATCGATCTTTGACACGCCTCAATATCATCGATGATGTACGTAACCTGACGATCTTCATTTGCAATGAATTTTGAGTCGTACGACTGATGCTATCGTATGAACTGGATAATCTCCTCAATATTCAAGATCAAGTTCAATCATTATCTCTCAAACCCATTACATGTCCAATTCGTCCAAAATTAAAATCATGTATATTCATCCGACTATCTTAAGTCATCTAAGAACATATTTCCTCAATTCACGTTGTCTTATTTCTAACACAAGTTATCGAGCAACATCGATTTACATCCTTAGAGTCATTCTCGAATATTCGAATCATTTTTACGCATGCTATCATCAAATCGTGCTAACTTTTCGTATACGATTCACATATCGATTTCTTCGATCAAATCATCTGTTCGTTACAACTTAATTTTTTCTTTAATTTAATTTATTCTTTCTTTATCATTTGCATTTTGCGCTCAATGCAAATTATAATCCCGTGCGTGTCGATTATAATTCTGTTCAAATCAACTCGTTGAAATCTTCAAGATTATAACTTACTCAATGATACTCGATCTAAGGCTTTGCATACATGTGACACTTGCTGGTAGACTCATTGGCATCCCGTATCCTTAATCGTTTGACATCCCCGAAGCTATCCCATACACCACTCAGGGATGAAGTCATTCAACAAATCCTCGAAACAAGTTTCGAATAATACTTCGAATTTTCGTTCGAGTCTAAGCATGTTCATCTATATCACATCGACGATAACATTGTCTAATGGCACCCCTATCGATAGTCATCTCGTATACTCAATCGAGTCTAACTCATTGTCGTCCAACACAATTTGAATCTCGCACTCGACTTTGCTAAGGTCGATACGATTCTTGGTGTATATGTCCAGCCCGACTTAGCCAACCGTGCTTATTTAAAGTTAACTTATTCAACCATTTTTTTCTCTTTCATAATACTTTTTAAAATATTTAGACTTATTGTATAGACATCCCATGGGGCATTTGAGAGAGAGTGTATCAACGATATCAATTTGCGAAAACAACATCAGAGTTTGCAGAAAACATCAGAGTTAAAAAATTCAATCGAAAATCCAAAGACGTAAAGTCGTGCTCTTATACCATTATGTCACACCCCGCTCCCGTAGAAGCGACCATCCTCGCTAAGGCGTGATGCCGCATGAGCCTAGATTGCGCTCACGCAAGGCAGGTCCATAACGGCCGATTACAGGCTAAGCGATGAGGGTCATCGCATAGAAGTCCCAAGCAGAAAATATTGAATAGTCAGCAGCAGAAATTTGAAGCAAAACACAAGTCATGCAATACTCTTTTATTGATATTGAACAAAGATTACAATATGGGCACAAGACCATATTATAAGTCTTCCAAGCTCACTTTTCTCTAATATTACTAGTCACTCTATTCTCTCTCATTTCTCAATACAAGCTTCAAGGCGACGAGTGACAGATTCTTCGAAATTGCAATGTCCATATATTATGTTTCGTATAAGTTCTGACTCTATGCGGTCGTACGCCTCGAAATGCCAAGGAACTTTGTGTCTCGATGCATCCAAGCGAGCTCCGCGTCATCGGGCTTCTACCTGTGCCTGCACATGGAAACTGTGTGGGTGACAGTACTCAACTATACTAGTGGAGTGAGCTCCTCGCCCACCCATACAAAACCGACACGTTCATTTACTTTGTGCCGCTTAATACCTTTTCATTGTCTTTCTAGTCTTGCCTTAGGATCAATTGTAGGACAAAAACGCCTTGGCCTATATTTAGCAACGCAACGACAAGGTCGTGCTATACTTTATTCGTGACTCAATATATTCGAGGCAGTACCTCACCAAATAGAAAACTTATGTAAACTCGATCGTGCCAAGACTTTCACTTGTTTTTATTGTAGTGCTCCGTCCCTATATTATGCCCCTTTCTTCGTCTACGGGGTGCACGAGAAAGGAACACTGTCACTATCGATTCGGTCGGGATCGATAAGTCGGGATCAATCGAATCAGTCGAACGGGAATGATTGAATTAAGATCATTTTCTCATTATGGAAAGGCTTCTTCAGAATCAAGTCACATATTCAGCGGGTTACGCCTTGAGGATATACTCTAAGGCTGAGCCAGGAAAGACCTTACATTGCTCTGTTTTTCACATCGCACTTGCTTTGGTTTTGGCTTTGGTTTTCTAAATGCATTTTCGTAAATGTTTTTATAGCTTGCATTTGGAACTCGCATTTACATATCGAACTCCTTGAATAATACAGTATTCTAATCAGTTGCTTGTGCGATTTCAGGTAATCGTGTAGGCGACGTCTAGCGCGATCAACAAGTCTTCCGTCTCGAGCAAAAATCAAGGTGAGTGCCTGAACTCCTTTACCTCGACCCTCTATCTCAAAATCAAGAAGTAAATTAATTATAAAGTTGTCACAATGATACCATAAAACGTGCCTTAAATTACTCTTTAACATAGTACGGTCATGGACAATTGTATACAAGGGTGATTGTTTCTTCGGACGATATTCCGGGGCCACGGGACCGATCCGGCCTAGGAAAAAACATGATAGCTATGCTCGATTGTACCGCGGGTATTCGGTGCTCCTTCAACGGGGCTCGCTACCTGCGTTAAACGTGCACCGTCTAAACCAAGCTATGTCCAGAATGGTTTTCATGCCAATGACTATTTCACTTAACAAAATGCCTTGAAAATTGGCTTTTGAAAGAAAACGAGAAAAAGTATAAAAAGTACAAATTTGATTCTGGGGAAGTATTGCTATAGAATTCTGATCTTGTAAATGATCACTTTGTTCCTTGGACCATACGATGATGATGAAGCTCACTGCTGGAAGATAAACAACTGGAAGAACTAAGTCACCAGAAAGGTATCGACAACACTTGGGCACTGATGGCGAGGTCGAATGCTTTCCTGCTTTGCTTCACTCTGTTCTTGAAGAAAAGTTGAAGAAGGATGCTCTTAGAAATTCAAAGTCTCTAGGCTCTCATCTTTTTATATTCTCCCGTCTCTCCTGTGTGTGTTATATGAGAAAAATAAGTCTATTTATAGACTTGGCCTCCTGTGCGTAAAACTCAACAATAGTCCCGTCTTTACGCAAGCAACTGCCACCCATGACTGCAATTATCCGCTACACGCATTGATACGTGTCCTAAAAAATAGGATGCACATACACACGTTCTTCGAGATGTGTGGTATGAAAGCCATGTAGGCAAACCACGTTCCAAAGTGGTCAGGAAGGGTAGGGCGTAAAAATAACCCAAATATACACTAAGCGTAAAGTAGTAGACTAGGCGTAAAACAGCCCTAAAATAGACTTCTCGCGTAAAGTGGTTGATAAAACAACCTTGAGCATAAAAGTAGCCCAAATAGACTTTACGCACACGTCAACTTTGAGCATAAAAAGCTCATATAGTATTCATGCGTAAAAAAGCCATCATGTGAGCATAAAATAGCCTAGTCCACATACTAGACGACAATATAGGTTTCTGTGTAAAACAAATCCCTTCGAATCCTACATCACAAGCCGTCAGTAGATCTTTATGGCAGACTCTGCATTAATTATATGATTTTGACAGCTTGTCACTGGCGTGAAGCTGTTAACCATGACCTGGCGTAAAATGACTAGTCTTGACCCTGGCGTAAAGTTGTTGATCTTGACCGGGCGTAAGATGGTTAGTCTTGACCCTGGCGTAAAACGGCTCACTTAGAGTGAAATGCTCCATCTATTTGACTCAGTTTATGAAGCACTTTTTACGCTCCTACAAAACCCCCTTCAAAGTTTTCAAATACTTTAGAAATTTGAAATACTTTGAACAGAAGCGTAAAAGTAGGCATTTAACCAAACATCGTAAAATTCGGGATACCCAACGAGCATCCGCGTAAAGTTCGGGATATCCAACAGTCAGCGTAGAGTCAAGAAATGATGTCGGTCAATGCTCAACCGTCACAATGAATTTTCTTTTGAAACATTCGAACGCCTTTTTATCTCCCCGAGTTACATTAATAATGATCAATTTCCCATGAGGAATATGAAGAGTTGATTTGATTGTGTATATAAAGAGGAGTTCTTCATTCTCACTTTTCATCCCCAAACTATCATGGCACCGAAGAAAGAGACAAAAGAAGAAAAGACTTCGAGCTCCAGGATTGCCATAGAGATGGAGATTGAGCGAGCACAAAATTTTCCTAGAATGCTTTGGACTGACCCCAGCTGTCTTTGGTCGTATAAACGGTGGTCCATCAACTGCGTATGAAGGTGTGATATTCCTATTTTAAAATACGTATTTTGCTGTAATTGGAGGATTTTTAATTTTGGGGAATTTTTGAAATTTTTATTATTTTATTTGAGGTAAAATTTACCCCATTATTATTATTGCTACTATTATTATTTTGTTATTCTAATAATATCCCCCTCCCAAAATATCTAGTCTCCTCTATCCCTCTCTCTCGCTCACTGCCTCTCTCTCCTCTCCCACAGGAGACCAGCCCTCCCCCTCACTCTCGATCAGCCTCTCTCCCTCTCACTAGATCCCTCGCCCCCTCGTCCTCCTCTCCTCGACCTCTTTCTCGCCTGCGCGGCCCGCCTGGCCGGCTCCACCGCGACCACCACTGCCACCCCCCCATCATCATCGTCGTCTCCACCACCCTCCTCGTCGTCTTCTTCGGCCTCCCTCTCCGCCGACAGCCGCCACCCCTGGCTCCTCTCCCTCTCCTCGAGCTCCGGCCCCTCCGCCGCGAGCCCCCTCGCCGTCATCTCCACTGGCCCCTCCTCCGTTGGCCTCCACTTCCGGCGCCACCGCCACTCCGGCCATCCCCGACGCAGAATCGCCCCGAGCCCCTCTCCCCGGCTTCCTCCAGCTCCGGTCAGCTCCGCCGCGGGCTCCCCCTCGTCTCCGGCCTGCCCCTGACCGAGCCCCTTGGTAAGCTCCGCCTCCTCTCTCTCTGTCCTCTCCGTCGGTGGTCCGACCCGACCCTGGTCGGACTCCTCCGCCTCCTCTCTCCCTCCCCCTCTCGGGCTGTGAGCTCCTCGGGGAGCGAGCCCCTCGATCGGCGCGCTTCGGGAAGCGTGCTGCCTCGAGCAGCGCGCTGCCTTGTGCAGCGTGTCACCTCGGGCAGCGCACCCTCGGTTGGTGCGCTTCCTCGTTCCTCGTGTTTTCGGGTTGTGTGCACCTCGGTGTACGTGTCGCCTCGTTTTGCGTGTACCTCGGTCTACGTGTTGCCTTGGGCAGCGGGATGCCTCGAGCCCCGCGCTGCCTCGAGCACCGTGCCATCTTGATTTGAGCGTTGTCTCGATTTTCGTGCCCGGCCTTTGTGCCCACCTCGGTTTGCGTGCTCGCTCCGATTTGTGTGCCGCATTGGTCTTTGTGTCGTCTCTTCGCGTGCACGTCTTGATTTGCGTGACGCGTGATTCGTGGACCATTCTGATATCCGTGATTTTCCCGATCTACGTGTACGTCTTGATTTACGTGCACGTTCTCCCCTGTTCGTCTTGATATTCGTGTTCTCTCGATTCTCGTACGCGTCTCGATATACGTGTGCGTCTCGATTTGCGTGCCCGTATCGATCCGCGTACCTCGGTTTCCGTGCCAGATCCCTGCACTGCTTGCGGGACCCACACGGTATGGCCTCCTGCCATCACCTGTGATTTCTTCTATTATTTTATTGTTTGGTGCTAATGATTGTTTATTGTATGTTCTGAGGATCTCGATTGACGTGCTAGCTTGGATCGCGACTGTCGAAGACTTGCTTACCTAGCCGAGCCCTCTAGGCAAGTATCCCTTGCTCATTGGCGGCTCTTGCCATCTCTCCTATATTTTATTGCATTTAATTTATTGTAAATGTATAATCATGTTTAGTGTAGCTTAGCAGTAGAACTGCCATGGTAACTTATGATAGTTTGGCCCGATACCGGGATAGACCGTATCGGACAACTCGGATGGGTCATCCACACCTCCGAGGACACGAGCACGACTCACATGTATGGATTGTCCCCATATGCCCCGTGTCCGACTCGCGGTCGGGTAGCGGCTTTGGCTGACCTTACTTGAGGCTGTGATTGATTGTGCGTGGGTTAGATTCATGGACATGTGTTGTAGTGCGCCCTGCGAGGCGGTTGTTTTATATTATGCATGTTGGCTTGGCGCCCAGTACGCATTGTAGCGCTGCTGGAAGCCGGGACTTAGTGGTCTCGGGTTCGATTGGTTTCCAGTACGCATCGTAGTGCTGCTGGAGGCCGAGACTTAGTGTTCTCGGCTATCGACTTGTTTCCAGTACGCATCGTAGTGCTACTGGTAGCTGAGACTTAGTGTTCTCAGCCTGCGAGCCTGCGACTGTAATTCTGCGGCGGGTTGCGCCGAGTGGTTTTAGCCCCAATTTGCTGGGAGCTTCCGTCCAGAATACAGAGGAGATTCTGCCGGATTTTTCCAGAATTCCCGATCGGGAATTTGGTTCGAAGGATTGGGCAGAACCCTTAATTTGGTTTGCTGGACTGGGCTCGTACATGTCTTGGTATAGTATACCTGATCCCATTGCCTGCCAGGTAGACTCCCGACTAGATTAGTCGCCTAGCGTCTTGACATGTCTTGTCCGTCGGATAGCGTAAGGAGAGCGGTTCCACTCGGGAGACGGTCTGCAACCCTGGTCCTTGTTTGGTTTAAGGGTTGTGGATTTGCTCCAGAGCGGTCCATGTAATCCTTGCCACTTCCGACGGCATTTATTACCGGACTCTTGTCCCCTGACCCTTCATCCTAGGGGTTGTCCTCGTCTGCCAGATAGAGCTGACAGTTGTCCTGTGTATTGGGAGATGTGACTTGTGGATATGACTGAGGATTGAGTAATATGGAGAGTACGATCTTGGGATATTGACTTGGTGGATCTATGTGGATTCTTGGATTTTGGTGATTTCGAATATTTCGTGGAACGAGGAGAATATCGAGGGTATTATTATATGATTTTTACTCGACTTCCCAAACGCCCAAAACCTGGTATCTTTGTGTATTCCGGTAGTTGGGGAAACCTGGTTGATTGCTGTGTCTTGGTAGTTGAGGGGCTTGTTTTCTAGTGGCTTGTGATCATTGACTTGGAGGATTCTTGTGAGTCAGAGGGCCTAGCATTGTTAGGGGAATGAGCTTGGTACTTGGTGGTTGTTTTTATTGACGTGATATTCACTCCATCATGGATGGGAGACTCTTGCTAGATTGATCTGGTGAATGGACCGACTTGATGATTTGAGGTGTAGGTTCCCATGTGTACTTGAGAGACTATTATAGTGGAGATTTTGATCTTATAACCGACTTGATATCCATGTCACGATTTGGGCATGTGACTTCTTGTGACTGATAGGTTTGACCTTGTTCCTGGTGTTACACGATGACCTGGACCTGTCTTGATTCTTGATAGTGGCCCGTAGAGGTGCACTCCTGACTAGCACTCTGGACATGACGAGTAAACCTGACATGTATATCTTGATTCCTGATAGTGGCCCGTGGTGGCGCACTCTTGACTAGTACTCTTGACATGGCATGTTTACTCTTGACCGCTGTTGCGACAGCCAGTCCTGACTTGCTAGGCATGACCCCGTCTTGACACCGTGGTTTATTTCTCTTGATTGTGCTTGTATAAGCCACCAGTCCAGTCTTGTCTTGCATCATGTCTAGGACATGGATTCCTGGTTACCACGGTCAGGGATCCATAATGAAACTGACTAGGCTAATAACTAGATTAATCATGTAGTTCATGGGGACTTCCCAGTGACCTGTTGCTTGTCTGGCCCCGGCCCTATGTATCTATATATATACTAGGGATTTGTTGCTATCCTTCGAGATGAGCGCATTCCCAGCCCTCCGTCGAGTGTGGCACTACTTCTTTATGGCACATGTATCTTACTGCAGTGTGCCTGCTATATCTATCTTTTTCTTTTGCTGGGGCCATTCGGGTAGTAGCAAGCAGGAGCTGGACTTTGAAGTCTCATTGCATCTTGTTAGCAATTAGGTCTGTGATAACCCTAGTTAGCTAATAATAGCAAGCCGTAGGCATTGTGTGGCCGCTTGTCCTTCTGTGTTGTTTGGCTTGTTGCCTGCTAGCCAGCTGATATTGATTTCCAGCTGACAATGCAGGTGTTAGTGGATGCTAGGGAGATTGTGATTGTGTTAGCTTCACTATACTTGTGGATTGTTATCGTGCGTTGGTACCGCACGATCCCTTACCTTTATTTACTGTTTTTAGATGTTATCCTTGTCATATTTTATCCTGCTGGTTTTCTTCGTCCGTCCGTGAGCCTTCCTTTCTGGTACTTGCTGCGGTTGGCCTGACCAACCCTGGATTGTTCCCAGACTGTCTGAGACCGACCCAGTGGATCTTCCAGACTTGACTTGGAGGGTGTGCTTCAGTTCCAGACCATGCTGGGAACTGTGGGAAGGTATACTTGTCTACATTATTATCCTGTACTGTAGATTCCAGATTTTCATATGAGTATTTCCTGTTTTTCATATGATTATCTCTCTTGATGTTGTTTTATTGTGACTTGCCTGTGGATATGAGATCGGTTTTAGGCCATAGATTGATTGCTTGCTAGGATACCCAACCAGACTGGACAGCCGTCATCACCGTATAGCGTATTCGTACCTTATACGGTGTAGCTGGCCGTGTACGTCCCCGTATTCTGGAACTGGGGTGTGACATGGTTTTAGTGGTGGCCCATGCAGGTCTCGTTTTGAGATTTTGTTGGGTATCACATGATTATTGATCTCATTCCACTATTTCTTGGTATTCCCACTTGTTACACTTGTCCTTCGCTCCCTTGAACTTGTGAACTGGTCCCCATCTCTACCTGGACCTATCTTGCATTGTCCTGTCTTATTCGTTGTCATCTACCATTATTCTTTGTTTTGAGAGGCATGGTCCTGTAGTTGGTCATGTCGATCACTTTATCAGGTAAGACGATGTCTGGTCTTATCTTTGGGTTACTATATTATTTATCTTGGGTTCTGGACTCTCTACCGGTGTTTCGCCTTGTTTGATTTCCTGTTATTCCTTTCGTGCGTTGACTTTGTGTTGACTTAGTCTTATTATCGCCCTCTTCGAGCGTTGGCTTGATCGCTGCAGAATGAAGATTTCACCAGGACTCTGAGATGGGATGTTTCAGCATTTGTGGAGTATCCAGTGGATTTTCTTGTATCATTTCAGCTCCCTTGATTCCGGACAATTCCACAATCATGATTGTTTCCTTCAGATATTATTTTGGATTATATACATATATTCTCTATAGAATATGTTTTGGCATAGATTTCTGGTTTTGGAGTTTCCTAGGAAACTATTTTGTGATTATTAGTGAAGCTGTTTTTAGATGCATATTACGATTTGACATGGATTATGAGTTATTATTTTGTAGAATTATTATGTTATATTGGTTAGATATTTTCTGATTTTAGTGACTTGGACATTTGAGTTGTAGATTTGATTTATTCTGGGTATTTGTCGAGAGTGACTGGATGACCCTAGTATACTTTGACGGCGAGGTAACGAAAGTTGCAGCCGCTCGATTATAGTGCCCTGGTGCATCTTTTGCAGCCATTCCGGATGGCGTGGCAGGGATGATCATGACACACTTTTTCGGATATTCGGAAACTACGGTCGTCGGTTGAGACAAGTATCCTTTATTTTATGATTTTGTTGATTTCCGTGTAGTGGGGATTTTAGGTTTTGGTATTGTTTTCGGTGCTTTGTACTTGTTTTGATTTATGGAGTTATTTCATGCATGCGAGATTTTTGATTAAAGAAATTCCATGTGTTTTGGATTTACTTTCCGAGTTGATTTGTGTAGCTAGAAGTTATGCTTTTGAGGTTTTCATATTGTGGATTTGTTCATTTCTTGATTGTATTACTTGATTTCTGTAAGGTGGGTAGAGTTTTCATGATATGTATATGTACTAGTTTTAAAAACCCTACTTTTATAATTTTGAAATTTCGAGGACGAAATTTTTGTAAGGTGGGTAGGATGTGATATTCCTATTTTAAAATACGTATTTTGCTGTAATTGGAGGATTTTTAATTTTGGGGAATTTTTGAAATTTTATTATTTTATTTGAGGTAAAATTTACCCCATTATTATTATTGCTACTATTATTATTTTGTTATTCTAATAATATCCCCCTCCCAAAATATCTAGTCTCCTCTCTCCCTCTCTCTCGCTCACTGCCTCTCTCTCCTCTCCCACAGGAGACCAGCCCTCCCCCTCACTCTCGATCAGCCTCTCTCCCTCTCACTAGATCCCTCGCCCCCTCGTCCTCCTCTCCTCGACCTCTTTCTCGCCTGCGCGGCCCGCCTGGCCGGCTCCGCCGCGACCACCACTGCCACCCCCCCATCATCATCGTCGTCTCCACCACCCTCCTCGTCGTCTTCTCCGGCCTCCCTCTCCGTCGACAGCCGCCACCCCTGGCTCCTCTCCCTCTCCTCGAGCTCCGGCCCCTCCGCCGCGAGCCCCCTCGCCGTCATCTCCACTGGCCCCTCCTCCGTTGGCCTCCACTTCCGGCGCCACCGCCACTCCGGCCATCCCCGACGCAGAATCGCCCCGAGCCCCTCTCCCCGGCTTCCTCCAGCTCCGGTCAGCTCCGCCGCTGGATCCCCCTCGTCTCCGGCCTGCCCCTGGCCGAGCCCCTTGGTAAGCTCCGCCTCCTCTCTCTCTGTCCTCTCCGCCGGTGGTCCGATCCGACCCTGGTCGGACTCCTCCGCCTCCTCTCTCCCTCCCCCTCTCGGGCTGTGAGCTCCTCGGGAAGCGAGCCCCTCGATCGGCGCGCTTCGGGAAGCGTGCTGCCTCGAGCAGCGCGCTGCCTTGTGCAGCGTGTCACCTCGGGCAGCGCACCCTCGGTTGGTGCGCTTCCTCGTTCCTCGTGTTTTCGGGTTGTGTGCACCTCGGTGTACGTGTCGCCTCGTTTTGCGTGTACCTCGGTCTACGTGTTGCCTTGGGCAGCGGGATGCCTCGAGCCCCGCGCTGCCTCGAGCACCGTGCCATCTTGATTTGAGCGTTGTCTCGGTTTTCGTGCCCGGCCTTTGTGCCCACCTCGGTTTGCGTGCTCGCTCTGATTTGTGTGCCGCATTGGTCTTTGTGTCGTCTCGATTCGCGTGCACGTCTTGATTTGCGTGACGCGTGATTCGTGGACCATTCTGATATCCGTAATTTTCCCGATCTACGTGTACGTCTTGATTTACGTGCACGTTCTCCCCTGTTCGTCTTGATATTTGTGTTCTCTCGATTCTCGTACGCGTCTCGATATACGTGTGCGTCTCGATTTGCGTGCCCGTATCGATCCGCGTACCTCGGTTTCCTGTGCCAGATCCCTGCACTGCTTGCGGGACCCACACGGTATGGCCTCCTGCCATCACCTGTGATTTCTCCTATTATTTTATTGTTTGGTGCTAATGATTGTTTATTGTATGTTCTGAGGATCTCGATTGACGTGCTAGCTTGGATCGCGACTGTCGAAGACTTGCTTACCTAGCCGAGCCCTCTAGGCAAGTATCCCTTGCTCATTGGCGGCTCTTGCCATCTCTCCTGTATTTTATTGCATTTAATTTATTGTAAATGTATAATCATGTTTAGTGTAGCTTAGCAGTAGAACTGCCATGGTAACTTATGATAGTTTGGCCCGATACCGGGATAGACCGTATCGGACAACTCGGATGGGTCATCCACACCTCCGAGGACACGAGCACGACTCACATGTATGGATTGTCCCCATATGCCCCGTGTCCGACTCGCGGTCGGGTAGCGGCTTTGGCTGACCTTACTTGAGGCTGTGATTGATTGTGCGTGGGTTAGATTCATGGACATGTGTTGTAGTGCGCCCTGCGAGGCGGTTGTTTTATATTATGCATGTTGGCTTGGCGCCCAGTACGCATTGTAGCGCTGCTGGAAGCCGGGACTTAGTGGTCTCGGGTTCGATTGGTTTCCAGTACGCATCGTAGTGCTGCTGGAGGCCGAGACTTAGTGTTCTCGGCTATCGACTTGTTTCCAGTACGCATCGTAGTGCTACTGGTAGCTGAGACTTAGTGTTCTCAGCCTGCGAGCCTGCGACTGTGATTCTGCGGCGGGTTGCGCCGAGTGGTTTTAGCCCCAATTTGCTGGGAGCTCCCGTCCAGAATACAGAGGAGATTCTGCCGGATTTTTCCAGAATTCCCGATCGGGAATTTGGTTCGAAGGATTGGGCAGAACCCTTCCTTTGGTTTGCTGGACTGGGCTCGTACATGTCTTGGTATAGTATACCTGATCCCATTGCCTGCCAGGTAGACTCCCGACTAGATTAGTCGCCTAGCGTCTTGACATGTCTTGTCCGTCGGATAGCGTAAGGAGAGCGGTTCCACTCGGGAGACGGTCTGCAACCCTGGTCCTTGTTTGGTTTAAGGGTTGTGGATTTGCTCCAGAGCGGTCCATGTAATCCTTGCCACTTCCGGCGGCATTTATTACCGGACTCTTGTCCCCTGACCCTTCATCCTAGGGGTTGTCCTCGTCTGCCAGATAGAGCTGACAGTTGTCCTGTGTATTGGGAGATGTGACTTGTGGATATGACTGAGGATTGAGTAATATGGAGAGTACGATCTTGGGATATTGACTTGGTGGATCTATGTGGATTCTTGGATTTTGGTGATTTCGAATATTTCGTGGAACGAGGAGAATATCGAGGGTATTATTATATGATTTTTACTCGACTTCCCAAACGCCCAAAACCTGGTATCTTTGTGTATTCCGGTAGTTGGGGAAACCTGGTTGATTGCTGTGTCTTGGTAGTTGAGGGGCTTGTTTTCTAGTGGCTTGTGATCATTGACTTGGAGGATTCTTGTGAGTCAGAGGGCCTAGCATTGTTAGGGGAATGAGCTTGGTACTTGGTGGTTGTTTTTATTGACGTGATATTCACTCCATCATGGATGGGAGACTCTTGCTAGATTGATCTGGTGAATGGACCGACTTGATGATTTGAGGTGTAGGTTCCCATGTGTACTTGAGAGACTATTATAGTGGAGATTTTGATCTTATAACCGACTTGATATCCATGTCACGATTTGGGCATGTGACTTCTTGTGACTGATAGGTTTGACCTTGTTCCTGGTGTTACACGATGACCTGGACCTGTCTTGATTCTTGATAGTGGCCCGTAGAGGTGCACTCCTGACTAGCACTCTGGACATGACGAGTAAACCTGACATGTATATCTTGATTCCTGATAGTGGCCCGTGGTGGCGCACTCCTGACTAGTACTCTTGACATGGCATGTTTACTCTTGACCGCTGTTGCGACAGCCAGTCCTGACTTGCTAGGCATGACCCCGTCTTGACACCGTGGTTTATTTCTCTTGATTGTGCTTGTATAAGCCACCAGTCCAGTCTTGTCTTGCATTATGTCTAGGACATGGATTCCTGGTTACCACGGTCAGGGATCCATAATGAAACTGACTAGGCTAATAACTAGATTAATCATGTAGTTCATGGGGACTTCCCAGTGACCTGTTGCTTGTCTGGCCCCGGCCCTATGTATCTATATATATACTAGGGATTTGTTGCTATCCGTCGAGTTGAGCGCATTCCCAGCCCTCCGTCGAGTGTGGCACTACTTCTTTAGGGCACATGTATCTTACTGCAGTGTGCCTGCTATATCTATCTTTTTCTTTTGCTGGGGCCATTCGGGTAGTAGCAAGCAGGAGCTGGACTTTGAAGTCTCATTGCATCTTGTTAGTAATTAGGTCTGTGATAACCCTAGTTAGCTAATAATAGCAAGCCGTAGGTATTGTGTGGCCGCTTGTCCTTCTGTGTTGTTTGGCTTGTTGCCTGCTAGCCAGCTGATATTGATTTCCAGCTGACAATGCAGGTGTTAGTGGATGCTAGGGAGATTGTGATTGTGTTAGCTTCACTATACTTGTGGATTGTTATCGTGCGTTGGTACCGCACGATCCCTTACCTTTATTTACTGTTTTTAGATGTTATCCTTGTCATATTTTATCCTGCTAGTTTTCTTCGCCCGTCCTTGAGCCTTCCTTTCTGGTACTTGCTGCGGTTGGCCTGACCAACCCTGGATTGTTCCCAGATTGTCTGAGACCGACCCGGTGGATCTTCCAGACTTGACTTGGAGGGTGTGCTTCAGTTCCAGACCATGCTGGGAACTGTGGGAAGGTATACTTGTCTACATTATTATCCTGTACTGTAGATTCCAGATTTTCATATGAGTATTTCCTGTTTTTCATATGATTATCTCTCTTGATGTTGTTTTATTGTGACTTGCCTGTGGATATGAGATCGGTTTTAGGCCATAGATTGATTGCTTGCTAGGATACCCAACCAGACTGGACAGCCGTCATCACCGTATAGCGTATTCGTACCTTATACGGTGTAGCTGGCCGTGTACGTCCCCGTATTCTGGAACTGGGGCGTGACAGAAGGACCGGGTGATGCAGAAGCATTTCTTAACCTAATGCGTCGTTCTGGAATCCACAACATGCGCGAGTTAGGTGCCTCTCTTCGTCAGCCCAATGAAGGAGAGAAAAAATAATGTTTTATGTAGAAGTGTCATATTCATTGTGACACTTCAACTTATCTGTAGGGGCCTACTCCCCTCTTTTTTTATAAAAATAAAATCTTAGTGTTGATTTCATTTTTATTTGTGCAATGCATTGGTATATAGACCTGCTCTACACCTCCTTTGACTGCATCTATGGTTGTCTATTCCCAAGGGAAACAAAATAACACGTGGCATCTGTCTTGTGGTCACGAGCACCCTTTATTAGGATCTTTTCCGAAATAGACGCGCGCCAACCGTTTCTTCGACCCTTTATAAATAGCTGAGTCTAGAGAATGTCTTATGCATTCTCATTCTCATCCTTTTTCTCCAAAGATAGCTATCTGCAAGACTTTATTGATAACAATGATGCTTTCCAGTGTCGTTCCTCTGTACACCCGATCATCAGTCGTCGATACAGCCACTTTTAGAGCCAAACTATCTGATCTTGATGGTAATTTTGTCTCATAAAACAACCTTCTGCCCTTTGAACTTTTTGTTAAAAACAGATGAGACACGCCTACTGAAAATGAGCACAAATCCTTGACAAATGAGGAGCGCATGAATCACAGGCGTAAAACAACTTTTGTAGATAGGGTGCACACTGGCGTAAAAGCCTTGGTAGATAGGGTGCACACGAAACACTGGCGTAAAAAGCCTTTGTTGAATGAACGCACATGTTGGAGACAAAACAATATGCATAAGCATCTATACGCACACTTCTGTTTAAAATAATTTTTCTTTGCTGTCCTCTGCAGAAGTTTGGCTGAAAAACTTTTTCAGAACTGGTATTGGCGACTTGGATGCTGTGAGGAGCGTTCTTCTGACATTGACATCAGGGAGCTCATGCGCTTTTGACGTGCAAATCAGACAACTCAGAACTCTTCGTGGGATAGAAGGGTCTTCCTCTGTTGGTAGGAAGAGCCTTTATACACGGAGAGTTGGACGGTGGAGTCAACTCTAACCCAAGAAGTTTGGTAGTAGAGTTCCTTTTACGGCAGAACTAGGAATCGTATCCCAATGCTGGATACATTCCTAGCTCTTCTGAAGGGCCGTCGTTCCTCCACCAGTTGTATCGGCAGCAACGCGTCTTCGGGCTGCCATCCTCTGGGGTTCTCCTCTTGTCTCAGAGAGAAGACCGGAGTTAACTCTTGCTGCTTTCGTTGCCATTTGAGGCTCAGACAGCAAGGAACTGCCACCAACAACGAATCCAAAAAAAAAAGATCCAAAGAAGTAATAGATCTCTATTAGATTATCGTTGTTTGTATAGAATGAAAAATCTAAGATTGTAATAGATTTCCATTATGATTTGTAAGAAAGCCTAAGAAATGTAATAGACTTTTGTGATAAGAATATGAGAAATGGATATAACAATCTGAGAGATACTCTTTTGATGTTCATGGTATTTTGATAAGTCAAAGTTTCTTCTTATCAATGAAAATTTGTTCTTTTGTAGAGAATGACTTGTATCTATCGAAAAATAATATAGACATGATAGATAATAAAATCTTATTTTTCTGTTTTAGAGTATACGATACTATCAGAGGTAATATGGACATGATATATCGTAACAACTCAAAGAAAAAAAAGATTAATATCTATTCAGAGGCCGAATGATCATGATAGATATGAAATACAAGAAGATTTAATATTTATTCAGAGGTCATGAGAACATAATAAATAACAAATCCAATTTCTCTCCGAGAAGACAAGTAATCAGCTTAACCAAACCTTGGTAGCTGAGGAATAAAAAGGACAAATGTCATTGATGAAGGAATGAACGAACCAACGCATCTTTCGAGAAAAGCAAGGATCAATTCAATTCCATAATTAAATGGATGAATCTGATATAATGAACAGATAGGTCTTTTCGGGAATGAGAAGTCGTTTCCATTTTTAAGACCAGTTCATGAATAGGTTTCTCCTATAAATAGGCAGAAAACTCTTTATAATACTTCATTCTTATTTCTATTCCCCTATCGGAAATGTCTTCCAAGGATGTGCAGCAAAAGAATAAAGTCTCCAGAAAGGTTGAGGACGTCATCGAGACGCGCCCAACTGAACCAATTGTGTCAGGCCCAACCGAAATAGACGAAGGCTCTTCTACGCCCAAGCCACCACAAGACATCCTTGCTTTCTTAGTAGAGCCAGGAAAAACTTCTGAAGAAGAAGCACTGAGGATGGCTGCCTGCAAGTTTTTTATGAACTCAGGCAATAATGCTTTTGATGCATTGGCTGACTATGTATTCAATAAGGAAGGCAGTGGTCCTCATCCTTAATCCTTTGTTCTGAACAAAAATAAAAATAAAAGAAATTTTATTTTCATTCTGTCTCTTTTTTTTATACATAGTACTTCTTAAGAAATTTGCCATTGATAGGCATCATGAGTAAATCTCCATTGGGCTTTGATAATCGATAGACGCCATTAGAAAACACGGTCTCAATTACATAAGGGCCTTCCCATTTTGCTTGGAATTTCCCTTTGCTTTTGTGAGTCATGACCATCGATCTTCGAACGGCTAATACCAGTTCACCAACCTTGAATACCCTCTCTTTAACTTTACGATTGAAAGTTCGAGATATACGGTCTTGATATAGCTCAATATGTTGTTGTGCTTGAAGACGCTTCTCGTCCAATCCTTCTAGTTCTTGGAGTCGCAAGCGATCATTGTTCTATGAAGTCAGCTCATTAGCAATGGCTATTCATAGAGATGGAATCTGGATTTCCAATGGAAGGACAGCCTCACATCCATAAACTAATAAAAATGGTGTAAAACCAGTAGGAGTTCGGACTGTAGTTCGATAAGCCCATAAACATTCTCCAAGTTTCTCATTCCAATCACGTTATTAGAAGAGACAAACTTTTTGAGAAGTTTGATGATCATCTTGTTGAAGGCTTCGGCTAAACCATTAGCAGCTGGATTATAAGCCGTAGAAGCCAGATTTTGAATTCGATTCTTATCACAGAACCGATAAAATGTCTGACTGACAAACTATGGTCCATTGTCATGAATTATTTGTCGAGGAATCTCGGAACGATAAATGACATGATGTTTGATAAAGCTGATCACATTAGATATTTTCACTTCAGCAAGGGGAACTGCTTCTGCCCACTTAGAAAAGTAATCGGTTATAGCTAATATAAACCGATGTCCTTTAACAGAAGGAGGGTTAATAGGACCAATGACATCCATACCCCAAGCTTCGAATGGCCAAGAGGCCGCTGTAGGATGTAGAAATTCAGACAGTTGATGAATAAAATTAGCATGGATCTGACACGCTTTATACCTTCTGGCATAGTCTACAGCATCTACTATCATAGAAGACCAATAATATCCCATTCTTCGAATGCGATCTTGTAATTTCGGGCCCGGTTGATGAGCACCACAAACACCGTCATGAGCCTCTCTGAGTGTTTATTTGGCTTCACTTTCTGAGAGACAGCACAGCAAGTGTCCATCATTTGAACGACGATATAACATATGTAAAGACGAATCATAGTAGAATCGAAATGATCGTCTCTTAATTGATGCAGCTTTTTTCTGATCTTCAGGTAAAATCCCATGAAGTGCATAGTCAATGAATAGACTTCTCCAATCCCTCCGCTGAGATCTTAACTCTGTAGTATAACTTTGTTCAATATGCAAATTGTTCTTGACACAGAATAAGTCTCGGTCCAACAAAGTAATTGTATTTTGTCTTCGTATTGGAACAGCCAAGTCTGCAGCTAGGCTGGCAAGAACATCAGCCTCCACATTCTGAGCACGTGGTACAAATTCAATAAAGAATTCTTTAAATAAAAGGACCAACTCGACTACCCACTACACCAAAAAAGGCATTTAGGAACAATTTTTATATGTTTCTATTATTTTTAGGAACATATCATAATCGTTTCTAAAAGTGGCGTTGCAATATTTGGAACGATTATAAAGTGTTCCGAAAGTTAGTCTGGAACAGTTATCAGACGTTCCTAAAATTAGATTTGGAACACATATAATGTGTTCTTAAATTATTTTTAGAACACCCTAAAAACGTTTCTATATGTTATTTTGAAACGCTTTATGCACGTTCCTAAATGTAATTTGTAACACTTTTGAATACAACAAAAATACATTTTTATGACGGCTAAAACTGTCATAAATGACATTTTATAACATTTTTTGTAAGCCTGCAGGTGTTTAAAAACCAGTGTTACAAATATTTTTCTAAAACCGTTATAAATGATCTCTTCATATATCACTTTTTTTTTCCTGAAGATGCTATAATTAATACAACTATATAGAACACTAAATTTCTAAAGCATTATAAATATGTTTCCTATATATAACACTTATTTTCAAAGCCTTATATATATATATATATATATATATATATATATATATATATATATATATATATATATATATATAACGTTTCAAACTGTTGTGGATATAATTCACACACACATATGTCACCTGTCAAAACGTTATAAAAATAATGGTCAATACTAACCGTTTCCAAAACATTCATTTCAAACCAGACAACATAAATTATTAAATTTAACAAACATTTGAAACATTCTTTTTGAATTAAAAATATCATATTCCAAATGTACATACACCATCTCAATTACATATTTTCTAAAAAAAAATCCAAATACATGTATATATACATCTTAGTGTTTCCTTTTTAAAGGCACCACAAAACTGTTAGTATGTAGCTTCCTTTAACTTCATCAACACCACATGCTAGCTATTCTTGTCGTTGTCGATGCCCACAGCGGTCATTGATGTCAGCGCAATGCCAGAGTTGTGGAGACTCTTCTTATCCACCACGCGATTTAAAAGTAAAATTGAGAAGCTGGAGAAGGTAAGTATACAAGTAAATATAGCTTACCGAAATAGAGGTGCAAATATCTAATAGACAACAAATTAGTAATATTGCAGTAAAAATCTACCAGGTGATATCGCATAACTAATTTGCTTAGACACGTTGTAGATGTGCCAAACAAATGGCATCTAATCCACTCGCAAAATATCATGCAAGATATTTTGACTAAATTTAACAAATTATAAAGGAAAATACTTCGTGTGAAGAACAACTAAAACATTATGACAACAGAGAACGAAAGATATCCACAAAAGTCTCTATTCTGAATTTATGTAGCATCACATAGAAATTACGTAGTTGGTTTTAGTATTACTTTCAAAATATAAAGTCGTTCTATAAGATTCTTAGTTGAATAATTAAGTGTGACGATGAACAATATCAAAGAATTAGTAAATTAATATTTGGCCTAGTTTCAATCAAATTTAAGTCTACCCAAGAATGAACTGATGATTCTCTAATCATGATGTGCCAAAATAATCTAGACATGAATAGAATAGGGGACCAATTGGA
Source organism: Iris pallida (assembly GCA_029216955.1). Taxonomy (NCBI): domain Eukaryota; kingdom Viridiplantae; phylum Streptophyta; class Magnoliopsida; order Asparagales; family Iridaceae; genus Iris; species Iris pallida. Next base: position 2,154,012 of record JANAVB010013597.1, on the reverse strand, counting down.
GCACAAGTTCAGGTCAAAATATGAAATTGGTAATAAAGAGTCTAGAATGTCATATTGATACCTTTCTTTGCCGTTGTAACACAATATTGAAGTCCTCCAAGATCAATAGCCAGAGTTGGCAAGGACAGAGCATCTCCTGGCAAGGGCGGTGCTCTTGGGCCACATTCAAAATTTTCTAGCCCAAAACTTTCGTTCTTGAGACACTAGAAATGAATAAAATCAAATCAAATAAAAAATATCAATGTATTAGAAGTACTAGTTCAGACATGATAACAAAGAAAAGAAGGTGCAAAATAAAAGTTGAGTATGAAAAATATTTAAGTAGATTACATGGAGAATAAATACCTGCACAATATACTATTCCCAGCTTTACATCATATAGCTAATCCGGATTTTCTACTTTCTTCAGAAACCTTTATCCAGAACTGGACTATAGAATCCTCATTTTTCTGATAAAAAAACTCCAGTTGCAAGTCTATCAGATGGACACAAAGGTTTCCTGTTAGAGAGTTTAGAGTCAAATCCGAAAAAAATACTATCTCAAAGAATCATATACTCATAGGAATACTCTAATAAGTAGGATATAACATAAAAGTACCAATCTGTATTTGCACTTCAAATAGCATCCTCAACTGTAAGTTTGGATTCTACAACACATATAGCTAAGCATAAAGGGAAAAAGAACTCATACATGACAAGACAATATCAACAAAATATATAACCAGCAACCTTGTTAAGGCCTAGAACCATGGTAGTAGTCATTCGGGTATTAAATATTTGATATGGTAAACTCATAACCAGTTGCTTTATCTTTAACTTGGGTCTTATATAAAACAAAAATAGAAAGATTTGGTTTATATTTCTAGATTGAGTCAGATTCTTTCCATATTGAATCTAGGAGTCTATATTTGTATTCTTGACTATTAAAGTGCTACAATTGTATGGTTGCTTACTATAAATAATAAGAAACCCTCCTTGGGGAGTAAGTTGGTTATTCCCTATAGACTATTCTTTTTATAATATTATGGTTAGCCATTAACTCTTCTCCTCCATCTGCCATGCCTAATGCCTTCTGAATCTCATCAGAGTCAGAGTCAGACACCATGAAACCTAAGGCGTTCTAGTGAAGAAAGGAATGCCAAAGATTTTCAACAGACTTTTGCAACCCCCAGCAACTCTGGTGTTGAAGAGTGCATAAAATAAACAAAAGATACAGAAATATAAAACGAGCATATCAGTTTTTAGAAGATAAATGTGCGTAAATTGTCTGAAGGGTATATAAGAGAAGAAAAACTCTCAATAGCTGACTGATTCACCATCATTCTTTACTAACCAAACACCCTCTCGTTTTATAAAGCTATGTAAGAACAGGATAGGAACAAAACTATATCAGTAAGAACAGAAAGCATATCTCACTCCTCTAAGTTTATGATATATGTAAAGAAAAAAATCACTAATCACCTATACAAGAACAGAAGGAACTATATCAATAAGGAGATAAATCTTAGCCAAAATTGACACCTACATACGATTATAGATCAACAAAAAGAACCTTGAATCAAATAATATTGATCTAAAGCTCAAAGAAAACATAAGAAAGCCTAAACTTGAGTTAAGTTTGACTTAAGACCATATTCGACTCACATGTATCAGTAGTATATCTCAGCTAAGCCAAGGGGACCGATTCGTATCACCTAGATGCCATTTTTGCATCTTTTTACAGACTTATCATATTCAATGTCCTCAAGACAAATTTAATTCTCTTTACTTTGAATTTATACTTAATTAGCGACAGATAAATTCTTTACAAGCATACTGCTCAGATTGAGATTCTCCTCACTTTTTCTGCCAACAGAAAATACTTTGATCAAATACTCAGTACCCAAGAACTAATTCTTCTCAAATAATATTATAGCTTCTATTCCTATTACAAGCCCAAGACTTGTATTCAAAATGGAATGTTCGATCAATGTAACAACATATCCAGCATGTACAAACTGGGAGATGTTTAAAACAAAGGTTCTGTCCATGCACAACGTAACAACATATCCAACATATTTCATCATAGACAAATATATTCTAAGAAGGTACTGCTCATGAGGAACAAAAAAGGTTTTGAGTGTCCAGGAAACTCTTAAACTAATGAACATGCAGTTATAGATAAGCACATGCTCACAACTGTGTCTGGTAAGTCTCACCTCTTAAGCCAAATTAACAATAGACGAGTTTCTTTTATGTTTTGTAGAAGATAAACCAATTGTTCTTGTGCTCAGAACTGTTTCATGTCCCTCTTAGTAACTGGAGAATGGCACTTCTTGCCATTTGTTACTAAAATATGCACAAAGACAAAGAATAACATTGATACATACTGGTTGGAGAACCTATTTTAAGTGAAAACTTGCCTACCCTATTTAATGTGCAGTAAATGTTTAAGTGAAAACTTTCCTACCCAAGCTGTCAAACTTTCCTAGTATGCACCTCATACTAGCAAAAGCAAACATAGAAATAAATTAATAAACTCACCAGCATGACACCACAACCATCAACAACCTTGCATCCTGATATCAAAAATGGTGCCTTTTGATCCTTGCGAACCTTCAATAGAACACTACAGTTAATATGGCAATGTTCTTTCCCATCTAAAAAAAATACCAAATAAGTCGATGGAACACCCACGAGCTTGCTTCTCTAGTCATACTGGATTCATCGATGGAAAGAGAATGACCAAAATTAAAATCCATCAACAGGTACCTAAACATAAAAAACCCAGGTAAGTAGATTACTTTCGCACAACATAATAAGCTTTAACCTAACAAGAATAACTTTCTGATTCCCATCTGGTCCCCAATTTTAAGAGGCACAACATCACCAACTACAAGGTCAAATATCGAAACCTCGATTCTTCTACCGCCTCTGATTACCTGAAACATTGAACATTAGTTTTGTCAACAATTCCTCTTCATATCTATAAGGAATGTTAAAGCATAAGAAGAAAAAACTCAAGTAACATACACCTTCAATTTATATTGCGCTTCTCCTCGTTCAGGTTTTGGAATTGAAGTGATTGCTTATAATCACTGAAAGCTAATGGGGAAACAACCAAGAACCAAAATCAATGAATGGAAGTTGTTGAAGCATGTGTAGCAAAACAATCAAGTATACTAAGTGTTCAAGTGTTTTATACGTAAAGAAAAACGTCAAACATAACAATTATCTCCCTTCTCAAATTAACAATGTCATATTATGTATTCCTGGTGAAAATCAAGAAACAACCTTAAATAATTGAACCATTTTTCATAGGATCAGTACAAACCAATAACCACAAAACTTACCATTCTTGACTGTTATATTAACTGAACGTACTGAATGACAAAATTCAAGAGATAAAAAGTACTTTTGAGCTAACCAAGTACATAAAGATTTGACTACACTATATAAACCAAGCTATTTTACAGGGCAAATCTATTCCTTTGTTTCGAAAAACCACAAGAACACAATTAATGGCCACTTTCATCTCATTTACCCTAATCTTCTCTTTTTGGACAATATAAAATACTTGTGTATATATTACAAGTACTGGTTCATGGTTTACAAGAATGTATTTTATTTTATTGAATCATGCTAGGAATGGAATGAGAGCTCAAACATGAAATATTTCGACCAGATGCATCTATCTCAGAAACCAAGATTCTTGGTAGTTTCATACATTACAAGTGACCCTAGCATCTTCAATGTACAAGGCTTTGGATGAATTGGAGGAGAGAGAATTAATTTCCAATCACCATAGGCTATAAGAAAGAGGCAATATTCTTGATACTCAGGCAACCATGTCCATATTCTACATCCAGCCAAGGCTTGGTTAGACTACAGTGTCAAGTGAGCTCAAGTTGACCTCATATATATATGTTATATCAATTTGCTTGGCCCTAACCTACGTACATTTTAACTGAGGTACTTATTCAATACGTATGTCTGTAGTTAGAGAGACTTTGTAAGAAAAAAGGTTCAAAAACCCACTATCCATATTGATATCAGACTTTATATCTATGAGTACCATCAGAAAAAAAGTTTTTCTTGATATGTGATTTATCAAGAAAATTTTTCTTGATAAATCCATATTCTTGTAGCTTTAGCAGTTTTGGATCAAATGAACTTTTTCAATACCAAGTAGTTTAGCAAGAAATGCTCGATTTATCACACATTCTGCCTAAAAATGCCTAATTTATTAGCCCCAAACGCCTAATATATTACCATCTATTTTATTAGCAAGAAACACCTAGCAGTTTAGCGAATGAGCTCTGATCCAAGCTAAGAAAAAGGTAAGAGACCTAATTGGCCCTATAAGAATCCACTCAAGCCTGAGATATTGCCAGTCTTACCTGGTTCTGTTACCATATCTGAATGTAGTCTTCAGTTTCCAATTTTCATTTAAAGGAAGTGAAGGATTCATTTAAAGGCATAATATATATTGTAGAGCAGTTATCAGACATACATGTGCCAGGACTGATGTCTTTCTAAGAATACTACCACCAATCATTTAAAGGCATAATATATATGTAGAGCAGTTATCAGACATACATGTGCCAGGACTGATGTCTTTCTAAGAATACTACCACCAATCAGTTAGATTAGTTTCTCTTGAGTTGTGGTCAATTCAGGATTGATGCCCCATTTTTTCTCCAAATACAATATGAATGCCACTTATCTGCCAAGGCGCGGCTTCCTGAAGAACGAATGGTATAAAGGTTAAATGCTATTCTAAAACAAGCAACGTGAGTGAGCTAATAAAAGGCAATGTAACAATTTACACTAAGAAGATCCCAAATAATATATTATTACAAAATTCTACTTGATCCTTAATTTAATACTAATAGAAGTTGAAAGAAGTTATATAAGACGAGCCTCATCATAAGCTAAAGCTATAACTATTGCTCTATGTTTCACAACATAACGGGTATCGAACATTGTCTGATAATTTTTTACTCAATATGTTGAATATTACTATACTCGTATCAGTATCTAGTCTATGATCATTTATGCAAGGAACCAAATTTTTTGAATATTACTCTACTGGTAGCTGCTCTGAAATAGATGAGATGCCTTGCAACTGAACTAAATGGAGAAGAATTCATGCAAGGAATCAAAAATGTGGAATTGTGGTAGTGTTGAAGTTGCAAAGGAATAATTGGCAACAACATTTTAAAGATAAAATAAAGAAAAAAAATTCTTGAAGCTCAAACATTGGATCCGACGAACCAATCTTCCAAAGAAATCCTTTATCATCTTTGCCTCCCGTAGCAATTAAATATTCATCTATTGGACTGCACGCAACTGCGAAGAGTTCATCTACACAAACAAAAAAGTAGTCTCTGAGATATAGTCAAGTAGTATACGCAATGCACATAGGCAAGATTTGTGCAAAACCACTCAACTCGTTGAGAAAGAATCAGTAATAACCAAAAGTATTTCATTAAGAAAGATGATGGAACTTTTTGCATTTTGTTAGAACAATAAAGTGAGAAGTTAACCTATCACGGTCTGCTTCAAAATCACCCGATACACATGAATTTTACAATATGTGGATGCCAGTGTACAAGAGTTTGAAAGATGAATTTTTCAATCAACATAGATGGTAGAATAGACTAGAACAAAATAATTTAAGTGAATAAAATTTTACCAAATGAAACCATAAATGTTGGAAAGTTTTCAGTAGTTGTGCTGGAAAGGAATTAATGAACATCTTATATACCAAAAAGAATCTAACACTAATACAAACCATTGAATTCGACAAACTAACTCTGCTTGGGACACATTACATAGTTATGTGAAAGCCTACCTGAATGTCCATTAAAAGTGTAGACATAGTCATCCTCATCTTCTACAACGACAGAGAAATGGAAAGTTATTACCCGATGCTTAAAAGAAAAACTGCAAGAAAATAATGAAAGGATTGGTTTACAGAAAAATGTACTAACAGTTAATTTAATACAAAAGACAATGTAAAAATTAAACAATAATAATTCTTTACAGTAACACATAAAATAACAAACCTACACTTAAGTGATTGTATATTCATACCAAGATATAGAAACGCTCAGATTTATTGTATGATTCCAAAGGAGTGCGCATATATGAAAGTTGACAAACTCTATACAATGATAGCCTTAAATTAGAGTGACATAATTTGAATCAATATTTTCAATATCAATTTCGTACCCCCACCTTTGGTTGGTTTCGGTAGTTTTGGCAGTTATACTATAGGTTTTTGCAGACATTATAAACCTTGATTTGAGTAGATAAGCGCAAGGGGAAACCAATTAGATGTGCCAGATGCCAAAGTTGTTGTTGTTGCTATTGTTGTCATTGCTTTCTGTTGTAAATTTGAAGATAGGTAGGAAACACCCTCTCTTCTTAGATTGTTGCAAACCATTTTGAAAAGGAAAATGGTAGTAAACATCATTCTCGTATAATATGTCAGAAACATTGGAGTCATCATTTGAAGGTAATAGAGGACATCTGCTAGAGAATTCATATGTCAGAAACATTGCAAGGAAAGCATAAGCAGAATATGATAGTAAATGTTGTTCTCATGAATAATATGCATTTTTGCCAAAAGAAAACTCACAAACCGCTAGGTTCAGGTCGATAAAGTCAGAGGCTTTGTCGAACTTGGGAGTGTTCGTGCAGGGGTCAAGATGGGAGATGAGGGACTCGAAGAGGGACCTCGGGGTGCAGCACAGGCAAAGGGGCGACAACGGAGGTGGCGGAGGGTGTGGAGGAGGGTTGTGGTCTTCGCGACGGAGGGGCCCTGTGGATGAGGTGGGGGGACTGAGAGGAGGATCGGGACCAAAGAGGAAGATGAGGGAAATAAGATAGAGGCGACGGGAGGGAGGGAGGCGAGGAGGTGGTCGAAGAAGGGAGAGGATTCGTATTTAGCTTTGGGCTGGGATTAGGGTTTGAAGGGGAGGGGAAGGAAGGGAAGGGAATGAAGGTGATAGTGGAGCTGGTGTTTCCTTTGGAAGTTTGGGTATTTTGTACTTGGCATTTTTTTGGGATGAGGGTGGGGGAATAAATTTCTGGAACATTTTCTATATCATTCACGTAAGGAGTACCCAAGTTAGAACACAAATTAAAACATTTATTTGTCGTTCCAAAAAATATAATATATGTTTTAATTTTATAAAAATAATTTTAGGGACATATAATCAGTTTGAAACAGATAAAATATGTTCCAATATTTGGGAACACTTATATACTGTTTCAAACCAAAAAATGCTAAATGTTTCAAATTATCCTTTTGGTGTAGTGACCACTTGATGGTAAGGGATGAGATCAGGGTTTCTGACTTCATAAGTCCCTCTAACTTGATTAACAATCAATTGAGAATCTCCATAAGCTTCTAGGAACTCAATATCCAATTCTTTTGCTACTTGAAAACCGATCAGTAAAGCATTATATTCTGCTACATTGTTAGAGCATGGCTCCTTAAGAGAATAGGCATGATATATGATCATTTTGTCAGGAGAAATCAAGACGATTCCTACCCCAGAGACAATGTTGTCTTTAGGTCCTACCCGTGATGCTCCATCAAAATATAATTGCCAGATATCTTTCTTCAAAGTCATATTACAATCTACGACTTCATCTGGAATGTCCTCATATAACTTCGATGTTTCAGGTATAGGGTGAGCAGCTAAGAAATCAGCTAATGCTTGGCCCTTGACTGATTTTTGAGGTACATAGACCATGTCATAGGGAGTGAGCAACATCGCCCAGGTAGCTAACATGGAGTTAAGAATGCTTGCTTTTCTCATCAGAACCCGAATGGGATTTATTCTAGAGATAACATGAATAGTCTGTCCTGTTACATAATGTCTTGTCTTTTGGACAGCAAAAACCAATGCTAAACATTCCTTTTCTACAGGAGTATACCTGTGTTCAGCTTCGACCATTATTCGGCTACGATAATAAATTGCATGTTCATGACCCATATCACTTTTTGTGCAAGAAGAGCACCAAGTGAGTGATCCAAGGCTCAAACATATAACAAAAATGGTCTTCCTACTACTGGGGGTACCAGAACAGGTTGATTTGTAAGGTATTATTTAATGTCATTGAAGGCTTACTGACACGCTTCATCCCAAACAAATGATACTCCTTTCTTTAATAGACGGGAGAAAGGTTGACATCTTCCAGAGAGATTATATATAAATCTCCTGATATAAGCAATGCGACCCTGAAAGCCACGAAGTTCTTTCAAATTACGAGGAGGACGCATTTCAAGGATTGCTTTAACCTTATCAGGATCAACATGGATACCTTGAGAAGTAATGACAAATCCTAAAAACTTGCCACTATAAACCCCTAAGAAAGACTTAGTAGGGTTCATTTTCAACTGATGCTGATGCATCAAATCAAATACTGTCTTCAAGTCTTGAATGTGATTATCTTTCGATCGACTCTTAACAGCAATGTCATCTACGTAACATTCAACTGTCTTTCGTATATGTTCTTGAAAGATGTTACTCATAGCCCGTTGATATGTAGCACCTGCGTTTTTAAGACCAAACAGCATAACCGTATAGCAGTAAACCCCAAGGGGTGTTCGAAAAAAAGTATGCTTCTCATCTTCGGGATGCATCTTGATCTGATTGTATCCTGAGAATCCGTCCATGAAAGACATGCGTTCAAACCTACATGTATTGTCTATCATCATATCAGTAATTTGAAGTGGGAATTCATCCTTTGGACAAGCCGTATTAAGATCTCGATAATCGATGCAAACTCGGACTTTTTCATTCTTCTTCATAACAGGAACAATATTGGCAACCCAATCCGGGTGTTGTTCTTCACGAACAAAGCCACATGTAATCAATTTTTTGACTTCCGTCTCGATTGCATCCATCATATCTGGCCTAAAGCATCGTTGCTGTTGTTTTACAGGCTTGGCCTTAGGAAGAATATTGAGCTTATGAGTAGCAACTTTAGGATCTAGACCTGGCATATCCTCATAACTCCAAGCAAAGATATCAATATATTCTTTAATCAATTTTATCAACTCTTTATTTTCATCTTCGGAAAGCTTTTTACTGATGAATATCGATTTGGATGTATTTCCATCTTCAACATCAATCTGGACAACCTCATCCTCTGTAGGTGGTTGTCGTTGTTCAAAACGAAGTTTCCATTGAGTGTCCATTTGTTGAGCCCAAGGATCATTCTCAAATGGTTCAGATTCACCATCAATTTGAACCATATTGACTGAAAATATTTGCTTGGATTCATCATAAAAAGAGTGAGACATATCAGATTCAATTAATTGGATTTCTTCTGAATCTGATGATTGCGGAGAGTTAGAAGAGAATTCTTCTTGTATATTATCATTAAACATGTGGAACGGATCATATCCCAACCCATGACGAGTTTTCTGGTAAAATGGATCACCACATAATGGTAATCGTCTACCCTTGCCTTGATTGAGACCTTGCATAGTCTTCAAATCATATCCTATATTCTGGATAATCTTGATAGATTGTTGACTATATCTGTCAATTCGGATTCTCCCTTTATTTTTATCTATCAGATTATCTGTCTGAGCGACAAGAATATTTCTGGCTAGGCCGAACATAATTTGGCGCTTGTTTTTCTTATCAGACGGAATCACAAAATAAGATTCTTCATGACGTCTATAAGTTGCACAAGCTTGTGATAAAGCAGCTACAGGAAGAAGATAGGGAGAAGATGTTAAGAACTTTTGAGCATACGGTCTAACATCGACATGAGGGGGAAAAGAATTTTCCTTATAGTCAATGTATAAGGTGTCTTCTGTGCTTATGTCGTCTTTATATCGATAACTTTGATCGTCAGAAGATAAAGTCATTCTCTCAATAAACTTGACAGCCATATACTCGAAAAGGAAATCTTCATTGATATCAAAAAGTACAGAATGCTCAATATTTACATCATTTACAATTTAACTGCCACGCTTCGGATTAATCACTAATGGACCATCATCCGTATTCTGCATAGATTTGCCAAGATTGACAATCAAAGGTGGTTCTGGATCATTCGTACAAGAAGTACGCCCTTTGACCTTGATCATAAAAGGTTGAACTTGGCTTTTAGCAAGAACATTTGCTGATTCCTCAAATGAAGTTTGAGTTCTTCTTTTAACTTTAATCATCAAAGGTTGATTGTTGACAGGTTGGGATTGGATTCGTCCTTTGACTATGATCTTCAAAGGTTGCTCTTCTGGCGGATCCTCATTAATAGACTGATCTTCAATAGATGATTGATCTTCAGCTATGTCTGATATCTCTTTCACATGCTCTTGTTTGTAGAGCCTTGAATCAGAAAAATAGGCTTCGACACCCTTGAAAGGATTGATATCAACAAACTCAGTCTTTACAACTCCTTTGGAATCCACGTACTTGAAACATTGATGGAGAGTTGAAGACACAACGTTATGTTCATGAATCCACGGTCTTCCAAGAAGGATATTATAAGATACGTCTGAGTTGATAACATAGAAGGTTACCATATTTTGAAGATCACCAATCTGAATCTTCAGACGAATTTTTTCCAGTGGTTTACTCTTGCCAGAGTTAAAACCAACTATTGTAGTACTAGTGTAAGTCAGATCACTAGTAGGAATCCTCAGTGGTCTTAGCATACTCTGAAGAATTATGCTAATTGAATACCCCGGATCAATGTAAATTCTGTCGATTTCAGTGGATCCGATATACCCAGTGTAGCATAGAAGCCTGTCATGTTTGTTATGCTTCAATAGAATGTCTTCTTGTGTGAAGGTAATGTTAGAAATTGCCTCCATCACACTATGACATTGTGGACACGACACTGGTGTATTATCAGGACTCTTGAGCTGAGCCAAGCATGAATCTGCTTGAAGTAAAGCTTCACTCAAAGTCTCTCTGCTTTCTTTGGAAAGACGAAGCAGCTCAAATATAGATAATCTAGCCGGAGTATTGGCTAACTGGGCTAGAATATCAAATTTGTAGGGTTTCATCACTACCCCCTGACTAGAAGCAGACTTCAATGGGATGTCAAAACGTACTGCTTTCTGTTTCCCATGTTCAACCACAGATGGTTTAGCAGGAACAGGAGAAGGTTGAATTGGTGGTATTTCAACATCTTCTGCTTTTTTGGAGGATCCTTCATAATCTTTGTGGTACTCTTTCCCAGATCTTGTACCAGCAAAAGTTTTTCTTCGAAATCAAGAGAAAGAAGTACCATATTACAGGATTTAGTCTTCTTTCCCTTAACTTGCTTCTTGCGAGGATTGTTATGAGGAACCTCAGAATCCAATCCAACAGTGGATTTTTGATTTTGAATTTGCAAAGGAAGTCGCATTCCTTTATCATAATTCAAACCTTCCGCCTTTTGAAAGTCATAACCCATCTTTTTCATAAGAAGAACTGATTGCTGACTGTACAAGTGGACATATAATGGACTTTCAGTTTGTTCAACGGAAGAAGAATAAAAGCTCTCTGTAACTACAGGAGAATGAGGAATAGAAGTCTCTGTAGCTGTGGGAGGAAAAGGATTCGGGATACGAGGAGAAATCCCTGAAGGAGCTTTTTTATAAGCAGCAAAGACTTGTTGTGCTCTATATAAGGGAACACTATTCATGGCTAGCCACTGCTGATGAGTAAGCTTGAGCTTGACAGGAGGGGCCAAATTTGGAGGACATATGTTCAATCCTCTCAGTCTGTCTTCCAAAGGAATATCATCCCATAGGTGATCCAAATCGTCAGAATCTAGAATAACATGAGAAATCATGTTACAGGTTTTGATTTTTTTACTTTTCTTGGATTTTGAAGTATTATCTTCATCTTCCATTTCAGGTACTAAGTCAGGATGTACCCACATAATTTCACCATTCTTTAATGTGAGAGGCAACAATCCTTCATTTTCTTCTCCGGCAGGCAGGATATTCACAATTTTCATCATAGCCTTCGGAATTGGAACAATTCCATCTGGGACTTGTTTAGGAGGAAAATCTCCGAATTGAAGAGAAACCATGTTGGTTGTGACTGTATGCTCATCGTTAGTTAAAGCGATGGCATTAGCATTAATCAGCTCTTGGATTTTCTTCTTAAGGACATAACAAGCCCTTGTAGGATGATTTATGTATCTATGATAGATACAATATTTGGGATTGTCAGTAAAATCTACTTTATTAGGTCTTCTTGGCTCCGGAATCTGGAGTTTGCCACTCTTCACCAGACATTGAAATATCCCTGGGATGTCGCTCTCGTCAAAAGAATATTCTTTTTTTTGGCCTGGAAGATTCATGATTATTCGGCGTCATTTTATTTTTGGAAAGATTAACCATAAGAGTGTCCTTTCCTTTTATATTACGATTTCCAGAATTATTAACAGGCTTTCCTTTCTTTCCTTTATCCTCTGAGACAAAGATCATTCCATGTTCACGAGCCAACCTGCCATTGGTCTCGGCAGAAACAGGTACTATAATGAATGAAGCCCAATCTGTGAATTGGGAACCTGTGAAGACAGCAATGGATGGTCGCAGATTCATCTTGCATGTATCAATTAATATTGAATCTGGCATACCGGGAGGCATCTTCAGAGTAGCCTGTCGAAAACGTTCAATGAACATCCGAGTATCTTCTTTCTCTTTTTGTTTAATTTCTATTAAGGAGGACATGTTCATGTCCATACCTCCTTCATAGAAACGGGAAAAAAACATTGCCTTAAATTCGTCAAAAGACGAAATACAATTGTCGAGTAAACTACGATACCAGTCGTAAGCTGAACCCGTCAAACATCCAATGAACACTCGAGTGAGAAGAGCATCATTTTTCTGCAGGTGTACAGTCATAATATCAAAATAATTGATATATTGACTAGGAGAAGCCCTTCCATCAAACAGTACCATGGATTGTGGCTTGAATTTCGGTGGAAAGGGTACATCATTCCAATGAGGAGGATAAGGTTGCTTAATCCCTAACCTCTGGAGCTGATCTTTGTGCTTCAAAACTTTAAACTGTGCTTTGAGCTCACGCACCGCTTGAATGGCTTCACTAGTTTGCGGAAGCACATTTGATTGAATGGTTGTTGGAAGTGCCGTAACCCCGATTGGAGGCGGTATATCTTCTGGAATGATGGAATCCGGAGATGCAGAATTTTGGTTAACAGCAGGTTCTTGAATATTCAAAGGTATATCAACCCCTTGACTATCTTGAGTGTGTGCTGTTACTTGCACCGGTGTTACCACTGTCGGTTGAGCAGTGTGCTGAGTCATAATCTGGTGCATGTTTTACATCATGGTGAGCATATCCTTTAATGATTGCTCAACTACAGTGAGACATTATTCTGTATTAGCAGATGACGTCTCTGGTTCATCTCCAATAGTGTAGGATTCAACCTCTCTTGAAGATACAGAAGGACTAGTATAGAGGTACGAATCGACACTATAAGTTTCGGACTCAAGAGATTAAGTACTCCCAGCTTCTGAATCAGAAGTCTATAATTGTCTTTGTCTTCTTGATCGAGTATTCTGATATACTCCTTCAAAGGAATCAAGAAGTTTGTTGAACTGTTGTTGTCCTGGAGTCTGAGATGTATTCCGTCTAGGACGTCGTCCTCTATTAGTATGAGATGCCATGTTGACTGACACATATGGCAGCTCATGTTCTTGGTCATCAACTTGTTGTTGAAGCGTATTAATACTCAATCGATCAAAAACCGACCGTTTTGTAGTTGAACAGCAACAGTTGATTACAATCTGGTGACACTCACAATGATAACTTCCTTGGGGGAGTGTTACAGGAGATTGTCTATTTTTACGCTTTTGTATTAGCAATTCACGTAAATTAGAAGGGGTAGAGGGTGTAGTCTTCTTTATTACATTTGGGGTAGAAAAACATTTAGTCCCTTGTGTATAAAGAAGATTACTGGCTGCATTTGCAGAACCAAACTGTACATTTTTACGCGTTTGGAGTTGTGTGCGTAAATCTCGAGATTTTTGAGCACGAAGAACTTCATTTTCCTTGCATGTAATTTATAGATTTGGTACCTTGCGTAAGACAGTATAAAAAGGTTGTTGCCCAACAATATTTTTACGCTGTATGCGTTTAGATAAATTCATTTTAGATGTAAAAATATCATTATGAATTTTATCTACACTGTCATAGACAGGAGATTTACCTTTACGCGTAGAGCGTAAAACTTGATTATCTGCCACGTCACAGACGGAAGATTTTTCTTTACGCATGGAGCATAATTTTTGTGTGTCCACCACGTCACAAACGGGAGACTCTTTGTTATGCTCAGAACGTAAAGCATTGGGGTCTGCCACGTCACGGACGGGAGACATATTTTTATACTCAGGGAGTAAAACCTGATTTTTACGCGCATGACGTAAAACCTGATTTTTACGCCTAGGGCGTACGGCCGGAGAGTCTGCCACGTTACAAACGGGAGACTTATTTTTATGCGCGTGGCGTATCACCGAAGTAGAGACTGCCTCATCACAGATAGAAGTCTTTACTACAGGAGTGGGAAGAATTCCCTTGCTGTCAGAAGCAACAGAGAGATCCAAAGCTGTTTTGGATTTAGGAATCCAAACTTTTCGTACTTTGCGAGACTTTTGAACATTGGAGCAGCGAGAACCACCCCCAGTTCGGAGCATTTTTTTCATAAGCAGTCTGGTCGAAGTGTACAACCAGAGTCTTCTTTGTCGATCCAATCGACACATCATCATATTGAGCAATTGCCTCCTCATCAGAGGAGAAGGTCGTCCCCAGCAGAGTCGCCATTTTGTTTCACTTAACAAAATGCCTTAAAAATTGGCTTTTGAAAGAAAACGAAAAAAAGTACAAAAAGTACAAATTTGATTCTGGGGAAGTATTGCTATAGAAGTCTGATCTTGTAAATGATCACTTTGTTCCTTGGACCATACGATGATGATGAAGCTCACTGCTGGAAGATGAACAACTGGAAGAACTAAGTCACCAGAAAGGTATCGACAACACTTGGGCACTGATGGCGAGGTCGAATGCTTTCTGCTTTGCTTCACTCTGTTCTTGAAAAAAAGTTGAAGAAGGATGCTCTTAGAAATTCAAAGTCTCTGGGCTTTGATCTTTCTATATTCTCCCATCTCTCTTGTGTGTGTTATATGAGAAAAATAAGTCTATTTATAGACTTGGCCTCCTGTGCGTAAAACTCAACAATAGTCCCGTCTTTACGCAAGCAACTACCACACATGACTGCAATTATCCACTACACGCGTTAATACGTGTCCCAAAAAATAGGATACACATACACATGTTCTTCGAGATGTGTGGTATAAAAGCCATGTAGGCAAACCACGTTCCAAAGTGGTCAGGAAGGGTAGGGCGTAAAAACAACCCAAATATACACTGAGCGTAAAGTAGTAGACTAGGCGTAAAACAGCCCTAAAATAGACTTCTCGCGTAAAGTGGTTGATAAAACAACCTTGAGCGTAAAAGTAGCCCAAATAGACTTTACGCACACGTCAACTTTGAGCGTAAAAAGCTCATATAGTATTCATGCGTAAAAGAAGCCATCTTGTGAGCGTAAAATAGCCTAGTCCACATACTAGACGACAATATGGGTTTCTGTGTAAAACAAATCCCTTCGAATCCTACGTCACAAGCCGTCAGTAGATCTTTATGGCAGACTCTACATTAATTACATGATTTTGACAGCTTGTCACTGGCGTGAAGCTGTTAACCTTGACCTGGCGTAAATTGACTAGTCTTGACCCTGGCGTAAAGTTGTTGATCTTGACCGGGCGTAAGATGGTTAGTCTTGACCATGGCGTAAAATGTCTCACTTAGAGTGAAATGCTCCATCTCTTTGACTCAGTTTATGAAGCACTTTTTACGCTCCTACAATGACCTCCACAATTATGTACTAGTTAAACTTATGTTATGCAATATGACAGGAAAAAATATGGTAAGCTTTATGGTGCATGGCACGCTATGTCGTCGATAAAATTCTAGCATAAATTCTCCTTATTTATGTTCCATCAAACTGCTTGTATGAAACTGACTAGGATGGTTAGAAAGATCACTAAAACAAGTTGTATATTTTATCTAAATTCTCGAACCAAATGAGAGCATAAAAAATAATTAGCCACTCACCAGTATACGTTGATTATACTGATCCTCGCTCTCCATAGGTGATATAAATCAGGAGGAGCGTGCCGCGTGACTGAAGGCAGCGCTCGTGTGTTTTGAAGCTTCGTCCGTACGCGCAAAGCCTTGACTCAATCTCTTTTGAAGACTCAACAACTGTCCAAGCCAAGATGTCTCGAGTCTCTCCTATCCCAGGTGTCTACATACTTTGGTTGTATAAGGGGTATAATGTATGGAACGACTATCTCATCGATGTTCATTTTGTAATAGAGTCAGTTTGTAGCCCGCGCGACACCTGGTATCGAGTCTGTAATATAATGTTTATTATCAATAAAGCTTAAGTTTTTTTCTATATAATGTGTTCAATTTACTCTGCGTATTATCTTGTTGTTGTGTTTCGGATAACCTTATGACTATGCATTGTGCGAATGCAACTTAGGTTCGCACGACATCATGCCCGGGGGACGACTATCGATTCTACAGAATCGGAGCATGACATAATGGTATCAGAGCACGGCTTTACATCCTTTGGCCTTCTGTTTGAGTCTCGAACCTTTGACCTCATGTCGATGAGATGAGTTATTCCATACAGTGAGTCCGTAATATTTCTTGCGACTAATATGAGTTATCCCCTATCCCAGATGTCCGAGAAGCTGTGGGCGGGAATGAAGTAAGTACTTTGAGCGGCTCAAGCAGCTCGGGAGAGGGACCCTCAAATGCGCCCATGGAACACATGGAACGGATGATGCGCATGCTGGAAGCACAACAACTTCAGGCCGAGGCCAATTAGTGCCTGAACGAACAACATCGACATCACGTTGAAGACCAGTGGAGACAAGCTGAGGCACGACAGACTTAGTTTGAGGCCCGATTCGATGTGCAATTCAAGTTGCAGCAGAAGCAGCTTGATACTCTTCAGCAAATCATCCAGACAGTTGTGGCCAACGGCAACTCTGTAACGACTCATGCCGTAACCGAGCCTGCTGTTTGATCGATCGATAACGAACCAGAGGTACCCGAGCGACTACCTACAATACCAAGGAGTTCCAACTTTGAGTTGTCAAAATTTACGAAAAATTGCTACACGTCCTTCTGCGGTACTGAAGACTCTTCCTTGGCGATCGATTGGTTGGAGGAGTTGGAAGACCGAATCGAGCTTTTAGGCATTGATGAGTCCAAAAAAGTTGTATGTGCTCAGCTTCTACTCCGATTGAATGTGCATAACTGGTGGGCCGTGCAAAAGTGAGCGATCTGGCATGACGATGAGACATCGACAATCTCTTGGGCCACCTTCCGACGGGCGTTCGAAATCGAATACCTCCCTGCAGCCTTTCGACAAGAAAAGGAGAATGAATTTATGCAGTTAAAGCAAGGAAATATGATGGTGTGGCAATACGCAGCAGAGTTCAATAAATTAGCCAAATTTGCTGGATCGTTCTTGCTTACAATGGAAAGTTACGCTCGGTGGTTTGAAGTGGGTCTACGGCCCTCTATCTCTGCTCATGTGTTAGTTCCGAAAAATAAGACAATGGGCGAGTCCCTGAATCACGCACTCCGCCTTGAGCGCCAATATCCACCAGCTGCTGTCGACATTATGCATACATACAATCATAAGCGGCCTAGCCATACAGGAGGGAACAATGTGACCAAGCATCCGAACAATGGGCACCAAGGCGGTTACCAAGGGCGGAACACGGGACCTTGCTATAACAGAAGTCGCAGATTCGGACCCCTAGCTGTCGATTGCGAAGTTCTTGAAAGAGGATGTTGGAACTGTGGTAAAAGGGGATACTTCAGTTCAAATTGCCCAGCTAAGAGACCGAACCCGACAGCACCTCAGCAACAACAACATCGTCTAGGGAACCAGGGACCAGCGCCTCGAGCCTAACAACCCGTACCATAATATGGTCAAGATCATCGCCCTAATGTCCAAGGCCGCATCTGTAATGCCCCGCTCCATACGGTGCATTACGATGAGTCGTTGACTCGAAGAGTTACGTTAGCCCGAAAAGAAGCTTGAGTCAATTCGAATCTATAAGTCGAAGCGATGCAAAGCGTAAGTCCAGTTTGAAATAAGGTATTGACTTCGATTGATCTGGTGTGCAGGCTACGCTTTTATGCTGAATCATAAGGGGTCGACAATTTGCATTGTTTACTAAGGTGTCCGCAAAAACAAATCGTCGTCTTGCAACGGATTATGGCATGGGCACGATAGGCTGAATCAATCGAGTAGCTCAACAGAATAGCTAAGTCAGAAGAGTTAGCCGTGCATCCAAGTTATGGAATCGAGCCGCATCAGCTCGATAAGGTGACAAGGCGTATCAGCTTAAGGTGGGTGGGTTCTTAACTCCCTCTCCCTACTCCTTCACGTCTAATAAAACGTATCCTTGTATGTGTAAGTTGCTATGAAGTTAGCAAGCATGGCTTGAACGAAAGGTCTTAGTTTGTGTCGAACATTAAGAATATAACATTGAATAACTGAAGCGACGTGCATCAAATGTACGAGTCGTGGTAGGACGGTGTGGTATAATATTGAAAGACAATATCGAGATGTGCATCCCGTGCACGACTCCGAGAATATTGAACACTAGGCCTAAAATACTGATTATGGCATTAAGCGTGCTTTGCGCACGGAGGCTACGAAATGACTAAGTAAGAGAAATAGGGACAAGTTGTGGTGCAATGCCATGGAACCTGTCATAACATTGAAATATATACTTCGTGCATCGAAGTATGCAGTTGTGGCACAATTGCTACGGAACTGCGTTATACGAACAACTTATGAATGGAACGCGTTGAGTATAGGAACGATAAGTGTTAAGTCATTGGGCGTCGTGCATTAATACGGATGTGTTAGGGCATAATGTCAATGGAACTTGAGATAGAGATGACGGAATATGTTTATGGAATGTGAGATTGGTTGTAATGATATGACTTGTTTGCTATGACGCGTATTGTATGATCAATAGACTCAGATGGCCCGTGTACGGGTGTGGCTTCCTTCGAACGGTTACGATCGGGGCACCGGGACCGTTCGGTCTAGGAGAGAATTATGTATGGTATTTATGGTGTACATCATTAGGACGAGTTGTGACCGACCAGTGTTGTGATAAGCTTTGATATCAGTAAGTTTGGAATCCTTCAGATACTGGGCTAGCAATCCGTACTGAAGTGATCATAGGCTTATACATAAAGATGCCAATTCTATTATGGTGCGAAACACCATGACCTTCATATAGATAAGGCCGGTGGGCTGAGATTAGAACTGGGTATAGGCGCAAGGCCTGCCACCCTTATGCATATGTCTAAGTTTGGTTGGTTGGCTGCATGAATTGTATTGTTGGTTATGCATATTTCTAACGATTGCAGGCTAAGCGAAATGAGACGGAAACATACACGATCACTATGCTTATGTTCATATTATGTCTAACTGTATCTGCTGCAGGCACATGGTATTGGATACTTTATAATGAGTTTCTATGCTTGAATATTGCTATAAAACTGATCCTAAGGATAAATAGAACGATCACCAAATTAAGATACATGTTTCACTAAATGTACTTAGTGTTGGTTTGGGTACGAGTGGGTCTTGATCAGTACAGCGAGGACGAAAGCACTAATCCCCCACTAGTTTGCTTGCAGGTTTAGGTTATGTTCGGCTCGGGGCGGGGCTTGGCTTGGACACACCGAGGCATGGAGTCCTTAGCGTTTCAAGAGAAGCAACCGCATTGGTGTTCGGACTTACAACATGTAGATATTCGACCGAAGACTACTTGTTGGCTATAAAAAGGCATAATGTATGGAACAATGTAATCCTTTGTGAGCTAGAGAGATCATGAGCGTTGTAGCCAGTTGGCATATTCAGTTAGGCTATTCAAGCCTTTGTAATCTTCAGTTCATCATTAATAAAAGAGATTCTTATTGTATACTCTGTTTTCCTTCCACTGCTTATGTTATCAATTTGAGATAAACTTATGTGAACCTGTTATCTTGCCTTGCACGAGCGCAACTCCAGGCTCGTGCGGCATCACGCCCCAGCGAGGACGATGATTCGGGTGAAATCTAGTGAGGATAAACAATTTCTCGGGTCGAGGCATGACAAGTTGGTATCAGAGCTGTTTGCCATTAAAATCTTTTGATTGTAATTTTAATTACAAACAGAACAGTGCTACAATATAGGACTTAGATGTAGTCCTAGGAGTACACTTTTGTTTATCTGGGTCCTGTGTCGATGGAGCGAGTGGTAATACGTTGACTCCGTTGACGATCTGACGACGGTTTTCGGTTCTCTGAAGGTCTGAGTTGCTCTGGGTGCTGGAGCTTGCGGAGAGGAAGAAGACGTTTAGTGTCTCTTCAGATCTCTGTGAGTGAACTCTGATGCTCTGTTTGAGGCTGTCTTTGACTGTGCGTCTCTGTATATATCCATCCGTGTGTGTGTGAGAATGAATGATCCTTCTATTTATAAGCAGCAGGTTGGGCTGCTCATGCGCGCATATGTAGGATGCGCCTATGCGTGGGAACGCCACGTGGTGATTGCTGATAGAGGCGCATGGGTGATGCGCTATGATTTAGGAGTTGAATCCTTCATGTTGCATCTGTAGGCTGCAGAAGAGCTGACACGTGGCAGTGGAGAGGATCTTTCAGTTGCTGAGATCTTGGGTGATTAGCACCCCTTCGTAGGCTGAACTGAGTCAAAGGACACGTGGCACATATCCGCAACTCCAAGATCTCAGATTTGGTGGAGAGTAATCTGACAGGATGCGTCTGGGATTGGGCGCATGAGAAGACTTTGGCTTGTAACCTTCAGGAGTCACGAACCAGTCTGGGCGCATGGCTTTTGAGGCGCATGCGGTGCTTCAGTAGTGACTTGACCTCTGTCTTTAGGGATCAGAGGAAAGTCTGAGGCGCATGGCTCTTGAAGCGCATGCAGAGATTTAGGCGCATGGCTGCGGAGGCGCATGCGAATGGTTGGGCGGCCACGTGGCTTGTAACCGTCGGAGGAAAGTAATGATGATGCTGATGTCAACAACGCTTCATTTTCTGCAGAAGCTGTCAAATGTTCAGTCCTTGGAAGACATGCTGCCAACTCTGTCACTTTAGCATTAATTGCTTGATGGGTGACGAGCCGGAGTGGGCACATTTGTATAGGCGCACGGGTCCGTGTTCGTCAGGACGCATGGAGTGCTTTGTTGGACGCATCCGTTCGGGGCGCTTGGTGCTGATGAGCACATCGGCTGCGTGGCACATCCTCGTTGGTCCGACTGTTGAGTTCTTCGGGTGTTTTAAATAGCTGTTTTGACTTGGCTGATTTCGAGGGTCAGGTTCATCACCATAAATGTAAATTTATTGTACGAAATTCGGAGAGGCCGCCACTTGGCGCATAGGTTTGATTTACCCGGCCTATAAATAGCAGCAAGGAGAGGTTTTGTTTCTCGTTCTCTCACGTCTTTCCCGAATGAAGATGAACTTCTTCGTTCGAGCTCATTCTGTCGACAAAATGCTTTCGAGGGTGAAGATGCGTCGAACTATTTTTGTATGCACTCGTGAATGTGACTGTTACATCCAAAAGTCGGGGTCGAGGGCTTCTGAGGCAGGCGGAAGATGCCTGTTGCATCCAAAGATCAGGATGCCCGAGCCCCGACTCCGTTATACTGGAAGAGCCACAGATCGGAATTGTGGTGCTTCCATCTTCCTTGGGCTTTAGAGAGCTCTTCATTCAGCTAGAGTAGGGTTGGCTGCCCACTCTGGTTCTGTCCAAAGCCGCTCCTTTAGCCGAAGCATGGAGTGGAGCGCATATGCTGAGACTTCATGATGCGCCTGACTGAGATGCTGAAGGATGCAACTCAACTGACTGAGACGCTTGAAGAATGCGCCTGATTGAGACGTTGAAGAATGCGCCTGATTGAGATGCTTGAAGAATGCGCCTGATTGAGACGCTGAAGAATGCGCCTAACTGAGACGTTGTATATTTAGGATCTTTCTTTTTGTAGAAATTCTCCTTTGTAAAATCTTTCCTTAGACATGCAAATAGATTTTTATATGAAATAAAAATCTTCTTTTGATGTCTGTGCTTTTGCTGATTGCTATGCCGAGTACTTCATCTGAGTTCCCTGGTACATGAAATGTTAGGCGCATTGGATTTCTGGCCTATGGATGTGCCTGAAATTCCATGCTTCTACAAGACCCCCTTCAAAATTTTTAAAACTTTTTGTCAAGTTTTGGAATACTTTGAATAAGAAGCATAGTGGTGTCTTCTCTAGGGCTCATGACTATTCGGGGCGCATGATTGCTCCGAGTGATGAGGCGCATGCTCCTCTCGGTTTAAATGCCAAATGATAACGCTTTAAAATAAATAAAAAAGATTAATGATGATCTTTTGGATTATCCGCAGTTATCACTTCGTGGAACCCTAAGCGGCAGCTGACGTCACCCAAGCCTATAAATAGGCATCTGGTAGAGAGAGTCTTCTACTTTTTTGCCAAAGCTTTCTTCCTCTTTAGAGTTCTTTACTCCTTCTTCTTCGAGAACCTTTAGTCCTTTTCGAGGAATGGCTCCCAAAACTCCCCGCGGTGGTGTTGGCCGAGGGCGAAGTAAAGGAAAAAAGCCTGTGGAGGCTGATGTTGCTGTTGTCCCCAGGACGTCCGTCGACGTTCGGCCGGCGGTGATTGGTTGGTTTTTGTCATTCTCTGTCGTTGCTTTGAACTTGAGAAATATAAAACCTTCTATTAGAACTCGCATATGCTGACGCGCATGGACCTCGAGTCCTAATGATGTGCTGGAGCTTCTAGCAGACGCGCATGGACTTCGAAGTCCTGATGATGCGCTGAAGCCTCTTGCTGACGCGCATGGACTTCGAGTCCTGATGATGCGCTGAAGCTTCCCGCTGACGCGCATGGACTTTGAGTCCTGATGATGCACTGAAGCTTCTTGCTGACGCACATGGACTTTGAGTCCTGATGATGCGCTGAAGCTTTTTGCTGACGCGCATGGACTTTGAGTCCTGATGATGCGCTGAAGCTTCTTGTTAGATACGCCTGAGCTTTGGTTCAGTGTGTGCGCTTCTGATAAGAACTTGGCTCAGATATATATATATATATATATATATATATATATATATATATATATTTGTTGTTTTATCATATCTGAGTCTTTGTCATCTTTCCTTGACTGCCATGTCGATGACCGTCCCGCTTTTGAACGAAGTTCTTCTGGACGCTGCTATATATATATATATATATATATATATATATATATATATATATATATATATATATGTCCGGACATCCCCCTAACCCCATCGACATGACCCAGCCGGGTTAGTGCGTTAAGGGGGGGGGGGGGGGGGGGGGGGGGGGGGGAAGCTCGACCCTGGGTCTCCCCGTCGGGAGCCCCCTTCGTGCCACTTGCACTACGGGCGCTGGACACACACACACACACACACACACACACACACACACACACACATATATATATATATATATATATATATATATTTTTTTTTTTTACACACACACACACACACATATATATATATATATATATATATTTATATATATATATATATATATATATATATATATATATATATATATATATATATATATATATATATATATATATATATTTTATATATATATATATATATATATATATATATATATATATATATATATATATATATATATATATATATATATATATATATATTCCAGCACGTCAAGCATTTGTTAAAAGATTTTTTTTTTCGGAGAAAATTTAAGATGAAAACCTACTATTTAGATTATAAACATTTATTTTATTTTTTCCAGAGAAACATTTATTATAAACCGGATATTTGTTAAAAGATTTTTTTTTCCAGAGAAAATTTAAGATGAAAACCTACTATTTAGATTATAAACATTTATTTTCGAAAATGACGTCAAGCATGAGAATTCTATCTTTTTAAGAATGAGAGATTATTTTTTTGTCGAAGTCAACTTTTTGCCCGAGTAAATTCTTTTTTGTTTTGGTTAGTTTTCTTGTCTTTTTAATCTTTTGTTTTTTGTTTCCATTTTTTAGTTCTTATTTCATATTTGTTATTTTTTTTTTCATCTTTTTAAGAATCCTTTCTAGTTTTTTAAGAGTGACTTTTATTTTTTTGTGTAATTTTTTTTCATTTCTTAAATATTTTTTATTTTTTCAAATTAATATAGTTTTTTTTATTTTTGTCCTTTTTCATTGTTTAAGATTTATCTTCATTTTTTTTGGTTTTTTGGAATGTTTTGTCTATTTTTAATTTTTTTCCATATTTTAGTAGTATTTTTTTGTTGTATTTTTTTTTCCAGTTTTTCATCATTTCCATTTTTTAAGAATTGATTTTTTTTTCTGTATTTATCAGTTTTGTTTTCCCCAAAAATATTTATATATTTGTTAAATAAAAAATAATTTATGAAAATAATTTTAAATAATAACTTTATAGAAATATAAAATTTCTGACTATAGTATTTAAACATCCAAAGTTTTACTACAGTAAATAGCTTTGGATTTTATTAGTAAGTGTAGAGAATCAAGTGGCAAATTACAATGGTCAGTTATATCCAGGGGTAAAATGGTCAGCACAATCTCATTTTAACACCGGTTAACAGAAAAGTTAGATTAGGGGGTGATTTAAGCATTTTCGTAACTTTTTGGATTTTTCAAATCAGGGAGTATTTAATTGCGTTTTCGTAACATCTAAGGAGGGTTTAAATGCACTTTACCCGGCAAAGCAGCAACTTAATTGGCAGTTGTTGACTGGATGTGTAGAACACGAGCGGTATACTGATGGTCGTCGGTATACCGACAATATACCGCTAGCTCAAAAAAAAATTATTTTGAAATTTATAGGGTACATCGTTCTACGTACGAGTCTTAGTACAGATCCATGACATTGCCAATAGTTTCTAGGGTTTAAGGTGGTCCTCCAGTTATATTATCCTATCAAGAAATCAGAAATCCAAGTTAAGCTGTATTAAGTCCAATTATTCATTTTTAAACATGTCAATTATATATGCTATAGCGATTCGTCCGTGTAGTCGCGAGACACAATAAGGATATATCAAAACTAAATAGGATACTGGTCTAGTATCAGGTATATGTACATGCAATATAGGGTACATGATATCGTATCAATACATGTTATGAGAAAAAAAAATACAGAAATACATAATACAAATCAAAATACTCAAAAAAAATACGGATATCGAGAACATGGAATGACAATTATTAACGACCACTACTAACTCTAAGCCACCTATATCATCACCTAATCCTAACCCTGCTTCCGGAGGACACCACAAAGCTGCACGACCCCAAAACCAACCTACCCTCACCCTTTTTCTTTCTTGGCGTCCTCTTTGCCTGCTACCACCCACCTCCGGGCCACCTTTGCCATATCTAAGAGCATCATTAGTAGCTGGAAATCTCCAATACAATTTTGGGGCCCAAATTTTTCTTAAAAAAAAGGTAAGTTTGATTTGTACGAGAATAGTAGAAAATCATAAAGTGAGCTCCGGTCCCAAAGTGTGTGGTTAAACATTGATGTGAAAAAAAAATGTACAATCTAGAATCTAGAAAGTTTGGCTCCAAATCGGAACTTACTATTCTACAAAATGAGTTCCTACAATCTAGAATCTGAAAATTAGGAGGTCCAACCCTTAGCATCTATGGGTGGATAGACCGAAATTGTAAAAACTAGGACTAGAAATGGGACTTATTATTCTACAAACAAATTTTGAATGCAAAAAATTGGACATGAAGAGCAGCATTATCCCTATTCTAGCATGATCCCTTCACTCCACCGTCTATCACTTTGCACCTACAACCGTGTTAATCCAAATCCTACCCGCGCCTCTACCCCTCCTCTTGACCTTTCTATTGTCATCCTACTGAGGTCCCCTAGCTTCCCCTCTGCTTAACCCAGCTAGTACCACTCCAGCCACCATCTTTCCTTGTCCACGACCCCTATACCTAGCATGATGCTAGTGTGAGCCCTAACCCTGACATTCATCCCCCCAACCATAAATTCTTATGATCTCAGCCCTAGGTCAAGATCCATGGAGGTTCCCTTTCTGTCCTCCATAATCTACCAAGTTGTAAGGCCGGCCCAGGCCGCGAACGAGGTGGACAACCGTCTTGGACCCACAATTTTAGAAGGCCCCATAATTTCATAGACTACATATATCCACACACAAAAAATCCAATTTGGAAACAATAAAAAATAAGCACAAAATTCTAATCTGGAAACAAAACTAAAATTAATAAAACCTTATTTAAGATCAACTGTGTCACAAGATCAAATATTAAATGGTTTAGCTCTGATATCTATTGAAAAAAATATATGCTAGAAAAACTTGATTATGATAGCTTAATTGATGATTTTGCTTGTAAAAATGCTAAAAGAAATTATTTATGTGAGAAAATGGGTATAGATTCTAGATTTTGTCCTAGATCCCATAAACCATAGGACCGGCCCTGTCAAGTTGTAGACTTTTGTCAACCCTACATCCAGATCCTTTGCACTCTCAATACCTATTATTACCCTAACCCTTGTCCATATTACACGCACGACACATTTATATCCACTGACTCTCTATCCAAACCCACTGTTTGTTATTCATCGGTGGTGAAGCATCTCACATATGATATGAAAAACTAGAATCAAGAATCCACAAATATATAAAAGGAGTCTTCACTTGTGACTATGTCAATCTCAAGTTCTTAATCACCAATGGCACTTTTTGTATTCTTTTCTTTCTCTTGTAGTTTACACCCTATCTTTTACATCCATCTTATGTATGCAAGGTCGGCCCTGGGGTAAGCCAAACAAGTCTTGGGACTTGGGCAACCCTCCTCTGCTAGGAAAATCTTTCAGGCTCAGCATGATCCCACCAAATGTCTGGGTCACGGATGACCACCAGGAACAGCTGACAAAAGGGTCAAAGAAAAACTATAAAATTAACTACAGAATAGGACAACCCAACCCTCCGAACCGGCCATGTATGTATGCTTTATGCTTTTTCTTGAAGTGACCTACTTTTAGAAGGAAAAAAAAAACATCTTCTGATCTATAGCCTCTCTTTTGAACTACAAATGCCTATTTAAATTTGTTTGTCTCACTCTCCTCGGGGAGGTAGAGAAAAAAATTGGTTACTAAGTGATCTGATGATATTAGAAGAGAGGTATATAAGTGTTTTATCTTCCTCTTTCAACTTTATATCAACACAAAGTAAATAAGTGGCCATTAATTTGTCGAAAGTACGGAGATGATTTAGAATTATTGTTAACTTCTTTCTTTTGCAGCCTGCATAATGTTTTTCATGCATAACTTATTTGAAAGATTCTTGGTCATGTATAAACTCTCAAGCCTTAACCATAATTAAGCCTGTTGCAAATGCATAATATTGTACACAACTTCATTAACCAAACAACATTAGTATTCATGCTGCCTTTAGATCCAACTCTTTCCAATCACATTGAACATTTCATGGTTTCTTGATCACTTTATGGAGGACTTCCTTCAGTATAAGCACTTTCATTATCAAAAATCCTAGAGGAACTCTTGAGTTCTTAAATTTAAAGATTCTGACATTAATAGACGTTGGATTATATGTATCTAATTTTTTGATTTTTTTTATGCCACGTATCATAACCACGTTGTAAGTTCATATTTGAGTTTTTGTAGTCAGATTGTTTCCTTATTTTCTGTCATAATGAGAAGTTTCAATTAGTCAAATGCTCTCACACCAAATTGTTAATGGAGCAAAAGTGAAATGAGAATAAAGACAAAATCACAAACACAACGAAGCAATGTGGTTTGACAAGTGCCAGCTTATTTAATTTATCCAAATAAAATTATAATACAAATTGATTCAAATTATGAATCAGTCTTACTTTAGAACATTTTTCTATTTCTATCACTCTTTCGTACTATCCTATAACTCTACTCCACACCTTTATTTAGTCGTGCATATATTTTGGAACCAGAAAATTGAGTTTGGATGAGATGGAGTAGACTGGAATGGGCTAAGTACGGATTAATTCACATAAAAGAATAAAAAAAAATTTATACATAAAAAAAAAAGCAAAATTTTTTTTTTGGATGGACTGGAGCCTACCCAGCCTTCTATGTGGGTACGTCCTTGGATCTAATACATGTAATATTTACTTAAAGCTGAATAGACTTGGATTAAATATAATATTAGATAAATTTAAATTTCAAAGGTTAAATAACTAGCTTTCTAATAGAAGCTGAATAAATTTGGATTCAATCTAATATGATATTGCTTGTGCGGTTCAAAAGCATAAGCATCATTCAAAGTAACCTCTCCATTGTTTATAAGCTGTCCAAAAATTGAAATGCCTTAATAAGCAACTAGCTTTCCATAATGTTTGGTAAAAAGAAGATCATAAGTTGTACCATCCAAACTAGTCTCATATTTTCTGCCACTTCTGTTTCATTTTTTTTTTTTTCAAAAACAACAACATAAGCTATTTGGCAACAATAGCTTATGCTCGTCTTCTTGATAAATCTATCAATTATGTTGGGAGAAGTCACTCCTTGTTTGGGATCGCTACTTTGCTGATTTCAAAAGTATCACAAAAAAAGAGTTTTTCCTCCCAACTGTTTTTGAAAGTGGTTCGAAATTTGAACTATCATAATTTTCGTTTTTTTGGACTTAATTGCAACTTGATACCATCAACTATTTTAGTTTTTTAACTTGATACACTACACTATTTAATATTTTCAATTTGATATCAATTTTTTTTAAAAAAAACATACCCCTTTCCTTCCAACCCAACCCCCTCCCACCCCCACCATCCCGCCCCCTCCAACCACCGCCCATCCCCTTGCTGCCTCGCCCCGCCCCCGCTCCCCCCACCTCGGCTACACCATCGTCCCCTACTCCGGGCGTACGCGCAACCGGCGGCGACGACACCACGGAGAGAGGGAGGGTGCGGTGGTGCAACTGGGGTGAGAGGAGCGGGGCCGGGGGAGGGGTGGGTGAGGGTAGTTTTACTTTTGCAATAAAGATATTTTTGTCTATTTTTTTTCTAGGGTACCAAGTTGTAAAAAAAAACTGAGTATGAAGCTGAAAAAACTGAAAAGTTGAGAATACCAAGTTACAATTAAGCCTTTTTTAATATATTTATATATAAGTTGTTATAAAACACCAAATACTCCATGAATTGCTAGCTGGTTCTACTTCGGTTTTTTTTTGGCAAGTTATATGGGCACATCAAAAAGTGATCGTGGCTAGCCTATTTTTTCAATTTTTCTGGTAGTCCAGTTTGTAGATTGGACTAGACTGCCCAGTTTCTAACAAGGGACTGCCAGGATCTAACAAGGACTATCCCACTTTTCTGGCAGTCGAGTCTGTAGACTGGACTGTCAGAAAAGTGGACAGTCCTAGGACTGCCACAATGGGATAGTTCTGATCATTTTTTGATGTGTCCATATAACTTGCTTTTTTTTTTTTTTAGGCAAATGTTAAAGGCCACCCCTAAATTACTAAGGGCCACCAATCTACTAAGGGCAACCATCCTACACTTATATTTTTACTAAGGGCAACCTAAAATGAATCATTTCACTAAGGGCTACCCAAAAAAAAAAAAAACCAAAGAAAACAAAACCCAACAGCCC
Organism: Iris pallida; assembly: GCA_029216955.1. Taxonomy (NCBI): domain Eukaryota; kingdom Viridiplantae; phylum Streptophyta; class Magnoliopsida; order Asparagales; family Iridaceae; genus Iris; species Iris pallida. The sequence goes on along the minus strand of JANAVB010013597.1, from coordinate 2,124,207 downwards.
CCTCCCCCTTTCCCCCTCCTGTTCATTCCCTCCCCCTTCCTCCCCGAAGTCTCCCCCCCTCCGACAGCCCCCCCTTCCCCCCCTCCTGTAGGAGAGTGTGTCATCTGTAGGAGAGTGTGCGTGTGAGTTTGATAATTCTCACACCTTTACTGCATTTGTTGCTACTGCATTAGCATTTATTTAGAAGTTAAACTACTAATGAATTGTGGTGCATATGGAAAGAAGAAAAAAAACATGTGGAATTCTTGTTCTCTCAGCACTGTTTGGTTTGGTTGACCTGTGATTTGCTTAGAAGTATTTTTTTTTCAACTGAAGGTGATGCCTGCATCGACAACTAGGACTGCAGCCTAGCCTGCAGTCCTCAATCCACGTAGGACTGCAGGCCAAGCCTGCAGTCGCTGTAGCCTTTTTTTTTTTTTGGTAGAATACGACCCATTTAGCTTCTGTCAACATTGGACTGCAGCCTAGCTGCAGTCCTCAACGAAACTAGGACTGCAGGCCAAGCCTGCAGTCACTGTAGCAAGGTGCATAGTGGATCATTCATGATACCTTTAGTTGTGCACTTCTATTTCTGCTTGTGATCGACTGGAGTTTTTTGTTCTTCGTCTGCCTCAAGTTTTCCGTTTGTACATTAATATCAAACTGGAAACAATTGGGGTTCAGGTTGTACCTTTAATTTGGATCAGGATTGTTCCTTCTTGTTCAGGTTGTTCTCTTGCTGGACTTTGTGCATGGGTGGAATGATAACTGGGTCAGTAAGGATGAGCAGTTCTGGTGTGTATTTTCCTCCCTATGTCCACTTTTATTTTGTTTTTCACTCTGATCCTTGTTTTTCTGTTTGCAGTTGTTGCACTGCATCCAAAGGTATGCCACAGTGACCATCCTTCTTGACGATTGTTCCACACACACATCTATAATTATATATATGTATATTAAACTGATAGTTTTATTTTGTTATCCTGGATTTAATTCTTCCGTGGTTTGGTTTTGTGAATTCCCAGTATTTTAGGATAATAAATCTCCACTTGCTATTACTTTTGTTACTAGATAGTTCATATGGTCAATAGAGGTGGGGACAACAACAATGGAGGAGGGAAGACCAATGGTGGAGGTGGGGACAACTATGAAGGAGGTGGGGACAACAATGGAGGTGGGGATTGAGAGAAGTAGTTTGGGAATTGAGAAAAGAGGAAGAAGACAAAGGAAGAAGACAAAGGAAGAAGATGGTGGCCCTTAGTGTTTTGAAAATGGCAAACTTGTAATTTTTTAAAATTTTTTAAGTTGGTGGCCCTTAGTAATTTGGGGGTGGCCTTTAACATTTGCCTTTTTTTAATAGAAAGCAGGAGCAATTCGTATAAACCGGCAAGTCCTTCTGACATAGCACAGCTCCATCCATCCATCCATCCATGTCTTCTCCCGCCGGAAAGAAGCGGCGGAAGCCGAAGGGGTCCTCGCCGTCAGCGAGGCTCTTCCCGTCGAGAGAAGAGATCCCGAGGCTCTTCGCGGTCGTCGCCATCGCCTCCTCCGTCGCCGTCGCCTGCAACTACGCCGTCGTCGTCCTCAACCGCCAGCCCAAGCCCTTCTGCGACACCGACGAGCTCTCCCCGTTCCCTCTCTCCGGTCAAAACCCTAACTCTCTCCCTCCCTCCGCACAAATTAGGGTTTCCTGAGTTAAATTAGGGTTTGTGTTCCGATGACAATTATAGGGCTTTGGATTTACTATGTACAGAAGGAAATAAATGTACGGACACGAACGCGACACGGACACGGCATCGATTTTGTTGTGTCCGAGACGAGGATTGATGGACACGTCACCAATTAGCAGCGAGCGTTTATAATCTTTAGCACCTATTATTTTGTTGTTCCGAAGATTTAGGTAAATTATAAGGGCACAGCACATTTTACTCAGGGCTGTCCAAGTGTTAGTTTTTCATTATTTACAAGTTTGCCACTGAAAAAATTACTCAGGGCTATCCAAGTGGTAGGTATAAAAGATAATGAGGACTGCCAGGAATTGTGGCAGTCCTGAAAGTAATGAGGACTGCCACAATTCCTGGCAGTCCTAGAAGTAATGAGGACTGCCAGGAATTGTGGCAGTCCTGAAAGGGGCATGCTCTACAACAGGACTGCCACAATTTCTGGCAGTCCTAGACATATTGAGGACTGCCAGAAATTGAGGCAGTCCTGAAAGATACTTGCTGTACAGCAAGTTCCTTTCAGGACTGCCACAATTTCTGGGCAGTCCTAAAGTCGACATTCCCGAATGAAAAAAAATATATTAGGGTTTATTTCAATCTTGATAATAGAGTGAAATATGCATTTTAGGATTTATTTTCATGCATTCTTTGTGAGGAAAGAAGTATTTAACCTTTATTTTCATACATTTTAGGGTTTATTTAATTTTTTGGGTGCCATCGAAATTGGAAAAGAGAAGGAAACTAGGGTTTTGATGGAGATGGTGATGATGGAAACGGTGGAGAAGAAGAAGATGATGATGATGAGAAAAAAACTAGAATTTTGATGAAGATGTGAGAATGGAAATGGTGGAGAAGAAGAAGATGGATAGAAGAAGAAGAAGAAGAAAGCTAGGGTTTGTGAAGGGAGAGAGTGGAGAAGAAGAAAATGGACAGCCCCTGAATAGAAAATTTGGACAGCCCGAGTAAAAGTTCCTCAAAACCTGGCTAGCCCTAATCCTGGCTAGCCCCGAGTAAAAAAGGCTGTGCCCTTATAATTTGTCAAGATTTAGAGGATAGATTATAATATGCAAAAAAAAACCTATTCCCTTTTATTTGGCCAATTCTGGCTGAGAGAGGGGTTATTACATTATTAAAAAACAAGGTTCTCTCACAATAAAATAAAATAAAATAAATAAATAAATAAAAATCACAACAGGACGAAGCAAAATATAAGAAAGATGCAGAAAAATGACAATTTTTCCATAGCCAGATGTTGTCTAACACTAAAAAAAAGGGTGTCCCATTGTCGCAAGACTCCCGCTAATGCAGGAACTGCCTATGGTCAAGATGTACGCAACTTTATCTCCAATGTACGGAGCAGTGCCTTACCCGGAATTTTTGGGGTCGATGTATACAAACAGAAACACTCCGATCTCAAAACTAGAAGCACGACCAAAATGAATGAAACGGGAGCTGCCAAGACCAAAATTATTGTTACGTGTGTGGTGGGGGTGGGGAGACCGATAATTAAGCTTGACAAAACGTTATTGTCTTGTCTCATTGCAAATCGAACATGCAACTATGGAAAGATATTTATTGTGCACGTAAATATAAGATTATTTTAGAGAAGTTGAAATAGAAAATGTTGAAAAATAGAATTTACTTGCCTATGTAATTCAAATCCAACCCTTCTCTGAAGCTACCTATGTAATCTTATGTTTCCCTTCTCCTTCCCTCTTCTTTTTTTAATCTGGAAATTGCTGAGAAATCCAATTTCGGGGTTGGTTTGTATGAAAAACCCACCCACATGATGAGTTTTATGAAATGCCCAGAATTATATATTTCCACGTTAAATATTCCAAGATTCCCTTTAGATGCTCTGTATTTACAAAATTGTCATCTTTATGATACTATAACTACCCTTCGCACAAACTCAGATTTGGATTGCGATTTTCATCTTCTTCACAAAAGTTCTGAATTCTATTGCTCTCATCTTCAGCAGAGATCGCAAAGATCGTTTGTAGTTCACTGTGCTTTTCTTCAGTCGAACTCCGATCATCGCTCATCATCATCATCGTCGTGGAGAGATTTGAAGTTTTTCGGCGATTAGGTCAATTGTGGAGAGAAGATCTTTTTCTTTTCCATAAGAGTTAGCATCGTTTTGAAAGCAGAACGAAAACTCTTGAATTTTTGTTCCCGACAAATTTTTTTCATAAAAAAAAAGGTTTTAGGTTTCTGTCGACTGTTCTCCATCATTCTCCGTGTTAAAATCACGGAGAATGATCATTTTTCGTGCTAAAACCACGAAGAATGGCCTTATCCATGTCAAAATGATGGAGAATGGCCATTCTCCGTGTCAAAATGACGGAAAATGGTCATTCTCCGTGTTAAAATGACGGAGAATGGCCATTCTCCGTGTTAAAATGACGGAGTATGGCTCCGTGATAAATTGACTGAGAATGGCCATTCTCCGTCATTTTAACACGGAGAATGGCCATTCTCCGTGTTAAAATGACGGAGAATGGCCATTCTCCTTGTTAAATTGACGTAGAATGGCCATTCTCCGTCATTTTAACACGGAGAATGGCTATTCTTGGTCAATTTAACAAGGAGAATGGCCATTCTCCGTGGTTTTAGCATGAAGAATGACCATTCTCCGTGGTTTTAGCACGAAGAATGGCCATTCTACTTGTTAAATTGACGGAGAATGACCATGACCATTCTCCGTCATTCTAACACGGAGAATGGCTATTATTTGTCAATTTAACAAGGAGAATGGCCATTCTCCGTGGTTTTAGCACGGAGAATGACCATTCTCCTGCATTTATGGCCAGTTGAAACTTTGAAAGGCCATAACTTTTGACTGGGAGGTCGAAACGAGGCCCGATTTGTCGCAAAAGGAGCGTATTTCCGAGTAGCCGGAGGTTAACCGCTTCTCCGTTAGTCGGCCTTCCAAAATTTTAGAATCGCGAAAAAATGATGTTTGGACTTCCATTTTAACAGTTTTACCGTTTGTCGATCTTTTTTTTAAAAAAATTTCGACGAGTTTTTGAAGTAAGGTTTGAAGATTTTTGAGAAAAAAATCTAGATTCGAAAGTGAGCATCGTATGGAAGAAGAGGAAGTATCGGAACGTTTTTTTAAGAGTAGTTTCATGGGTGTTTTCAATAAATTAGAAGGAATGGCAAAAAGGTCATTCGGAATCCTCTTATATATTTTTTGCTAATTCTGGGCACGCGATGAAATGTTATTGTGCGGTGGGTTTTTCATAAAACTTTTTCGTTTTTTGGGCATTTCATAAATTTTTCCTTTTTTAATCTATATTCACTCGAGGGGCTTTCTTCAAATTCTAACTTTCTTGCAGTGTCCTTTGGTTCTTCTTGTCTTACCCTCTCTCTTTCTTTCTCTTCCAATGACATTGACCTTTAAAATAATTAAATGATTTGCCTCTCATGTTCATGAGTTGAAGAATCAGATACCTATTGGAAATTACTCCAATAAGCGACTTCCTAATAGAACTTCTTTGTTTTTCCTCGGTTTTAAAATGCGTCCTTTTTGTCGCTTTAGGCTCCTGTCTGGACGTTTCAACTTTCAAATGACCTGGTGCCTAGGCAACTAATATCTAGGTGGTGAGATCCTGAGGCATCCATCTTAGAATGGGGGGCACCTGTCTTGAACCGTCTCGAAGCACTTCAACCCATCTTGAGCCGTCTCAAGCGCATTGACTTAAATGTAATACTACCTAAACCATTTTTTGAATTTGGAATCTGATCCAAGCCAAATAAAAATTATAGATATTATTAATAATTTAATATAGATATTAGAGAATTTGAGAGGAATTTTCCTCTTCTGTTTCTTTCCCTTATGTTTGTCCTAAACCAATTGTATCCCGATCTTTATTTCCAACTCCAACAAGTACTGCCACCAACTAATATGTAAATCTCTGGCTCTTCCCTCTTCCCAGTGACTCTTTCTTTTTGTTTTCTCCTATGACAAGGTCCATGGATTTTGATACTGACAATGATTTCTGACGGATGTTGATCTCTCTGATAAAGATGTCTCTTTTTTTTTTGACGAACTTTTGTTCTCTCTCCGGTAGGATATTTCCTTCCTCGGTTCCTCATATACTGTTTAAGAAGCACATACACTCCAAAAATCTGTTGGACACGTATCAGACATGCCACAAACACTTCAAAATAAACTAGGATACTGGATTAATTATTGAATATTTGTTGCTATGTCCGAAACTTGCCATATTTATTGCCTATAGGCATGGTGGATTTAGGTAACCATGATTCTGGCTTCCATAACTAGAGACTCAAATATTTTCTTACCGAGAGAGAGAGAGAGAGAGAGAGAGAGAGAGAGAGAGAGATGGTACAACTTGGGGTAGCATAGGTTTTTGTAACTGCATGTTTGTATTAACCTTTTTTTTTCATCGACAATAAAAGGAGATTTATAAATAGAACAACCCGACTTTCCAAGATGGAAAGCATGGGTAACAGTATAGTACCTATTAGCAGTCACATGACACAACTAATGAGATGACCCACCCCCACCCCCCTGGGTAAACCACAAATTGACATAAGCACACCTGCAACGTAACCAACCTTGTACCTGAACACCAAGAGTCCCCCCATAAGCTACACCCAGACATTTGTTGAGCTATATGAGTTGGCGACTACCAGAACACATGCATGTATCTTTGAAGCAACATCAACAGGAGAGGAAGATCTGCCAATGAAAACTAGTTCATTCCTTGCAAGCCAGATGCTCGAGAGTCGAGAGAGAGGTAGCAGGTCAAAATCAAAACCTTCATGGACAACCCTCCTATTTGGAGCCTTGCCATTGTAACCTCTCGATGTTGTTGGGAAAACAAAGATGAATATTACACAAACTCAGAATGATACTCCAAACCGAACATGCCCAATTACAATTGATCAAGACATGGTTGCAATCTTCAAAGGATCTTTGACAATGTGCACATAAAGATTGAGCTTTAGGGTTTTTTAGACCTCTATCTTCAAGGAAGCATTTAGTAGGGGTTTTCTAGAGCAACCAACCAGATGAAGCACTGAACCTTAGGTGGAGCAACCCCATGCTGAAGTTGTTTTGACCAAGAACATTAGAGCCATCCAACGGGGATTTTAGTAATTTTGTATCTTTGATGCTTTCTTGACTGTAAAAGTATCGTTGGGATCATGAGACCAAAGTATTTTATCTTGCTTATCGTCATGTATGTTAACCCCCTGAAGTAATTGAGAAAGACGATGAAGATCGGATTCTTCCCAACTGAAGAGCGTTATCCTGAAGTGAAGATTCCAAGCAATGCTTCCCCGGGATGACACGACCAAATATGCAACTTTTAGATGTTTTGTTTCCGAAACGGAATATAATCTGCAACATGTTTGTCTTAACCTACCTACTGCACACCCCAAAATTTTAGTCTTTGAGGCCCCACCTACGCGTTTCATGACTTTGCCGCCTCGCGCCCTTAAAAGCTTGTTTTTCCTTAAGCATATGGAGTCTATAGATGGCTGAAAATCGGTCCATGAGAAGCAACATTTGGCAGAACATGGTTGGAAGATTGGGGATGTTTTGGGGAGAAAGGGGGGGGGGGGGGGGGGGGGGGGGGGGGGCAAATTAGGCTGGAAATTGCCTGCACTTGCCTACATTTCGATCCTTTCATGTTGTACATGTTTTACTATTCATTAGTGATCTTTTGATCATCTTGTTTTATCTTCTCACTGTCAACAGGATAACAGTCAGGAACATCTAAAATAGATAAAGCAAAATATAATAAGGTTGTAGAACAAGCACAATTTTCTAATAGTGAGATCTCTCTTGAGCATGCTTTAGTATTCTTTAGTGAAATATGCAATGTGGTGATTTCTTGTTGTATAAGTTATCATATGATCCTTATGGTTTATAAATATACTATTAATATATTTTGGTATATGATCACGTAAAGCAATTTATTCTTTGGAAGCTGCAAGCTTTGCGTATTAGGTTTTCCCATTCATCATTTTACTGTTTCTATTTAATGTGTTTACTTTGATCTTATCCTTGCAAATTCTACAGTTCTACCATTTTAACCGAGGAAAGATCATTACAGATCTTTGTGAACCTTGTCCTGACAACGGACAGTGTTCTAGTGGCGAGTTGGAGTGTTTGCATGGCTATAAAAAGCAAGGGAGGAGATGCATAGAGGATGGAGAAATTAATCAAACAGCTAAAAAGCTTGTGAGCCTATTTTATCATTTGGTCCAATGAATTAAATGAATGAACTATACCACTTTCTAGTATTCTAGTATCTCATTGTGATTGAACTTGCCAAATGCAGTCAGATCGGCTAGAACACCATGTCTGTGATGCATATGCTCGGGCTTTATGTGACAAAGATGGTAAAATCTGGGTCTGTTACGTGACAATGCTTGTGGTTTTGATGAAACTTATAGAAGATTCATGTATAAAAGTTTTCAATTTTGATGATAAATTGAATGAACCATTGATCTTTATTTGCCAGTGTAACTTTGAGTGTTGTGGTTTTTCAGTTTCAAGAGGAAGATATTGCGAAGATACTTTATGAATACAAATCAAGGGGAAGTACTGGTTTGAGAGATGACACTTTTATTTTTGTGAAGCAAAAAGTTCTGGGAACCATACAGAGCTCCTTGGAGAAAAGGGCCATTATCGATGGGTATATTTTTCTTTCCTTTTTCTCTTTTCTCCATAATTTTTATACAACTAATTTCATAAAAAATAGTCTGAATACTCGGAACTATTTACTTCAAATTTGGGGACATGTTTTCCCTGTTGGTTGTTTTGTTGTGGTTCGCTGGAATTCATCATTTCTCCAATCATCCAGTTCTTTTTAGGCCAGGAAAAGAGAGTGCACACAGATTGGACTCAATATAATCTATACAGCTTTCAACTTTACCACACATTTACAATTTTTCTCAACCAAAAGGATTGTAAATCTTGATTGAAATTGCTACTTGCTTCTTTACAACTGAATTTCATGTTTTTCCTCGTCTATTTTATGTAGAAGCAAAGAGTATAAATGTCCAGACATGCTAGCAGAGCGTCTGAAGCCTTTCAAGTGTCGTGTACGTCAGTGGGTCTATAGACATGCCTTTCATGTAACTACAGTTTCTGCACTGGTAAGTCATAATGTTCTACTTTGGTCAATAAACTTCTCACGTGTGCCTTTGCTAATGCTTTTAAATTGCAGTTTCTTGGTCTAATAAGGTTCTTATGGAGTATGCATTGGAAACGGAAGCTATCAAACAGGGCTGAACAACTTTATGAGCAGGTACATATGAATACATTCTTTTGCAAAGTCACAATAGAAAGCCTTTATGTTTCCAGCAATATGCCATTATCTATTCCCACGGGTCCATTGTAAGCACTGACAGTTGTTTCAACCAATTGACAGTTAATTTTGGATATTTACATGCACGGAAACTAATAGTTTCCATCTTATGAACATCGACTTATTAAAATTTCTTTTGAAGTTCTATACTTCACTTTAAATAGTAGCCGAAACAACAGTTTATTATTCTTGACTAGATCGTCATAATAAGCATTATTCATGTGAAGCCATAATCTTATCATCAACTGGCTTCAATTTTTTTTTTTGTCTATTATATGGTTAACTTCTAGTTAGTGATAGTCAACTTTTTTCCCTCTGTGCAATTAATTATGAAGTGCCATTTTTGTCTTTTTCTCATAGTGACTGTTGATAATCTGCCTTATCATCGTTTTGGATCATGAGCTTTCTGTGTTGGTTCACAGTTGCATATGAACAAAGGCTAGGGAAGTCGATACGGGAATTGTGTCTGTTGGATAATGAAGTGAAATAGAGATGCCTTCTGAATTGTCATTGGCAGAGCTCGATCTTTCAGTAATTTTGGGAAGTGGAAGGATCAAAAGCTAGAGATTTTTAAGGTAAAAAGAAAATTATCTGAGGAAGGAAGTAGAACTCCACCAATCAATGAATTAGACTGTCAGTTCCACAAAGAGAAGAATTGTCATATATTGTCGAGTCAGAGTTTACAAGGTGAAATTTTACAATGTATAGACATTGTAAACGAGAAAGGGAATAGTTTCTAACTGGTAGAATGAGAGTTTTTGACCGGTTTTGAGGAAGTATTTTATTTTCCATAAAATTCTGACTACAGGGCATGGCCATGGAAGGGTAGAGGAAAGGATGCCTAGTTGTTGCTTGTCTAATATCTTACTTTCAAAGTTATGTAGAAGTTTGTCAAAACCATAACCAAGCACGATACAAGTGCAATTAACAAATTTAAACTCTTAGTTGCTTAATAGTCAACATGAATTTCTTCAAATACAGATATATTGTCCTACCATAGGGCTTGTGTTTGGAGGGAGGAAGGTTGTACATGTGTCATGTACTACGTATCCTTTAACATCCTTCCCTGCACTAGGAACAAAAAGGATATATGAACTGTGGGAAAGTGCAAAAAACCCCTCGTTAGATTTTCGACTTTTGCATACAAAGACCCCATGTTCTTAAAATTCATTAAAGTATGAAATCTGCTCATTATGTCCCCTTTTTGTTAACTGGTGTTAAGTTGGGTATGTAATGACCATTTTGCCCCTCCCCCACTCTCTCTCCGCCCCCTTCTCTCCGGTGGTGCGGGGAGGAGGAGGAGGAGGGGGGCGGGGAGGAGGAGGGGAACGCGGGGAGGAGGGGGGGCGGGGAGGAGGGAGGAAGGGGGGGCTGGCCGGCGGAAGGGGGGAGGGTAGGGAATGGGGGGGGGGGGGGCTGGTAGGGAAGGAGGGAGGATAGTGTATATATATATATATATATATATATATATATATATATACTTCATTAACGGCCATTTCTAACGTCCATCAGACGGTAGGGCCTTTTTGAGCAAGTCGTATATTGCGGGGGTCTTTATTTGCTAATTTTGGCTAATAGGTCTTTCTATGCAAAAGGCGAAAATCTAACGAGGGATTTTTTGCAATTTACCCGCTTTTAAGTTATTGATCTCCGCGAACATAATGGAGAAATGACATATTTGATGAGAGTATCATTTTCATTTTAGTTATTGTTCAACTTCTAAGGGGATTAAACTGATGCTAGGAAAGTGACGACTGATGAGAAAAGGGATTTGGGGAGTGCAGTGGAAGATAAACGCTCGTGTTGTTTTGTAAAAGATGATGGCAGCCCTATCACTAACGCCATGGAGAGGTTGTCAAGGTGTTGAAGTTGAGACTTGTTATGCTAACTGGAATTCTCAATTTTTTCTAAGGTTAGGTGGGAGCACATGGACATTTTGCTTATCCTTGCCAATAGGCTAAGTTGATAATGTCTCAAGTAATTAGTTAATAAACTTTCTTCCTCTGCATATTTTTTGCGGTTGGAATATCAGTGAATCTTGTCTTGATCTGGTGTTTGTTTAATACATGAAGAGAGACGGTGATTTGATATGGGTAGATGAATCAATTCCAATAAGTAATAACTAATAGGCCTGTGTTTGTTGAAACTGTGTTACCTGATCTGTTTTTATGACCCTCAAATTTGGTGTCAAGTCTTCTTTTCAAACCATTGGTTGTGAACATATAATGCATGATTATGATATTTTGCAGCACATTTTCTTATTTTATGAAGACTTGAAGGAGGTTTATGAATGTCAATTTTGTAACATAACAAGCTGTCATGAACAGCACTAATACTGCATGCTTCAATAATCTATAGTCCATTCGAGTATTCTCCTATTGCTCCAGAACCCTGGTTACCTTCTTCCCCCTTTTTAAACCTTGTTCACCCCAAACTGTCATCTCTAGTAGTTCTGACCTATCAAGCCAACCTACCACCAATGATAGTTGCTCCATAGATCATTGTAGCCAAAGGCGCAAGGCGCACATAATGTATGCGTCCGAGCGAAACGAGACACAAAATTTAAAAATAACAAAAATATACATACATAAATAATAAATTGGTAATGTAAGAAATACATCAAATAACATATTAAAAGTTAAAACCAACAAAAACATGTTGAAACATAGTCAATTGAACTAGCAGAGCAACAACAGTAGTCAACAAAACTAACAAAAATTAAACTAACAAGAATTTGTTACTTCTCTAACAAGAAGTAACAAAATGAAAGGAACACAAACTTTAATATCATCTCCTTACGACACTTTTAGTAAATTTTAGTTTTTTTAGTTCAACTTTAGCCAACTTTGGCAACCATGGAAATGGCTACCTCCCTCCCACTAGTATGAGGTAAGTACCTTCACCATGCCTCAAAGTTTTTCATATATATATATATATATATATATATGCCATAGAAAAAAAAAATATATATAGGTATGCCATAGAAAAATATATATATATATAGGTATGCCATAGATGCAACTCCTTTGCGAGCTCTTTGGAAGGATGTGCTTGTGGATTCGTTACTGTCCCTTTAGGTCTTCCTTTTATTAATTTATCAAGCTTATTTGTTGAGTATTTATCCAAATATGAGCTGTACATCAACAACTCATTCATTTAACACCTTTACTGAGAACTAGATGAAAACTATTATTCGATATTTATGCAAATTTGTATTGCATTTGTAAAAATGTGTATCTAGAAGAACAACCATTGATTTACTTCTTTTTTACATCATTTAATCATTTTTTTACTATATACCATTAACAGTTGAAAGAAATTTGCGATGATAGGTATGTGAAATCCTTGTGGACAATGCCACAGAGGCAAGGAGCATGAATAATAAAGGTGATCCATGGGTCGTTGCATCTTGGGTACGAGATCATCTGCTTCTTCCAAATGAACGAAAGGATGCTGTGCTATGGAAGAAGGTATCATTACCTATCTTGCTTGTTGGACTGAATATAGCAAGATGATTTGATTCTTTCTAGACTCAGTATGGTGGATGATAATTTGGGTAGACGACTGTGTTGTACTTTTTCATGTTTCGCCACTTTCATACTTGCGCGCACATGCAAACTGCATATATATATATATATATATATATATATATATATATATATATATAAACAAACTATTATGCAACATCACCTCCCCCTAGGGTTTTGGCGGCCGCAATATCACCTCCCCCCCCGACCCCCCGATCCGCTCGTGGGGAGGGGGGCTCGTCGGCCGGGAGGTTCGGGAGGGGGAGGACGGCCCCCTGGCGGTCCAGGCGGAGGCAGCAGCGGGACCCCCCCACGCGGGGGGGGGGGGGGGGTCGGGAGGCACCAGGCGGGGGGGTCGGGTGGAAGCGGCGGCAGTGGGGCAGGTCCCAGCGGCCCCAGGCCGGGCGGCGGCGGCGGAACCCCCCCACGGGGGGGGGGGGGTTCGGGTAGCGGCGGAGGGACCCCTCCAGGCGGGGAGGGGTCGGGTGGAGGCGGCGGCGGCACTTCCGGAGGAGAGGCTCCCGTTTTCGAGTTCGGGTCCGGAGGGGACAACACTGGGGATGCCGGCTGGCAGACTGTGACGAGACGACGGACTGGAGGACGGAGAGGGGCTCAGTCCCAAGTTTCGGGAAGGACGGGACCAGGAAATCATGGGAATCGATCCTTGATCGGCGCTATGGATCCCCGGCGCCGTGGGGGAGGCATGGTGCGATCTGTTTCTGGTTGGAGGCCAAAAGCGACGGCGGCCGAGAAGGCAAAGGGTATTGCTACTGAAACCGGCAAGACAGGCCAGGGTCCTGTTAACCCCCCGACGAGGACGCACGCTGAGGAGCAGAGGCCTCGGTCATGGAAGGAGGTCTGCACGCCAGTAACTGCGAAAAGCCTGATGTCGATGGAGTTTGTCCCACCGATGTCGGTTGGAGGAGGGCTTCGGGCGTATTTTTCTGCTGAAGAAATAGCGGTTGTTTCCGAATTCTGGAAAAACACTCTGGTGTTGTATGTGTTAGGGAACAAGCCGTTCTTTGGCCAAATTCGGGGTTATGCGGAGCGTGTCTGGAGGCCCAAAGGTAGCATGGAATTCTTCTCTCGGGAGAACGGGTTCTATTATGTCAAATTTGGATTAGCGGAGGATGTGTCCAGGATCCTTCAGGGTGGACCTTGGTCATTTGATGGGAGACTCATTATACTGAAGGAGTGGACGCCGGAGTTGAGGTGTGAGAAGGAGGTGCTGAACGCTATCCCCATCTGGGTCAGATTTCCTGAGTTCCCAGTAAAGTATTGGAGTATCCCGCTTCTCATGCGACTTGCCAGTCTGGTGGGGAAGCCGATCAAAGCAGACGAGGCCACTACTTTTCGTACCAGACTGATGTATGCCAGGGTCTTCGTGGAGATCAAGGCGGGCTCAGAGCTACCGAGTATGCTTGAGTATCAGGTACCGTATGGGGAGGTTCTGACACAGGCAGTGGAGTATGACTGGGTTTTCCCTATGTGTTCTCACTGTGAGTGTTTTGGGCACACTACCAGTGCGTGCAAATACAAGGGGAAGGAGACTGACAGGCCACAGGCGACTCGGACGGAGGCACCTGGGAAGGAGACGACCCCCAGTCACTTGCCGGGGGAGACGGAGCCAGTCAGACATATGGAGGAGGACACAGGGATGGAGGTTGATAGGAGGCTGGAGTCAGGATCACCGCAGAGAGAGGAGAGCACGCAGGGTGCACTGGTCCCGTTCAGGCCACAGAGGACCATCGTGACCAGGGATATGAGTGCGGCTGGTGGTAGTCAGATGGTGACGGAGGCCTCCCCGGCGATCATGGTGTACAGCAGCAGGAAAAGGCACGCTCCGGCCACACGGAAGGACATCCCTCAGGCGAGGGATATGGATGACCAGACTGAAGACAACCCTGACTGGGCTCTTACTCTCAGTAGGATCCAGGCCCACCTTGCTCCTTCTTCTATGGTAGATGCAGTCATTGATCAGGCGGATGAGATACTTCTCTCGAGTGTCGATCCAGACGAGTTCCAAGGGGACCCCTCTCCTCTTAATTAGATGTCGGTCCTAGCATGGAACATTGGGGGGGGGGTGTTCCATTGGACGATGGAGGGAGATTGGAGGGGTTCTGAGAAGAGAGACGTGTGACATTGCTATCCTACTGGAGACGAAGATTAGAGGGGTACTATGCTCTCGCGTAGGACTCCGGCAAACTAGAATCACATTCACAACTTAGATCTTTGTGGTATGGCAAGGATCTGGGTTAGATGGAACAAAGGAAGTTGGGAGGGGGTGCAGATCCATAAATCAGAACAACTCATCGGTGTTACTTTTGTGAACAAAGGTGGGTTCCGATTCATCCTGGGGGCTGTCTATGGGCACAATGACCGGAGACTCCGGGAGGCTTTGTGGGAGGACATTGTACATCTGGGTCTCATGGCGGACAATCTGACTCTCCCTCTGCTCATTATGGGGGACTTCAATGCTATGCTACTTCGCCAAGAGAAGGTGGGAGGTCGTCCTGTTCCGGACTCGATCTTATATGACTTCCAGAGGTGTCTGCTTCTGTCAGGGATGCGGGGGCTGGAGCGAGCTGGACATATCTGGACCTGGCACAACAAGGCTACTCATAATCGGATTGCTTGTCAGTTGGATCGGGCCTTGGGCAATAGTGAGTGGTTCAGGTGCTTTCCGAACTCGGTGGCGGAAGATCTGGCGGCGGGTACTAGCGACCATTCTCCTATCCGGGTTGGCTTCGGTGAGAGACCCACTCTGAGGGCGAGGCCATTTCGGTATAACAACAGCTGGTATCTGTCGGCCGGATATGAGGAGGTGGTTACGGGAAAGATGCAGCACTTCCGGGAAGGCACGGCTCAGTTCCGCATGGTTCACAAACTAAAGCAGCTCAAGCGGGCTATCAGGGGGTGGGTGAAGACGATACCGCAGACTTCTCTGGCGGATAAGGAAGCCGAGCTTCGGGACACTCAGGTGGCCCTCCAAGCTGACATTCTGAACGGGGAGCTGGCGGCTAAGGAGAAGCTCCTAATTGAGGAGGTCAGCATCATGCGCCAGCAGGAGGAGATTAGTGCGGCACAGAGGGCTAAATGTATCTGGCTTAAAGATGGAGACCGCTGCACCAAATTCTTCTACGATGTGATCCGCATCCGTCAGCACCGGAACAGCATCCCCAGACTTCTGAATGCTGAGGGACGTCTTGTAGGGGACCCGGCGGAGATTCAAAAGGAGGCCGTCAGATTTTACACTGCCCTTTATCAGCAGACGGACTACTCTAGCACGTTCCCTGCACTTGTCACGAAGAGACTGGTGTCCCGACATGGGAACAGTCTGCTTCTGGCACCTGTGAGGATGGAGGAGGTGGAAGATATTGTTATGAAGGCCAATCCCAACAAAGCTCCCGGGCCTGATGGCTTCTCTTCTGGGTTCTTTAAGCGACACTGGGGTGTGCTTAAGACCCATGTCCTGGCGGCGGTTCAGGAGTTCTTTGTGGAGGGCAGGATTCTGAAGGAGATGAACCACACATTCTTGACGCTGGTTCCTAAAAAGGAGAGCGACCTCACTTGCAGATTTCCGGCCCATTGCTTGCTGTAATTTTTTTTACAAGATTATCACTCATCTTATGTGCAGGCGTATGGAGGAGATTATGCAGGGATTGGTGTCCCAGAATCAAGCAGCGTTCATCAAGGGCCGGTCGATAGCGGAGCACAGCCTGCTAGCTCATGAGACGGTGAGGGAGTTTAGCAAACCTGGGGGGATGAAGGCTTGTGTGAAGCTTGATCTCCGGAAAGCTTATGATACGGTCAACCGGGACTTCCTGTGTCACTTGATGCTTGTCATGGGGTTCGACGAGAGGTGGGTTACGAGGGTGAGGGAGTGCATTTGCTCCCCTACTTTCTTAGTCCTCATCCAGGGCACGCCGCATGGCTACTTCAGTAGCAACAGGGGGTTGAGGCAGGGTGACCCCCTCTCCCCGTATCTATTTACCTTGGTGATGGAGTACTTTACCTGCATGATGGATACGGCAGTGCATAGCAAGAGGATCGTTCCCCTTTTCCGGTTGGTGAGTCCGGTTGTATCCCACTTAATCTGTGCTGACGATTTATTGGTGCTTCTCCTGCCTTCCATGCGGGGAATGAGAGCGCTCTCTGACATTATGGAGGAGTTCGGGCGGCTATCTGGGCTCCAGTTAAACCGGGAGAAGAGCAGAGTCTACTTTAGCTCCCGGTGTACACAGCAGGAGGAGAGAGCCTTCGCCTTAGGTGTGGACATAGGCGAGCTCCCAGTGAAATACCTGGGGGTCCCGCTGACGGTCAACTATGCCAGAGAGCAGGATTGTCACAGCTTGGTGGACTTTGCTCAGAGGAGAGTGGAAGGCTGGCAAGCTGCGGGTCTATCTTTTGGCGGCCGGATAGAGTTGGTGCGTTCGGTTATTGCAGGTATCACGATGTTCTGGTTCCAGTCTATCCAGATCCCCACGGCTATTATTCGTAAAGTGGAGGCCATCTGTGCTGACTTCATCTAGAGGGGAGGGATGCATGCGATATCCTGGGACCAGTTATGTCGGCCACGGGAGGAAGGAGGAGTGGGGTTGAGGCCTCTCCATACGGTCAGGAAGGCAGCTTGTGTGAAGATGGCCTGGAGATTCATCAAGGGGGGTCGCTCTGGGCAGAGTGGATGGCGAACAGATACCTGAGGAGGACCAACTTCTGGGCCTGTAGGATAGACAACAATTTCTCGGTCACGTTTAAGGCCATCCTGAGGTGTAGACCGGTGCTTCAGACCGCTATCTGCAGGCACATGAAGGATGGGACGACTACCGACCTCTGGCTGGACCCTTGGTTGGGTTCCAGATCCTTGCTCGAGCTACTGGGAGGGCAGCTGAACAGAGAAGCGGGCAGGGGGCTCACATGTAGTCGGATCATCAGAGATGGAGTTTGGAGGCCAGAAGGATATCCATATACTGCTCAGCTAGCCGAGGAGATTCGCCTTATTACTATCGACGCTAGCCAGGCTGAGGATATATGGAGCTGGGCCGGCCCAGGTATGGGGGGCGGGTCAGGTCTATTCTGCTTTCGTTGCTGCTACCACTTGGTTCGCACCCACCACGACCAGGCTGAGGAGGTGGACTTCATTTGGGACAAGAGCGTTCCGGAAAATGCAACTATGTGCATATCGTCTTCTCCGAGGTAGACTGATGACGAGAGACAGACTCCTCCGGTTTGGGATGCAGATCCCAGATGCCAAATGTGTGCTATGTAATTAGGAAGATGAATCTATGGGGCATCTCTTCTTTGTATGCCCGGTGACCTGGCACATTTGGACTGAGCAGTGCGCGCAGCTTAGAGGAGGAGTTGGGGTGGATAGAGACATCCGAAGCATTCTCAGCTGGATCCGAGATCACAGAGGCCGGGATCCGGGGTGGGCTAGAAGAGCCAGAGTTCGACTCGCCGCGTCTGTTTGGCACATCTGGAAGGAGCGGAACAGACGTATTTTCGAGGGCTTGACTACCCCCTCTATTGGAATTCTACATAACATAGAATTCGATGTATCAGTAATGGCCCCATAATTTTATAGGTTGGGGCTTGGGATGTTGTGATATCTATGTATTGTAATACCTTTTCCGCTATATGCGAGGAATAAATTCACCCTTATTCCAAAAAAAAAAAAAACTATTATGCAATAAACTATTTTGAAAATTGGACAAATGTTAACAAGAATTGTTTAGAAACTGTGGACAAACCTATAAGGAAATAAATATTTCCAAATAAGGAAGTTTGTAAGAGAGAGAATTTAAGTAGTTTCTAGGCTGCGCTCGAAAAGTAAAGAGAATAGAATAATCTAAACCACCCTAATGTGGGTGGTATCGAACTCTGAACCTCCCATATGAATGATAACTAATTCACCAACTAAACTACTCTTTGGTGATGGCTTGAATAGTAGAGGCTCATATTTTATTTATATGTTTTGGTGAAATTATCTAACAAACCTATTACGGATATTTCCCCTGAAATCCAGTGGGGTTTCAGCCCTCCTCACCTTCCATGTCCCCTATCGTAAAGTTGAATTCACAGCTCTTTTGTATGCTGAAATGGAAAAGTGAGAGTGAGAACAAATAATGTCTAAGCACATTCAGGAGATGTCTCCTTAATTGTCAATTCCCTGCCATTTTACGGAAATATACAAGTGGTTCTTAGGTGAACAATATCAGGAGTTGCAAGTTTTAGCAGATATGCTTGTGAAGGTTGTGAAAAGCACTAGGCGCTACGGGTGGGCACTCGCCGCCTAGCGCCTAGCCCGCCTAGGCGGTCGTCTAGGTGGCCATCTAGATCTATGCGGTTCAAAAATAAATTAAAAAAATCCAAGAAAAAGACCTACTAAAAATTGCAGAAAAAATCCATAAAACCCCAAAACATGCATAGTCGGACGTCGGGGGGTCTAGGCGGACGCCTAGGCGGACATCGGGCGGGCACCAGGCGCCACCTAGACCTCCTTTTAGAACAGTGATGCCTGTATACACATAAAGATAGCTTCTTCTGTTTCCCGCATAACAGAGTATATAGAGTTTCTTAGGAGAGGATATCTATTCCACATGTTTGCAAGTAAACTTATTAACAGTAGATGATGCTATTATCTATCTGCTTTCTAAATACACATCACATTGTTCAAATTTTCTTTTACTATTTATTTGTTTGCAGTGAAAGTAAATTACTGTCTAAAAAAGGTGCTTGCCATTTTATGTTTAATGTGTTCATGACTGTTTTTTGTTCTTATTGCGATGTTTATCCTAGGTTGAAGAATTGGTCCTTGAAGATTCTCGTATAGATCAATATCCAAAATTGGTCAAGGGAGAGTCAAAAATTGTGTGGGAATGGCAAGGTATCCATACCTTTATTTTACAAGTTTTTTCAATTTTTACATTTATAGATGTCTTACAGGTAAATTGGAGTACTTAGGAGAGTTGCTTTTATTGTTGGCTAGATTAGAGAATTACCAACCATTATCTGATAACCGATATTTGCTTTCAAATATCTATGCCAAACGTCTTCCTTGTCATTCTGCCTCTATCAGGATTCAGGAGTTAGGCACTACTTCGAAGGCCTTTAAGTTGAGACCTTATCCATGTCCTAGGGATTTAAAACTTCCATGTCAATTCTGGTAACACATGGTCCCTGGAAAACAAGTTCTCAAGTTCTGTAGTAACCCATCCTCTAGTCAACATGCTAACGGAACATGGTCTTAGAGAAGACTTGTCTCGGGAAATTTGATTTCAAACAACAAACAACCATTTTCATACAAATTGTGGGATGCATAAGCAAAAAAGTAGCGACAATATTTGTAGCTACCGTTACCATATCTATACTACTATATAATAGGAAAAGCTGAGGCATCACCGTGAAAGTTTTTTTCCTCCAAAAATGTCCTTAGCCAAGTTTATTAATTAAAATTGTTTATTAAATTTAACATGGGTAATTTAGTAATTAATTAAAATTCTTCCCAAGTAATATGAAATACGTACAGTGCACGTGCATATATACTAGTATACATAGATGCAATATTATATACTATGTACAGAAGTTGCAATGTAATATTACCTCGTTTCGGAATACTACACTATATTCGATCATATTAGTGTGAGGTTAACATATACTTGTCCTTTTCAGTTGATGGTTCTTTGAGTTCAAAGATGAAGGCAAATAAAGCTGCAAGCCAGAAGAAACTTGGAAGCCGGTTCAACATTTTCTCGAGCCACCAAAGTGAATCTAAGGTGCAGGCTTTAAATTCTTAAGTTGATCAAAGAGGCTCGAGGGCTATTCAAAGGGTTTACGATGAACATGACATTCCTGCATTCCTGCCCTGGATATAACATGGAGGCTCGCCTATACGTCTCGTCTTGTAGGTCCTACCCCTCTCAAGTGTGTGTAACATTGACTGATCTAAATCACACATTGGAGTGTTAGTGTGTTCGTGTAAATTAGTGATGTTTTTTTTTTCCCTCTTTTCGAGGAATGATGCATGCATCACTCTCGTCTATAGTTATGATTTCTATATGTTTTGATAGATACACTATCTCCATTAGATGCCTTTATGGAAGTGCAATCCGATCCTAGATTGCAAAATTGATGAAATTGGTTCATTTAGGGGCACCACAAACGTCGTTCCGGAAAGGTTTCATGTTTTTTTTTACGCAAATGTCACCTTAAGGCTATTCGAACCTGCGAGTCCAACGGCACAATTATCGTTCGTTGCAATTTGACAATCACACAATTTGACAAGCACACAAGAAATTATGACAATAATTGGAAAATGTCGATACCATAGAAACTAACTGATGCGGGTCAAATTTGTTGTGCTCTGTTGATAAATTTGAATTCCGTCAACTTTCACAAGTCGAAAATATTGTTACGTGCCTTTTGTGCAGATGTTTTGTGACCAAATTGGCAGGAATGACGGAGACGTCCGATTGGAGAATTTGAAAATGAACAATTCATTTACCTGATTTCGAGCTCAAATTTGAGCAATCAAACTTTCGATTCGGAGGCTAAAATGTGGCAGAGATGGAGAGGGGATGTCAAAATAAGTTGGGCGCTAGGCGGCCTAATAGGTGGGTTGGCAGTCAGTCGACCCTGATTACTGCCGTTGCGTGGGCTCTTTGTTGAGCGGTCGGCTGGCCGCAGAGGTCGCCAATGACTCTTCGTGGTGCACGGGACCATAGAGGTCACATTATCGGCTTTAAGTTCATTGGAGTTTGAGTTGAGAAGAGAGAGAGAGAGAGAGAGAGATAGAGAGAGAGAGAGAGAAGAAATGGTTTATTGTTAGGGCACGGCTAAACGCACCCCAGCAGTTACTTAGCACACCCCAAGTAACTTAAGTTATAAATTACTTCAAAGTTAAAAGACTAATATACCCTTCTCTCATTTTCACACCCCACCACACCCTATCAGCCTTCCCAAACACACTTCTCTCATTTTCACACCCCACCATCCTCCTCCTCATTCTTCCTTCTTTCATCCCACCATCCTCCTCCTCATTCTTCCTTCTTTCATCATCTTCTCCAACAAAACCCTTAAATCCTAGAAAATCCTAAGTTGAGAAGCCATCATGGAGGAAGGTGGTCCATCTGAAAGACACAATGTACGTACTCTCTCCACCTTCTTGCTCGTTTTCAAGTATTAAAATTAGTATGAGAATCGTTCCAAACGAGAAATTCAAAAAAAAATTCGCGATATGCACGATCTGTGTTCGTCGCGCATTTCATGTTCTGTTCGACTGCTAGTTGTCGAACATAATAGTGATGTTCGACTAGGAGTTGTAGAACGTGTCTTGTATTGTTTGACCCTGTTAAGTCGAACGTTTTTCGACTTAACATAGGGAGAGAGAACCAAGGAGAATGACAATTTTCTATGGGTTTTAACACGGAGAATGCCATTCTCCGTGGTAAAGTGACGGAGAATGGCCAGTCTCCGTCATTTTAGTACGAAGAATAGCCATTCTCCGTGGTTTTAACACGGAGAATGGTCATTCTCCGTCTTTTTCAATACGGAGAATGACCATTCTCCTCCATGTTAACACGAGATTGGTCATTCTCCGTGTTAATATCACGGAGAATGACCATTCTCCGTGTCGAAAAAGACGGAGAATGACCATTCTCCGTTGTAAAAAATGACGGAGAATGTCCATTCTCCGTGTAAAGATCACGGAGAATGATTATTATCCGTGTTAATATCACGGAGAATGACCATTCTCCGTGGTAAATTGACGGAGAATGGCCATTCTCCGTCATGTTAGTACGGAGAATAGCTGTTCTCCGTAGTTTTAACACGGAGAATGGTCATTCTCCGTCTTTTTCAATACGGAGAATGACCATTCTCCTCCATGTTAACACGAGATTGGTCATTCTCCGTGTTAATATCACGGAGAATGACCATTCTCCGCGTCGAAAAAGACTGAGAATGACCATTCCCCGTTGTAAAAAATGACGGAGAATGTCCATTCTCCGTGTAAAGATCACGGAGAATGATTATTATCCGTGTTAATATCACGGAGAATGACCATTCTTCGTGGTAAATTGACGGAGAATCCCCAAAATACCCTGTTAAAATATTAGGATGTTCGACATATGTTTGTCGAACAATACGTGAGTGTTCGACATATTACTGTCGAACGTCTGCACAAGTGTTCGACTTCGTGTTGTCGAACGTGCGGTTTTCTGTCCGACCAACGAGGCTCGGGCAGAACAGCGAAAAATCGAAAAAAAAAAACGAAAACGAAGATGCACGGGCTAGAAAATGACGGGTTTTTGAAACCCTAATTCAGTGATCCTAAACGAAACAAATTCCTTGTCGTCGAACGGGAGGGGGGAGTTCGGCCGCTTGGTCTTCGGGAGAGAGAAGAGAATGGAGTGTTAGTGGTGAATAGAAATGGGGTGTGTTTGGTTTTGTATAGAATGGGGTGTACTTAGGATTGTTGGTTTGAGAAGAGAGGAGAGTGGGGTGTGCTTAGAAAGGGCATTTCTGTCAAAGAGTGGGGTGTGCTTAGTATATTTTTAAGTTTTATTAAATATATATGGGGTGTACTTAGTAATTGGGGTGTCCTTAGCAAGTCTTGGGGTGTGTATAGCCGGGCCCTTATTGTTAATGGGCCTAACAATTGAGGACTAGTGCTTGTCACTGAGTATTCGTCTTAACTGATACTAAGAGCGAAGCCGCGAGTCCTATTAGGACATCTGCTTATGTATTTTGCAGTCGAGGCAAGTGGTTGATGTATAAACCTCTGAACATGCTTTCCAGCTCGACGGTCGTCTGATGGTAAGGTACCAAATCTTCATGTCATACTTCATACTAACATCTGACCTAGCTAATGACCAGCTTGGAATCACCGTAATCTTTGAGGTAGTCTACCTCCAGTTGACGGGCTAAATAAAGATCGATGAGCAGACCGTTGTATTCCGCTATGTTGTATGAGTAACCACGATGAATAACGTGATTCTCTGAGGATATAAACACTACCACCACTTTGGCTACTGTCGTGCGTTCGAGGCTTGTTCTTGAGGTGTCATCAAAGAACATTTTTCATATTTTCTTGTCCATCTGGGATATCTTCATAGAGCGTAAGTCTCTAAAATTGGATACGCTGCCAAGAAATCTGCTAGGGCTTGACCCTTCGTTGCCTTCTAGGTGACGAAGGTCATGTCGTATTGCGACAACATCAGGGCCCAAGTTGCTAAATCAGAGTTTAGTGCACTTGATTTTGTCATGAGGACTCGTAGGGGTTTGACTATGAAGATGACATGGATTGATTTTCCAATCACATAATGATGTGTCTTCTGGATATTGAAAACCAACGCGAGGCACTCCTCTATTGGATTGTACCAATGTTCGACTTCGATCATCATTCGGCTCCAACAGTATATGACATGCTCGTGACCTTTATTGTTTTTTGTGCTAGCAGAGCACCTAATGCGTGGTCCATTGCTCAGGTATATAGATTGACCTTCTTTTGGTTTGACTTTTAATCACAATCCTATCCAAAATAAGATACATGGAGATTTGATTCATATCAAAACTTCTTTAAAATTAATTTAAGATTCCATCATATAACAATTAGAATTTAAAAATCTTAGAATTAATTAATAAATAAATTAAACCAATTTAAAGGATAAGTCAAGCTCTCATTGCTCATGTGCTAGTACATGCCTAATTAATTTGCCTCAGTCAATTAACTTAATGGAGTTGAGTCTATCTCAAACCTATGAACCAACTCTTGTTACGGTTAAACCAAATACAATGTTCATGATTATGTGTGACTCATTAGACTCAACACCACGATGTCAGCAAAGACCAGATCAATATCTCAGGTTGAACAAATATTAGCAGATGATCCATAACTGCATACAAACGGTTGACCGATTCTAGAACTACTTTCTAGGATTCGTCTTTGCAAACCAAGATTGACAACTATCAATAGGTCATGGCTCCCATATGGTGAGGATGTAACTGCATCCACTAAGAACTTTTCATGTCAATTCTCATGTACTATAATCTTCCTGTCATATAATGTCCCAACTAGAAGATGAACAATGATATAATGTCAAGTCCAACTTGTATCTAGTTATATGTATCTTGATCTCTCATCCACGTCTTATAAGTGAATGATCAAATCACCTTTCTATCTTTACATCACCTTGGCCAACGATTTCAGAGCGTGAGAGTATCAGATCACATAGGACGTATCTCTCATTCTCATTATATGATTCTATGCATTTTACATGTACAAGGAGTGAAATATTTCCTTATTGATACCATATTCATGAACAGTTTACACCCAATTACTACCCTTTAACAACCCATGATTAGAGCTACTTAGAATAATATCAAAGTGCAGCTGCATGCAAACAAGCTGCCATGGTAATCTTAGGTTTGAAGAATAGTAACACCTGTAGACACGTAAAGGACATCAACCCATTAACATATAGCACATGTTACTCAATTACGCATACCTTTTTTTTTATCGCTCAATGAACCTATTCTTGTAATGAGAACCTAAACTCTTGCTTAAGTGTCATCAACACTAGTGACTTATAAGATCAGTAATACTTATTATATGAGTCAGCGTAGAGTGTAAAATCTTTTCAGATCAACTAATGTCCTTATTATGATACTATGATCATAACATTTAAAAACTAAACTTATTTAGATAGTTGTATCTCATAGAGTGTGATCTTATCACAGTTCCATAATCAACCATTTTATTCTAATACTTCATAACACATGCTTAAATATTATGATAATAGTGAGAGATGATGAATATACTTTGTTATATAAATAATAAACATGTGAAAACATGAAGTGATATCTTTAAATCGAAAATACTCTCGATTGGCTAGTAGGGCATATAACTATCAATCTACCTTCAGACACATGATTTCTCTAGTGATCATCTCTCAGGTCTACACTTGAAGTAGCTGTAGCCCCTTAATTTCTCTCTCCTTGTCGTTCACTTCTAGTCGATTAGCCGCCAACCCTCGATCATCTCTTTTGCTCCAAGCCCTAATTTATAATTACCATAATCTAACCCTAATCCCCTTTGCTATCCAGCCAATCCTCCCTTTTTTTTCATACATTGATACATATCCAACGGTTCTAACTCGTCAATCAAACTTAATATCACCCCCAGTTTTCGAATTAGGGGTATTTTCGTCATTTTCCAAGTTTTATAATTTTTTGGGAATTTTATTTTATAGGATTTTTAGGGATTTGTTTGACTTAGTTTGAATTTTATCCAATTTGGACTCAAGTTGGAGACCCGAGTAGCCTGGACACTAGTGGGACCCACATACTAGTTGGGCTTGGCCCACATGCCATCCTAACTAGGCTACAAACCATAAACCATACTCCCATGGCTTAACTAGTCATTTAGAGGCTTAATTAGTCAATTTGGAGTCAAACCGAACCAAACCAAATTCAAACCGAACCAAACTAAGTCTATTGGGTGTGGAGGCCTAATGGGTCTCCACCCAAACCCATTAAACCCCCCTCTCTTTCCTTCACCACAAAGTAATCTCTCTCTCTTCATTTCACTCTTTTCTTTTGAAGCTTCTTCTTCCTCAAGGAAACCAATTCTAGGTATGCTCATTAACCCCCATTAATTTCCTCTCTTGCATTTATTCCTTCACAATAAATGTAGAGGAGACCATTCTCTACATTATGACCATAGCTTTTATAGGTTTTCCTAAAAACCTAGTTTAAGGATCTATTAAGGGTTTTCCTTTTTAGAGAGGAATATATATATATATATATATATATATATATATATATATATATATATATATATATATATATATATATATATATATATATATGAATATGTGAATATATATATATATGTATTGTGTGTGTGTGTGTGTGTAGAGGAGAGTGGTGGTGGTGGTGTCAGGAGAGAGTGTGTGTTTTAGTGTGTGTGTGTGTGTCTATATATATTTACATGTGTGTGTGTATGTATTTATATATATATATAGATATGTGTGTGTGTGTATGTATTTATATATATATAGGTAGGAGTGTGTGTGTGAGTGCCTCTCTCTCTCTCTCTATATATATATATATATATATATATATATATATATATATATATATATATATATAGGGAGGGAATGAAGAGAATAAGAAGTAGCAGCAATAGCAGTAGGAAGCAGGAGCAGCAGCAGCAACTACTGCAGTAGCAGCAGCAGCAACATTAGCCATAGCAGGAGCAGCATTAGCCATAGCACTGGCAGCAGCAGCAGTTAGCACGAATAGCAGTAGGAGCAGCAGTATACGGAGAATAAGACGGAGAATAAGGAGAAGGAGACGGAGAATAAGGAGAAGGAGACGGAGAATAAGACGGAGAATAAGGAGAAGGAGACGAAGAATAAGGAGAAGGAGACGGAGAATAAGACGGAGAATAAGGAGAAGGAGACGGAGAATAAGGAGAAGGAGAAGGAGACAGAGAATAAGACGGAGAATAAGGAGAAGGAGACGGAGAATAAGGAGAAGGAGACGGAGAATAAGATGGAGAATAAGGAGAAGGAGACGGAGAATAAGGAGAAGGAGAAGAAGAATAAGAAGAAGAATAAGACGGAGAATAAGGAGAAGGAGATGGAGAATAAGGAGAAGGAGACGGAGAATAAGGAGAAGAAGAATAAGAAGAAGAATAAGACGGAGAATAAGGAGAAGGAGAAGGAGAAGGAGAAGGGAATGTAGGAAATCAAATTAGAGAGGGTTTGTGAGTGAGTCGAATTTAGTGAAAGGGTAAATTAAGATATTGGCCTACGGCCAAGATATGGGTTTCGGAGTTCAAGATGGACTCGGATATGGGTTGACTTCCAATGTTCTCCTATGACCAAGGTTGACCTAACTAGACTTGTCTTGACCTAGAATGACAGAATATACTGCAAAAAAAGTGACCTTTGGGGACAACAAAAAATCGTCTTAAAAACTGCAATTATCGTCCCAACAAATATTTGGGACGACCTTTGGGACGGGAATGGACGGTCCCATTAGGGTGGCGTGGCAAAAACTTTAGGGACGGATATTGCCGTCCTAATTACTGTTAAAGGACGGTTAGGCAAAACGTCTCAAAAGTTTTCAAATTTATGCTTTTGTGTGACGGTTTATTAATTTGCCCCAAAAAACATGTTTTTGTAACAGATATATTTCGTCCTAATAAATAAGGGACAAAAATTTAAAAAGTCCCAAAAAAAAGTAATTTACTTTTGTTACAGTACTATAATCGTCCGAAAAACTTAACAATTGTTTAAATTATTATGGAATTACTAATTTCCTGTTTATATATAAAATATATAATTGAATTTTATATACAACAAAAATTCATACAGAACTATTTTATTTAATCGGAAATGCATATGGTAGCCGCAACATTAACAAAACGATTTCTATAAAACATATTTAAAGGTAATATCCCATTGTTCACAAAATAAAATCCAAGTCTTACATCACTTAAGAGTGTTCCCATCAAGTTTTACATCAGTAAGCATTCACTTAATTTACAAAATAAAATCTACGACTTTTTACACAAGTCTAAAACATATATATTTGATTTTCCACATCCATTGACAAACCGATTCACATCCATGACTGCCAGCAGCATTGGCTACCTGGAAACACATGAATAAGCCAGAAATATGGTGTCACGACCCGCACCCGCTAAAAGGGCACGTGACGCGACAACGCCCAGCCCTCACCGGAAAAACGGCGTGGAACGCTGTGTATTTTCTAGTCTGACAACAGTTTATATATATAACAAAACCTGTCGAGAATATAGTCAACTCCGAACGGAGGACAAGCAATGAATATATATAAGTACTCAATCACAACTCTAAGATGATAAGTAAAGACTGAAAAATAAAGACAACAAGACGATAAAATATAACCTGTCAAGTCCAGATACAAATAATATACAAGTCCAGTCTCTAATACAGTCCAAATATAATACAGTCAAAAGTAACTGGAAACTAGGTCCAATACAAAGACCTACTCTAACTAAACAAGTGGTATAGTCTCGTCAGGCGGAGCTACGCCCTGCGGGACCAAGTCTAGGCTCACTACGTCGTCCGGACCGTAGTAGGTACTGCAATCTCCCTCGTCGATATCTGTAATATTTTATCAACAGTCAAGTCAGGATGGAACGAGTACATATATCTCATAACAGATCTCAAGATAGAATAAAAGCTATAAGACTGTAAATAGAGCATATACAATGAATCATGGAGTGTACATGTATGTATCATGGCATGGTAAGCTGTAAAGCTAGAGCTAGAACAAGAAAATAGAACGGGATCATGGCATGTACACAATCAAGGTAAGCTATATATCCAATATGTGTGAGTAGTAGTTTCAGCTTGTGATCGGCTTGGGTACCTGTCGAGAATCGGCCTGGCAAGTCATAAGTGCGGTATATGACTCACACTGTTCAAGAATACAAGGGGATATGATCACAGGCATACGCTACTACTCCCCCTACCCCAACTGGTAGAATGGATCCAAACAGGACACGTCACTGCACGGGATTCTAATGAGAAGGTAGCTAGCCTTCTCTAGAATCAGTGACCATATATTGAGCAAAAGCTACAAGGGTGCTTGCACAATACATCCCAACCTAAGAAGGAGAAAACATCTCTCGTCGGGATCCAAGAATACCAATCCGTGAGAACCATGTGTCGGGAATAAGCATATCAACACTAAGTACATGAATCATAACAGTTATCATAAATTGGGAATAAGTATCAGGGAATGTACTCGCCTGTAAGATGATAAAATATGTCGACTGGATCAACTGCAGTGTCTCGAGGACCTATAGAGAACAAGACGTATCAATACTAAGTTTAGGAAGTAAAGTTAAATCAAATTAAATCCTATTTAGTCATTCTAGGTCAAGACATGTCTAGTCGGGTCAATCTTGGTCATGGAAGAACATTAGAAATCAATCCGGATCAATCTAGGTCAAAAACTGACTTACCGTTGACTTTTGGTCAACGGGTCAACTCTAGTCAACTCTAGGTCAACTCTAGGTCAACCCTAGGTCACTGGTGACTAATAGTTGACTTTTAGTCAACTATCCAAGTTAAATGGAATCTAGAACTAATTTGGGTAAAGTGTTGACCCATAGTTGACTTTTAGTCCAAAAAGTCAACCGTGGTCAACCGGGTCCAAGACTAGGTTTAGACAGCTAATCCTACTCATTACCAACCTATACAACCCATATCCAAGTCCATCTTGGACTTGAAAACTCAAATCTTGGCCATGGGCCAATTCTCTATTTTACCCTTTTTAAGGGTAAAATTCTACCCTCGGCGATTATCTAGATAGCCTACCTACGCTAGTTATTTTGACCCGTGCTCCCTAGGGTAGTAGGGTACTATCCTATAGGTTCGTTATCTACCATAATACCTCGATAAAATGGACGTCTAGTCCACCTTACGGCCCGTTGCAGATATCTTGAATATTTCAAGATACGCGCTGACACGGCGCGATACCGGCGCCCTACGACTCCGATTTCCACTCGGAAACTTACCCGTAAAATCTAAATCACGTAACCTAGGCCTATGTCAAGTTTCATCGCGATCCGATGCTCCGGGCTCAATTTCCCCTTCTAACTCGATTTCTACCAAAAAGTCCCTTTTTAGTCTCGTTCTAATTCTCCTCTTTGATTCTCAATTCTAGTTCTTCTTCTTCTTAACTTCTCTAATCTTCTTCTTACTCCTCCTTCCTACTCTTCTTCAATTTCCTAACTTCTCCTAGTTTTCTTCTTCTCCAACTTCCTTCTCATTCTAATTTCCTTCCTTCTTCTTTACTTCTTCTTAATTCTTTTCCTTCCTTCTTCTATCTAACTTCTCATCTATTTCTCTATATATATAAACATATATATATCTATATGTATATACCTACATATACGCCTATACATAGGGTACTAGGGGGGGTTTAAGGGGGTGTATGGGGGGGGGGGAAGGAGCTGCCAAGGCAGCTCCTGCTGTGCTACTGCTGCATTTGCTACTGCAGCTGCTGCTGCATCTGCTACTGCTTGCTGCTGCTGCAGCCATTGCAGCTGCTGCTGCCTGCTGCTAATGCAGCTCCTGCAGCTGCTGCTGCTCTTCCCTTCTTCTCCTCTTCTATCCCCTCCTACTTCACTCCTTCCTCTACTCTATATATATATATAAATACATATATCTATCTATCTATCTCTATATCTATATATCTATTTCTATATATATATATCCATATATCTAATCCTCTAACCTCCCATCTATATATATACACACACACACTTATCTCTACATATATACACACACACACATCTCTACATATATACACACACACACACATATACATATTATATATACATACATATATATATATAAATACACATATACATCTATATATATATATATATATATATATCCACAACCACACACACACACACAACCACACCACCACTCTCATCCTCTTTCCCACCACTCTCTACACACACACACCCAAATACATATATACATATATTTTCATATATATATATATATATATATATATATATATCTATATATATATATATATATATATATATATATATATATATATATATATATAACATACAAAACCCCTAATTAACTCTAACCTAAATTCTAGGGAGAAACCTACAAATAGAGGGCAAAGTGTAGAGATTTGAATTCTCTATATTTATTGTGAATGACAAAAATGAAAAGGAGAAATAAATGAAGTGTTAATGACAAACCTAATGGAGTTGTTTGGAGAGAGAGAGCTTGGAGAGAAAGAAATTTGAGAAAGAGAGAGAAAGAGGTTGCTTTGTGGAGAAGACAAAAGGGGGGGGGGGGGGGGGTTACTTCATGGCCGGCCACTCCTAGGGCTATTGGGTTGGGATCCAATAGCCCACAACCCACTAAACTTGGTTTGGGTTTATTTGAATTCGGGTTGGTTCGGTTTGATTCGGTTTGATCTTAAATACAAATTAAGCCTCTAAAATAACTAATTAAGTCATGGAAGTTGGGTTAATATTTTCTAGCCTAATTATGATGGTATATGGGCTAAGCCCAGCTAGTATGGGGGTTCCACTAGGGTCCAGGCTACCCGGGTCTCCAAATTGGGTCCGAATTGGATAAAATTCAAACCGACTCAAATAATCCTAAAAATCATATAAAATCATATAAAATTCCTAAAATAATTTAAAACTTGAAAATGACGGAAATATCCCCTAATTTGAAAAACTGGGGGTGACAAATCTACCCTCCTTAAAAAAAATTTCGTCCTCGAAATTGAATGAGAACTAACACAGCAATCATGAACAGAACAAGGAAGAAAAAGAAAGAATTTTACCTCAAGACTCGAAGAGATATGGGAATCGCTCCCGCATGTCGTCCTCCCTCTCCCAGGTGGACTCACCTGGAGAGTGGTGTCTCCATGCAACGCGAACCAAGGGAATGACCTGGTTCCGGAGCACCTTCTCTCTTCGGTCCAAGATCTCGACCGGCTTCTCTGGGTAGCTGAGTGTCGGTCCCACTACGATCTATGAGTGGTCTAAGACGTGACTGGGATCTGCCACGTACCGTCTCAGCTGCGACACGTGGAACACACTGTGCACTCCCTCTAGTGCAGGCGGTAACTCCAGTCGGTAAGCCACTGCACCGACCCTGCCCAGGATACGGAATGGTCCGATGTATCGTGGACTAAGCTTCCCGCCGCCACCAAAACGAAACGTGCCACGCGTCGGAGAAATCCGCAGAAAGACAAGGTCATCAACCTAGAACAAAACACAAGACTTAGAGCTTGATCTAAAACAATCACAATCAGACTCAAATACTAGAAAAATCTAAATTATACCTCAAACTCCAATGGCCTCCGGTGGCTATCGGCCCAATGCCGCTGCCTATCCTGCGCCACCCCAAGTCTATCTCTGATAACCCTAACCTTCTCTGCAGCATCCACCACCATCTCTGGGCCAAGCAAAACCCTCTCACCGACATCATCCCAAGACAAGGGAGTACGGCACCTCCGTCCGTATAGAGCCTCGAAAGGTGACATCTCTATACTGGCTTGGTAGCTGTTGTTGTAAGTAAGCTCTACCAAGTGAAGGTGGTCCTCCCAAGATCCCCCGAAGTCCAAAACACAGGTACGCAGCATATCCTCGAGGGTCTGAATCGTCCTCTCCGACTGCCCGTCTGTCTGGGGGTGATATGCTGTACTGAACTTGAGCGATGTGCCCAAGCTAAGCTGCAAACTCCGCCAGAAGTGGGAAGTAAATCGGCTGTCCCGATCCGAGACTATACTCACTGGCATCCCGTGTAATCGGACTATCTGCCGCACATACATCTCGGCCAACCTCTCCGTCGACAAACCCACTTTGAAAGGCAAAAAGTGGGCCGATTTGGTCAATCGATCAACAATGACCCAAATCGCATCCTTCCCTCCTGGAGAGCGTGGAAGCCCAGATACAAAGTCCATAGTGATATGCTCCCACTTCCACTCAGGAATGGGAAGTGGCTGGAGCAATCCACCGGGTCTCTGCCTCCCGGCCTTCACCTGCTGGCACACCAAACATCTCGACACGAACTGAGCCACCTCACGTTTCATGCCATACCACCAAACATGCTGTCTCAAGTCTCTATACATCTTGTTGGCTCCGGGATGCATAGAGTACTGAGAACGGTGCGCCTCCTGAAGAACCTCCTTCCGAAGTCCTCCACTCGGCACGCACAATCTGGTACCATGCCTCAACGACCCATCCCCTGCTAAAGAGAACTCATCCAACAGTCCTATCTGGACCTGCTCTCTGATGACTCTCAGAGCCTCATCCTCAAACTGAGCTGCCCTGACTCTCTCCATCAGCTCCGACTGCACCTGCAGACCCCACATCTGCGTCTCGAACCCAGGAACTATCACCTCTATGCCCAAGCTCTCCAGATCTGCCAGAAGGTGACGATCCATCGTCAAACACATAGCCACGGGATACCTGCTCAAAGCATCCGCGACCACGTTGGCCTTCCCCGGATGGTACTGCAAGGATATATCAAAATCCTTCATCAGCTCTAACCATCGCCTCTGCCTCATATTCAGCTCCTTCTGGGTAAACACGTACTTCAAGCTCTTGTGATCTGTATAGATCTCAACTCGCTCTCCGTACAGATAGTGTTTCTACAGCTTCAAAGCAAAGATGACCACTGCCAGCTCCAGATCGTGGGTAGGGTAATTCCTCTCATGAGGACGCAACTGCCTAGATGCATAGGCAATTACCTTTCCGTGCTGCTGAAGCACACAACCCAAACCCCGTCCTGAAGCATTACTGTAGATCGTATAACCACCAGATCCAGATGGCAGCGTCAAGATAGGAGCTGTAGTCAACCTCGCCTTCAGCTCCTCGAAGGCGGCCTGGCACTCATCGGACCAAACAAACTCCTCGTCCTTCCTGGTAAGGCGGGTCATCGGCTGGGCAATCCTGGAAAAGTTCTGCACGAACCTCCGGTAGTAACCTGCCAGACCCAGAAAACTCCGAACCTCTGCTACTGAGCTCGACGTCGACCAGGACTCCACTGCAGAAATCTTCTTCGGATCCACTGAAATCACCTCGCCAGAGACAACATGGCCTAGGAACTCCACGCGATCCAAGAAGAACTCGCACTTGGACAGCTTTCCATACAGCTGCTCCCTCCTGAGAGTGTCCAACACAATCCTCAGGTGCTCCTCGTGCTCCTCTGGTGTCTTCGAGTAGATGAGAATGTCATCAATGAAGACCACCACGAACTTGTCAAGGTACTGGTGAAATACCTTGTTCATCAAGTTCATGAATACCGCCGGGGCGTTGGTCAACCCAAACGGCATGACGGTATACTCATACTGGCCATAGCGGGTCCGAAAGGTAGTCTTCGGAATGTCATCCCGCTTCACCTTCAGCTGATGGTACCCGGTACGCAAGTCGATCTTCGAGAACACCCTCGCGTCGTTCAACTGGTCGAACAAGTCATCAATCCTCGGCAGAGGATACTTGTTCTTGATGGTAAGGTTGTTGAGCATCCTGTAATCAATACACAGACGTACCGTACCATCCTTCTTGGGGACGAAAAGAACTGGCGCGCCCCAAGGTGAAGAACTAGATCGAATAAAGCCCTTGTCCTCCAGCTCGTCGACCTGCTTCTTCCGCTAACTCACTGTTGTTGATTCTATAGACGTGCTGGGAGATAGGCTCAGCATCCGGCACTAGATCTATAGAAAACTCAACATCACGATCTGGCGGCATCCCGGGCAGCTCCTCGGGAAAAACATCCAAGAACTCAGCAATGAGTGGATGTGGCAACACCGGCCCCGCCAATAACGCTCCGCAGAATCCATCTCCCTGCTCCACTGTACCCCTGGTGAACTCATACTCCGGCTCTCCCGGCGGCCTAAATAGAATCCTGCCCCCTCTGCAGTCGATGCTAGCGTGGTGCGTGCTCAACCAATCCATATCGAGTACCACATCGTAACTCGGAAGTGGCATTACGAGCAGACACGCACTCAGCTCCCGGCCTCTCAAAGAAACTCTCCGCCTCTTACAAACATTATTAACTAGGATGATGCCATTCCCAGTCATAATCTTGCAAGTCCTACCCAGATATTCAGCAATAATATTGTGCCTAAGAGCAAAAGAAACAGACATAAAACTGTGCGTAGCACCAGAATCAAATAAGGCCAAAGCTGGAAAAAAATCGAGCAGAATAGAACCTGCGACAACATCCGCAATAGGCTCCATCTCCTCGGCTGCAAGAGTAAAGGCTCTACCCTGACCACCCCTCTGCTGGCGGTGCTGAACAAACTGTTGCTGCTGAGTCGGAAGCGGACCTCGCTGCTGAACTACCGGCACACTAGCTGGTGCCCTCTGAACGGGTGCCCTCTGAGCTGCTCCAGGTGCACGGGAGTTCTTGGGACACTCCCTCATCTGATGCCCAGCGGCACCGCAAAAGAGACACAGCCCCAGTCTCCTCCTACAGAACTCGAAGAGATGACCGGGCTTCTTGCAGAAGTGGCACGGTGGATCATCCTGCCCCGGATGCTGCTGACTCCTCTGGACAGACGCTCTGCCCTGCCCCTGCTGCTGGTGATGCTGGAACGACTGGTGCTGAAGCTGAGGGCGCTTAGCAGGCCCTGCGCTGCTACTGGCCCCTGAAAACAAATCTCGATCCCTCTTCGGCTTCAAGCCCAACTCCCTCTCCACCTTCCGAGCCTCTGCGTAAACCTCCGCATATGTCGCATAGAAGAAAGGGATCAGGATCTTGATATCCCATGCCAATCCCTCCCGGAAACGCTCCGCTCGGATCACCGGGTCACTCACCATGTACTCGGCGTATCGGCTCAGCCGGCCGAACTCCGCCGCATACTCCTCTACGGTCATGCTGCCCTGCTGCAGGTTCTGGAACTGCCGCACCAGGCCAATCTTGTCCGTAGGGGAAAAGAACTTCTCTCTGAACAGGGCCCTTAACTCTGCCCAAGTATGGCCCTCTCCTGCATGAGCCGGCTC
The DNA here is from genome assembly GCA_029216955.1 of Iris pallida. Lineage (NCBI taxonomy): Eukaryota > Viridiplantae > Streptophyta > Magnoliopsida > Asparagales > Iridaceae > Iris > Iris pallida. The sequence goes on along the minus strand of JANAVB010013597.1, from coordinate 2,088,071 downwards.
GTTCCGGAACCATGTCCGGGCAATATCTAACAACTGCAACCCAACCGCCTCGACCCTCAGGTCGGCTGCCAGGCGGCAGGCCCCCATCTGGCGCTCGATATCCTCGATCCAGTCATCAGCATAAATAATGCCCTCAGTCCCCTTGAAATCCCTCGGACCAAGCTTCTTGAAAGCTTGGATATCCCCGATCTTCGGCTGCTGCTGCTGCTGAACCTCCCTCTGTGGAGCCCCACGCTCCACTGCCGCCATAGCCAATCTGTGTGCATCCTCCATGCCCTGGCGCATGGCCTCTGTCTGCCTCAACTGAGCCTCGTGCTGAGCCCGCTGGGACTCGAGCACCTGGTAAAAGAACGCTAGCATCTGTCCCATGTCGGTGGGCAGAGAAGGCAATGGAGGAATAGCTCCCATCATCACCGGAGGAGTCCCCTGCCGAGGAGGAAGAATACCCCCGGCAGCTCCTGCTGCAGCCCCTGGCACTACGGGAAGAGCACCCGCAATGGCCCCAGGGACGGTCATCGAGGTAGCTGGAGGAGTACCTCCAAGAGCCCCAACAGAAGTCCCATCAGCCGGGGAAGTGACCGGAGCCTGTCCGCTGGCAGACCTCTCCGTCTCCCCGTGCTCCTCGCCAGGAGAATGAGTCATCAATATCCTGGAGACAAATTGAGAAGAAGATATCAATATGGCACATGAAGGCAATATCAAAGGAGGACAGCTAGAAAGCAGTAAATCAATATCAAAGACGGTAAGCAAGATAAGCAAGGAAAGATCCTACTGTGATTGAGCACTCTTAGCCTACTACTTCCTATGGATAACACAGGCTCGTAGTCAACACTCTAAGACGAGTGCCGCTACGACATCGCACTAATCGCGACTTCAAGACCTGCGTGGGCCACCACTAAAACGTGTCACGACCCGCACCCGCTAAAAGGGCACGTGACGCGACAATGCCCAGCCCTCACCGGAAAAACGGCGTGGAACAATGTGTATTTTCTAGTCTGACAACAGTTTATATATAACAAAACCTGTCGAGAATATAGTCAACTCCGAACGGAGGACAAGCAATGAATATATATAAGTACTCAATCACAACTCTAAGATGATAAGTAAAGACTGAAAAATAAAGACAACATGACGATAAAATATAACCTGTCAAGTCCAGATACAAATAATATACAAGTCCAGTCTCTAATACAGTTCAAATATAATACAGTCAAAAGTAACTGGAAACTAGGTCCAATACAAAGACCTACTCTAACTAAACAAGCGGTATAGTCTCGTCAGACGGAGCTACGCCCTGCGGGACCAAGTCTAGGCCCACTACGTCGTCCGGACCGTAGTAGGTACTGCATTCTCCCTCGTCGATATCTGTAATATTTTATCAACAGTCCAGTCAGGATGGAACGAGTACATATATCTCATAACAGATCTCAAGATAGAATAAAAGCTATAAGACTGTAAATAGAGCATATACAATGAATCATGGAGTGTTCATGTATGTATCATGGCATGGTAAGCTGTAAAGCTAGAGCTAGAACAAAAAAATAGAACGGGATCATGGCATGTACACAATCAAGGTAAGCTATATATCCAATGTGTGTGAGTAGTAGTTTCAGCTTGTGATCGGCTTAGGTACCTGTCGAGAATCGGCCTGGCAAGTCATAAGTGCGGTATATGACTCACACTGTTCAAGAATACAAGGGGATATGATCACAGGCATACGCTACTACTCCCCCTACCCCAACTGGTAGAATGGATCCAAACAGGACACGTCACTGTACGGAATTCTAATGAGAAGGTAGCTAGCCTTCTCTAGAATCAGTGACCATATATTGAGCAAGAGCTACAAGGGTGCTTGCACAATATATCCCAACCTAAGAAGGAGAAAACATCTCTCGTCGGGATCCAAGAATACCAATCCGTGAGAACCATGTGTCGGGAATAAGCATATCAACACTAAGTACATGAATCATAACAGTTATCATAAATTGGGAATAAGTATCAGAGAATGTACTCGCCTGTAAGATGATAAAATATGTCGACTGGATCAACTGCAGTGTCTCGAGGACCTATAGAGAACAAGACGTATCAATACTAAGTTTAGGAAGTAAAGTTAAATCAAATTAAATCCTATTTAGTCATTCTAGGTCAAGACATGTCTAGTCGGGTCAATCTTGGTCATGGAAGAACATTAGAAATCAATCCGGATCAATCTAGGTCAAAAACTGACTTACCGTTGACTTTTGGTCAACGGGTCAACTCTAGTCAACTCTAGGTCAACTCTAGGTCAACCCTAGGTCACTGGTGACTAATAGTTGACTTTTAGTCAACTATCCAAGTTAAATGGAATCTGGAACTAATTTGGGTAAAGTGTTGACCCATAGTTGACTTTTAGCCCAAAAAGTCAACCGTGGTCAATCGGGTCCAAGACTAGGTTTAGACAGCTAATCCTACTCATTACCAACCTATACAACCCATATCCAAGTCCATCTTGGACTTGGAAACTCAAATCTTGGCCATGGGCCAATTATCTATTTTACCCTTTTTAAGGGTAAAATTCTACTCTCGGCGATTATCTAGATAGCCTACCTACGCTAGTTATTTTGACCCGTGCTCCCTAGGGTAGTAGGGTACTATCCTATAGGTTCGTTATCTACCATAATACCTAGATAAAATGGACGTCTAGTCCACCTTACGGTCCGTTGCAGATATCTTGAATATTTCAAGATACGTGCTAACACGGCGCGATACCGGCGCCCTACGACTCCGATTTCCACTCGAAAACTTACCCGCAAAATCTAAATCACGTAACCTAGGCCTATGTCAAGTTTCATCGCGATCCGATGCTCCGGGCTCAATTTCCCCTTCTAACTCGATTTCTACCAAAAAGTCCCTTTTTAGTCTCGTTCTAATTCTCCTCTTTGATTCTCAATTCTAGTTCTTCTTCTTCTTCTTCTTAACTTCTCTAATCTTCTTCTTACTCCTCCTTCATACTCTTCTTCAATTTCCTAACTTCTCCTAGTTTTCTTCTTCTCCAACTTCCTTCTCATTCTAATTTCCTTCCTTCTTCTTTACTTCTTCTTAATTCTGTCCTTCCTTCTTCTATCTAACTTCTCATCTATTTCTCTATATATATAAACATATATATATCTATATGTATATACCTACATATACGCCTATACATAGGGTACTAGGGGGGGTTTAAGGGGGTGTACAGGGGGTGTATGGGGGGGGGGGGGGAAGGAGCTGCCAAGGCAGCTCCTGCTGCTGTGCTACTGCTGCATTTGCTACTGCAGCTGCTGCTGCATCTGCTACTGCTTGCTGCTGCTGCAGCCATTGCAGCTGCTGCTGCCTGCTGCTAATGCAGCTCCTGCAGCTGCTGCTGCTCTTCCCTTCTTCTCCTCTTCTATCCCCTCCTACTTCACTCCTTCCTCTACTCTCTCTCTCTCTCTCTCTCTCTCTCTCTATATATATATATATATATATATATATATATATATATATATATATATATATATATATATATATAAATACATATATCTATCTATCTATCTCTATATCTATATATCTATTTCTATATATATATATATATATATCCATATATCTAATCCTCTAACCTCCCATCTATATATATATACACACACACTTATCTCTACATATATACACACATACACACACACACACACACATCTCTACATATATACACACACACACATATACATATTATATATACATACATATATATATATATATTTTATTATATATACATACATTTTTTTTTTCTTTTATTATATATACATACATATATATATATATATATATATATATATATATATATATATATATATATATATATATATAAATACACATATACATCTATATATATATATCCACAACCACACACACACACAACCACACCACCACTCTTATCCTCTTTCCTACCACTCTCTACACACACACACCCAAATACATATATACATATATTTTCATATATATATATATATATATATATATATATACATATACCATATATACATATATATACCATATATATATATATATATATATATATATATATATATATATATATATATAACATACAAAACCCCTAATTAACTCTAACCTAAATTCTAGGGAGAAACCTACAAATAGAGAGCAAAGTGTAGAGAATTGAATTCTCTATATTTATTGTGAATGACAAAATGAAAAGGAGAAATAAATGAAGGGTTAATGACAAACCTAATGGAGTTGTTTGGAGAGAGAGAGAGCTTGGAGAGAAAGAAATTTGAGAAAGAGAGAGAAAGAGGTTGCTTTGTGGAGAAGACAAAGGGGGGGGGGGGGGGGGGGGGGGGGTTACTTCATGGTCGGCCACTCCTAGGGCTATTGGGTTGGGATCCAATAGCCCACAGCCCACTAAACTTGGTTTGGGTTTATTTGAATTCGGGTTGGTTCGGTTTGATTCGGTTTGATCTTAAATACAAATTAAGCATCTAAAATAACTAATTAAGTCATGGAAGTTGGGTTAATATTTTCTAGCCTAATTATGATGGTATATGGGCTAAGCCCAGCTAGTATGGGGGTTCCACTAGGGTCCAGGCTACCCGGGTCTCCAAATTGGGTCCGAATTGGATAAAATTCAAACCGACTCAAATAAATTCCTAAAAATCATATAAAATCATATAAAATTCCTAAAATAATTTAAAACTTGAAAATGACGGAAATATCCCCTAATGTGAAAAACTGGGGGTGACATATGGTTAGCCATGCAAGAATGTGAACTTTACTTGAACATTTACGCAAGTGATTTTTAAGTTTTATTGAGTGATTCCGGTAAAAGAAGATATTAGACAGTCATGCCATTACTAAACCTATGTATCAGTATCAAAATCAATAACTAAAGTTTATGTTAAACTATCACAGAGAACACCAAATTAGTATTACATATTGAACAGTAACACCCCAATTTGCAAGAATATGGAAGACTTCTAGACATTTGGTGCCAATGTAGAAGAGAACTCTCAGCCAATTCTATCTAAGCTTCTCCAAAACACCCATTATGCTTGAAATGCTGAATTACAAGCTAATTACAAAAAAAAAAACAGAATTATATGATTTCTAAATCCAAAAATCCCTTTCATTTGAGGAATTTTAATAACCTATGATATATTCAAGTCAAATATCAGACAAAATCACATTCCAGACCTTAAAAAAGAGATGCCTCCTTCGTTTCCTTCTTTTCGGTCTAGCCAATATAAAGACTCTAACCACCAAATTAGCCGAATTATCGAATTCTAACCAAAATAAATGAAATTGCAATTCTGTGATTCCCAATTTGATCCACGGAATTCTAATTAAAAATAAACTAGCAAACCCTAATTGGCTACTAAAACCTACTAATATCGACATCAAAATCAGATGTTTTAAGCAACACTTATAAAATAAAGCCACACACTAATCAAAATCAGATGTTTTAAGCAACACTTTTCTGTGTGTCCAACTAATGCTCGATTATCACCAATAGAACCCAGGGTATAGGGTATAAAAGCAAGAACCAGTTGTGCAATACCAAACCAATTTTGTTAATTTCAAAAACAGATGGAATGGTTAATTTGAGTGAAGCCTTAAGACGACAAGTCATCGTGTGTTCTTCCACTTCGTACCTTTAAAAATTTAGAGCCACATGAAACACGCTTGCACCTCTCACAGCAAAATCAATAGTCTGGATCTGCCAAGAACAGAAGAGAACTGCATGAGCAAACCTCGACATGAATCCAGCCAAAGGCAAAAATAGTGCCACATGGGAAATAGCAAAAAATGAGCCATTAAGTATAGTTTGTTATTTCATTTTCTTTATTCTGGGATCACAAAATTTCAGCCATAGAACAGAAAACATAAAAAATACTGTATAAAAATATATTACAAACCTGTCAATTATGACCACTGAGTTGAATTGTCCTTCCAGAACGAAGATTAAAGAGTAACAATTCAATTGGTGCCTGTGTAAGTAATGACCACATGAACTACTCAATCGAAACAGCCTTCTGCTTGCTTGTCAGTTTTATATCTAGTTCTATATCTGTTATAAGTAAACAGCAAAATAACAAAGCATTATCCATACACAGAAAATATAATTCTGCTCCATAAAGTTAAAATATAAACACATGCATTGGTTGCCTTCCATTGTTCCATTAAGCAATGTAATGCACTTCTTCAAACATAATAACATACTTATTGTCCAACATTAATGAGCCAGGCATCAACTTGCTTAAATAATTCCTCCTGAGTTTTTTTTCTTCTTTAGTGCAAGGCCCTCGTCTTTCCTCCTCTCGTATCAGGTCCCTTGCAGCTTGTTTCTCAACTTCAATCACAGTGTCCAGCTGGGAAAGGAAAAGAAACGAATGGTTGAAGGAGTGTGAGATGATTTTACAAAAAGATTTTATTGTAAGTCTGCTTCAGCCTCAAGTTTATCATACAAGAATCGGTGCATATAACTTTGTCAACCACACAAAATTTAATATAACACAAAAGAAACATTGAGAGCCATAAATGTTTCCATTCTAAGCATTTGAAAGACTAAAATATAGACGAGTAAAGAACATGGAAATAAAATAGTTTAGCAAAACGATCAACTGACACAAATGAATGAATTTAACATTCAAACCCTACCATTTCAAGAATCCGCTTTAGTTGATTATTTTATACAGTAAGTTCCACCACTCCGAGGAAAAGATGGTTTAACAAATGCCAAACACTAGATACACACCAGGTATCATGTATTTGGAACACTAGTGAGTGTGTATACTTCTATGTGTGTGTTGATAGAGAGAGGAAAGAGGCACCTGTACAGCAGTAGGGATTTACCTGCTGCACTAGGCAGCTGGTTGCTGTATGAGGGGATGTTGGAGAGCAAGGGGATGTGTGTGAGATCAAGTGCAGGGGTATGCATTAGATATGCGGTGGGGGAAATTAGGGGACAGCAGCAGTATAACTGTTGTACAGGGCAAAACAGGTAGGTAGGTAGTACACTAGCAGTAAGGGACTTAGGAAAACTCGACCTGTGTGTTGTAATGGCATTTGAGTGTATCCTAGGGATACACTAGTGATTTGTGTGTCTCCTGATTCACACTTGTGTGTGCATTGTAATTGAACTGTGAATGTGTGTGTAGGATATTACCAAGAGTGAGTGATTTTCATGTGTGAGTGCGTTGAATAGGAAAATCTTGTGTGGGGTGTGTGTATGTGAAGGAAGATAGGACTGATATGTATACAGTAGTGAGTATAAAGTTATTAGAAAGGTATCGGAGAAAGAAAAATTTTTTTTTGACTAAATTCCAAGTCAATATTGGTGAATTATTGCATAATTACATGATTTCTACGAAATTATGAGCCAATATTGCATAAGCTAATGGGCAATTACGATATATAGGAAAATGCTTTTTAAAGCAAGAAAATGAAAGTAAAACCAAATCACCAAATCAAGTACAGATTATGGCTCATTGCAAGATATTAGTAAGTTTCAGCCTTTTTTTGGCCTACAAGAGTTTCTATGGCTTAAAACTGATTCCTTAATCCAAATATTTTGCAAAACAAAATCGGCAAATTAGGCATGTTCCAGCCAGTTTTGGGCTGAAATAGCCTGAAATTGACCATACCATTCCAACATTAATCTGATAGATGTGGTATTAACCGTCAAAACTTTCATCAAGCAGTTTTGAATCAGTTCAGCTAAAGCCAGATATATACACTGAACATGTGATGTATATATCGGTTGATTTTGTAAACACTCAATGAGACTATTCCATATATTTAATTAACCCAAAAATTTGATGTGCCAACCAGTTTTAGGACTTTGGAGAATAAAGGAAGGTCTGTAGTATTGGTTTCGTACCCTTCCTATAAGTATCGGTATCGACGGTTTTGGCAGTTTTGACGGTTTCAGATTTTTTTTTGGAAAGCCAAAAATGATAACCAAAAAAGTATCTTAAAAAAATTTGATGCATATTTAGACAGTTTTATATAATATATCCCGTTTCTCGTAGGTTTCAAAATAAGTAATATCCAATATTGCCAAATCGTTCACCGACAACAAATATTATTGTTTACTTACTTTCCATTAGACATAGTACAGCCACAACAAATAAAGGGAATATTATGGACGAATGTTATGAACTTATAGATATACAACTTCGACAAATGGTAATTGTTACAATATATGGATAAAGGAATCTTATCAACGTATTATAGAATTATCGATCTCGGGCACAACCAAATCATTGTTCTATTCCTCTCTCTTTCGTTCAATTTTTCTATATCGAATTGACTTGAAAAGAGACCCAACACATCGTTATTGATACTTTTGGTATAAGATTAGGACATGCCAAAATCGGTACGATACCGACGAAATCGGTACGATACGGACGATACATATTGGTTTCGGTATAGGCCGATACTGTGAACTAGGGAATAAAAGACAATGAAATTAACATTCTTAGATAATCAATCTTTTAGGACTGTGTGCAGTATGTTGGTAAAGCAAAGGCATGTCAACCACTGTTCCTTGATAAACATGACAGAAGAATTGGTCATAGCTAATAACTAACACGGACCAAAATGCCATTCTTATCAACTAAACATGGCCTAGCATTTTGTTCCACAATTTGGAAGTCTTGTATTTAAACCTTATAGCCACTTCCTACAGTTCAGCATTCCAGTATTGGTACAGGTAGGGCATGAATCATGTAATTGGTGGAGGGTAATGGAGCAAATGTGGGTTATGTCTAGTGTGAGTTTCACGGGCTACTCAACCTTCAAAGCATGTTCAGGACAAGGTTTGCAGTATCGGTTACGATGTTGGTTTCAGACCTTCCTATGAATACCAATTTTGGCAGTTTCGGGAGATTTTCGTGCTTTTCGATCAGTATGTATCTTTTTTTGGTACTTGTTTCAGTCAGTACTGTGAACCTTTGTTGAGGTCCGGACATTTACCAAATCCCGATATCCCCAAATCAACGAGGCATTTCATGGAAGTTTTGGGATCTCAGATAGATTCAGGCTTGATTGGTAAACCTCAGCCCATTTACCAAACACCCCCACCCCAAACAAAGAAATAGGTTCCCAAAATTTGGGATATCAGCTAACTTTGGCCTAGATTTGGTAAATCTCACCCGAGATTTACTACCAAATCTTGATGTCATTCACGTCTTAGGTCCTACTAGTATGATACCTCACTCGAGAATCTCAGAAAGTTGTGTTGACAATGTCTATGATATCAGCTCCAAAATAACAAAGTGGGACTTTGGAAAGAAATATTGGTATTAGGATGGCCTAATATGATTGCTAACAACAGTGCAAATATCAGCTAGGCATTAATATGGAAACCATGTTCCCTTTGATGTTGTATCATATACAACTCTGGAAGTAGAGATTCAGTTGTCACCCTATATCTCTGGCATTTTTGCCACAGTGCCAATTTGTGCTCAACAACATACATACGCATAACAAGTTATGCTGCCAAAGAATATTTATGGTTATGTACTCTTAAAAAGAACAATGGCAGGATATGGAGATACCGGGCTATTGCTAGTTTGGTACTATTTGAAATAGAAAAAGCCAAACCTATAAAGCAAAAGCCAACTGGTGCCCAAACAATGCTATAATAAAATGTTATGCTTAAAACATATGCATAGATTCAAGAAATGATCCGACCACCAGTAATCAAGCATCATATGAACTATTTTGACAACCAAGAATAAAAAAGCACTTACTGCTCTTGTGAACATGATCTCATAATATATATTTGGCTTCTGGAGGTAGTCATCTCCATGGCAGTATACAATATATACTATTTATTAATTGATCTCTAGCATTAGACTTGTATGTACCACCACAAGACTGTAGAGGTCTTTAAAAAAATGTGTATAAATAAACTTCATGTTTGAGCAGACCAACACCAACATGATGCTGGATTGAAGGCCTGGGAAAATGTGCTCAACCATTCTAATGTGTTTTAGAGTAATGCAAACTGAAATTAGTGTACATGTTTGAGCAGACCAAAACAGGGACAGTCCCTTCTTTGTCGGACTTGGAAAAGTCCTGGGTCTCAACATACTTCTATATGTCTGCCACAAGACAGCTCTTTTTCCAAACGTAAATCCATATATAGATATTTACCAACAAAAGTTTTCCCGCCAATGTGAATTAAAAAATGTCTAAATTTGGTTATTGATCTAACCCAATAGCATGGTTACCTCTTAAAGGGCCTCAAAAAGGATATTTCTTATATTGACTCGTTTTGGCTTGTGAATAGGTTCAGAATGGAGACCATTAGCTAGTGGAGGTAAGACTTTAACCTCTGGAACACCAATCAGCGACAATCACTCCTCGTTTTTCATCAATCTTCCTGCAGAAGACAAATTTAGTTAAATGTTCAATAATCTATTGACTCGTGCCACATGAAGATAGAAATGGTATTATACATACAGTACCTCAGTATATCCTTCACAAAAATAATGTATTTAGCAAATTGCTAAAAACTTAGCTGCTGGGCTGTGAGTTGTGGAAAGAGTAGAGGAAGTACATGCTCTGCAGCAAATTCCACGCCATACTGAAAGGTAGACCAGAAATAAGTTGCAACATAATATACAACTAAATGCCACTTAATTAAAATGCATACCATGTGAACTGATGCAGAATCACAAAGTATGAAGTATCGTAAGTAAAATTTACGAGAAAGTCAGAAAATTAATTCTCACTGGAAATTAAAAATAGTTGTCAAGTTACCTGCTTAAAATATAGCATTTGCAACACCCAGAGTACACATAAGATTAGGTGCAAAATGGTCAATACCAGTACACCACTGCAGTGTTTGCAAGATACCAAATTAAGTTATTGACCGATAAAGCTTTGATAAAGGGTCCGTTTGGGGATTTAATTTGGAAAACAAAGTTTTGACAAACAAAACCAAGATAAATGAAGTTTTAGTTACAAGTGGTAGAGATAGGACGTACGAAGGAAAACCTCTCAAACTTTTACCTGAATAACAGGGAACCAGGTGCTATGCTGGTAGGTGTGAGAATAAGTTTTCTAGGTACTTTATACTTAATCGACCATTAGCTTTTCCAAGATGCAATCAGTTTAAATTAAGGTGATTTAGAATTTTTAAGCTAATATCCTCTTAAGTATTCCAAATTTCTAGATCCTAGAGTTTCTTCCCAATATTTTGAATTTCTAATCTGATGGGAATCAATGAATGGCTCGAAATTTGGGTTAAGATTTTTCAGGTTTGGTGTCCATATATTACATAAATTTGGGGTTAACATATTACATAAATTTGACTGAAACCTCGTGATAGAACCAATGATCTTTCAATCAACAAAACTAAGTAATTAAACTAACAAAGTTTAATAGAACTTGCAAGACCTAATTGAAGTTTGGACAAGTTGTATGAGGAGCTAGAACTCTAAAAGCAAGATCTGCTAGAAACTATAGGAATCTAGATATAATTCCTACAGAAGTAAACTTAAGAGCTAGTGCTAAAAAAACAATTAGTTGGTAGTCCAGATAAATTCTATTCGTCATCATGCTCCTTTCTAGAAAGGTTCAACTCTTTTGCAACTAATATATATGATTGTGGCTATTTGGTTCTGTATTTGCATTGGTTCTGCATTTGCATCATACTGCAGAATACAAAGAACTTAAAAATAAAAGTATATGGCAAAATAAATATCCATAACTCAAATTCATGTGAACAAAAGGGTTTCAGTTTATCAAGGCAACATATAATGAAGAACTCAAATTCCGATTTAGCAAGAGGCTCCAAAAGGGATCTTCCATACTACTTTCCCTTCCAAGCATGACTCGGTTCGACATTTCCTCAAACACCATGCTTCACTAAACACCAAATCCCTACCCTCATTACCAACTACCCCCCATCCTCTTCAATGAACCCTACCGGACTATGGAGCCCAACCTCAACGCCATCCGTGACATGGGCTTCTAAAATGCAATGACAGTTTAAATACGTCATTTTTGGACAACTCTAACTGTCGCAAATTGTCCATTTTGGCGTAGTGATCTATCTATTTGTCCTTCACCAAAATCCTACCTATTGAAGCCATCCTTATATCAGTTACTAATTACAGAGAAGCGAAGCATTAGGACAATGATCTATGCTAACCATCTCTCCACCAATCCATTTTCGAAAACTTTCTCGTGACAAGATGCAACCCCATAAGAATCTATCAAATTCTACATCTGCGCCAATGGCATATACTTTATTACAACTAATAAATCAACACTATCTCCTTCTTCTTTTATCCATAATATCTACGTGATGTGAGTTTCCATCACAACTAAGTCCTATATCCAGGAATCTGAACCACTCTGAAAATAGGTGTTGTATTTCGAGTCATGTCATACCAGACAGGTATATGGACATATTATAGACAACCCATATGTGTTAGTGTTAGTGCTAGTGTCAATTTGTTCGAATTGTGTTTAGTCAGTGCAACACAGTCCGACTTATGAGAAAATATAACAAATAATGTTACTAACTCATTGGAGACTTCGATTAGAACAGTTGGTCAGCGGAGGTCTGGAGTTGGCAAATCGACAGAGTCCTAGCGATTGAGTTGGGGTTCTGCTTGGGAGGAGGACTCGGGTTTCTTCTAGAAGACCATACCCCCACCCGCTCGTAGATCTTCTCGAGGTGGTGGTGATGCTATCCTCGAATTTGGTCACTGACAGGAAGTCGTCGGTGGGATCGACAACCTTATGGGAGCGTGCCTCCGTCTCGAGCATCAACAACTCGACAACATTATCCCCCTCTTCCGGGGCCTCGACAACCTTATGGAGCGTGCCTTCGTCTCGAACATCAACAACCCTAATTATTTCTTAACAAAAACCAAACAAATCTAGGGTTAGGGTTTGTGCTCACAGAAAACATATAAATTGAGAGAGAAGAGAAAGAGAGTACCGATCAAGAGAGAGAAGGAAATGAAGATGGGAATAGAATATAGGGGTGTGGCAGGGGGCTTTGACGATAAAGGAAGCTCGAGAGAGGGCGGAAAACACAAAAATTTATGCAGGGGAATGGAAATTTTTTTCCAAAACTGAGATTTAAAATTAACAAACCAACGTTTGTACTCTCTGTTTAATAAACCAACGTTTCTTGTAGTGTATGTGGATGAATGGTGTGGATTCATTCTAGAGATCCAACGGTTAGGAGTAAGGAAAAAAAAGATTTCTAAAAAAAATGGTTTGGGCCGCCAAATAATTGCCATTCCCGCTGAGATTATTTGAGACGGTCTCAAAATTTATTTGGAACGAAAATTATTAATAGTCCCAAATAAGAGACCCACTTATCAATCTGTCACCAATAAATTCGTTTTTTGTTACAAAAAAATATAGCAGTCCCAAATAATAATTTTTTAGGACGTTTAAAACTAGAGTTCTTAAAAGTGTTGTCCCAAAAGCCAACTTTTTTTTTGTAGTGATAGGTTTTAATTTGATTTGTCTTTACTTCCTAAACATAGTATTGATACGACTTGTTATCTATAGGTCCTCGAGGCTCTGCATTGGATCCAGTTGACATATTATATCATATCACAGGCGAGTACTGTCACGACCCGCACCCTAGAGTAAGGGCACGAGAAGTGGGTACATCCAGCCTACGCCGCAGTGTCGGCGGTTTAGAACGCTGTCCTAGGTCAATCATCTAACAATATAAAGGTACCTGTACAGTTTATACTCTCCGAATGGAGGTAACATCACAACATGCTGTCTCAATCACATCTAAGGTAGAAGAATGAAGAACAGATAGATAGATAGTAACTCAAAGAGAACCATAGCATAGATGAAATAAGTCTAAGTATCTAGGATACATAACATCCAGAATGTCAACTCATAATACAATAAGTCTAAGAGTCTATACATCTCCACATCTCAAAATACAACTCAGAATGTGAGACAAAATGTAAATATAGAAAAGACTGCCTAGACTAAACTGGTCTAGACTACTGGATCAACATCCTCAGCTGCAGGTGGATCCTGCTGAGGATCCTCAATACAAGTGTCATCTAGTCCTGCTCCATAATAAGTAGTCACCCATGCCTCGTCCTCATCCTCTGTAATATTTTCAACAGGTCCAATCAGGACAGGAACGAGCACAATACATCTCACGCAGTTCATATCAGGTTAGGAAATACGATACAGGCAATAGAGTAAGATACATGAACTGCTGAAAGGAAATATATGCTGTAAAAGAGATAGCTGTAATGAAATATCTACTGTATATAGAGAACTGTAGTGACTAGTGATGTAGAGCACAAGATAGGCATATGAATGGCTAGAACTTATACATGATCTACTGAGTTTGCACATGACTACTTTGGAATTATTCACATGTCCACTTCTACTCCCCCGTTACCCCAATCAATACACAAGGATCTATACAAGTTACGTTATTGTACATGATATCACATGGGGCCCATGAAAGGGTGCACATGATAGTATACATGAGGGCTCAGTAAACATGAGAGTACATGATCACATGAGTGCACATGAATAATGGAAGCATAGGAGTACATGATGATAGTGAAACACACATAACATGAAGTACCCGATGCTCCCGAGGGGGATAACATCTCATGTAAAGATCCATATAGTACCAATCCGTGTTACCAACGTGACAGCATCAAGTAAAGTAATCTAGAGCGAGAAGTAAAGCCTGAACAAGTATGAAACGGTCAGAGAATGTACTCGCCTGCTGTATGAATGTCTGTAGAGAATATGCAGTCTGAGGAGAGGTGTCTGGCTCCTGATCAGAGCAACACAAGTCACAATGTATTCTAAATGGTAAAAATAAAGTATATAATGCATACTACATGATTCTAGGTCAATCTGGTCAAAAGTCAACTCTGGGTCAACTCTAATAGTCAAACTAGGTCACAGGAAGTCATACTAGATCCAAGGGAATCAAACTAAGTCAAATAGAGTCAAACAAGGTCAAACAAGTCAAATACTAGTCAACATGATCAATCTGGGTCAAGTCTAGGTCAAACTTAGACCAACTAAGGTATTGGTCAAACAAAGACCAGTCAGTAAGGTAATTAGGTCAAACAAAGACCAGTCAATAAGGTAATTGGGTCAAACATGGTCAGACTAGTTGAACTAGTCATTTTTAGGTCAATTAGGTCATGGTTTGACCAATAGTTGACTTTAGTCAACCCTTAGTCAACAAGGGTTAACTAGTAGGGTTTGGGCCTTTAGGTCAAATTGAGTTAGCCCCCAAGCCATAGGCTAGTAGCCTAGGCCATAGGCTATTGCTTAGGTTTCTATATAAACCTATACCTAGTAAGTTGTCTATATACATGTATCTATATATATATATCAATATAGGCCTAACTATATATAATACAACCACCCACATATTTATATATAAAGATAATACTATGTATATCTAATACAATATATATATCATATATATATAGATATACACCAACTATCTACTACCTACATATCAATATATGAATACTATACATAATATCATCACCCATATCTATATATATATAATGACACTACATGAGAATTTATACAAATATATATATATATCAATATATATATATATATATACATATATATATATAACCTATATATATACACTACATATATACATAGAGGGAAGTGAGAGGGAGAGTGAATTTGAGTGTGAGAGAGAAAGATGGACAGTGAATGGGGGGGGGGAGTTTCAGATTTCCTGAAACTGGAAATCCCAGCCCCCAACCTATACACACACACACACACACCTAATATATACATATATATATATATAACTTATTTATATATTACATATATACATAGAGAGAGGGAAGAGAGAGACATAGAGTGAGAGAGAGTGAATGAGAGAGAGACAGAGATAGAGGGAGAATGGTCTGGACAGGGGGAGGGGTTCCTGAAATCAGGAACCAAGTTGGCTCCCCAACACACACACACATAACATATATACATACATATGTATATATATACATAACTATCTATATACACTACCAAAAACTCCCAAATCTCACCCACACTCACATATACATATATACTACGTATATACACACTAAAATACACTAGTCCAATGTATAAAACAGATTAAAAATAGGTTTGAATCCATTTTCAAAAACTGGGAAAAATCCTAATTTCTGAGAACAGTGCACAGTGCACTCGAAATAGGTAATTCGAATTACATGCCCTAAACCGAGCTAAGGCTCGATCCTATTGGTTGGTAACTGAGCCCCTAGGTGTGTACGTGTCGTAGGTGTCCCTAGGAGTCCACCACGACACGACACAACGTGTCCAAACACGTGATTTCCAAATCGGGTAAACACAATGCACTGTGCAGTGCACTGCCTCGTGCACATGTTCGCGTGTGTGTAGGACACGACACACACATCCACGTGTCTCGTGGTCATGCACACGTGTAGCCCACATATAGGGCTACACGTTAGACACACTGTTATGTGTCCACGTGTCCTACAGTGTTGATACGAGACCCGTATCAGTCGAGGAAACTCGACTGATACGTGCGGTTTGGACCGCGTCGTGCAGAGATGCACATGTCTCGTGGACACGACACGAGCTACGTGGGGCCTCGTGGTCATGCCCACGTATAGGGCTACACACTCGTGTCACCACGAGGTGTCCACGTGGCGTGTCCGTGCGACACGACACGCTCGAATTGTGCTCTGTGCAGTGCGCACAGTGCAGTACAAAATTCGTGTTCGTGTCAGAGCTCTCTCGACACGACACAAGAGGTCGTGATATTTGAGAGGGGGCTGTCAGTGATGGCCCCCTCCTCTGTGTCAAATTCTACGTGTCCTCATGGCGTGTCGTGCCCGGAAATTAGGTCGAGCAGCAGGGGAAGTAAACCGGGTGTCGTACAGTGAGTTCGTGTCCATTTTGGACACGAACACGACACGAATCCTAGCTCAGTCCACTTGGGTTGAGTTCTACTAGTCTAGGGCTACAAGAAAAAGTAATTTGTTTTACAAAATAATGAAATTAAGTTCTTTGTGGCATTTCGACAAACACAGATTCCTAGTCTAGGATACGTGTCCGATACGGACACCAAACCAACTCAAACCTTCACCAAATTTGTCCTACAGTACCCTAGTACCTAGATGCATGCAAATATGAAGAGAAAACACAAAATTAATAAGGTTCATGGACATTTACCTATTGATGCAAATCCAATGGAAAAACAAAGAGAGGGGGGTGTCCACTTCAACTTGGTGATGCCCAAAGCTCACGAAATCCTCGATAGCAGGCCCTAACTAGTACCCTCTAGTATAGGGGAGTCCAATGCAAGAAACTAGAGGTGATTTGGATCAATATTGATCAAGTTGTGTAGGTTTGAAGAAATTGGAATTTTCTAGGAATAAAATTCATGTAAAATCTTCATGAATGAATGAAATGGGATTATATAGAATGGTGGC
Organism: Iris pallida; assembly: GCA_029216955.1. Classification (NCBI taxonomy): domain Eukaryota; kingdom Viridiplantae; phylum Streptophyta; class Magnoliopsida; order Asparagales; family Iridaceae; genus Iris; species Iris pallida. The sequence goes on along the minus strand of JANAVB010013597.1, from coordinate 2,070,597 downwards.
TGCTAGGGGGGTGCCCTATGACCGGCCATGGCATGGGGGGGGGGGGGGGGTCCTAGGCTTGCTTCTAGGTTAAGGCAAGGACTTTCATGGTAAGGCTTGATATTTTGAGTAAATCAAGCAAAATATCATATGTATAATATCTAGATATTTATCCTACTTTAACCCAATGTAAATATCTATCCCCTTAGCATTCTAGGTTAGTGACTAATCCCTAGATTAGGCCAAACTTGGTTAGGGACTATCATGACACTTAACAATAATTAAACAATAATAAAAACACATAAATCTAAATAATTCCAAATAATTCCTAGAAATTTACCAAAATACCCTTTAGGCTAAAATCACTAATTTGGTGTTCTAAGCCTATGGCTAAGCTCTCATGGTCATGGCAACTTCTAGGTTAGAGAAAACTAGGGTTTACACTAAGTTATACTAACCAAAATCACAAAGTCATAAGTCATGCCTTAGAAAATGGTTTAACTTAACTAAAATCACCAGAAAATCATACCATGACTAAAATACCACTAATAAATAATAAAAATAATAAAATTTTAAAAATCCCCAATTTCAGGAAAACAGGGTGTTACAAGTCTACCCACCTTAAAATAATTTCGTCTTCGAAATTTAGATGGTCGTACTCCTCCTAGGTCAAACCTCCAACAATCAGGGACGAAGCCACTACCTAGGCAACATACAAGGTCAACAAGCAAAATATGGGTAGTAGACCTATACTGGGTCATGTCCAAAAATTGGCTGGCAGTTTTAGGTCATAAGGTGTCCTTAAATCAAATCGGAGCCAAAAGTAACTCCATGGGGTAAATCAGGATGGAGCCTCGGGTCAGAAAAATCGTACTAAGCAATGAAGCATACAATGGTATGCCTGAGTGGGACACTAAGGTCATAGGTGTAGTATGTCATGTCTAGGTTACGTATGTGAAATTAGTTTTGAGAAAACAACTAGTCTTGTGTTCCAAATTTAAAAGTCACGGTAACGTGTCTACGGTGATCACAATTTAGAGTGGGAAGGGTCTATGGCCTAAATTGAACCAAAATCATGATGAATAGTGGTACCAGGGGGACAAGTTAAATGGAACAGTCTATGGTCTCATCTAGGTGCACTAGTCATTCTAGATCAATACTGTCCTATGGTATCAAAACGTTCAAGCAATCTAAGGTGTCCAAATTTGGGAAGGTAAGGAAACAACAATCATCAAGACTATAGGGTCGTCTACCCTCCTATATGAAAATGGGTCATTAACAAGTGAGAAATCATTAAAGTTACCATTCCATAAAAGAAAATTGAAAATTTAGGTACAACAATCACAATAGATTTTAGTCTTGACACGATCTAAGTTGATCAATTTTAGGATAAATCGAGATTGGGCAAGATGGGAAATTAATGAAATCAAGTATGAGCACGAGCATCCAATGATGAAGATCCAGGTCATGTTTAAATTAATCCAACTGGGTATGAATACGAGGTTCATAGGTGATAAAATAATTCCAAGGAGAATTGTCAAGGCTGTTATGGATAAGATTCTAGGGTAAGTTTAACGGTTGTCTCTATCCACGTAGATTAATATATAAAAACGAACCAAAATGCAATAGGTTGATCAGACCATCATGCGCCGGTTCTGATTAGATAATATATTAGTGGGTGTACACCCAATAAAATATATCATGATCAAGCTCGAAGGATAAGCTTGTAAAACTTAAGGATAAATTTATAGCATAAGATATAAGTAAGGGTGGAAATGATGAAAGAAGATACATAGTCCAAGATTCTTAACCAATCGGGTCAAGCATTCAAGGTAAGGTACAAGGTTAAGTATTTGAGGGTTCAAGTAGAACACCATCACATGCCAGGTCGAAAGAATTGAGCCAAGGTGGATCTCTAACTGAAATAAGAATTAATTTAGTATCATGGTAGAGGTTATAGTTTAGCCATTTGACCAGAAAATCATGTCAAGGAAATAGAGTACAATGAGACGGGTTTTAAATGGGACATGGAATACCTACATGAAGGTAGGCTAGTCTAGGTCTTACATGTGAAGTTTGTTGGGAGGTAACAGCTAGTATTATACTCTGAATATCTAGGTCACGGTAAAGGACGTCCAAGGATCTAGAATAGAAAGTGGGAGTTCGAGACGTGACAAATTGATGCAAAAATTGAAGAAGATCAAATTAACTCATGAAATCAGGAATCTAGTAAATAATTTAGGAACACTGTCCTAGGGATAGATAGGCTACTAGATGAATATAGTTAGGGTTCGATCAATCAAGGTCAAGGTTAGAAGGTCTCAATAAATTCTTGATTTGAGGAAATGTCGAGTAAGTCAGGTTTGGGATACAGTCACATAGATTGGTAGAAAGAGTTTAAGCAAGATGCAAAATAGAGAGGACAGTTCATTTTAATGAAAGGCAATTAGCAAGAGGATTAGATGGTAAGAAACAAATAAGAGTTTTCTCATAATTGTGATTGAGTACCCCAAAATAAAGATATTAATCTAACACTAAGAAATTAAAATCAACAACTACAAAAATTTGAAAATCATCAACTAACACCAGGATTCAAAGTTCTACAGTGAATCCTCCAAAATCAAATTCAATCAAGGGAAAAGGAGTTTAAATCGTAATTTCAAATGAGATTCTCAAGGGTCATCCCAGGAATCTCTCAAAGTATCCTAGCAGTGATTGAGTATCCACTCTCTCTAAGCCTATTCCTCAAATCCTATCGCAGGCTGTAGTGATACTCTAGTTCGAATACCACTACATAAACTCGACCTGCATGGGCCACCACTAAAAACGTGTCACGACCCGCACCCTAGAGTAAGGGCACGAGAAGTGGGCACGTCCAGCCTACGCCGCAGTGTCGGCGGTAGAACGCTGTCCTAGGTCAATCATCTAACAATATAAAGGTACCTGTACAGTTTATACTCTCCGAATGGAGGTAACATCACAACATGCTGTCTCAATCACATCTAAGGTAGAAGAATGAAGAACAGATAGATAGATAGTAACTCAAAGAGAACCATAGCATAGATGAAATAAGTCTAAGTGTCTAGGATACATAACATCCAGAATGTCAACTCATAATACAATAAGTCTAAGAGTCTATACATCTCCACATCTCAAAATACAACTCAGAATGTGAGACAAAATGTAAATATAGAAAAGACTGCCTAGACTAAACTGGTCTAGACTACTGGATCAACATCCTCAGCTGCAGGTGGATCCCGCTGAGGATCCTCAATACAAGTGTCATCTAGTCCTGCTCCATAATAAGTAGTCACCCATGCCTCGTCCTCATCCTCTGTAATATTTTTAACAGGTCCAATCAGGACCGGAACGAGCACAATACATCTTACGCAGTTCATATCAGGTTAGGAAATACGATACAGGCAATAGTGTAAGATACATGAACTGCTGAAAAGAAATATACGCTGTAAAAGAGATAGCTGTAATGAAATATATATTGTATATAGAGAATTGTAGTGACTAGTGATGTAGAGCACAAGATAGGCATGTGAATGGCTAGAATTTATACATGATCTACTGAGTTTGCACATGACTACTTTGGAATTATTTACATGTCCACTTCTACTCCCCCGTTACCCCAATCAATACACAAGGATCTATACAAGTTACGTTATTGTACATGATATCACATGGGGCCCATGAAAGGGTGCACATGATAGTGTACATGAGGGCTCAGTAAACATGAGAGTATATGATCACATGAGTGCACATGAATAATGGAAGCATAGGAGTACATGATGATAGTGAAACACACATCAAGTACCCGATGCTCCCGAGGGGGATAACATCTCATGTAAAGATCCATATAGTACCAATCCGTGTTACCAACGTGACAGCATCAAGTAAAGTAATCTAGAGCGAGAAGTAAAGCCTGAACAAGTATGAAACGGTCAAAGAATGTACTCGCCTGCTGTATGAATGTCTGTAGAGAATATACAGTCTGAGGAGAGGTGTCTGGCTCCTGATCAGAGCAACACAAGTCACAATGTATTCTAAATGGTAAAAATAAAGTATACAATGCATACTACATGATTCTAGGTCAATCTGGTCAAAAGTCAACTCTGGGTCAACTCTAATAGTCAAACTAGGTCACAGGAAGTCATACTAGATCACAGGGAATCAAACTAAGTCAAATAGAGTCAAACAAGGTCAAACAAGTCAAATACTAGTCAACATGATCAATCTGGGTCAAGTCTAGGTCAAACTTAGACCAACTAAGGTATTGGTCAAACAAAGACCAGTCAGTAAGGTAATTAGGTCAAACAAAGACCAGTCAATAAGGTAATTGGGTCAAACATGGTCAGACTAGTTGAACTAGTCATTTTTAGGTCAATTAGGTCATGGTTTGACCAATAGTTGACTTTAGTCAACCCTTAGTCAACAAGGGTTAACTAGTAGGGTTTTGGGCCTTTAGGTCAAATTGAGTTAGCCCCCAAGCCATAGGCTAGTAGCCTAGGCCATAGGCTATTGCTTAGGTTTCTATATAAACCTATACCTAGTAAGTTGTCTATATATACATGTATCTATATATATATCAATATAGGCCTAACTATATATAATACAACCACCCACATATTATATATAAAGATAATACTATGTATATCTAATACAATATATATATATCATATATATAGATATACACCAACTATCTACTACCTACATATCAATATATGAATACTATACATAATATCATCACCCATATCTATATATATATATATAATGACACTACATGAGATTTATACAAATATATATATATATAAATATATATATATATATATATATATATACTATATATATATATATATATATATATATATATATATATATATATATATATATATAACCTATATATATACACTACATATATACATAGAGGGAAGTGAGAGGGAGAGTGTATTTGAGTGTGAGAGAGAAAGATGGACATGAATGGGGGGGGGGGAGTTTCAGTTTCCTGAAACTGGAAATCCCAGCCCCAACCTATACACACACACACCCCCTAATATATACATATTATATATATAACTTATTTATATTACATATATACATAGAGAGAGGGAAGAGAGAGACATAGAGTGAGAGAGAGTGAATGAGAGAGACAGAGATAGAGGGAGAATGGTCTGGACAGGGGGAGGGGTTCCTGAAATCAGGAACCAAGTTGGCTCCCCAACACACACACACATAACATATATACATACATATGTATATATACATAACTATCTATATACACTACCAAAAACTCCCAAATCTCACCCACACTCACATATACATATACTACGTATATACACACTAAAATACACTAGTCCAATGTATAAAACAGATTAAAAATAGGTTTGAAATCCATTTTCAAAACTGGGAAAAATCCTAATTTCTGAGAACAGTGCACAGTGCACTCGAAATAGGTAATTCGAATTACATGCCCTAAACCGAGCTAAGGCTCGATCCTATTGGTTGGTAACTGAGCCCCTAGGTGTGTACGTGTCGTAGGTGTCCCTAGGAGTCCACCATGACACGACACAACGTGTCCAAACACGTGATTTCCAAATCGGGTAAACACAGTGCACTGTGCAGTGTACTGCCTCGTGCACATGTTCGCGTGTGTGTAGGACACGACAACACACATCCACGTGTCTCGTGGTCATGCACACGTGTAGCCCACATATAGGGCTACACGTTAGACACACTGTTATGTGTCCACGTGTCCTACAGTGTTGATACGAGACCCGTATCAGTCGAGGAAACTCGACTGATACGCACGGTTTGGACCGCGTCGTGCAGAGATGCACATGTCTCGTAGACACGACACGAGCCACGTGGGGCCTCGTGGTCATGCCCACGTATAGCCCACGTGTAGGGCTACACACTCGTGTCACCACGAGGTGTCCACGTGGCGTGTCCGTGCGATACGACACGCTCGAAATGTGCTCTGTGCAGTGCGCACAGTGCAGTACAAAATCCGTGTTCGTGTCAGAGCTCTCTCGACACGACACAAGAGGTCGTAATATTTGAGAGGGGGCTTGTCAGTGATGGCCCCCTCCTCTGTGTCAAATTCCATGTGTCCTCATGGCGTGTCGTGCCCGGAAATTAGGTCGAGCAGCAGGGGAAGTAAATCGGGTGTCGTGCAGTGAGTTCGTGTCCGTTTTGGACACGGACACAACACGAATCCTAGCTCAGTCCACTTGGGTTGAGTTCTACTAGTCTAGGGCTACAAGGAAAAGTAATTTGTTTTACAAAATAATGAAATTAAGTTCTTTGTGGCATTTCGACAAACACAGATTCCTAGTCTAGGATACGTGTCCGATACGGACACCAAACCAACTCAAACCTTCACCAAATTTGTCCTACAGTACCCTAGTACCTAGATGCATGTAAATATGAAGAGAAAACACAAAATTAACAAGGTTCATGGACATTTACCTATTGATGCAAATCCAATGGAAAAACAAAGAGAGGGGGGTGTCCACTTCAACTTGGTGATGCCCAAAGCTCACGAAATCCTCGATAGCAGGCCCTAACTAGTACCCTCTAGTGTAGGGGAGTCCAATGCAAGAAACTAGAGGTGATTTAGATCAATATTGATCAAGTTGTGTAGGTTTGAAGAAATTGGAATTTTCTAGGAATAAAATTCATGTAAAATCTTCATGAATGAATGAAATGGGATTATATAGAATGGTGGCTGCTAGGGGGGTGCCCTATGACCGGCCATGGCATGGGGGGGGGGGGGGGTCCTAGGCTTGCTTCTAGGTTAAGGCAAGGACTTTCATGGTAAGGCTTGATATTTTGAGTAAATCAAGCAAAATATCATATGTATAATATCTAGATATTTATCCTACTTTAACCCAATGTAAATATCTATCCCTTAGCATTCTAGGTTAGTGACTAATCCCTAGATTAGGCCAAACTTGGTTAGGGACTATCATGACACTTAACAATAATTAAACAATAATAAAAACACATAAATCTAAATAATTCCAAATAATTCCTAGAAATTTACCAAAATACCCTTTAGGCTAAAAATCACTAATTTGGTGTTCTAAGCCTATGGCTAAGCCCTCATGGTCATGACAACTTCTAGGTTAGAGAAAACTAGGGTTTACACTAAGTTATACTAACCAAAATCACAAAGTCATAAGTCATGCCTTAGAAAATGGTTTAACTTAACTAAAATCACCAGAAAATCATACCATGACTAAAATACCACTAATAAATAAAAAAATATAAATTTTTAAAAATCCCCAATTTCAGAAAACAGGGTGTTACAAGTACATTCTCTGATAACTTTTTTCCAATTTATGATAACTGTTATGATTCATGTACTTAGTGTAGATATGCTCATTCCTGACACATGGTTCTCACGGATTGGTATTCCTGGATCTCGACGAGAGATGTTGCTCCTTGTTAGCTTGGGATGTATTGTGCAAGCTCCCTTGTAGCTCTTGCGTAATATGTGGTCACTGATTCAAGAGAAGACTTGTTCCCTTCTCATAGAATCCCGTGCAGTGACGTGTCCTGTTTGGATCCATTCTACCAGTTGGGGGTGGAGGGAGTAGTAGCGTATGCCTGTGATCAAATCCATCCCGCATTCCCGAACAGTGTTAGTCATATACCGCACTTATGACTAGCCAGGCCAGTTCTCTACAGGTGCCCAAGCCGATCACAAGTTGAAACTACTACTCACACACATTGGATAGATGGCTTACCCTGATTTGTGTATATACCAGGATCAGTTCTATTTTTCTGTTCTAGCTCTAGCTCTACAGCTTACCATGCCATGATACATATATGTACACTCCATAATTTCATTGTATATGCTCTATTTACAGTCTTATGGCTTTTATTCTATCTTGAGATCTATTATGAGATATATGTACTCGTTCCATCCTGACCGGATATGTTGAAAATGTTTACAGATGCAGAGGAGGACTATTATTGTACTTACTACGGCCCTACCGGACGTAGTAGGTTTAGAGTCAGATACCCTAGATCCGCTAGGGTGCAGTACCACAGGGCGAGATACCGCGTATCCTGTAGTTAGAGTAGGTTTTTGTACTGGACCTTGTCCCCAGTCACTCTTGGGACTGTTATTATTTTGGCTTGTATTAGAGACTATGGACTTAGACTTGTATATTCTTTGTGTTTGGACTTGACAGGTTATATTTTATTGTCATGTTGTCTTTATCTTTCAGTCTTTACTTTATCATCTTAGAGTTGTGATTGAGTACTCATATATTATCATTGCTTGTCCTCCGTTCGGAGTGGACCATATTCTCGACAGGTTTTTGATATTATATAAACTGTTGTTAGAGTAGTAAACCTACAGCGTTCCACTGCCGTTTTTATGGGGTAGGCTGGGCGTTGTTACGCATCACGTGCCCTTACAGCGGGTGCGGGTCGTGACACGTTTTTAGTGGTGGCCCATGCAGGTCCTGAAGTCGCAATTAGTGCGATGTCGTAGCAGCACTCGTCTTAGAGTGTTGACTACGAGCCTGTGTTACATATAGGAGGTAGTAGGCTAAGAGTACTCAATCACAGTAGGATCTTTTCTTGCTTATATTTCTTACCGTCTTTGATATTGATTTAATGTATTCTAAGCTGTCCTCCTTTGATATAATCCTTCTTGTGCCATATTGATATCTTCCTTTCAATCTGCCTCCAGGATGGTTATGACTCATTCTCCCGGTGAGGAGCACGGGGAGACGGAGAGGTTTGCTACCTCTGGCGGACAGGCTCCAGTCACTTCCCCTGCAGTTGGGACTTCAGTAGGGGCTCTCGGGGGTACTCCTCCAGCACTCTCGATGACTGTCCCTGGGGTCACTGCGGGTGCTCTTCCTGCAGTGCCGGGGGCTACAACGGGAGCTGTCGGGGGCGTTCCTCCTCCTCCTCCTCAGCAGGGGACTCCTCCGATGGTGGTGGGAGCTGTTCTTCCGTTGCCTCCTCTGCCCATAGATATGGTGCAGATGCTCGCATTCTTTCAGCAGGTGCTGGAGTCCCAGCGGGCCCAGTACGAGGCACAGATGAGACAGACTGAGGCCATGCGCCAGGGCATGGAGGATGCCCATAGGTTGGCTCTGGCTACGGTGGAGCGTGGGGCTCCACAGCGGGAGGCGCAGTGGCAGAAGCCCGGAGACATCCAGGCTTTCAAGAAGATGGGTCCGAGGGATTTCAGAGGGACCGAGGGTATTGTATATGCTGATGACTGGCTCGAGGATATCGAGCGTCAGATGAGGGCCTCCCGCGTGGCAAACGACCTGAAGGTCGAGGCGGTTGGCTTGCAGTTATTAGATGTTGCCCGGACATGGTTCCGAAACGAGCTGGTTCTTGTAGGAGAGGGCCACACTTGGGCTGAGTTTTGGGCCCTGTTCAGAGAGAAGTTCTTTTCACCCACAGACAAGATCGGCCTAGTGCGACAGTTTCAGAACCTGCAGCAGGGCAGTATGACTGTGGAGGAGTATGCGGCGGAGTTCGGCCGGCTGAGTCGATACGTCGAGTACATGGTGAGCGACCCGGTGATCCGAGCAGAGCGCTTCCGGGAGGAATTGACATGGGATATCAAGATCCTGATACCTTCCTTCTATGCGACATATGCAGAGGTCTATGCGGAGGCTCGGAAGGTGGAGAGAGAGTGGGGCTTGAAGCCGAAGAGGGATCGTGAGTTGTTTTCGGGGGCCAGTAGCAGCGCGGGGGCTGCTAAGCGCCCTCAGCTTCAGCATCAGCCGTTCCAGCATCATCAGCAGCAGGTGCAGGCCAGGGCACCTGTCCAGAGGGTTCAGCAGCGTCCGGGGCAGGATGATCCTCCGTGCCACTACTGCAAGAAGCCCGGTCACCTCTTTGAGTTCTGCAGGAGGAGGCTGGGCTGTGCCTCTTTTGCGGTGCCGCTGGGCATCAGATGCGGGAGTGTCCCAAGAACCCCGTGTCGCTGGAGCAGCTCAGAGGGCACCTGTTCCGAGGGCACCAGCTAGTGTGCCTGTAGTTCAGCAGCAGGGTCCACTTCCGACCCAGCAGCAGCAGTTTGTCCAGCACCGCCAGCAGAGGGGTGTTCAGGGTAGAGCTTTGTCCTTGCAGCCGAGGAGATGGAGCCTATAGTAGATGTTGTCGCAGGTTCTGTTCTACTCGATTCTTTTTCAGCTTTAGCCTTGTTTGATTCTGGTGCTACGCACAGTTTTGTGTCTGTTTCTTTTGCTCTTAGGCACAATATCATTGCTGAGTATCTTGGTAGGACTTGCAAGATTATGGCTGGGAATGGCATCATCCTGGTTAATAATGTTTGCAAGGGACGAAGAGTTTCTTTGAGAGGCCGGGAGCTGAGTGCGTGTCTGCTCGTAATGCCACTTTCGAGTTACAATGTGGTACTCGGTATGGATTGGTTGAGCATGCACCATGCTAGCATAGACTGTAGAGGAGGCAAGATTCTGTTCAGGCCGTCGGAAGAACCGGAGTTTGAGTTCACCAGGGGTACAACGGAGCCAGGAGATGGATTCTGCGGAGCGTTGTTGGCGGGGCCGGTGTTGCCACATCCACTTATTGCTGAGTTCTTGGATGTCTTTCCCGAGGAGTTGCCCGGGATGCCGCCAGATCGTGATGTTGAGTTTTCTATAGACCTAGTGCCGGACGCTGAGCCTATCTCACAGCACGTCTATAGAATCAACAACAGTGAGTTAGCGGAGCTGAAGAAACAGGTCGATGAGCTGGAGGACAAGGGCTTTATCCGATCTAGTTCTTCACCTTGGGGCGTGCCAGTTCTTTTCGTCCCGAAGAAGGATGGTACGGAACGTATGTGCATTGATTACAGGGCGCTCAACAACCTTACCATCAAGAACAAGTATCATTTGCCAAGGATTGATGACTTGTTCGACCAGTTGAGCGGGGCGAGGGTATTCTCGAAGATCGACTTACGTACCGGGTACCATCAGCTGAAGGTGAAGCGGAATGACATTCCGAAGACTGTATTTCAGACTCGCTATGGCCAGTATGAGTATACCGTCATGCCGTTTGGGTTGACCAACGCCCCGGCGGTATTCATGAACTTGATGAACAAGGTATTCCATCAGTACCTTGACAAGTTCGTGGTGGTCTTCATTGATGACATTCTCATCTATTCGAAGACGCCAGAGGAGCACGAGGAGCACCTGAGGATTGTGTTGGACACTCTCAGGAGGGAGCAGCTGTATGGGAAGCTGTCGAAGTGCGAGTTCTTCTTGGATCGTGTGGAGTTTCTAGGCCATGTTGTCTCTGACGAGAGGATTTCAGTGGATCCGAAGAAGATTTCTGCAGTGGAGTCCTGGTCTACGCCGAGCTCAGTAGCAGAGGTTCGGAGTTTTCTGGGTCTGGCAGGTTATTACCGGAGGTTCGTGCAGGACTTTTCCAGGATTGCCCAGCCGATGACCCGACTTACCAGGAAGGACGAGGAGTTTGTTTGGTCCGATGAGTGCCAGGCCGCCTTTGAGGAGCTGAAGGCGAGGTTGACTACAGCTCCTATCTTGACGCTGCCATCTGGATGTGGTGGTTATACGATCTACAGTGACGCTTCAAGACGGGGTTTGGGTTGTGTACTTCAGCAGCACGGGAAGGTGATTGCCTATGCATCTAGGCAGTTACGTCCTCATGAGAGGAACTACGCTACCCATGATCTGGAGCTAGCAGCGGTCATCTTTTTTTTGAAGCTGTGGAAACACTATCTGTACGGAGAGCGAGTTGAGATCTATACAGATCACAAGAGCTTGAAGTACGTGTTTACCCAGAAGGAGCTGAATATGAGGCAGAGGTGATGGTTAGAGCTGATGAAGGATTTTGATATATCCTTACAGTACCATCCGGGAAAGGCTAACGTGGTTGCAGATGCTTTGAGCAGGTATCCCGTGGCCATATATTTGACGATGGATCGTCACCTTCTGGCAGACCTGGAGAGCTTGGGTATAGAGGTGATAGTTCCAGGGTTTGAGGAGCAGATGTGGGGTCTCCAGGTGCAGTCAGAGCTGATGGACAGAGTCAAGGCAGCTCAGTTTGAGGATGAGGATCTGAGGGTCATCAGGGAGCAGGTCCGGGCAGGACTGTTGGATGAGTTCTCTATAGCGGGAGATGGGCCGTTGAGGCATGGTACCAGATTGTGCGTGCCGAGCGAAGGACTTCGGGAGGAGGTTCTTCAGGAGGCGCATCGTTCTCAGTACTCTATGCATCCTGGAGCCAATAAGATGTATAGAGACTTGAGACAGCATGTTTGGTGGTATGGCATGAAACGCGAGGTGGCTCAGTTCGTTTCGAGATGCTTGGTGTGCCAGCAGGTGAAAGCCGGAAGACAGAGACCCGGTGGATTGCTCCAGCCACTACCCATTCCTGAGTGGAAGTGGGAGCATATCACTATAGACTTTGTATCTGGGCTTCTGCGCTTTCCAGGAGGGAAGGATGCGATTTGGGTCATTGTTGATCGATTGACCAAATCGGCCCACTTTTTGCCTTTCAAGGTGGGTTTGTCTACGGAAAGGTTGGCCGAGATGTACGTGCGGCAGATAGTCCGATTGCACGGGGTTCCAGTGAGTATAGTCTCGGATCGGGACAGCCGATTCACTTCCCACTTCTGGAGGAGTTTGCAGCTTAGCTTGGGCACATCGCTCAAGTTCAGTACCGCATACCATCCCCAGACAGACGGGCAGTCGGAAGAGGACGATTCAGACCCTCGAGGATATGCTTCGTACCTGTGTCTTGGACTTCGGAGATCTTGGAAGGACCACCTTCACTTGGTAGAGTTTGCTTACAACAACAGCTACCAAGCCAGTATAGAGATGTCACCTTCGAGGCCCTATACGGACGGAGGTGCCGTACTCCTTGTCTTGGGATGATGTCGGCGAGAGGGTTTGCTTGGCCCTGAGATGGTAGTGGATGCTGCAGAGAAGGTCAGGGTTATCAGAGATAGACTTCGGGTGGCGCAGGATAGGCAGCGGCATTGGGCCGATAGCCACCGGAGGCCGTTGGAGTTTGAGGTATAGTTTAGATTTTTCTAGTATTTGAGTCTGATTGCGTTGTTTTAGCCACCGGAGGCCCATATCCTAGCCTCTAAGGTGGGTAGACCGCAGGCCTTCTAAAAATTTTAGGATATACCAAGACTACCGAGGGATTAGAATAATTTCTACTAGGATGATTATTAGTGCCCTTAGACTCCCACTTTCCATTTAGATCATTTTGTGTTCCGGCCGTGCCATTGATATTCAGAGCGCGAGACCAGTTGTTACTTTCAAACAAACTTCATATGTAATATCTAGACGAGTCCACCTTCATCTAGGTATATCATGTCCCACTCAAACCCGTCCCCTTGTACTCTATTTTCGTGGTACGACTTTCAAGTAAAAAGGACTAACTAAAACCCTTACCATAGTACCGGTAAACTTCCCGACTACAGTTAGAGACTTAACCTCGACCACATTCTTTCGACCCAATATATGGGTGTGATCTACTCGAAGCCCACTACGCACATGCCACTAGTGTGCCATCCAATTAAGGCCTCATGTGCTACTTAAATACAAAGTCACTGAAGGTGCATTTTGGGCTTGAAGGACCTAGCTAACCAACCTGACGGTCAACTAGCTCAACTCTTTGATAGAAACCTATTCTAGGATACCCTAATCTAGTAAAATAGTTTTATCAGTGGGATCTTGTCTAGTCCATATAGATGGAAACCCAATATCCATCCAACCATGACTGATGTCCAAATAAAGGACCCATTAAGACCACAATCTTGATTTCTCAAATTCCGTTCTATTTTGGAATTGATGTTTAGAACTTCGAGAACAGAATTTCTGTATGGCATGGATTGTGAGTCCCTCTAAGCAACGAAGAGTTCTTCGATTTAGCAAGTTACTGGACTAGAGTAGCCCAATCTAGCGAATCAGACTATAGGTTCATAAATACTCTTTTCTATCTGTATTATTGCATATTCTCTACCGTTCTTGAAATTTTATTTTGACTCTTAATTATCCCTCCTTATTTTCTGTCCTTTCTATTTCGGGTTGATGAATGATCATGCTGTCTAGAATTCGTCAGAGATTCTAAGTTATATTAGAATATTATTTGAATTTGAATACTTGGTTGTTTGATAAATATGTGGGAATATAGATGTCATATGTCTTAGATATCTAGAGATAATGACTAGCAACTTGATAGATAGGAGAAGATATAGGTGCCATATGCAGTAGATATTTATTGGTTAGAAATTCTATAATTAGTTGAAAGATTGTAAAGTTTTAGCGACAGAGATTTGATGGAGTAGTGTGACCAAAGGTGGGTAGAAGTCATCGATGATTTGTAGTTACAAAATGGCTAGGAGGAGGATATCAATTATTTTGAGGAATTAAAATTTAAGGAGGTTAAGGTTACGATAGACTTTCTTTTTGAATTTTAAGAATAGTTACGAATTAGAATTTCGAGGACGAAATTATTTTTAAGGTGGGTAGATTTGTAGCTCCCCTTCCCAGATTTTTTAAAATATTTTATTAGTAATTATTATCATTTTTATTCTATTGAGGATATTATTATAATATTATTGGTTATAATATTTCGGTCGGATAAATATTGTAATATATATATATTCATATTTACATGAATGTAACCTACGCTTAGAAATAGATAATATTGAAGTTTTTGGAGATTATTATATAAATCTATTATATATGTAGGAATACATAAGATATAAAGATATGGTCTTTTATTGATTTATAGTAATTTAGACTCTGTGAGTTTAAGGATATATATATATATTGATTTGTAAGTATATTTATATTTTATTAATATATACGTGCATGTGTATGTATGTATAAATATTGTATATGTGCATTTTACATATAAAGATATTATATATTATTATATTATATATAATATTATTATATATAATATATATCTATATATATATATATATAATATACGTATAAAGGCGTATATAGATATACGTGGATAAGTGTATGTATATATGTATATATATATAATATAATAAGTATGGTGTGTAAATATAAATATATATTATAGATATATATATACTAATTAGAAATATAAATAGATAACAGAAAAAAAAAGAATAAGAAGAAGAAGAATGAGAGAAGGAGCAGCAGAAACCAAGCCCATATACTCACAACCCAGCCGGGCATTCCCATCCCAAACCCCAGGCCCACGAGGCCAGCTCCCCTTAATCCAGAAACCGAACCTGGTAACAACATACATAAGGACAGGGGATCGATCGATTGAGAAGATTACTTCAAACCTAGCCCGACCCTTCCACCAACGCGCCGCGCCACCACAGCGTGCCCCTTCCCCGCGAGCGTGCGCGCGCCCGACGCTCCGCCGCGGGACGGCCGGCCGGCCAGGCGGAGGAATCCGTGCGCGCGCGGGCTACAACCGAGTAGTAACAGCACGAAGCGCCAACTTTCGGGTACGATATCTCCGCCCATACTTCTCCGTTTTTCGTTCAGTCAAATTTATCGAGTAGCCAACCTAACCAACTCGACGTCCTGTCAATTAGTTCAGGCAGAACATAACGAGATTCGACAAGAGATCAAACCAAACTTCGACAAAACCTGTCCAAATAATATTTTGCAGTCCAGGAACCTACGTTTACGGACCGATTCCGAACAATCCTGTAAACTTTTAGAAAATCTATTTGAACACATGTTTAGACAACCTATAGGAGATCGGAAACTATTTCATAGTTTTGAATTTCATACACTGTGTACAGAGTAATCGATCCTCGAATATCAAGAAAAACCTGTTTTAGAAAATATGGAAATTCAATAAAAACGATCCACACGACGTCCGTCCCGCCATTCCGGGCGACGTGGTCGCGCAGAAGACATCGAAAGCTGTGTAACAACTTCGTGGTCGTGTGGGCTTTGACGGAATTCAAATTGGTCACGTGTGCGCGACGAATTCGACGCGTATCCGTCGAAATCGTCCCGTATCCGTCCAATGCAAATTCAGTCATAACCTTGTGCACGCTCATCAGATCGAGACAAAACTTGCGCCAGCAGAACCGTATCATTTTTCTGGTCCTGCATGCCAAGTTTGGTCCAAATCTGAGACAGTCGAATCGTACGTCGTTTTGCGGGCCCCACAGTTCTACTCAACGGACGATTTTGTGCACGGTCCGCCGAAATCCAATTTTGGACATACGGTTGGGTTCGTATCAGAAAACTGTATCCGTAGACATGTAGTTTGACGACTTTAGAGGCCATTGACTCTGGCACGCTTTTCGATGCAAAGTGGGTCCAACGGCGGACATCATTTTTGCCCGAAATTACGTTTTGCCCCTGTGTCCAGAATTGGACTTAAGGACAGGCAATCCTAGCTAATTTGACTATTCTGAAAATGTTGGTACTATTTATTTCAGCATCCGGAGACTTCTACATGTGTTGTTTGATTGTGGCTCGTGAGTGGTATATTATTATTGGTTTCTCCAGCTAAGGACCTCAGGCAAGTGCACTTTCTGATTGCTTTCCGATTCATAGTAGTCTTTTCATTTCATGTCTATACATATATCTTGCTGCTTGTTGACACGCTCGTCACACGGAGTAGTCGGAAGGGGAAATATCTTAATAACATGTGAACTACCCAGAACTATCCCATGAGTCTATTCTTGAACGATAGCAGCTGCACACGACACGTACAGTGAGCCGTATTTACCCCTAGCCGTTCACATATCGAAACAGATATTTCACACCACCTAGATAGATGTCTTTTACTAGCTTTTTCTTGTTTATTTCTTTATCGTGCTATGTCATCAGTTTTTTCTTACCAACTTTTATATTCCATATGCTATTTTCATGTCTTGATAATTCTATTGTGTTTTGCACTGCCGTCGGTTTGTGTACTTGTTCCAATCCTGACTGGATAACCAATATTTTTCAGGTTTAGCCGCTATCACTCTTAGCATTGGGGAAGACTTGGGTATGCTGAAGACAAACCTAGAAATAGAAAGCATTGTATCAATTTCATTAATTGTAAACTCTTGTATTTTCTTTAATTGTAAATGTTGTAATAAATCTAGAAATGTGAATGAGCAATATTGTGATATTTAAGCATTTATTTCTTGCGGGCTTGACAGCGTTCTACCGCCGACTCTGCGGCGTAGGCTGGCTTGGACACGTCTCGTATCCGAAAAGCGGGTGCGGGTCGTGACAAGTTTTTGTGGTGGCCCATGCAGGTCAGTCTTCGCAAATTATGCGAACTCGCGGTAGTACCATATTAGTCGTACTGCTGCGAGCCTGCGCTCAGGAAATGCTCATTCACAATTAGGATTAAAATGATAACTAGGATAAGGGTCCCTTAATTAATTGACCGTTGGGTAGTTAAGGATGCTAGATAGGCCATACAATTTATAAATTTTTGATTGCTTGCTAGAACCCTATAGATACATTCTTACCTTGATATGACGATATGACCCCACGTGGGTATACTACTCACTTGGCTAGTTGGGCTTTCCCTAAAATTAAGGCTATAATCTCGATAACCTGTTCAGTTTTCTTTTGCTCTTAGTAGATATAATTTTTGTAATCAGTTAGAATTGCATGTTTTAAATTCTATTTTGCTGTAAGTCGCAATTAGTACGATGTCGTAGCAGCACTCGTCTTAGAGTGTTGACTACGAGCCTGTGTTACATATAGGAGGTAGTAGGCTAAGAGTACTCAATCATAGTAGGATCTTTCCTTGCTTATCTTGCTTACCGTCTTTGATATTGATTTAATGTATTCTAAGCTGTCCTCCTTTGATATAATCCTTCTTCTGCTATTGATATCTTACTTTCAATCTGACTCCAGGATGGTTATGACTCATTCTCCTGGTGAGGAGCACGGGGAGACGGAGAGGTCTGCTACCTCTGGCGGACAGGCTCCAGTCACTTCCCCTGCAGTTGGAACTTCAGTAGGGGCTCTCGGGGGTACTCCTCCAGCACTCTCGATGATTGTCCCTGGGGTCACTGCGGGTGCTCTTCCTGCAGTGTCGGGGGCTACGACGGGAGCTGTCGGGGGCGTTCCTCCTCCTCCTCAGCAGGGGACTCCTCCGATGGTAGAGCCATGTTAGGTTGTCATGACTCGGTAGAATTATTTTGGGATGTTATACAACAAAATAGGTTTAAATACAATTTTGTATATATATATGATTATATTTATAATAGCCTAATATTATTTTTTTAGTCATGGTTAAGTTTTGAGATGCATATCGGCTAGGAATTCTGGCCCGGTTAGTGTAGTTGTGTGCTTTGACTAGTGTAATAGCCATGCTAGAGGAGACCTAGCCATAACAGTGTCCCTACCAAAAAAACCAGTTAAAGTTGTGACTTAACTATTATAGGTGACTTAATTATTTATTATTAAGATTATGGACTTTTTAAGAGACTCGGTTGTGGTAAACTAGTCGAACTTGACTCGAGTCTAACCCAAACCCATGTAGTCGGGTAGTACGTCTAAGAACGTCCATGTAGATATATATATTTTTTATATTTAAATTTTGTACTTTATTTTAATTGTCTAATAATTATTTTCTAAATAATTGTTATATCATGTAAGACTCCAGTCCCAAAATACGTAGGACTAGGTATGTAGACATGCCAACCGTATAATAAATATACGTAAGCTGTATATATAGTATAACCATGACAACTATTCTCATCCACAACATAAAAGAATAATGATATCATAAATCAACTATGAATTGTCATTGTACAATTTGTTGGACGGAGATAAATCCACTACCAACTATTTTAAATAAGAAGTAATATATAAACAATGAAATGATTTCTCAAGAGTAGCAAAGGACGATCCAAGAGCGATTCATCTTTGAAGGAATAGAGAAGATCATGGCCTTGGCTAGAACACCTGCAGAAAGTCACGAAAACACACACATGGAGAAATTATTAGGTCCTCGGAGGGACGTAACAAGATACATATAAACATGCCATATGAACTGAATATAGAATATGTCACAAGTCACAAGTAATATTAAAATAGTCCAAACCATAACAAGGTCCAGTATCCTATTTACGTAATGGTGGACTACCCCTATAACCAAACAAGGACAAGGGACACACTATTCCGTGATGTGATACTGTCCCATACCATGATTGGAACGGAGTGCGACATGACACCAACCAAGATCACCTAACCATTCTACTGTTTCATGCACTGGTTATAATGGGATCGACATAGTCCCTAATTGGGCACGAAGGACCTACGTTCATAACGTTCCATGAACGTTAGAGAAAATCAGTACAGTGGGGTATCAGCACCTGCGTCTCCGACGGAGTTCACAGGTTAAAATGGATAAGTCCATACGTGGCCCATATATTCATGAACTGTTCTTCCCACCCAATGTACCTATTTAAGTTGTATCCACAACCATATACCTCTACTAACTGCCAAGTCTCCTAGCATGCATCTATTAGCAGTTAGACCAAGCGCACGTCCCATACGTACCGGTGATCAGCCAACACGCAAGTCCGGAGTCTATATGCTACTCATAACTCACTTATATCTCGTGGTACATTCGTATCAAAGTTTATAAAAAAGCACTAAACTAGTGGTAGTCCCTTAACTCTAGATCCATATGTAAAAGATAAGCAATAAAAATATGACTAACATGTAAGCATCATATATAACTGGAAGCACAATAAGGAAACCATAAACAGTAATAGTGATGCAACTGGAGAAACTAGAAGTAGATGAACAATAAAAATGCAGTAACTAAACAGTAAAGATGCACATAATATAAGCAGTAAATATGGCAAGGTATATTACCTGATATGACGCCTGGTGTGGTACGATGATCACGATGGAACATAATTTGATTTTAGTGTAAAAACTTCACAATACGACCTCCGTCGATGGGACAAACTGTTCCATCGAGTCCAGAACAGTCGAATTAGCTAAGGTCGACATAAGGCAATCCAGTTTCACAAGAGAATAGGAATACGATTAGCTAGGGTTAAAAATCAATAACCGATAGGATTTGGAGTAAATAGTACATATACTATTTGTAAAATATTTATAATACTTGAAATTATATTTTATTAGTTACAAATAATTTTAAATGCTTAAAAATTATATATATATATATATATATATATATATATATATATATATATATATATATATATATATATATATATATATATATATATATATATAAAATTTGGAAACTATATTTAACTAGCCCAAGATATTTTTAGGTGATACTCTATAATTCTAGAAAATTATTTGTAGGTTTAAAACTACAATAAATACCATAAATATTATATTAATATTTAGCTTCTACGCCAAATATTATAATTTGAAAATAGCTAATATATATATATATGTATATATATATATATATATATATATATATATATATATATATATATATATATATATATATATATATATATATATATATATATATATATATATACACCACAATACCTTGCAGAGGTACTCCACATGCTCTGGCCAGAAGATCAACCCCTCCAAGAGCGTCATCTATGCCCACCACAACATCAAAAGAGAGCATGCCATCAGGCTCTCCAACTTAACTTCCTTCTCTGTTGATCATCCCCCTTTCAACTATCTCGGGTGCCCTCTCCTGTACAGAAAATCAAACGTTGGCATCTTTGAGCAATTGATCACAAGAATCAGGAATAAACTTATTGGGTGGCACAATGCCACATTATCCCCAGCCGGCAAGATGATCCTCATCAAACACGTGCTCACTTCCATCTCCATCCATACCCTGGCCACGTGCTCTCCGCCTTTGAAGGTTCTTACTTCGATCGAGCAGATCTTCTGTAATTTCTTCTGGGGCACTGCAACGGCCAAGACAAGCATCACTGGGCTAGCTGGGACTCCATGGCTCATCCTACCGAGGATGGTGGTCTGGGATTCACCAAATTCAATCACATCGTTAAAGCTTTCTCGATGAAATTGTGGTGGAAACTCCGTACGAGCAAGAATTTATGGACCAGGTTTATGAAGACCAGGTACTTCAAGCACATACACCCATCAGAGGCTATATCCAACAGCAGATCCTCTGCGCCTTGGCGTCGTATCCGGTGTGGGCGAGACCTTGCTGAGCCTGCAATAAGACTCCATTTGGGTGACGACGAGTCGGCTCCATTCCTGGAGAGATGGACTGGGGATAGCTTAATCTCGAATCTTACGGAGACCCCGAGGGACAGTAGGATCAAAGACTTATGGAACCCCATTAACGAAGACTGGAACTGGGACAAGATTCGCGAATGGGCTGGTAACGAGACGGCAGAGAGCATTCGAGTGAGCGGATTAAGAATCGGTCGTGATGCCGACACGCTGAGGTGGACGCTCGAGGCCTCGGGGGCATTTTCGGTGAGGTCGGCGAGAATCGCTGTTCAAGGGCAGGGGCAGCCGCATCAGTCCACTAAGCACTATTGGCACACCTGCATCCCCAAGAAGTGGTCTTTCCTCATGTGGAGAGTCATTAGAAAGAAACTGCCAACTGACGATATCCTTAACACCATGGGGATTTGCTTGCCATCCGCCTGCAATTGCTGCCCTGACCGTCAGATGGAGACTATCGACTATATCTTCTATCAAGGGAGCCTGCCAGGCAGTATCTGGAGGATCCTCAACCAGTACTTCAACATCGAGCCGGAGGGCGATCGCTTCCACGATCTTGCTGTCTCATGGGGAACAGCCTCCCACGGCCACCAGATCGTAGCAGCGGCCGCTACATGGGCGATCTGGAAGAATCGCAACAAGGCAAGATACGAAGGTCACCAATACTCGGCCGACCAGCTAATTCGGGAAGTATCCTGCCAATGCCGCAAACGGAGCCCTTGTGCCCCCACAGTTCGAGAGCATTCTGGTCCGCGCTACCCCCTAACCCTTGGCATTTTTGTTGTCTCTCTCTCTTCTTTCTTTTGGTGGTATACTTGTATAGGCGTCCTTGTTGGACTTGTATACGTTGCAGGCGTCGACATTTTGAGCCTGGATTAATAAAAAGAGGGAGTTTTTGTTAATATATATATATATATATATATATATATATATATATATATATATATATACAAAATATATATATATACAATCCTACTGATGTAATAAAGAAAAATAAAATAATAATAATAATAATAATAATAATAATAATAATAATAATAATAATAATAATAATAATAATAATAAAACTTACTCCGTTCTCCGTGCGTTTCCTCGGGACTAGAGTTGTCAAGTGGGCCGGGCCGGACCGGCCCGGCCCGACACGAATTTGAGTGGGTCGGGCCGGGCTCGGGCCGGGCCTCTTGAGTCCATAAATTGTAGCGGGCCGGGCCGGGCTATAGATGAAAATATTAAGCCCAGCCTGGCACATGACCAACGGCACGGTGGGCTTCGGGTCGGGCCAGGCCGGACTGGGCCGAGCCAGACTGGGTCGGGCCGGATGCGACCCAATATAAGGGACTGGCCGATCGTACTGAAGGCCATCATTTTGATTCAATTCAGTCAGTATATACATATATCATTCATGGATGCATGCATGTATGTTGTTGTTGCAGCAACTTGCAACTAATATATATTGAAATGAATTGAATTGAATTCAGTTCAAATATTCATCTCATTTCAATTCAGTTCACTACTTCACTGTATAATCATAATAATAACAGAGGCCACCACCACTTGCACTTGTTGCTTTATTTAGGCAGTGGTATAAGTCATATTTGGAGGGAGTGTTTGTTGTGTACATGTTTTTCTTTTCTTTTCCTTGTTTAAGTGACAACACTGCTGTTAGCTGCTAGGATTTGGGACAAATCAAAGAGATTGTACAGGGATGTTGCAACCGGGTCAAGCTTCGGGCCGGACCTCATGCCGGGCCGTGCCGGGTCGGGCTTGAGCTTCGGGCCGGGCCAGGCCTGGCCTAAATTATGGGTCAATATATGTGGTTCGACACAACCCAATATACGGAGCCGGGCCGGGCCGGCACATGGGCCAATTTTTCGGGCCGGCCCGGCCCAATTGACATGTCTACTCGGGACGGAGAGAGGCAAGAGAAAGTGAAGAAGAAGAAAAAAAATAGAGGGTGGTTGTTCCACTTCAGAGAAGTAGAAGAGGAAAGAGAGTGAACAAAAATTTGAGAACTTTTCTTCTCCAGTGAGAAGAAACCGAAAGGATCAAGAAGAAGGAAGAGGGGAGCAGGAGGAAGGGGCTTATGTGTAGCTCCGACGGTACCGGCGGTACAGCTGCTGCGGGGATGCCGCTCATGTAGACGCGGCAACGGCATCGAGGGATCCGATCATAGGAAATTTTTGGAGGACGGCGGCGCACACTCGGGTGCGGAAGCTGGCTGGAGGTGGCGGCAAGGGTCGGCGGGCTCGGCGAGGAGTGACGTCGACAGTGGTGGTTGGTGCGGCCACTATACGGTGGTTGCACAGCTCTTGAAGGAGTTGATGGGGTAGCCACGGTGCCGGTGTTGTCAGTGGTGGTCATTGGCGCTGCGCAGAGGTGTGGTGATGCCGGCGGCAAGAGATTTGGTCAGGTTGGGGTTTTGATAAATTTTGGGCGTCAAGGTGGTTATGTGGGGACTGGGGGTGGTAGGAGGAGGTCGCTGCGGTACGAGGTGGTATTGGCAACGACGATGATGTGGGGGCGATGGATGGTCGGATAGGGGGAAGGGGGTCCGGTGGTGGTGGTCGTGATGATGGGGTTGAGGACGGGCTGATTTTGTCGACGTAGCGGCGGGTTTGTCTGTGTTGGTGGTGCTTGGCCTGGGTGGCCGGGACAAGGAGGAGACAGTGCTGGTGTTTGGCCAGGGCTGTTGGTGGTTCTGGTGATGGTCGAGGGAGGTAGGGCATGGTGGTGGTTGTGTTTATGCGGCAGAAGGAGATTAGGATTAGGGTTTGAAGGAAATTTTGGGTTGTAATCGTGTCCTTGTGTTTGGACACGAAGAGGATGGGTCGGACGATCATCGTGTCCGGTGTGTCGGACACGACGTAGATAATGTATATGTAAAATATAATCTAGTGGAAAGACACCCGGGGTCGGACCCGAACATGAGGAAGGTGGACATCGACACGGTGCACGCACACTTCGGAGGGAATTTTAGGTTGTGGAACTTTTCTAGAAAAAGAGCAATGAGACTCTTCATATATAGGAGGTGGAGACTCCTAATTAGACAATGATTAGGAAGTTTAAACCCCTAATAGATAATTCACCATTTAATTTAAATCGAATTAAAAACAATTCAATCAAATCTAATTGCAGTTTCAATCTACATAAATCCCATCTTTAATTTAAAACTATTTAAAATAAAAATCAATAAAATCAATTCCAATTTAAATCACCATGATAATTAAACATTTAAATCAAAAAAATTTCAAATTATATTTTTTTATAAATAATAATAAAGTAATAATAATTAATTTTGAAAATCAAAATATATACATAAATTTATGTACCTCGCATGCAAATAGAATATTTACATAAAACATAATCTTCTCAATTATTATCTATATTTGAACAAGAAATAAAATAATCTTTAATAAAAGTAAAAATAAAGTTTTGGCCAAACTCATGCAACGTACTTTATAGCAAATGTTTTTTTTACCTTATTTTCGGAAAATATACTTATTTTCTATATGAATTTTTTTTATAATAAAACCTTTGTATATAAAAATATAATATCCTTCACATATATGTATTCGCACTTGACGTACAAATACCAAAATAGAACAATTACAAATAAAATAAAATAAAACTATAGTGAAATTTTTAGGCAGTTTATATCCTATCAAACTTACAAGAATTCCTCCTCGAAATTAATAAATCAATAGGGTAGGTAGAATTGGAAAGATACAAGAGTTTTTCAATGCGAAAACATGATTAAAATTCAAGGAAGGAGTTAGAAACGAAATTCAATGATAAATAGACGTTTTAGATAACAAAAATAATCAACGGATATAGTTCAGAAAATGATTACGTGCATGACAACCGATTCACGTCTAGATTCAATCGACACTAATTTTTATCATATAAATGTACTACCTCATGAACAGACAATAACTTTCTCAATCTCAAATTCTTGAACAGCAACTCAATATTCAAAATTTTGATTCAAGTACAATCTTATCATAATCGTCAAATTTCATGATTATATCAAAATACTCGATTCTTTATCTAATTTAGCGCTTCTACTCAAAATTTATTTTCCGTAAAACTTAAATTTCCTTGAAACACTTTTTTTTTCTTCTTTATTTAATTTTAAACTTAAACTCCACAAAAATTCTACCTTCTTCAAAATATTTATATTTAAAATCCAATATCTTATATTAGAAATTCAATAAGTCCAAAAGTTTGAATTCAATAATCTCTGATATACTTCTTCCCAACATATCAAAATAAAATTCGCCTTTCATAATCTCCTCAAACGGTCATGGACAACTTGTCGACAAGGTGAGCGTTTTCCCGCACGAAAACCCGGGACCACGGGACCATTGCGGCCAAGAAAGGAAACAAGTATATAGCTGTGCTGGGCATGGGTTAGGCGGGGACTTGCAGCGGGGCTTGCTACTCGCGCTGAAAGGGGCCCGTCTAACAAAAGCTAGAGGAGTCCACGATGGCTCTGGGAGCCAGTGACCAATTACACGTAATATTGTACTGGATATAAAAATGATAACAATTGACAGGAAAGAACATGGTAAGTATCATAAGGCACGACGCGGTCCGCCGTGGTTAAGTTCTAACGTACTTCACATTATGCTTGTCATATGCTTGTTTGAAATTCATTAGGATGGTTAGAAACATTCATAAACTAAGTCATATAAACTCTTCAACCAAATGAGAGCTTGGAACTTAAATAGCCACGCACCAGTACAAAATGTAATGTACTGATCCCCGCTCTCCACGCAGGTACCCGAAACTACAAATGGCGTGCCACTTAAAGCTCAAGGTGACGTGAACACTTTTGAAGCCTCGTCCGTGTGTTGAAGGCTTGTTTCTGAATCTTTTTGAAGACTCCGCACTCAGTACAAAAGAAGAAAAGATGACGACTCGACTTTCTTCGATAGCATGTGGAAAGTGTAATTGTTTTGCTTGTAAAAAGGGATGTAATGTCTGGAACGACTATCCCATCAGCGTCCTTTTTTGTAATCGAGTCATGTTGTAGCCCGCGCGGCAATGATTGTAATGGAGTCAATGTAAATGAAGTTTTATTATCAATGAAAAAGTCTACTTCTATTTTAAATGTGTTAATCAATTTCTCTGCGTACTCTAACTTGATGTTGTGTTTTGGATAACCTTATGACTATGCCTTGTGCAATCGCAATTTAGGTTCGGACGACATCACGCTCCGGGGAACGACTATCGATTCTACAGAATCGGGCCGTGACAATACTGTCCCATACCATGATTGAAACGGAGTGCGAAATGACACCAACTAAGGTCACGTAACCATTCTACTGTGTTCATGCAATTGAGAACAAACCTTTAACGCATGGGCCCTCTGGCTATAATAGGATCGGTATAGTCCCCAATTGGACACTAGGGGCCTACGTCTATAATATTTCGTGAACGTCAGAGGGAATGAGTACAGTGGGTATCAGTACTTGCGTCTCCGACGGAGTTCACAGGTTAAAATGGATAAGTATGTTAAGAAACTGTTTTCCCACCCAATGCACCTTTCTAAATTGTATCCACAACCATGTACATCTACTAACTGTCAAGTCTCTTAACATGCATCTATTTAGCAGTTAGTCCTAACGTATATCCCATACGCACCGATGATCTGCCAACATGTAAGTTCGGAATCTATATGTTACTCATAATTCACACATATCTTGTGGCACATCCGTGTCAAAGTTTATAAAAATGCACTAAACTAGTGGTAGTCCTTCAACTCTAGGTCTATATGCAAAGATAAGTTAGTGAAAATATAACTAACATATAAGCATCATGTATAACTGTAAGCACAGTAAAGAAAACCATAAATAGTAATAGTGATGCAATTGGAAAAAATAGAAGTAGATGAACAATAAAAATGCAGCAACTAAATAGTAAAGATGCAAATAATATAAGCAGTAAATATGACAAGGTATCTTGCCTGGTATGACGTCTGATGTGGTGTGATGATTACGATGGCACATAACTTAATTTTAGTGTAAAAACTTCACAAGACGACCTCCGATGATGGAACAAACTGTTCCATCGAGTCTAGAACAGTCGAATTAGCTAGGATCGACTTAAGGTAGTCCAGTTTCGCAAGAGAATAGGAATACTATTAGCTAGGGTTAAAAATTGATAATCTATGGGATTTGGAGTAAATCGTACATATACTATTTGTAAAATCTTTATAATACTTGAAATTATATTTTATTAGTTAAAAATAAATTATAGATAAATGCTTATATATATATATATATATATATATATATATATATATATATATATATATATATATATATATATATATATATATATAACTAGTCAAAGATAGTTTTAGGTGATACTATGTAATTCTAGAAAATTATTTTTAGGTTTAAAACTACAATAAATACAATAAATATTATATTAATATTTAGCTTCTATGCCAAATACTATAATTTGAAAATAGCTAGAAAATATAGTAATAATATTTTTAACTCAATTTGTCAAAATACGATCAAAATTATATTTGGTTATAACATACATTTTTAGGAATATATATATATATATATATATATATATATATATATATATATATATATATATATATATATATATATATATATATATATATATATATATGCAAAACATTATAAATAATATTAACAGTAATAGTAACAGTATTATACATTACAACATATATGTATACAATCCTACTGATGTTATAAATAAAAATAAAATAATAAAAATAAAAATAATAATAAAACTTTCTTCGTTCCCGGTGCGTTTCCTCGAGACGGAAGAGAACAATAAAAGAGTGAGAGAGATGCAAGAAAAAGTGAAGAAGAAAAAAAACAGAGGGTGGTTATTCCTCTTTAGAGAAGTAGAAGAGGAAATAGAGTGAACAAAAATTTGAGAACTTTTCTTCTTCGGTGAGAAGAAACCGAGAGGATCAAGGAGAAGAAGAGGAAGTGGGGAGCATGAGAAAGGGGCTTACGTGGAGCACGGCGGTGTTGGCGGTACAGCTGCTGCGGGGATGCCGCTCACGTGGACGCGGCGGCGGCACAAAGGGCTCCGGTCACGAGAAATTTTTGGTGGATAGGGGCGCGCGCTTTGGCGCGGAGGCCGACTGGAAGTGGCGACTGTTAGAACTTTATTGTGCCATATGGATTCATGAGATGAAAAACATAAATTAAATTGCAAAAGCGTACCTGAATCCATTGCTAGGCTTGATGGATCTTGAAGCAATCGTCTCTTTGTTGGGTTCGATCTTCCAACTTGCTATGACCCTTAATGACAAAGAAGAATCCGAATCCTTTGTCCTTCTCTTTCTGTTGATGGGGATGCAGAAGAGAAAAAGAGAAAACCTCTCTTTTGGTGGCCGTATAAGTTGGGGACCATAACCCTAATGAATACACATATATATAGATATGTGTGTTGTGATATTTCTAATTTGGCCCCTCATCAAATTAGAATTATCTCCGGTATCTACACATTAATTCCATGACAATTATACCCTTAAGCCAATTTCCAAATAAACCACTTTATTTGGCTTAATTATTTAGATAGCCCAAACACAATTAATTTACATGTGTGGCCCCTAATTATTGAATAATTCCAACAATCTCCACTGGACCACATATGTAACCTTATAATTGTGTTAATCTTAGTGAGCTCATAAACTGCTATCTTAATCCTTAGGGTATATCCGGACAATCTCGTCCATTAACCATATCAACATAGGATCAAAGCGGCATTCGTTACATATAGCGTAACTGAACCATCAATGGTCACATATACCAATATAGCTAAACGACATAGATCAATCATGGATGCGTAGCATGGAAATTACACGCAATGTGATCAATACATGTCTATTTCCAACTGGTCCTCCTTAACTTTAATGAGATCAATACTTTAACATAATGAAAACAGAATGAACTAAATTTCCATATATCTGATCAGATAAATATCCAAAATACTTTAATACATAAATGTGTCCAAAACCAAATTGCACCCAAATAAATAAAATACAAACTCTCACTATATTGCCATATTCTTAATTAACACCCATATGAGCAGTATGCTCATGAAAGACCCTGGATGATAATGCTTTTGTGAGCGGATCCGCTAATATGGAGTTTGTCCTAATGTGCTATATGGACACTATAACCATTCTGAATTCTTTCTTTCACAACTAGAAACTTTATGCCAATATCCTTTGACTTATACAAGTTTTTGTTGTTATTGGAATACAGTACTGCTGATTTATTGTCACACCATAATTTCATGTGGTCTTTCAACACCGTACTTTAGGCGCAGCCTTGTGACAATTTCACAACCATATTCCCTGAATAGATATCCCACAACATGTTATAAACCTTGCTTTCGTGGTGGAAGAAATTATGAGTGCATGTTTGACACTCATCCAAAATATACCTCTATTAGTCAGCATAACCTGATGTGGATCTCCTGCTGTGTTGGCATCCAACAAAATCGGAGTCGAAATATCTTATGATCTCCAGAATTATCCGATCACCTACAAAGAGCATATAATTTCTTGTTCTCTATTAATTACTTAAGTAGTATAGCTGCTGCCCAATGATCCATCCATATTTTCTTAAATATCTGCCTAGCATCCTAATATGTACGCAATATCCTGACGCGTACATACTTGAGCATACATTAGACTCCCTACAACTGATCATGAAGGAAAAATCTATTGTATTTTCTTAATTTCAAGGCTATTCTTAGGGCACTGATTGAGACTGAACTTGTCTCCTTAGCAACTGGGGTGTCACCTGATTTGCATTACTGTATGCCAAAATTTTTAAGCACTTTATCGATATAGCCCTTTTGTGATAATCCAAGAATACCTCGAGAACGATCTCGGTGTATTTGAATTCCTAATACAAAAGGGGCGTCACCAAGATCTTTCATCTCAAAGTTATTTGATAGAAATTTGTTAGTGTCATACAATATGCCTAAATCATTTGTGGCAAGCAGTATGTCATCAACATACAAAACCAAAAAAATAATTTTACTTCCACTGAATTTGTGATACACACAGTCTTCAACAACGTTAACCTCAAAACCTAACGAGGTAACAACTTGGTGAAATTTATAGTACCACTGATGAGAAGCTTGCTTGATCCATAAATAGATTTTGTCAATTTGCAAACCATATTATTTGGATCTTTCGAAACAAAGTTTTCTGCATGCACCATAAATTGTTTCGTCGATGTTACCATTGAGAAACACAATTTTGACATCCATTTAATGTAACTCAAGAGCAAAATGTGCAACAAGTGCTGTGATTGTTTTAAAAGAGTCTTCAAAGATATCGAAGAGAGTCTCTTTAAAATTAATCGTTGACTTTTGAGTAAAGTCACTAGCTGCAAGACGTACTTTATACCTCTCCACATTATCTTTTTGAATCTTTCTTGGTTTTAAATATCCATTTTCAACCAATGAACTTCGTATCTTTTGGTAATGTAACAAGTTCCTAAACTTTATTGTTTTGCATAGACTTATACTCCTTATTTATTTCCTCAATCCACTTTTAAGAGTTGGAACTTTTCATGGCCTGACGGAAGATGATTGAATCACCTTTCAATATTCCATAGTTTTCCTCACGTTCCTAGAGAAATATGACAATATAATCCAAAATTATATTTCTCCTTTCTCTTGTGGACTATCTTAACATTACCGGTTCTTGAGGTTGTTGAGTTTGTTCCTCAGGAATAATTACCTTATCTTGAATGGGGGTGCCGCTACATTATCTTGTCAAGGTATCTCAACAACGACTTGTAGAGCTAATTCGACATTGTCTTATTGAGGCTCTGAATTTACTTCTTGATTAATGACAGGTACAAAATCCTGCACATCGTCAAAAGTGATAGTAGGAATCACAATCGATTCCTCCTCAAAGATAATGTCTTTGACTTTATTTCTCCCCCAAACTCAACATCCTCAAAAAATATTACACTTCTCGTCTCAAAAAAATCATTTATGTGGGACTGTATAATTATTAACCCCTCGATTTGTTAGCATAGTCAATAAAGTAGCTGCTTACAATTTAACTTTGGTCTGTCTTTCCTTTACACAACAATACAGACATTGAAATCTATAAAGTCAATGGAATCCAAATTTCATCAAACACAAGTCGTTCAACTCTATTTCTAGAGATGTGACATAATGCTTATGTCATAATGAGGCTAAAAAAATATTGTTAATTTTGCGTTTAGTACCACATTACTTCACTTGCAAGGTTTTATTATAAGATGCAATAGTTTCAACTGAATATAGGTTATCATAAACCTTAAGGGAACCGTTACCAATAATATTTAAATTTAAAGATAGACTAAACTTATTGTTTCTAAATGAACAATGATAACCAGATTTGTCCATTAAGAAAACTGAAACTGAATTTCGTCTAAAAGACG
Source organism: Iris pallida (assembly GCA_029216955.1). Taxonomy (NCBI): domain Eukaryota; kingdom Viridiplantae; phylum Streptophyta; class Magnoliopsida; order Asparagales; family Iridaceae; genus Iris; species Iris pallida. The sequence goes on along the minus strand of JANAVB010013597.1, from coordinate 2,039,012 downwards.
GTACAATAAAAGTATCTATCAAATCCAAATAATAATCGGTTCTAAAAAATAACCTAAAATGTTCTATTGCTTTCACTTCTACCGAATTGTCGTCACCCATATAGATGTATCTTTCACCATCAATTGACTTTCGGTAACTCAGACAACCTTGCCTAGAACATTAATGTGGGTAGTCCCACCAGAATCTAACTACCATGAGTTTTTAGCTAGATACTAAATCTAAATTAACCTCAGAACAGACCAAATTTAGAAATGTATATTTCTTTAGACGCCATGCGTAATACTTTATACATTTCTTCCTTATGTGTCCTGCTTTATCACAAAAGAACAACCCTTAGTTTTATATTGTTGTTTCTTTTGAGCTTGACCCTTAGCAACTACTGTATTCATTTCCTTATTGCCCTTAAAGTTTATCCCATTGAACATGAAAATTAAATTCTTATTGGCAGATATTATAGCAACATTAACTGTAAAGAGAACAAAGCAACACAAAATATACATGCTCTAATTAATAACTAAAGAGTAAAATATAGTCAAACAAATTCAAATAATGGTGAACCCCATCTCAGGATACCTAGTACATCATTAATATCAAGTCTTTGGACAGTGATATTAACTGCAAGTGGTACTCTTGGTGTAATGATCAAATGTTGACAATAAGTCATGTCAAATAATAAGCCTATCTTTGGATCGGGTTATTATTCACATGTAAACCTTATAATTATCACACATTTATAACCACAAGTATGTGTGCAATTCGGCCAAGTATTAACCTTCCTTTGGGCCGGCTAATACCCGCATGAATGTACACACACAAACATCCAACATCCCTCATAGAACATTTACGCAAGAGAGGTCACTTTGGCGACGTCTTGTTTCAATGGGTCTATTTAGAATGTTAGACAACTATTTCTAGTTATAAAGAAGTACCAAAAATTTGAATGTTGACTGAATTTTACAAAACTGAATTATGTCCAAAACTTTATATACATGCATATTCATAATATTATTACTCAAATAAGGTAATCAAAAGCATAATCATGAATTTCAATTTGACAAAATTGATATTATCACTATAACAAAATTCATGAAATAATCTACGGAGGATATGCATCCAAAGAAAAATTCATAGACATTAACTGAAAATAATAACTCCAAAATATATATCCAAAACTGAACATATTTGATCTAAACTGAGCATTATCAGCACCTCTTTCCTCTTTAAGTATCCAAATATCTAAAGAAAATCTTTTTTAAAAGAAGAACAAGCAAACTTTAGAACAATTTGGAGACTAATTATTTAATAACCGAATCCATCAATCAAAATATTACTTCAAATAATCCATAAAGATTGTACCAAAATTTATCTACGATCTCATAAACATGTGAATCTTTTTGTATAATTTAAAAATATTATTTCCATATCATCACATGTATATGTACTAAAAATTGATGGTCCCGATATTACAATATTCTAGATCAGACCCCAATACGATATAAATTTAGACTAATATATCCATAAATAAATAATATTAAAACCAAATACTAAACCCAAGCCATCTCATATTCACCATTAGTTAAAAAATAATAAATAAATCCATTTGAACTAAATTGATACATTAAATAAATCTCCAAAGTTGAAGTCACCCATATTCGTACTTATTCAACATAAGTATGAATCTCCATAATGAATGCACGATTTCTAAAGCAACATTAGATGTATATGTTCTAAATTGAATGGATCATCATAAAAAAATTGTTTGAACAATCGTAACCCTAAATCAAATTAGATGAAACGATCTAGGGTTCCTGAAAAATACTAAAAAAATTATTCTAAAATTTTGATCTCATAAATCAAACATAGAGGCTCTGATACCACTTGTTAGAACTTTATTGTGCCATGTCGATTCGTGAGATGAAAAATATAAATTAAATTGCGGAAGCGTACCTGAATCCATTGCTAGGCTTGATGGATCTTGAAGCAATCGTCTCTTTATTGGGTTCGATCTTCCAACTTGCTACGACCCTTAATGGCAAAGAAGAATCCAAATCCTTTGTCCCTCTCTTTCTGTTGATGGAGATGCAAAAGAGAAAAAGAGAAAACCTCTCTTTTGGTGGCCGTATAAGTTGGGGACCATAACCCTAATGAATAGACATATATATAGATATGTGTGTTGTGATATTTCTAATTTGGTCCCTCATCAAATTAGAATTATCTCCGGTATCTACACATTAATTCCATGACAATTATACCCTTAAGCCAATTTCCAAATAGACCACTTTATTTGGCTTAATTATTTAGATAGCCCAAACACAATTAATTTACATGTGTGGCCCCTAATTATTGAATAATTCCAACAGCGACTAGGGTCGGCTGGCCCAACGAGGAGTGACGCTGACGTTGGGGGTTGGTGCGGGCACTACGCTGGTCGCACAGCTCTCGAAGGAGTAGATGGAGTGGCCACGGTGCTGGTCCTGTCAGCGATTGTCGTCAGTGCTGCACGGAGGTGTGGTGACGCCGACGACGAGAGATTTGGTCAGGTTATGGTTTTGATAAATTTGGGGTGTCAATGTGGTTCTGTGGGGACTGGGGTTGTAGGAGGAGGCCCCAACGGTACAGGGTGGTGTTGGAAGCGGTGGTGATGTAGGGGGCGGTAGAGGTAAAAATAAGAAATAAAATAGTCTTTAATAAAAGTAAAAATAAAGTTTTGGCAAAACTCGTGCAACGCACTTTATAGCAAAAAATATTTAACTTATATTATTTTCAGAAAATGTACTTATTTTCTATATGAAAAAAATTTATAATAAAACCTTTGTATATAAAAAATAATATCCTTCGCATATATGTATTTGTACTTTACGTAAAAATACCAAAATTGAACAATTACAAAAAAATTGTAATAAAATTTTTAGGGGGTTTACATATCATATAAATGTTAATTGATTTTTTTAAATGGATATTTATTTTCGAAAGTGTGGTAATATTTGCCAAGAATGTCTTCCTAGATTTTTAGAATTTATAGGTTATAAATACAGGTGAATATGGAGATGTATTTATAATTATATTAGGTTATATATATTTATATCTATAACTAAATAATAGGTATGAAAAAAATAAGAAAAAGAAGAAGAAGATACCACACCAGTACGCGGGAACAGTACTCGGCTGTTGAGTACTCTATGGCCGAGAGGGAAAAGATTCAATTGAGAAGAAAAAAGATTGAATCAATCTTCTTCTAAATCTCCATTTGTAGGTAATCCTAAATTGAATCTAGATTCGATTGGAGAATCAAATCGATAATTATATATGGAAATTTTTGTTTAGAGGAGATCTCAAAATCCCTCGTGAACCTCCTCTCTCAACAACAACGTAAAATCCCAGAGCCAACCCCTGACCAAGGCCCTCCCCCGACCGTCGTCAGTCGACCTGTGCCACCATGGGATCACCGGACAGCTGGCCAAGCCCAACCCGAGAGCCAAACTGCAACGGTAGTACCCGCAACAACACCCTAGGTACCAACGTTCAGCGCCACGTTTCCTCATCATCGTTCAATGATTTTGCAAAACAAAAATTTCTACGCCTAGACAACCTATACGGCTTCCAATCCCTTAAAGTAGATTCTTTTAATTCGCATAATGTGTGACGAAAATCAAGTTCCAAATCGAAAAAAACTCAATTTTTTGGATTTATAACTGTCCCGAAACCCCAAGTTGGAAGCCGATTTGCGATCAGGATATCGCGAATCTTAGAAAACCGCTTGAACAGCCTTGTAGAAAACCTAACCGAGATTGAAACCCTAGTTTTAGTTTTAATTCTAGTTGGTTATTTTCTGTTTAAAATTGATTTGAAAATTAGAAAAAAGTTGGAATTTTTTCCTTCAAAACTTATAATTTTTCACGATACGGGGTCCTTCCTGACAATCCGGGCAACTTGGTCACAAACCACATGCATCGAAAGATCCGTACGTATGTTGCAGACGTGTGGGCTTTGACGAAACTTGAAATGGTTGGAGTGCGCGACAAATTCGAGATGTATCGATTGAGGTACACCGTATCGACCCCTTTGCAATAATCTCAATTACTTCGTGCATGTTCGTCACATCGTGATGAAACTTGTGCCACTGGACTCGTATTATTTTTTTGGTCCTATGAGCAAAGTTTTTTCCGATCCTGAGAAAGTCGACCGGAACACTCTTTTGGTGGGTCCACGACCCGACTCAACGGACGGTTTTGTGCACGGCTCATCGTGTAACTACCACTTTTTTTGAAGAGGGATATTTTTTAATTTTTCCCATTTCTTGTTATTATTGTGAATAATGGTATTCAAATTATATTTTGAGTGATAAATCTATTTTTACAAAATTAGTAATTATATTTTTGGATTAATTATATATAATATTTAATATTGTACATATGCTATATTATTGAACATGATTAGTTGTTAGCCATTAGTTAGAATAGTTGTCATGACCCTAGTAGACTTAATTAGTGAGATTAGACAATCATCAAACCCATTTCATTTAGTTAATCTCTAGTTTCTAGTGAGTTTAATTAGAAGAATAGGCTAAAAACCAAATTAGAAGGAAAGCCCTTTTCCTAAACTTGTAGTGACAATATAGAGGGGCTTCTTGGACATTTCCTCTAACCAAGCCCTAGCCAAAGCCCTTGGCCAGCCACATGAGGAAAACCCCTAGTTATAAGAAGAATAACTTCTTCTTTTTTTCTTCCAAAACCCAACCCTAGTTTAGAGGTTTCTCCCCAAATTGTTCCTATCATTAAAACCTACTCAAATTAGCCTAATTTAGTCTCATTCTCTTCTCCTTAGAGAGTATAAGGCTCTAGAAGCAAGCTTGGAAGGATTGGAGCACTTGGAGCTTGAGGGCTTATAGATCTTGGGACTTTTTTGTTGGGAATCCATTTACCAATAGGTATATACATTCTAAATCCTCTAATTTATATTAAAATAGTATAAAGGCATTAATTAGGGACCCCCATGCATTCGGATTGCCATTGGTAAGGAGTTTAGACTCTTCTCTTCCTATTTAAGAAAATTTTCCTTTGCATTTGACTCAAATTGGGGAAAGAAATCCGAAAATAGTAATTTTAGGGTTTTTGAATAGGTTCAATAGGTCACACTTGTGATTTAGAATGTGTGGGTGTGCTTTGGGTCAAGTTTGGATCCATTTGGAGTGTGTATCATGGACGTGTCATAACATGTTCAATACGTACGCCAAGTGTTTGACAAAATGGCCAAAAGAGCACCAATGCTCTAACTTTAGTTTTAACCATTGTATTAGGAGTGCATTGCTATAGGTTAAGCATTGGTAAGCCTATCTAGTGAATAGGAATAAGTTTGGTGTATTTTGTGTGCCTTAGGGACTTATGAGTATGTGTGGACTATTACATTTAAATTTGGACTATTGTATTTATATCTTGCTCAATATTGACTAGTGTATATGAGGGAAATTGCATACTTTAATGTATCAGTAAATAGGAGGTTATTTGGTCAGTCCTGTTTCCCTAATTTGTTCAGTTTATACTTGCTTATGGTTCAGTCCATAGTGTGCAGTCCCTATTATATTAGTCAGTCCATGCCCTGTTTTGGTATCAGTCCCTTGTTACTTTTTTATCAATCCCCTTTACTTCCATTTGTTTAGAGTCTTTTGTTCAGTTCTTGATCAGTACATACTACCTAGTATCAGCCATAGAGATGTAGAACCCTAGGGGGGTGAATAGGGTAATAAAATAATTACCAACAATAAATAATAATAAATAACAATTTAAAGGATAATAAATGAGAGAGAATCAAAAACTCGATGTATCCTGGTATCCTCCTAAGGGGCACTTCAGTCCCGAAACTCTCTCCGACTTTAATCCACTATTTGAGTAAATAGTTACACACGAGTTTGGATCCGAATAACTCGTCAACTTCTAATACGAGTTTGCATCCGAAGAGCTCGTCAACTTCTTACACACGAGTTTTCCTCCGAATGCTCGTCAACTTCTTATACACGAGTTTTCTTCCGAAGGCTCATTAACTTCAACTTTGAGAGAAAAAGAAATAGCTTTTGATCTTCTTAAACACTTTGAAGATCTACAATACTTGAATACTCTAGCACTTTTGATTGGATGACAAATGAAAGCTTTGTAGAGTAATAGTGGAGCTCTCTTGTTAGTTGGAAAATTTAAAGCTCAAATGGATAAGTCTTTATGAAGAGAGAGGATGCCTATTTATACAAATCCAAAGTCATAAAGAGCTTTCAGCTGACAGCCGGATTATCCGACAGATTTTTGCGAAAATCTTTCGGATAATCTGGACTATAGTAATGGCTAGATATAGAGCCATTGGATTTGAAATTAAAATAAGGCCAACAAGACAAACGAATTATCCGTCGGATTTAAACGGAAGTCCGACGGATTATCCAAACTTACGCGCACAAGACTTGCTGTCTTTGATCGGATGATCCATCGAAATTCTGCAAAACCCCGACGGATTATCCGAACTATTACTCACATAACTTGCTGTGATGGATCGGATGATCCGTCAAATTTTTGTGGAACTTTGGTGGATTATCCAAACTTTTCCACACAATCTTGTTGTTTTCGATCGGATGATCTGTCGGATTTCCGCAGAGATCCGACGGATTATCCGGCTCCTCATATTTACTTATTTTAGAATTTTCTCCATATTATTTTGTCATCCTCACTAAAATGCGTACATAATTTCCTAGAAACTTACAGACTCTTAGAAAGACAGAGAAGCTATTGAACTGGAATTCTTTGTCTTTGACATCGTCTTCTTGAGTGTTTTAAAGTGTCTGTCTTTTTGAAGGGATTGAAATATCTTTTCTTCTTTTTTTCGAAAGGCTCCGTGAGTATTGTTGGAGTCATTTTTCTTCTATTTTTGTCTGTCTTGTTTGTTCCTATAGAGTGATTAGGGCTAAAACAGTACAGAGGTTAATTATAGTCAATATATCAAAAATCGATGTGCCAACAATCTCTTCCATTTTGATAATTGACAAAATGCATGGGTTTATGAGATAGCTCTCCCATAATTTGATATCTCCCCCTCAATGCAGTTTCTTCCCATTTGGCATTTATGCAAAACGGCAAAAGGTAATATAGAAAGAGAAGTAAATGTAAAGATAAGATAGCAGACAATGACAGTAATAAACTGAGTTGATTTTTAGGCATAAGACAATACTATATGAGACCAGTACATGAAGGATGACACAATATAAACTAAAAAAATAACATAATTCTAGTCCCCAAAGGACTGCACAAGCCATTTATAAAGTCCACGAAGGACTGCAAAATAAGACACCACCCGACTAAGAGCGAGACCGTTCAACTGTCAGGAGTACCAGATAGGCCTGCTTCCTGATCCTCATCATCTGCTGGGACCAGGGTAAAAGCACCATATGGATCAATGCCATCAGGGTACATGAACCCATAGACATTTGGATCAGTAGGTGTGTTGGGATTGACATACAAATTGAGCTCCTCATGCATGCGCTGGAAGTAGTGGGCTTGATCCATGAAGCCATAGTGAATGAGGATGCAGAGTACTCGGTGGCCGCCTGAATGCGCTCCGTAGTGGAGATAGTGAGGGAGTCAAACTTGCGGTTGATGTAGCGGCGAACGTCGGGAGTGAGAATGGTAGCAGGCTGAGCGGCAGGGTCAGCAACAGCTGCCAGAGTGGCACGACCATGGGACTTAGATTTGGCAAAAAGAGTGGTCTTAGGATCACCAACTGGATAGTGGGTCTGGTCAACCCCATTGGCTTCGAGGATCATTGTGATGTACATTCCAAAGAGAAAAGAGCGATGAGGGGATTCTCGAATAAGGATCATAGTGAAGATGATTGATTTTGCTAGGGAGAAAGGTTGCCTAGAGACAAGGTAGTACATGGTTATCATCTCCTCAGCAGCTAGGCTATCCATGTTTCCAGATTTTGGAGTAATGGTGTGGCAAAGTATACAATGAAAGTCATGGAAGAAGGGATTTAGATCCTTGTTCTCCGGCCTCTGAATAGCAGAATGGCCGAAGATGTTGAGAAGAAATTCCTCGTAGCTGAGGTCAGGAGAGATGGTCATGTGGTCGAGAGCATTCGAAAGAGAGCGATAGGACTTCCGCTCCTGGAGGCCAAGAATGCTGGCAAAGAGGAGGCAGTGACAGTGATCTTGACTCGACCGACTTTGGTTTCAAATTCGGGGTCGTTTTTGGCGGGAACCAAATTGCAGTAGAACATCTTGATGGCATTTGGATAGTAATCCACTTGTCGTTCGAGAAGCTCATCGATCCCTGAGAACGTGAAGTATTCACGATAGGTGGAAAAAGTGAGCCAAGAGAGAGGCTTTCTAGGGCAAATAGCAGCTTTGTGGTAGAAGGAGGACCACTCGCGAAAATGTCAGGCGGATTTGAAGATGATAGGATTATAGCCTGGAGTTGGTTGAGGACAGAAGAGGGCGACAGAAGACGGAGTTGCAGAGGAAGAGGAGCTGTCGTGGCGGGTGCGCTTGCCGTGAGAAGCCATGTGATGGGGAGAGGAGAGTTTGAAGAATGGAGTTTTTAAAAAAGGGATGAGTGAGAGAGAATGAAGAAGAGGAGAGGTTTTTAAAAGGAAGGAATGGGTTGGTGGGGGGAAGTTGAAGACTTGCCACCATTTTAAAGAGGGGGAACATATTTTAAAGAAAGTGAAGAGGTAACAGCGCTTCGTTTGATGCGCCTGTTCAGCAAAGACGGAAAATTCGATGGAAAGAATCGAATTTTCGATAAAAAATTTGTTCAAGGATAAGTTCGAATTAAATGAGGGCAGTTGAAAGGTCAAATCAGTTTTGAAATTAGAGAATGTGAGGGAATGGCAGTCCGTGCCAAATATAATGGTGGATATTCCGACAAATTTTTGTAGAAATCTGACCAAAGATCCTGTGTGGCATTTGGAAAAGCTGCTGGATATGATCAAAATTTTTGACAGATTTCTACGGAAATCCTTCAAATAATCCGAAAAGTGAAAGATCCAAATTTAAAAGGACTTTTCAAAAAGGCCGATTTCGTAACATATGAAGGAGAAACGGTCTTCGACAAGAGGTTTGGTGAAGATGTCAACAAGTTGATGGTCAGTGTCTATAAATTCAGGACGAATGTATCCTTTAATTTGATGGTGACACAAAAATTGTTGTCGAATCTCAATATGTTTAGTGCGTGAGTGACAAATTGGATTTTTAGTGAGGTTAATAGAGCTATTATTGTCACATTTAATAGAAATGCTTTCTAAAGAAATACCATAGTCTACAAGAGTCCGTGTCATCCAAAGGATTTGTGTACAACAACATCCAACCACAATGTATTCAGCCTCAGTCGTGGAAAGAGCCACTGAGTTTTGTTTCTTACTAAACCATGAAACTAAGGATTTCCCAAGGAATTGTCATGTGCAGCTAGTACTTCTTCGGTCAATCTTGTATCCGGCAAAATCTGTATTCGAGTAGCCAATAAGCTCAAAGGATGGAGATTTTGGATACCAAAGTTCCATGTTAATGGTGCCTTTGAGATACCAAAAAATACGCTTAACGGCGCATAAATGTGATTCTTTCGGATTTTTTTGGTATCGTGCACATAAACAAACACTAAACATGATATCAGGACGACTAGCAGTTAAGTAAAGCAAGCTATCGACCAAATCTCGATACTTATGAATGTCAATCGAGACACCATTTTCATCTTGATCAAGCTTGGTTGTTGTGGCCATCGGAGTTCTCATTGATTTGGACGAGTCTAGCTCAAAGTGCTTGAGAAGATCCTTTGTGTATTTTGCTTGATTGATAAAAGTGCCGCGAGGTCCTTGCTTGATTTGTAGACCAAGAAAGAACGATAATTATTCCATCATGCTCATCTCAAATTTATTCTGCATAACTTTGGCAAATTCTACACATAATATTTTGTTAGTGGAACCAAAAATGATATCATCAACATAAATCTGGACTAACAAAAGTGTGCTATTAAGAGTTTTGATAAAAAAAATGTTGTGTCAACTTTGTCCTTAGAAAAGTTGTGAGAAATGAACTAAGATGCTCATACCAAGCACGAGGAGCTTGCTTGAGGCCATAGAGGACTTTGTGTAGTTTGAAAACATGATCAAGAAATTGAAAATCATCAAAACAGGGAGGTTGCTTGACATAAACCTCTTCTTTAATAACACCATTTAGAAAGGCACTTTTGACATCCATTTGAAAAAGCTTAAAATCATTAAAACATGCAAAGGTGCAAAGCATTCGAATGTATTCGAGACGAGCAGCCGGAGCATAGGTTTCTTCATAGTCAATGCCTTACTTTTGGTTATAGTCTTGAGCAACCAATCAGGCTTTATTATGAGTGACTAAACCATCCTCATTAATTTTATTTTAAAACACCCACTTTGTTCCGATAATGGGATAGTTGTGGGGCTTAGGAACGAGTTTTCGAACATTATTTTGCTCAAATTGATTTAGCTCTTCTTGCATGGCAATCATCCAAAATTCATCTTTAAAATTATTATTGACATTTTTTGTTTCTATTTGTGAAATAAAAGCCATATTTGCACAATGATCTCATGTGGTAGATTTAGAGCTAACCCGTGAGGAAGGGTCACCAATGATGAGCTCCTTTGGATGATGGGAGACAAATCTTCGTTCTCTAGGAAGATTCTCTTGAGAAGGCTCTATTGGTGGAGAGTCTTCAGGTGGAGTAGTCTCAACGTCATTGTTAGATGAAAGAGTACTAGTATCTCCAAGAGAATAGTTTTCCAAGCCAAAAAAGATGTCATCAACATCATTCGAAGAGAAGAATGTAGAAGTGTTAAGTTCATCAAAACAGACATTTATTGACTCTTCGACAACAAGACTTCTTTTGTTAAAAACAAGAAAGCCTTTACTATGCATAGAATAATCGAGGAAGATACCTTCATAGGCTTTTTCTTCAAATTTGCCTACGTTATCATTGGTGTTCAATATAAAATATTTGCATCCAAAAACTTTGAAATAGTCAATTGAAGAAATTTTGTCAAACCAAAGCTCATATGGAGTTTTCTTAGAAATAGGTCTAATTAAGACTCTATTTATAACATAACATGTCGTGTTAACGACCTCTGCCTAAAAGTATTGGAGAAGCTTGTATTGGTTTAACATGACCCTTGCCATATCGCCAATGATTCTATTCTTTCTTTCCACAACGCTATTTTATTGTGGAGTTCTACAACAAGCAAAAACATGACCAAAACCATTTTTTTCATAAAATCTTTTAAAATTGACATTATCAGATTCTCCTTCATGATCACTTCTAATTTTGTTGATCATAATGCCTTTCTCATTTTGAACACGTTTACAAAATGCAACAAATTCATGAAAAGTATCACTTTTATTTGCAAGAAAAATAACCCAAGTAAATCTCGAAAAATCATCAACCAAAATAAAAGCATAAAGTTTTCCACCAAGACTAGCTACTCTACTAGGACCAAATAAATCTATATGAATGAGTTGAAGTGGTCTAGTAGTACTTACCGAGTTGATGGATTTGAAAGAAGATTTTTTCAACTTACTCTTCTCACATTCTTCACATACCATGTCTTTCTTGAAAGGGATGCTTGGGAGTCCTCTAACAAGCTTCTTAGTGGCTAGTTAGGAGATGGTGTCCATGTTGGCGTATCCATGTCTCATATGCCAAAGCCAACTCTCATCATTCTTTGCTATTAAGCACCTGTCATTGTTAGTACTTTCAACAAGATAAAGAACATATATGTTGTTTTCTCTAATGCCTTCATATACGGTAGAGCCACTAGTGCTATCGGTGATGAAGCACTTGTGTTAACAAAGTTAATATTATAGCCATTATTCGTAAGATGGCTAATGCTAAGAAGGTTATGCTTGAGATTTGTGACAAGACAAACATTTTTAATGCAAGGATAAGGAGAAGAGCCGATATTACTATTTCCTATGATATACCCCTTTAGATTGTTGCTGAAGGATACATGTCCTTCTTTCTTCATCGATAGAGTTGCAAAGAGTGAAGCATCACCGGTCATGTGTCGTGAGGAACCACTATCGAGGATCCACTTCCTCCTAGCATGCAAAGGAGGGTTCACCTACAACACAAGTTGAAGATGAAGACTTTGGTACCCAGGAATGTTTGGGTCCTTGATTGTTAGTTTTAAGAACCCATTTGAACATTCTCATGTCAACATGTTTTCTTATTTGATAGTAATGAGATGTGTGTCCATGTAAACCACAATAGTGGCATATCATAGGTGCTATTGGTCTAGAGGAGAGTGAGTGAGTGTCTTGTGTATAAGAAGTTGTAGTAAAATGAGGAATTTTAACATAAGCATTATGGTGATGATAATAGAAAGCATGATGTGAAGTATTTTTTCTTTTCAAAGGATCCTTTTTTGTATGTGCGTTTGATTGGGGTAGGACCTATGTGTTGTGTTGTTGTGAGTGTGATTCTTGTGACTAGTATTGTGATGTGTATTGGTGTGCCTTAGATTATGGCGTTGTGTATTTGTGTGGGCCATGTCATTATCAACTAGCTTCTTGCCATTTGCAAGAAGGTTATTGTATTTGATGGAGGTTGCATATTCTCTTTGGTTAGCAGCAAGTGTCTTGTGCATAGCAAATTCATATCCTTCTTTGAGGGATTGAATTTCGACATCCTTTTTCTTGATGACGTCTTGGGATTCTTGGAGCTTGAGTCACAAATACTCTATCTCATCCGTGTCAGAAGCAGGAGATTTTTCTTTTATATCGAAAATGTTGTTTGAAAGTCTTTCTATTTCTTGTTTGTGAGTATCAATCTCTTTGAGATATTTTCTATACTTGCTTCTTATAACCTTGTGTTAATCGTGTAATTCAAGAATAGCATTTTATAATTCAGTGTAAAAAGGAGCATTCATAGAAAAGTCATCGAGTACCTCGGTTGCCATAAGACAAACATTTGCATTATGCTTACATTCTTTGTCGCTATTCGAGTCACTAGCATCACTTTCTCACCAGATGCTAGTATTGGCGTACTTCCTGAAAGATGAGCTTCCTTTGCTGGACTTCTCGTATCTGCTAGATTCTTTTCTTTCTGTTGGACAATCTCTCTTGATGTGTCCCATTTTCTTGCAGTTGTAGTAAGCGGGTTCTTTATCGTTGTCCCGTCTTGTACGGTTTTCTTTGTTGAACTTGAGGAACTTTCAGAAGTGCTTGGCGGTGAGAGCAATTTCTTTATCATCAGATTCATCATCGTCGGAACTATCTTTTGAAGCAAACTTGGTGACCTTGAGAGCAAGTGACTTTTCTTTTTTCCTTCGTCTTCTCATTCTCTTTCTCTTATATGGAGGACTCCTCTTGGTCCTTCATGTGTAGCTCGTGCATCATGAGATTTCCCATGAGGGTCTCAAGGTTCATAGTTGTTAGATCGTTCTCCTCAATGATGGCAGTAGCATTAGGATTCCATCCTTTCGTTAATCCTTTGAGAATCTTTCTAATCTTTTTATGAGTAGAATATTCCTTGTCAAGAGAGGAGAGATGGTTAATGATATCAATTAATCGAGTAAACATGAAAGTAATATACTCATCTTGTTTCATTTTAAAAGATTCATATTCTTGTGTGAGTCTACTAATCCTTGATTCCTTCACTTGAGATGTTCCCTCGTAAGTGACTTCCAAAAGTTTCTAAATTTTATTGGAAGTTTTGCAAGTAGAGAATCTATTGAATTCATTGCTATCGAGAGCACAATAGAGAGCGTTCATAGTTTTGTGTCCCGACTGGCAATCTTCTTATCGTTCTCAGAGAGTTTATCGCTAAGGGTTTTCGAAACTACTTGCTCAATAACTATGGAAGATTTAGGAATGCCATTTACCACACAATCCCATAGATCGAAGTGTAAAATTTTTAAGTAAATATCCATCCTAATTTTCTAAGTTATAGTTGGATCCATCAAATAAAGGAGGTCTATTTGTGGAGTGTCCCTCATTATGGAATGAGTTGGTACTAGGGTTAGTGGCCATGAATCACTCTAAGGATGTAAATTCAAATCAAGATACAAAGCTCTGATACCAATTATAGAACCCTAGAGGGGGTGAATAGGGTAATAAAATAATTACCAAGAATAAATAACAATTTAAAGGATAATAAATAAGAGAGAATCAAACACTCGATGTATCCTGGTATCCTTCCAAGGGAAACTCCAGTCCCGAAACTCTCTCCGACTTTAATCCACTATTTGAGTAAATAGTTACACACGAGTTTGGATCCAAAAAACTCGTCAACTTCTAACACGAGTTTGGATCCGAAGAGCTCGTCAACTTCTTACACATGAGTTTTCTTCTGAAGGCTCATCAACTTCTTACATATGAGTTTTCTTTCGAAGGCTTGTCAACTTCAACTTTGAGAGAAAAAGAAATGGCTTTTGATCTTCTTGAACACTTTGAAGATCTACAACTCTTGATTACTCTAGCACTTTTGATTGGATGACAAATGAAAGCTTTGTAGAGTAATGGTGGAGCTCTCTTGGTTGTTGGAAAATTTAAAGCTCAAATGGATAAGTCTTTATAAAGAGAGAGGATGCCTACATACAAATCCAAAGTCATAAAGAGCTTTCTGCTGACAGTTGGATTATCCAACAGATTTCTGCAGAAATCCTTCGGATAACCCGGACTATAGTAACGACTAGAAATAAAGCCGTTGGATGCATTCAATACAGCTGATAAATGCCGTTGGATTTGAAATTTAAATAAGGTAGCAAGGCAAACAGATTATCCATCGAATTTAAATAAAGGTCCGATGGATTATTCGAACTTATGCACACAAGACTTGCTGTCATTGATTGGATGATCCGTCGGAATTCTTCGAAACTCCGACGAATTATTCGAACTATTGCTCACATAACTTGCTGTGACGGATCGGATGATCTGTCGGATTTTTGTGAAACTCTGGCAGATTATCCAAACTTTTCCACACAATCTTGTTGTTTTCGATCAGATGATCCGTCGAATTTCCGCGAAGATCCGATGGATTATCCGGCTTTCATATTTACTTATTTTAGAATTTTCTCCATATTAGTTTGTCATCCTCACTAAAGTGCGTACATAATTTCCTACACACTTACGACTCTTAGAAAGACAGAGGAGCTATTGAACGAGAATTCTTTGTCTTTGACATCGTCTTCTTGAGTGCTTTAAAGTGTCTGTCAATATCTTTTCTTCTTTGTTCCGAAAGGCTCCATGAGTATAGTTGGAGTTGTATTTCTTCTTTGTCTGTCTTGTTTGTTCCTGTCTTGTTTGTTCATGTAGAGTGATTAAGGCTAAAATAGTACAGAGGTTAATTATAGTCAATATATCAAAAATTAATGTGCCAACAAGGGAGGATGGCCCTATGGTTACTATTAGTAGAAGGGGGTGGGGGCTTTAATGTTCATGTTGTATCAGTCTGTTGGGGGCCTTAGATGTATCAGTAGTCTTAGCATCAGTCATTTCCTTGCATCAGCTATGATGTTCAGTCCTTAACTGGACACTAAGTTTCAAATATTGTTCAGTGATTAGAGAGGTTCTATACATGTTGTTCAGTCCCATTACTCTGTTCAGCCCTTCACTCTCATGTTATTGTCCTATACCTCAACATAGTATCAGTATATGAATGAGGGGATTACCTCAATCATGGTTCAATCCACTAATAATATGTTCAGTTACCTCCCTGTTGATAGCAGAGTTTAGGATACCATTATGGTATCAGTCTTGGGTATATGAGAAGGGAGAGGAGTTACCTCAGTCTCATCCAATTTTTCAGTCTTTGTGATTTTATCTAATTGTTCAGCCTTATGCTCGTATCAGTCCCCCTGTAATATGTGTATCAATGCACAAACAATGTAGGGGATCGGGTTTGGTTTAAACCTTAGTAGCAGTTTCTTTTTGTTTTGTGTTTCAGCCTTAACCTTCATTTTATTACAATAGTCCCTTACTTCCTTAGTACTTGTCCATAGGATCAGCCCTATAAGTGTTACGGGTTTAGTCATTCCTACTTGTTCAGTCTTTCAATTATCTCAGTCCCTGACTACCCATTTGAACAGTCCTCTGTTTCTTTGAGCTTGATACTCGATTTAAGTATCAGTCTTTTGACTGAGCTATACTTCTAATCCCATTTCCATGCATCAGTTAACTAATTATGAGAAGGGGACTGATATGGAGTGGAGTATAGGCTCGGACATGAGGGGTTAAACCATTTTGCCAATCTCATCTGCATCAGTCTTGTTGGGGAGGTTTGAGTTAGTTTATATGATCAATCCTCTAATTTTTTATTGTCAGTCCTATCTATTTTGTTTCAGTTGAGGTGTATTGTATCAGTCCTATGCCTACAATTTGCATAGTTTGGGTTGGATAGGAGATTGGGGGATAGTGATATCAGTCTTGGGCTATATATGTTCAGTCCTATACACCTTGTTTAGATTTATACATTATGTTCAATTCTTATTATCCAGTCCATACTCTGTTTTGTATCAGTCCTATTTTGTTTGTTCAGTTCCCCTACTGCACTAGATGTCAGTCCTTTATGATGTGTATAGATTTTAGGATAGGGCATATAGAATTAGAGAGAAGAGGGTTGCATGAATTCTTGTATCAGTTCACTGATATCAAGTATTAGTGAAACTGATAGTAGGGTAGGGTGAAGGCTCGAGATTAGAATGACATTCAATCCCCTATTTCACTGCCGGTGTTATTCCATATTTTTATTCTTGTGATATAGTTCAGTCTTAGATTCTCTAGTATCAGTCCATTTGGATTTGGGTTAGGGGCCTTAATCCTAGCCTTATGATCAATTCTTGAATTGCTTGTATCGGTTCCCTCTTATAGCCTTTATATAGGGTTCACTGTTAGTTAGTGATTGAGAGGAATTGCTACTGTATCATTCTATTGAGTTTGGGCTTTGTGTATCAGCCATCACTGATAAATAGTATCAGTCCTATCTTTAGCAGTCCTCATTTTGGTTCAGGCAAAAGGATTTTAGATTTCAGTCCTACTTGCTTACTTGTTCAGTTCCCCAGTTACCTATCTGTTCAGTGTATTTGGTTCAGTCCTGATTGAGGGGACTTATCTAGTGGTTAGTCCTATACTTGATGCATATTTGTTCAGTCCATGGTACTATTTGTAGCACCCAATTTTCCAAATGAGGATAATTTCGAAATTTCGTGTTTATAATTATTTTAATAATAATATTTAATTCATGATATGATTTTTGGTGATTTTAAATTATTTTAAAATTATTTAAATCAATGACTTGTGGTTTTGACGTTTTGCTAGTGAAACCCTAGAGACTGTTTGACCTAGAGCCTAACCATGTGATTATGATATTTTAATATCATTTCTGGCCTAAGAATATTTTGCATTTGACCTCTTTGGATTATTTTGATATTATTTTATTATTTATGATATTGTTTTAGGATTATTTGAGTCGGGTTCGAATTTTATCTCAATCCGACTTGTAACGGGGACCCGAGGTAACTTAGACTCTAGTTGGACCCATGCATTAGTTAGCCATGGCCCACATTTTAATTAGTCATGTTAGAAAGATTAGTCATAATCCTAATTATTAGGTTAACCATTTAGAGTTTTTATTTTGACCCTTTTACCCCCCAAACCCTAACCAAAATTGTTTTAAACACTTGTAACTAAGGGAGTGGCAAACTTGTAATATTCAATAAGGGGGGGGGATAACCATTGTGGCCGGCCCTAATAGGACTCACATCTCATTTCCTTTCTTTGAGAAGTCTTCTTCCCCAAGTGCTCTCAAGCTCTTCCAAGGAAGAAGCCTTTCTCCTTCGATTTTTTTTCCTTTAGGTAATATTTTCTTCTCTTTTATTTCTCCATTTTGCATTTAGGAAAGTTTTAACCATAGGAATGACCCCCATTGTTGTGTCCCTATTTTGTGTCCTCTTGTGTCCATTATGTGTCCTTTAGGGATTTCTATTGTATTATTGTTGTGTCATGTGTTCATGGGGAAAACCCCCAAACTTGGACACACTTTATATTTAAAATATTGATTAAATGAATTAATTCATGTTAAATCTCAGATTTGAATATGTAGAGATGTGTTCTTGAGTACTTTACATTTCATTCATGTATCTCTTATAGATGTGTTCATATTACATATATAGATTTGTGTAAAATATATTGTAATGAGAGTGTACCTATATTTATATATGTAATAAATGGTTTATGATGATTATATAATCAAGTTTGTGAGTGTGGTTCCTCATATTATTATTGTCATTATTGTTGTGGATAATTAGGATATATATTGTGTATTCTTTTGGCTCAAACTATCTAAATCCGTCATGATTTTTATCCACATTTTTAATTTCAGCCCTAACTTAGAAATGTCATAACTTCTAGCTCAAAGCTCGGTTTAATCTTCTATTTTTTTAAAAGAAGCGTATTGAAGTTAGATTTTCAAAAACATATATTAATAGGCCTAATTCTTTCTATAACTTTCTGGAGAATTATTTGAGTGTCAGCTGTACGAAAGACAAACGCGTTCTCGGTGTTTTCGCGATTTCGGGAGTTTTCGGAAACGAAAACGCAATCCGTTTGAAGTTTCGGAAAGCTAACACATAGATCTATAACATACTTTAATCCTAGATTTTAATTCATGCTGAGATGGTACAGTATTGATTATTAGTAGGAGTTACTATTCGGTATATGCATTTTGTGCACCCTTGTGTGTAATATAATGTTCTATTTGATTTTAACCCATGTTAATGTATATACATTATGTAATTAAATAGAGAATGCAAGCATGAGTAAATGGTTAAATAAATGATGTATGAGGTGTAAGTATCCTATCTAATGTAAGCATGTATAAATATGGCTTGTAATGAATATGTAGGTTCCATAGTATGTAATGTATGGTGCATATAGTAGTGCAAGAGAATAAATGAATGATGAATGAATGCAAGCATGAATGTAATATAATAACAAATGTAATGTATGCAATATACAAGTTGAAATATAATATTCTATGTTAACACAAATCCTATATTACCTCATGTACCCCCTTACACTATGTTGACACTATCACACTTGACACTTTGTTCACTTACACTTTGACACTCTTTGATATGTATACACTATGTATGCCCATTTAACCCTCACTTGCCCCTTTGCCATGTTCACATACACACACATAGCCTCTTAAATAAGTATTTATGAATATAGTTAACTTAGCTATGTATGTATATTATATATATGTTAGCATATTGTGTTGTAATATATAAGTTTATATAACCATTTGAAATGCCATGATTATAGACCTAATGTTGAATACCAATATATGCATGTGTATATATGTGTAGACATATATAGCTTAAAGTAATAGATTACCTAGTGTATATCCAATGTGAATTCTTGCCTATTTGAGTATTGAATAATTGCATGCTATATACAGTTGGATGTGTATTAGCTTGTATAGCCTTGTATTGATGTGTGCTTGCTAGGATAGTCTTGGTTAGGCCTAGTAAGACTTGTTGGATTAGGACATGACCTAGTTTGACCTAGTTTGACTAGTGCAGTTGACCAGAGTTGACCAAGGGTTGACTTTGGCCTAGTTTGACCTAGATTCATGTAGAATGTATTATAGTGCTTTATATTACCCTTCTGGACATGTTGTGACTTGTGCTGTTCTAATTAGGAGCCAGACACCTCTCCTCGGACAGTATCTTTACCTTGGACATTCAGATATCAGGCGAGTACATTCTCTGATCATTTCATATCTTGTTTAGGATTATATGCTTTAGATTACTTTACATGATGCTGACACGTTGGAAACACGGATTAGTACTATATGGATCTTGTTGTGCGATATTATCCCCTTAGCGGATACATCGGGTATTCGTGTTCGTGTACTTTATCGTGAGCATCGTGTACTCCTTGTATTCGTGACATTCGTGTACAAATCGTATGAAATCGTGTATATTCATGTATTCACATGATCTCGTGTGCGACTATACTTCGTGTGCAATAACATAACTTAGCTTGATCTTTGTGTATTGATTGGGACGGGGGAGTAGAAATGGTTATGTAATCAATCCAGTAGATTACTCGTGTACAACTTCTGTAGATTACTCGTGTACAACATCGTGCCGTTTACATAACCATCTTGTGCTCTGAATCACTAGTCACTGATAGTTCTCTATCTATTGTAGCTATTTACTTACAATCTCTCTCTTTTTCATCATGTTATTTCTTCATATCCTGTATCTTACTCTCTAGCATGTTTATATTTCCTAACCTGTTATGATATTGTTGAGATGTACTGTACTCGCTCCTGTCCTGACTGGACCCGTTGATAAATTTTACAGATAGCTTGGAGATTGCCTGCTAGCCTAGAGGAGACACATTAGAGGTTGTTTAGATAGTTATTTCAATTGTCTGGAGTTGTATTTACTTTATGGATTACTGTATCTGAGTTTGAAGATTTGAGATGTATTTCTGGATTTGTGTATCTTAGACACTTAGATTTCTCTCTGTTGTACCTCTTTTGGATTTCTTGTTTTATCTATCCTTATCATGCTCTACCTTAGATGTGATTGAGTCTGTATCTGCTATGTCACCCCCATTCGGGGAGTATAAACTGTTTAGCCTTATACTGTTAGATGCATGAGACCTAGGACAGCGTTCTACCGCCGACACTGCGGCGTAGGCTGGACGTACCCACTTCTCGTGCCCTTATTCTAGGGTGCAGATCGTGACACGTTTTTAGTGGTGGCCCATGCAGGTCGAGATTCGCATTAGTGCAATTTTGTAGTAGCGCAACGACTTAGTTGTACTACTACGAGCCTGCTATAGGATATATAAATTAAGATGTTAGGATGAGAGGATACTCAATCACTGTTAGGATTCCTTGAGAGATTCCTGGGATGACCCTTGAGAATTTTATTTTGCATTCCGATTTAAACTCCTTTTCCTTGTTTTGATTCACCTTTTTTCTTGATTTGAATTTGATTTTGTGGATTCATTGTAGAACTTTGAATCCTAGTATTAGTTGATGATTTTGATAAAATTTTGTAGTTGTTGATTTAATTTTGTATTTAGATTAATATTTTCAAATCCAAGGTACTCAATCACACTTAGGAATCTTTGAGAGATTTCTGGGACGATCCCTGAGAAACTCATTTTGAACTTCAATTGAAATTTCTTTTCCTCTTGTTTGGATTCACCCTCATTTCTTGCTATTGAATTTAAGCTTGATGGGTTCCTCTCGTTTGAACCGATGAGAAGGAACATATCTTCATTATTCTTTCTCGCCATTATTCCCTTGCATTCTTATTTACCTCTTATCTTAAACTCTGTCTTATTATATTAATTACCCATATCTTGTCGTCCCTACTAGATGTACTTCGAAACCCTTGAATCTTCGTATCTTTTGCATGGGGAAGACTAAGGAAGTGACGTAAATTATGTAGCTCAGAGAAGACGTAACTGGTTATTTTATGATGATCTAAAGGAAATCAAATGTGGAGTGTTCCATATGGAAACTTGAGATAGAAATGTGGTAAAGGTCTCGAATAGAATAAAGAGATGTATACTGCCAATCTGGAAACAATTACATTTAGAGAAATTTTGGGGTTATGAGATAGTATATAGGTGTATTCAAAACTAATGAGGATATCAGAGGTCAACCTAGCTTTGAGAACTTAGAAAATCTTGGTTATTGATTCTGGGGAAAACTTTTACTCTGAGGCTATGTAGAAGGTTAGTAATGGAAAAGAGAAGTTAATTGTATTTAATAAGGATATTAAACAAGATGTTGTAAGGAAATGACTAGGGATAGAGAGAACACAAAGTTATGGAAGTTTAGAGATTGTTGTGAAATATTTTTAGGAGAATAATATTCAAGGGTATATGTCGAAGAAAATACGGAAGTTGATTTTATGATGGAAGATAAGTTTTGTAAGGCCTAGAGATTTAAATTAAATAATACGAGGAGAACAATTTGAACAAGTTCAAGGAATTCGTAAACGGGATTTAGAGGTTTTGGGTCAAATTTAAGACAAGGTGAAAGAACTTGGAAATTTAAATAAATGGTTAATGTTGATTCCTAAATGTGAGGGCTGTGCTTCAAGAGTGATGTTTGGAAATTGGGAATTGCCTACGGTAGTCATGGTAAGGGTTTAAGTAAAGGTTAATTTTCATATGGAGACTGGTGAGGTAAAGATATGATTGGCAAGTTATGACCAGATGAACTTAAGAGTATCAGAAGCAGATGACTAACTCGATCTTCATTATTTTTATGCATTAATTACCACCTCTTGAACTCCCACTTTCTAATTGAGATCCTTGACGTTCCTTATCGTGACTTTGATATTCGGAATGTAATACTAGCTGTTACCCTCAAAACAAGTTGAAATCTAACTTTTCAAATGTCAAAATTGTGTAGAATCAAATTTCCTACAACCTAGGACTATTAGTTTTCAAAAATAACCAAGTTTGATGGATAAAAACCATGTAAATACATAAAATCCTAGTTTTAGAAACTTAGATCTACACAAAACTAGCCATTAGAATCAAAAACTCCAAGAACTAAACTTGTAGAGAATGAAGAGAAGAACAATATAGACAAATAATATCAAAGAAAAAATCAAAAATAAAAATGTACAAATCTCTACTTTTGAGCAAGTTGTACTTGCCTAAGGATGGTGGTTGAGGGAAATAAATGGAGGAGTGAATGAGGAGAGAGAGAGAGTGAGGAAGAGAATATAAATAGGGGTTTGGTTGGCTAAATAAAACCCTAATATCTAAACATGCTCTAACCCTTCCAATAATGACATGCTTAAAAGCTACATGAAACCATTAAATAATAATAAATAGAATTATGCACATGCTAAATACGGAATACCATGTACAGAACTCATGAAAGAATACGTATATCGGGATCGGGGAGTGACATCTCTATCCTCCTTAGAAAAATTCCGTCCTCGGAATTTTAGCCAAGACAATGATAGAGGAATCCGGGCAAGCAAGGTGCAATTACAATCTACGCAATCAACCTATCATTAGCAGTCATTGATCATATATTTCAAAATGGTGCAAAACAAGCATGTAAACTGATTACCAAGGCATGAGGAGAAACATACCTTCTGAGTCGAACAAGTGTGGATACCTAGATCTAATCTCGTCTTCGCTCTCCCAGGTTGACTCTCCTGGAGAGTGATGGCCACAAGCGACATGGACAAGGCTAATAGTCCGATTCTTGAGCACCTTCTCTCGCCGGACCAAAATAGACACGGGTTGCTCCTCGTAAGTTAGGTCGGTACCAACGACTAACTCTGAATGGTCGAGGACATGACTCAGATCCGGGACATACCCATGCAACTGAGATATATGAAACACATCATGTACGCTAGATAGTGAGGGAGGAAGGACAAGTCGATAAGCAACATCGCCTACCCGAGCGAAAATCTCAAAAGGACCAACGAATTTTGGACTAAGCTTTCCTCGGGTTCTAAATCTAATGACACCCCGAGTAGGCAAAATTCGCAGAAAAACTTGGTCACCAACACCAAACTCTAGAGGCCTACGATGTTGATCCGCCCAGTGTCTGTGTCTGTCCTGCGCGACTCGAAGCCGCTCTCTGATCAACTTGACTGTCTCCACTGTCTGCGTGATCATCTCTGGTCCCAACAACTTTCGTTCTCCCGCATCATTCCATGCCAGAGGGGACCTACATTTTCTTTCATATAATGCTTCGAACGGTGCCATACGGATACTTGCCTGATGACTGTTGTTGTAAGAGAACTCTACTAAATGAAGATGATTTTCCTAAGTTTCGTCGAAGTCCAAAGTACAAGCCCGTAACATATCTTCCAAGGTCTGAATGGTTCTCTCTGACTGTCCGTCCGTCTGCGGATGGTAGGCTGTACTGAACCTCAACTTGGTACCCAAACTTTGATGCAAACTCCGCCAAAAATGAGAGGTGAACCGCGTGTCTCGATCTGATACTATGCTGACTGGAATACCATGCTGCCTCACGATATGCTTCATATACATTTCTGCAAGCTGCTCAGTAGACCGCCCTACTATGAAAGGAAGAAAATGCGCAACCTTCGTGAGCCGATCCACGATTACCCAAACTGTATTTCGACCGGTCGAAGATCTAGGTAAACCGGTCACAAAGTCCATCGTGATGTGCTCCCACTTCCACTCCGAAATAGGAAGCGGCTGTAACAATCCTGCTGGTCTCTGCTGCTCTGCCTTCAATTGTTGACATACCAAACATCTGGATACAAACCTCGCTATCTTTCTCTTCATGCCATTCCACCAAAAGTGTTGCTTTATATCTTGGTACATCTTTGTGCCTCCGGGATGAATCGAATAAGGAGAACTATGCGCCTCTGACATAACTTCTTGTCGAAGGTCTCCACCTGGTACACAAAGACGGTTTTCGAACCTAAGTGTACCATCCTCATGGATTACTAACTCCTTCCTGAGACCTAACTCACACTCTGATCAAAGCTTCTGGATCCGCGGATCCTCTGCCTGGGCTGCTCTGATCCTCTCTACTAAAGTAGACTGAATTTGCAAACTGGCCATAACTCCTGTATCTTGTGGCAAGATCACTTCAATTCCCATTTCCTGAAGGTCTTCCAAAATATGCCTCTACGAGGTTAAAACGAATGCACCACCTCTCCTGCTCAAGGCATCTGCTTCCACATTCGCCTTCCCTGGATGATACGAAAGATTTATATCAAAGTCCTTCAGTAATTCTAACCATCTTCTCTGTCTCATATTCAGGTCCCTCTGGGTAAATACATACTTTAAGCTCTTATGATCAGTGCAAATCTCCACTTAATCCCCATATAAATAGTGTCTCCATAACTTAAGCGAGAACACTACTGCTGCTAATTCCAGCTCATGGGTCGGATAGTTCTTCTCATGGTCCCGAAGCTATCGAGATGCATATGCTATCACCTAACCATGCTGCATCAATACACACCCAAGTCCCTTCCCGGATGCCTCACAATACACTGTAAACCCTTCCGATCCTACTGGAAGTGTCAAGATCAGGGCTGAGATTAATCTTTTCTTTAACTCTTCAAATAATGTCTGACATTCTGCTGAGCAAACAAACTCTACATCCTTATGCGTCAAACGCGTCAAGGGTGCCGAAATCCTGGCAAAATCTGCCATGAACCTCCGGTAATAACCAGCCAATCCCAAGAAACTACGCACTTCTGCTACCGTCTTCGGAACTGGCCAATTCTCTACTGCCTCAACCTTCTTCGGATCTACTGACACTCCTGCTCCAGAAATAATATGTCCCAGGAATGAAATACAATCCAACCAAAACTCATATTTACTAAGCTTCGCACAAAGTTGATGCTCCCTTAAGGTATGCAAAACTGTCCGAAGATGTTTCTCATGTTCTTCTTCACTACTGGAATAAACGAGTCCATGAACACGGCTGGGGCATTAGTCAGTCCAAATGGCATCACCAGAAACTCATAATGCCCATACCGCGATCTAAATATTGTCTTAGGTATGTTCTGCTCCCGGACCCTCACTTGATAATATCCAGATCGAAGATCAATCTTAGAGAAGACGCAGGCCTTACTCAATTGATCAAACAGGTCATCAATCCTGGGTAACGGGTACTTGTTCTTCACTGTTACTGCATTCAACTGCCGGTAATCAATACACATTTGCGTCGATCAATCCTTCTTGGGTACTAAAATTACCGTTGCTGTCCAGGGCGATTCGCTGTCTCGAATAAACTGCTTCGCCTTCAGTTCTTCTTCATGCTAGTGCAACTTGTCCAACTCTGACTGCGACATCCTGTAAACTCTGCCGACTTTAGGCTCCATTCCAGGATTCAACTCAATGCAAAACTCTACATCTCTCACCGGTGGTAAACCTGGAAGCTCATCTGAAAATACATCAAGAAACTCTCTGACCACTCTTGGTATCTGCTCCTGTTCTGCCAATGCTTCTGCAACGATGCCCTTGGGTCGATCCTCCAATGATCGAACAAAGACGAATTCCTCAACGCCAGGTACATTAAGTACTACCCTACCTCCCTGACAATCTATCGTTGTATGACTCTCTCTCAACCAGTCCATGTCTAGGACAACATCAAAGTTGCCCATAGGGAACTCAATCAAAGATGCGGGTAATAATTGCCCACTCACTACGACCAGACATGCTAGGCACACTCTGCTAACTCCTACGAGCCCATTACCAGTTAGTATATTCATCCTCTCTGGCAATGCCTCGAACTCCAATCCAATACGTGTCGCAAATCGTACAGATATAAAAGAGTGGATAGCCCCCGAATCAAACAATGCAACTGCAGGAAAAGAGGTAACAGAAATATTACCTGCAACCACGTCGCCTGAAGCTAGTGCATCCTTCAGTGATAAGGTGAAGGCCTGGCCCTGGCCTTGCTGAGCTCCCTCATGCTGCCTTCCTCGACCATGCTGTCGCTGCGGCCTCTGCTGGCCTTCCTGGTTCTATGCCTGGCGAAACATCTGAGCCTACGTCGGCAGACGCTGGGCTAGCGGCCTTACGACCAATGCCGGTCCTCTGTTTGGTGCTGCCCCCGGAGCTGGCAACGTCGGAAACTGCTGAACGGGCCCTCCTGACCTCTGCATCATAGGACAATTGGCAATCCTGTGGTCCGGACTGCCATACCTCATGTACAATCCGTTAGCTGAATGACACGCATCCCTAGTGTGCCCTTCCTTACCGCAGTAAGTACATCCAATGGGCGCCCCCTGGCGCTGCTGCTGGTTCCTTTGCTGCTGATGTCGGATTGGTGCTGTTATCTCTGACACCGTCGTCTGCCGCGGCGCTCCTGACTCATTAATACGGATGCCGGGTGCTGGCGCCGATGTTCGCTTTACTGCTCCTCCGTCCCTACTCTGGGGATGGGACCTCTTCTGGCCTCCATGTCTTGTCACCAACCTTTGTTTGGTGAGTTCATGCCTCCGAGCAGCCGTTAAAACGACATCAAAAGTCTGATAGTCGTGCCCTTCTACTAGCTGTAGAATCTCCAAATGAAGTCCTTGCTGGAATCTCATCGCCTTCTCTGGCTCTGTAGCCACCATCGTTGGTGTAAACCGACACAGTCTGCAGAACTCTGCTGTATATCCATCCACCGTCTTACCAGCCTGCTTGAGACTGATAAACCTCTGTTGTAGCTCAAACCGCGCTACCACGCCAAAGTACTTGGCCTTGAATCTGGTACTGAAGCTATTCCAAGGAACATGACGCCTCATTCCAACCTCTTCCGATGCCCACCAGTCGCGGGCGAGATCCTGAAGTAACAGTCTGACCTGGTCAACCTTCTCTTCTGCTGGAACCTTTGCTGCGGTCAATATGGCCTCGATATCCTGAAGCCAAGCATCCGCCGTGATGGCATCCTCCGTGCCGTCAAAGTATGTCGGGTTAAGTCGATAAAACCTTCCCGACGCTCCCGAATTATTTCTGACACTTATCTCAAGGGCTAATTGTAACCCCTGATTCAGTAGCACATTCTGTTCCTGCTGCTGGGTTTGCTGTTGTTGATGGGCTGCCACTTGACACTGCTGAGTGGCCAGAAATCCCCGGATGACCTCCAGGAGTGCTGCAGCATCAGGAACTGTCATCGCTGCCGGCACCGCTGGGGGTACAGGAGTTTCTAGAACCTGCGGTTCTACTGGCTCTAATATCACTTCCACTCGGATCTGGTCAAGAGAAGGTATTCTTTCTGGCTGCTGCCCCGTCGAGCCATGCTCTACTGGACGTTTCTCCATGTTGGCCTCACCAGCTACTGAGAATGAAGCACCCCCATAGAAAAAGATACATGATATCAAATGACTGGACGAGGAAGATTCGAGGATGCAATTCAAGTTATCAATCAAGGTGAGGGAAGAGAATCGAGGTAAGAGATTCAAAGGGAACAAGTTTTGATTGAGACTCCTATAATAATAACACCCAACAAGTCTGAAAATCAGACCTACATGGGCCACCAGTAAAACCTTGTCACGCCCCAGTACCGAAATACAGAGACGGACTAGGCCAGCTACTCCATATGAGGTATATAAACGTCATACGACGATCATGGCGGTCAAAAGACAAGGGGTGCATGCTACAATCAAGTCTCCTATGGTCTCACAGAGCATCTAGGTCTCAATCAATCAAACAAGAAGCAGTAAATAATGATCATATAAGATAAAGCAGTAAGGCGTCCCCGACGCATCATCAAAATGATCATCGGGATCTAGCTTTATAAGTTAGCTAGCCCAGAGAGTCATAGGTACATAATTATATTCAGCTGCAGTCTGATTTAATTATAAATTATGTAAGACAAAATATCCAGATTAGCCGGCTAAACAGGTGCCGGTGGCTAAACGCCAGAACATAAGTAAAGATACTAGAGTGGTGAAAAAGAAATCCACTCGAGTCCCCCGCCATCCATGCTCCTAGTATGCACCATTGAAGTCGGGGAGGAAGTTTGGATCCTCAGGCGCTGCTACGAGATCTGGCCAAACAAAACCAGCGGGGTCAGTCCCGAATAGCAAGTACCACAAGGAAGCACAAAAGAGTGAGATAAAACCCAAGCACAGAATAATAATACTAGTAATAATAAAAGCTTCCGGTCGTAACCTCGGTCCACAGCCTGTCCTAGCACGATAGCCCAACCCAACAACCAAACAAGGACATGGGTTGGACCACGCACCATGACAGTCCATGTCCCTCGGCTACTAACGAAAGTTACAAGACACAGTTAAGTCATTTTTAAGCGGCCATTCATTTATGCGGCTTTCTATATTTGGCGGAGTTATCCCCACGATACTGATTAAAAGGAATCCTCAGATCGTGTCAACCCAGCAGGGCTAGCCAAACCATAAGACATATAGCACATTAATTATGCACCGGTCCCCCGGCGGGCTAGCGCGCTAAAACATATAACACATAGTACGTAGGAGTCGGATATAGCCATTCGCTATAGGCGAGTGAAACCATATCCGTGGCGGCCAACCCGACACGTCAGGACTGGGCCTGGGGTGGCTAGTATGGCACGATCTCGGGATTCTTTCCACCCAATGCATCTACCAAGTTAGTTGCCTAGTTATTCCCTAGGTTATCCTCGGAGTTCAGATGTCGTGGTCACATGCTCACTTCCCTAGATGTCGTACATTGTACGAGTACCCCAAGAAGGGATCCGTACTGGCTCATAGAGTCATACATATGTACCCCCTTCTTAGTGTAATATAATACACAACACATACCACATCATTGCTACTGACCAATCGCTATGTAAATGCTAAACTCTTGGAGTTACTGACAGGTATCACATAGGAACACTTAGCACTTAGGATAGCACAACGGTGCTCACATAGATTGTACCTTAGTACACACATAGGGTTATCCAGCATACGTATAGGAGTCAGATCAGGAATGAGGACCAAGACACAAGAGGAAATAGAATAAGAAGGTACTATGCACTTAGGGTATGAAGCGCTCGCAAGTCATGAAGATTCTTGAAGCCAAGACAAAGATCTACAACTTTAATGTTGGAAGTTGGAAGAAATTCTGGCCACAATTCAGGCAAATAGGACATAAAACAGCCAAAAATAGCCAAAATAGGCACTATGCGGCACTATACGGCACTATGCGGCACACTCATATGTGGTTCGGCACTATGCGGTACTATACAGCACTCCCATATGCGGCTCGGACACTATGCGACACTATACGACACACCCATATGCGGCTCGGATACTATACGGCACTATGCAGCACTCCCATATGCAGCTCGGCACAATGCGGCACTATGCGACATACCCATATGCGACTCGGACACTATACGACACTATGCAGCATTATACATCACTCCAATATACGGTTCGGCACTATGCGGCACTATGCGGCACACCCATATGCGGCTCGGACACTATGCGACACTATGCAGCACTCTCATATGCGGTTCGGATACTATGCGGCACTATGCAGCACTCCCATATGCGGTTCGGCACTATGCGGTACTATACGGCACACCCATATGTGGCTCGAACACTATACGGCACTATTTATCGTCCCTGCCAAAACCAGGACAGATGATATAAAAAATGTTCAAATATTATTTTGGCCATAACTTCCTCAAAACAAGTCGAAATCTAACTTTTCAAAGGTTAAAATTATGTAGAATCAAATTTCCTACAACCTAGGACCATTAGTTTTCAAAAATAACCAAGTTTGATAGATCAAAACCATGTAAATACATAAAATCCTAGTTTTAGAAACTTAGATCTCCACAAAACTAGCCATTAGAATCAAAAACTCTAAGAACTAAAATTGTAGAGGATGAAGAGAAGAAAAATATAGACAAATAATATCAAAAGAAAAATCAAAAATGAAAAATACACAAATCTCCACTTTTGAGCAAGTTGTACTTGCCTAAGGATGGTGGTTGAGGGAAATAAATGGAGGAGTGAATGAGGAGAGAGAGTGAGGAAGAGAATATAAATAGGGGTTGGGTTGGCTTAAGAAAACCCTAATCTCTAAACATGCTCTAACCCTTCCAATAATGACATGCTTAAAAGCTACATGCAACCATTAAGTAATAATAAATAGAATTATGCACATGCTAAATACGGGATACCATGTACAGAATTCATGAAAGAATACGTATATCGGGATCGGGGAGTTACATATATATATATATATATATATATATATATATATATATATATATATATATATATATATATATATATATATATATTTATATAAAAGAAAAAATATATATATTTATATTTATATAAATATATATATATATATATATATATATATATATATATATATATATATATATATATATATAATATATATATATATATATATATATATATATATATATATATAAATATATATATATATATATATATATATATATATAATAAAATAAAAAAATATTAGTAGCTTGATAAGGGATTTGAGTATGGTATCATATATATACATTATAGGGTGTGTAAGTAAATAGTAAGTAAGTATGTTTGTATCCATGTTAGGGTATTTGAAATACCCCTTCATAATAGAAACTTTTAGCAAGCCTAGATATTGAGTGCATAGTCCCAATATCCTAGATTTAGATTCTTTCATCCAAGTTTGACCTAGAGTTGACCAGTCGACTAGAGTTGACCTAGTTTGACTTCTCTGGCCTAGAAGAGGCCTAGAAACATGTAATCAATGCATTTAAATATATTCTTTACTTTAGAACACTTTGTAACCCTGTAATTTTATAATAGGTCCTTGTAACGTCGGTTCAGATATTGATACACATCGTTACTCAGGATATCAGATGAGTACCTATCTCTGATTATTTTCATCATGGTAGTATCTATATTACCCGCTCTAGACTACTTTACTTGATGCTGACACATTCTTAACACGGATTGGTACTATTTGGATCTTGTCATGAGATGTTATTCCCTTATCAGGTATATCAGGTATTTTATGTTCATGTACTTTATCATGTACATCATGTACTCCTTGTATTCGTATTATTTATGTAATCTCATGTGCTCATATATGCTTTATGTAAAAACTAACAATTATGTACGTAACATGTCGTAATCAGATCTATGTGTATTGATCGGGACGGGATAGTAGAAGTAGTTATATGATTAAATCTCTTAGTGTAATCATGTATATGTCGATTATACCTTCAGGAATGATCTAGTATACCAATATAAAATACCAAATATAGAATATTTAGGAGATATAATAAGACTTTTAATAATGATAAAAAAATGAGTCATAATTTGCTCATACAAATTAGTGAATCAGTTTCATAAGGAGTATAATCATTGAAAGGTATCAAAATAGATATACTAGAATCTATCTACTTATCCAAGTTCATGAATTTGAACTCAATTACCTTAGCATGATATATGAATATCAATTAGATAAACATGAAGCTAATAAAGACAAAATACTTGAGAAGAAAAAAATTCAGTCAACTTGAATGCTCTCCCACAAAGTACGACCAGTCTAAATATAAATAATCATAAACGTTAAGATAAAACTTCAATAAAAATAAAAAATCGTTTAAGTTCAATATAATCATCAAGATAAAAAAATCAAGATAATACAAAAAAGTTCTAACTTATAAACCCATGAATAAGAGAGAACTAAGAGAAAATAAGGAAAAACATATACACTCTCATAAACCCATAAATAAAATTTTTACGAACATAATCTATAAGAATAAAGTAAAAGAATATAGGTCCATGATTAAGTAGGTATACTACATATTAAGGGTATAAATGAATCAAAACAATTAGTTTGCTTTCCCTTAAAATATGCGTATCTAGTTCAAAAACATTTATATACATAAAATAGATAAAATAAATAATCATGAGATCTAAGGGATATCCGAAATATGCATCTTTCTTTCCATTGATCAATGTATATAAAGTTCCAAATATCATCTTTAGGCAAGTAAAAAAAATATCCAATAAATAAACACTTAAATATAAACAATCAAAATATATTTCCAATTAAAATAAACATATAATAAATATTCAAATAAGCATCAAAAGATGACAAATATTAACTTATGGAAGATCAATGCACGTTACCTTTTGTGAAAATATTATCATTAAATAATAAGCTAAAATCCAAAGTCCATCAGATAACAATTGCAAATTAGACCTCAATAAATCTTTAGTTTATAAAATATTAATCAATCTTGGGCTAGTTGTAGGGACCGGTTCCCAGCTAGCGATAGTCCGAAGACACTTGACACCTTGTCGCTTAGACTTTTATGCTTTGTTGATAGAAGGACCCTTTCGACGTGTACCCAAAATAAATCTCTTCTTTAATAACTGAGGATTTAATAAGAATTTATGCAATATGAAATCAACTATATTCTATGGACTTAGAAAATCTCAAACCGATGTAGCATAAGATATATCGATCATATGTATCTATATATGCTACAAAATCGTTGGGTAACAATAAATATAAGATAGCAAAAAAATCATCAAGATCAAGATGCTAAAAAAATTCAAAAAGTTTTCGTAGTGCACTGCAGGGATAAATATATAATAGAAGTGTTCACTAATAATATGGTGGTAAAAAGAACAAATATTCATATCTAGTCATATGCAAATAAACAACTTCTCTCACAATCACAACTAAAGACAAATCAATTAAAGAATATCAAATGAGAGCTAGATATTAAATACTATTTAGGAAACATGTTACCAAAGTGGTTCTAGTGACCACACTTATGTTGGTACAATTGCTTGAAAGATGACCTTTGTAGCTTTGCAATAACCAACATATTCTATAGTTCTACTTGATATAAGAGGCTTCACCTACACCAAGAGGCGAAGACTTTGGTATCCAAAACTTGGTCCCATATTTGTTATCTTTGGGAATCTATTTGCACAAGTTTATATCAACAAGTTTCATAGTCTTACATTGACTAGAAATGTGTCCTTTTATACCGCAATAATGACAGAAAGTATTAACATAAGTGCTATGTACAACAGTATAAGAACGTTTAGTGGTGTGATATGATATGCGTGGATACTTGTAACAGAAGGCATGGTTACGTAAAGGTTTAGCTTTGCTTGCTTCCTTTGTCAAAGATCTGTAGTGTGTGACTTTGTGATGTGTCACGTGTCTTGTGTTAGACTGAGTCATAGGTGTACTACCTGCTTTTCTAGTCTAATATTCTCTAACTTTTTAGAATTAGCACAAATCTCACTATATTTAACAGTAAGAACATTAATTCTAAGTACAGCCATAGAGTACTTCTTCTTTTTCTGTTTCTAAGTCCTCCTCAAGTTTAGCATTTTCTTGATTGCTTTTCTTAATGCATTCAAATGTCTCATGCAATCTAAACTCAAGTATGGAGATTTTAGCAGAATTATCAGAAGTAGAAGTGTCTCTAGTATCATTCAATAAGCAAGTAAGTTTTTCATTCTCAAGCTTATAGGATATAATATCCTTTCTAGCTTACTTATACTTATCCAGAACCTTCTTCTAATCAGTAAATAAATCATGGAAAGCATCAGATAATTTATCAAAGGAAAATTTATTCTCTTCAAATAGAGGATTATTTTGTATCTCGTTGAGAATGCCATTAAGCATAAATTTGCAGCTTGACGATGACTCTCTTCTTTTTCAGAGTTACTTGTCTCGCTTTCACACCATGCTCGTGCTAGTGTACTTGTGAGACGACGATCTTCCTTCGTTTGATCGTTCGTAGCAATTCTCCTTTTTAGTAGTACAACAATCCTCTTTGATGTGTCATGTCTTGTTGTAGGTGTAACATACAAGCTCTTCTTCAAATGATGGCTTGTGTTGCAACTTAAATCCCAATGCCATCGTGCACACATCTACATCTTTGCAAGGACTTTCTTCTTCTCTGGAGTTGCTAGCTTTACTGTCATGCCTTCTCTCATAAGTAGTTTTAAGACATTTCTAGATTTCATGAGATATTGTGCAAGTAGTAATACTATTGAATATATTTATGTCTACGACACAGTAAAAAGCGTTTATCGGTTTTGCATCAAGGCTAGCTAACTTCTTTTCTTTCTTCCTCTGTGTAACTATAGTAAGGCTTGTTAATTATAGAGGAGGTAAGAATAGAGGTGATAATAGGCTTTTTGTAGCCACTGATAACAATTAACCAGAGGTCAAAATCTAGAGACTTCAGGTAGAAACTCATTCATGTTTTCCAGTACGTATAGTTTGTTCCATCAAATAGTGAAGGTCGATTTATGGATTGCCATTCACCTGTGAATATTGATTTTATGGCTGCCACATATATACTCTCTAGAGTGTCATGTACAAGTATAACTCGCTCTGATAGTAATTGTAGGAACGTCGAGCACCACTAGAGAGGGGGTGAATAGAGTACGTGTGTGCAGCAGAAAAATAATCACCAAATTAAAAAAATATGTATACGCAGTATCATAGGTAATAAGTGTTTGTTAGGAAGATAATAATAAACTATACAAAAATTAAATACGTAATGTGTCACACCCCGACTCTAGAAATCACTCGTCCTTGCATAGATTTTACTGAATTATTTGTCCTCGCTGGGGCATGTCGTACGAGTCTGGAGTTGCACTCGTACAAGACTAGATGACAGGTTCTTAAAATGGTTATCTTGATTCAATATTTGTAGCGGAAGAAACAGAGTCATATTGGAGTTAAACAGAGTATACAAATCAATTCTCTTTATTCAATAAGCAGCAAAATTACAAAGGCTTTCAATAGCCCAAATGAATATTTCAGATTGGCTTACAACACTCAAGTTCTCTCTTGCCCACAAAAGATTTTACCGTTCCATACATTATATCTTCTATTTGTCGACTGCATCATCCTGTTACAAGTCCGAGCGTCAATGCGATTGTATGCCTCAAAATGCTATGGTATTCCATCCATGCCCCAGTACGTTCAAGCAAAACTTCACCATGAGCAATCCATTCCCTGCATCTGCAAGAAATCTGGTGGGGGATCATTACTAATCCTCTTGCGTACTGATAAGACCCACTTTACTAAACCGATATTAACTAGATATATGAATCATGCAATTTAAGTTGTTATCTTTCTATCTTTACCTTGGGGTCGATTTCATGGCATATTCGAAAGCAGTAAAGCATGTATTTCATGGGAAGCATGTTATTATTTAATTGCGTAAGCAAGCATGCAATATATAGAAAACTCGTGTTGTTTGGTGATGTCTTCTTACCAAAATCGACGTACTCACCTTTGCCTGACGCAAGATGAATATGCCTACCATCTTTACCTGTCATGTTATATGTAATCTTTGTGCAGGATCTCTGTGCATTTGCACTTTCAGTCCACCGGCCCCTATCTATATGAAAGGTAACTGGCATTCATCAAATCTAGAATGGAACTCTAGCAATAGTATGACGGCGATTATTTTGGCTTGGGTTGCTATACCATTTTCTGAAGCTCTTTCAAACATTATCAGTATTTGTGGCACTCTATTTTCAATAATATGTCACAAGCCTCATAAATTAAAATGTCCCATATAATATCCATCTCAATTCCTTTCTAGATCGAATGGTCCCGGAGCCTCGACGTACCTCGTTCGTGGGATACCCGTGCATGTACGGGCAATCATCAAGTTTATTTAACCATGCAACGTCACGCTCCGATCCCAGTAGGATCGTTTGTCCTCGCTTTGATCCCTGTGGGATCATTCATCCTTGCTAAGGCGCAATGTCGTACAAGCCTATGTTGCGCTTGCACAAGGTCAGTACCTACACGAAACAACTAGACAACACAAAACACAACGCAAGCAGAATATTAATGCAGAAAAACAAATTTAACACAGAGATTTGAAATAGAAAGTACTTCTTTTATTGACAACTTGATAGGATTACAAAGTACAAAGCTTGCGACTCAAAATACCATAGCTTGGCTTACATATCTCTCTTTGAACTCTTTTGAAAAATAGTCACAATACCCATATGTCATATCCCTTATTACATGAACCAAAAGTGAAGATACCTTTAAAGGAAAACTTGTAAACTGGATTTGAAATAAAAATAGCTTCGAGGCGACCGAACAAGTTCTACTGGGCTAGACGAGCTTTAGCACCTCACCTAACATCCCCTGTCTCCATGCTATCTGAAATGATGCCCATAATGAGGGTCAGTACACAACATGTACAGGTGAGCGGCTATTGGCCAAACACACATAAATCTGTACTAAGTAGACAGTGAAGCTAGTATTGATTATTATGTGATCTTTCTACTTGTCTAGGTTCTTTTTAACAATTCATAAGAAATATGACAGTAGAAAGCACTTTCACAATAAATCTAACCCATCACTGACAGTCATCCATGCACAAAACAGGTTAGCATAATTTATATATATTAATAAAACTTACGTTCCATCTCTTTATGTTAGGCTTGCAATAAATTCCACTATATGCATGAACCTAACTACATGGTGGCCCATGGGTCATTTTCTATGATCAGCAGTTGGGACATACAAGTCCATCTCACTGATAGACATAACACCCCCTAATAACGAGGTTTCTTTTACCTCAGGGTGCTCAGTCTCTTCTAGGCCGAACGATCTCCAGCATCCCGAAAATCGATCGAGAGACTATACCTTGTGCAGAAGCTGTCCTAGACCAATGCATGGGATGCATTCTATGAGATAAAAATATTTTATTGCATATTGAACAACAGGCATCTGATTTTGATACTTCTCTTCGATAGGGACACAATTTCATTCTTTTATATTGATTGATCTAAAACCAATTAAGGTTTTTTATAACATATCTTATGTAAAACAAACCATGGAAACTAGTAAGCAATCATATTGAGCAAGTAGAGCAACAGTTCTATTTCGCAAATAATCCAGTTCATTTATCTTTTCTTATTATTTGATGTTGTGGTATCGTTGATTCCCGGGACGCAATAAAAGAGTGGACTAGAGATCATTTTGTTAAGGCGTGGAGATAAATGATAGCTCGGTCAAAGCATCTCACCAAATGAATCTACTTGAGAGAATGAGGGACTTCACCACCAATCACGCACTTTCTATACGACCAATATTTGATTAACATACTTCAATCTCTTTCTCTCAAGATTCAAAATGAATGCGCAATGTGATGAAAGAGAACATTAAAAACCAATCATCGAAAACCAACATGAAAGCGCGTTCATCAAAATCAAGCAGCAAAAAATATCCAACAAAAAATTAAAATTCTTGGACTCATTTCAATAGAAGCCGATCCATCAATTGGAAAGGTTCAATGCATTTTGGTCGTGATCCAATGATATCGTCAAAGGTTTTCCCATTGCCTCAGTCAAAACTGAGCCAACAAGCCGTAGGTATTACATAGTGAATCGTGTGAGCCCCTAAACCAAATTATTATTATTATTATTATTATTATTATTATTAGATTACCACATGTACTACCCTTAATAGTACCTTTATTATTTATTACCCCTGTACAAATTATCTAACCAAAGTAAACCATGGAGGGTTGAAGTAGGGACTTATTGAGTTTGACTCACAAATGGGGGTATCATGCAAAATCCAAATTAGGAGGGGATTTGTTCACAAATACCCCACATTCAAACTGAACCTGGCCGACTATACTAAACTCTATCGGGATCGAACAGATAGGAACGAGAAGTTGAGTTTAAATATTCAAAAGGCCAACTATCAGCAGAGTTATTCAAATCCTAGCTCAATCCCTCCTAGATAAAATCCTATAGGAATTCAAATCCCCTCCCAGTTATCCCCAACTCTATATATATATAGAGGGAAGCTGCCGACCTTGGTCCTTTGCAAACCCTAATCCTCGTGCCACCCTCCAATTCGAGTAATCTACCACCGAGAGGATCCAGAGAAGGACTTTCAATCACTCAATATCAGGTAACCCTTCTCTTTTGCATTTATTAAGCCATCCGATTCTTTAAATCAACAGAGATCACAGCATGGTTAGGGGCTCAACTCTGAAATCTTAATCAACACCGACCATTAAGCACTGACACTTGCATCACCACAAGTACATTTCTTGACCCAATGACACCAATATATCAGTCTGAACATATAGGGAAGACCTTGATACCAGACTTGCCCTGTCCTGAAGGCTACCCCTGGGAGCATTCCCTATTCACTAAAGGATACCACACTACATAGTACCTAGGTAGGTGAGTTCCAAAGGATAGATTAATGATTCATATAGGAGCTTTGTCCTGTTTTCCCTCACGGTGTTTGAGTCGACACTTGGTGTTCGAGTGGAATACCTTGGTATCAGACTTAGTATTGGTATCCCACCCGAACTCAGCATCATATTTGAATGAGATGTCATACTGATTTCAGTATCAGAGTCGAGACTCGAATGCAAATCCAATCCTTAGTACCCAGTAGATGCTACTAAGTGAGTTCCTGATACCTTACATATGTTAATAAGGGGCCAAGTACATTAGGATGCATGAAGTGTGCTTACATCTTGGGGTATCACATGGTACTAGACCAGAGCAGTACAGTAGAGTGTGGGAGAGATGTAACTGAACCTGTACTCATATAGATTGGAGGAAACAGATCCAAATACTGGGGTGTCCCAAATCACCACCTGTAACTTTCCCTGTCATAATGAGTACCAGCAATTAGGCAGGATAGGACTAAACCTTGTAGAAACATAGAAAATATCAGAATGATGCTCTATGCGGGTCGGAACAGGAGAACTCCATGCGGCTCATACAGGGGCAGTCCCATGCGGTTCAGAGAGACTCTCAGTCTCATACGGCTCGGAGCAGAAGAATCCATGCAGCTTACATAGGGACAGTACCATACGGTTCAAAGAGTCTCCCAGTCTCATACGGCTCGAAAATATATGCGGCTCACAAAACGACCAACAGAGAGATGCGGCTCGATCAATACCACGTATCCCCGTGGGATCCCTTCACATAGCTGGCCATCAAGTAATGGCCTTATTTAATGCTCTGATTTGACAGCTGACGGCTGTAGCATAAAGTGCCATGATGGTCCTGTCGTAATGACAGGCTCTTCAGGAACAGGAGAAAATCTCTAACATGATCCAAGATTGCCACGTGGCTATTCCTGTGCGGCTCAATTGAAGAACAACTTCATGCGGCTGGCAGGAATCATTTTCCTGCGGCTCACCAAGAAGCCATCCCATGCGGCTCGCAAGTACTATACCTATGCGGCTCACCAAGAAGCCATCCCATGCGGCTCGCAAGTACTATACCTATGCGGCTCACTGAGACGCTGTCTCATACGGTTCATGGATATCATGCGGCTCTGGCAGGGTCCACCATTAAGACACGTGGCAGAGATTCAATTACCCCCATGACTTGTCAGCTGGTAGCAGGGTGATTATGGAACGCGTGGTTTTAAATCAATCAGAGATTTACCAGATCCCAATAACCATATTTAACGTTATCCTCATAATTAATGAGATCAGGGCATATCACTCGTGATCAAGCCAATGGGACACGTGGTGAGAGATCCAAGCTTGACACAACCAATCATGAAGATTTAAAGCAATCAACATTAATCATTTACAGGATTCAATACTATCCCCATTTATGGCCCAGATCCTTCACGCTTAAGACTAATGGTCCAGATTAATTAAACATCAGGCCGCCGCCACTTTGAGAATAGGTAATCATCCAAACCCTAATGATGCCCCCACTCCTATAAATAAGCAAGGTGCCATTCCCTTACGAGATATACAGAGAGACTCTCCCAATAATCAGAGAGAAAATACATAGAGAGAGAGAAGCCAGAAGAGTAATAGAGGAAGAGCAAGAAGAGCATTTCTTCATCAACGCCAACCATCTCTTCACAGGAGCCAAGGCTGCATACCGATCGTCCAAGGAGTAAGGCAGGGCTGCCGTCGCCTTCCCGAGCCTCTATCGTCACCCCCCAGAATCTAAAATAAACAATTATACTAAGACTGCTGTACCTAGGTTTTTGTCCCTAGGCTTTCTTTGTACAAGCGAGTTTGTAACGTGAAGTAAAAGCCCGGTCCTCCGATAATTGTTCTGTTCTTTTATATTTCATGGCAAACACGATGGCGACTCTTCTGGGGAAAAACTTCTCCACGGCTGAGGAGTTGGTGACGCAATCGGATGCAGCCAAGCTTGGCTCCACGCAACAGAAGATGGTCGCCCGGTTCGACCAACAGGTGTTCGAAGAAATGCTCTCCGACAAGAGCGCTGGCCCGGTCCAGAAGTGAGCCCGCACGAAGAAGGCCTGCAAGGAGTGAAGACCCCGATCCTTCGTTCCTACTGAAGCTCTTGCAGAGATACCCTCTGTTGTTCAAGACGGCGAGCAAGACTCTCCC
The DNA here is from genome assembly GCA_029216955.1 of Iris pallida. NCBI lineage: Eukaryota > Viridiplantae > Streptophyta > Magnoliopsida > Asparagales > Iridaceae > Iris > Iris pallida. Next base: position 1,998,137 of record JANAVB010013597.1, on the reverse strand, counting down.
GCGGCCCTACTTCAGACCGTAGGCAACTCTGCTATCCCCAAGTCCGACAGAAGAAAACACTATGATGCTAGACTTGCAGGGGCAAAGGGGAACTCTACGCGATCCGAGCCGCATAAGGGTGCTAGCCGCATGGAAAAAGCTCATGCGGCCACATCCGCTAGCCGCATAAAGAAAACTCATGCGGTCACATCTGTCAGCCGCATAGCTTATGCGGCTACAGTTGTCAACCACACGGATGAAGCTTATGCGGTTACTGAAGTCAATCGCTTGCAGAAAACCCATGCGGCCATAATTGCAAACCGTATGCGGCCAGCCTGCACGATCGCGACTCCTACTAATCGCACCAAAGCAACTCCTCCGGCAGCTAAAAACAGCCGCATGCAGACAGCCTGCACGGTTCCCAATCCTAGTGGCATAGCGGCCGTTTCACGCTCCTCTCGATCAGTCTTCGACCGTCTCTCATACGGTCCTAACCCTGATGGGTCTCTGGATGATAAGCCAGACTCTGTGGTATTCAACTTAGACTCTTCCTATTACGCACCCGCAAGTGCTAAAAAGAAAAAGTCTAGGGCAGCACGGGCTTATCAAGCCCAGTCAGCTGTCCCAACCTCTGACTATCGGGGCGTTCCGTTGACTATCACGCAGGCCTCTGACGAAAAGTTGTATAAGACCGCTCGAGTCCAGCCCCCGGCGGTAAAAGGACAAAGTGGTTCCTCTGACCTGCGTGAGGCGATCCTCTACAAGAGCAAGGAAAGAGAAGGGGCTTCGGTGTGCAAAGAGTCCTCGCTTGGACGTTATTGCACCCAAATCATCGTCAACTGCTGTTGCAACAACGCGGCAGTGACGGAAGACCGGCCGTCAGTCTTCCAAAGACTACAGCATCCGAGCTCAGAGGACGAGGCACCTCTTGTTGTCTCCTGCAATTCCACTCAGAAAGTTTCCGCCGAGGGGAGAGGGAAGAAGGCAAGCATCTCTACCCCGAAGACCTCATCCACTGCAACTAAAAGACTATCGTCTAAACGGGTGCCCACCACCGGAGTTTTCCAAGGTACTCGCTCTAAGACGAAATCTGCGACGGTGGGAGGCCCGTCGTCCGTAACGCAGGAGGTTGCTGGGGCCGGGGATAGCACCCCTCCGAGCCTCCACAACAATCCAATATTCCAAGAAGACAAGCCAGGGGAGATAACTCTCCCATCAGATATAGACGAGGCTGGCATCCCCGAGGAGGTCCACGACTCTCAAGATGAAGCAAGCCCCGAAGCCGGGGGTACTATTCCCTCTGAGTTCGAACCAGAAGAGAATATTCCCACATATCCCAATGACTTCTCGGTACATGGGTATGACTCGGAGGATACATCCTCCACCATCCCTTCCATTTTTATCATACAAGGACGGTGTTCATGACAGACAGCAATCAAAGTGGTTCCAGTGATCGCCAGCGCATCGACAATTTCAAAGCCATATTACTTTCTTTGGTCAAGTCTGTAGACGAGATTAAAGCGGCCCTTCCAACTCTACAAGGAGGGACGCCTGGCTAAACAAGCGTGGGTCCCGCGGTCAATGCAGACTCGAATTCGGCGGCACCAAACCCGGGCAACAATCCTCCCAAAATAACAGCCCCTACCGCGATAGATGAGGCCCGAGAAGTAAGAAGAGAGGTTCAGGAGCTCCGAGCCATGTTCCATGCCCAAGAAAACGCTCAAGACCTCAGAGTACGGCAACCATACCCTGCTGAATGGAGGGATGTTCCGTTCCCACCAAGATATAAGCCGTTCAATATCAACCCGTATGATGGCAAGACCTCAGCAAGTCGGTACATCACTTACTTCGAGGTCACCACCGACCATCTGCCCCATGATGATGCTATCCTCACACAATTATTCATTGGGGCATTGGAAGGAGTCACCTTCGACTGATATCGCAATCTGTCGGACAACTGCATCCACTTCTTCGCCGGCTTCAAGCGCATGTTCTTGGAGAGATTCTACGAGGTAGGACAGGACGTCACCATGTCCACCCTTATGGACGTCATCCAAGGGAAGAAGGAGCTGACAAGGAACTACATTGAGCGGTTCCGCCAGACCGTCATGAAGCTGCCCTCCGGAAATCCAGATTCTTCTTTAATTGAAATTTGCCAAAAGAGACTGCTTCCAACGATCAGTCTCTGGATCGGCGAAAGTCAATTCAAAGATTAGAAGACGTTCATCATCAGCGCCACAAGCGCCGAAGAACGACTGAAGAAGGCTCGCCAACTAGGATTGCACATATCGGAAGGAGGAAAACAAGGGCAAGCGTGCCAACAACGATAATGGGGGTAGCCCCTCCAACAATCGGGACAGCAAGGGAAAGCAGGCTATGGTAGCCGATACAGCACAAAAACCTGAGCCGAAGCCAGCAGACAAACAATGGCCGCAAATCACTTACTCCTTCGAAGACGGTCACGTCAAGCCCATCTTGGACATGCTCATACAAGGGGACAGGATTCAGCTTCCTCCACCAAGACGGGAACTACGGCCGACAGAGATGGAGAATCCAAAGTACTGCCATTATCATCGCTATGTCCATCATGCTACACACGATTGCTACCAGCTGAAATGGTACATCCAGAACCTCATCGATTCGAACGCTCTGGCCATCGATTTCGAAGAGGTAACCGTGGCGGCCAATATGGTATCCGTATAATTCGGCAGCTTCCCTCCGACGGAGACTCAAGACGGGGTGGTCTCCGTCCCTCTAGCGACAATGGAGATTACCAATCTTCTACCTCCCCGAGATCAGGCTGTCGGTCTAGTACCCCTCACCACATCACGAGGGGAGGTCATGTGGATCCATCCAGACTTGGTGTCAGAAGTGACTCGACCCACACCATCTTCTACCGACAAAAAGAAAAGTAGAAAAGTCAGGACCTGCCACACAATCTCGGCAGACAACGAGGAAGCTACAGCCGTCGTCACGCGGTCCGGAGCGCAATCCCAACCTGTGGTTGACAATCCAGCTGAAAATTATCAACCTACTACAACTGATGCTCCGGGACCGGCTCAGCCTTCGACGACCGACAAGCCTAGGCCAAGGGAGACTCGCTTCGACAAATCCCTCCGAAAAGAGACAGCTCAAGGGCTAGAGAGGCCCTACAACTTTGACATCTTAGCGCAATTGGCTAACACACCGGCCAAGTTGTCACTGTACGAACTCCTAAGGCTCTTCAAGGACGTTCGTATTGCATTAAGCGAAGCACTCCAAAATGCCGATGTCTATCTGGCTCAATCCAACCTCACCGGGGAGGACTCACCCGTGGATCTCCAAGATAGTGCCTGCACGGGAGCAATGCCCAACATCGTCTTCACTCCGCAGGACATGCTCATCAAAACCAACCTACACGATCGCCCGCTATACTACACGGGATACATCGGCGACATGAAGGTGGATCGGATGCACATAGATCCTGGCTCTTCCATAAGCATCATCCCGAAGGGTCTGCTACATCATCTCCGCATCCCAATGCATTGCCTGACACCTGCAAGCACCGCCATCAGCAGTTTCAATTCGGGCAGGAGCTACCCTATTGGAAAGATTCGTCTGAAGTGTCAAATTGGCGACCTCCAATCCGAAGTCACCTGCTACGTCATAGATGCAGACACTTCTTACAACATCCTCTTGGGGCGCCCATGGATACACGATTACATGATCGTGCCTTCCACGCTACACCAGTACTTCAAATATGTCGACAAACACGGCTTCGTGAAGACGAAATTTGCTGACATCGATCCCTTCAAAGGGGTCGAATCTTACTACTCGGACTCCTGTCTATACGAAAAGTCGAAGAGGCACCTTGATGAAGGAAATGAACAAGCTGGTACCGAAACGGCCACAGGATCAGAAGAGCCTCTGACAATCCACCTCCAAGCTCGCAAACCGGGCAGGTCCGCACCCCTTACTGCCACTCTGCGGAAGGACGCAATCAGCCTCTCGGCGCAGGAGGAGCAGATGATAATCCGGCTACCAAGGTCCGGCCAAGTGTCGAGATCCTCAACAAGGCCACTAACAATCAGACTGTCGAGAGTCGGTCAGCCTCAAACGGAGAAGCTCAATCCCTCTGACAAACCACTGACGATACGCCTTTCCAAGAAGGGTCGTCACCCCGATGCAAGGTCTGACACTTCTAGCGAACCAGCCACTCCTCGCTCCACGTCAAGTGCGAAATTGGGGGTTGCTAGTCTGCCAACAACTCCATGCTCTACTCCATCAACTGAACTACTGACAATCAAGCTTCCCAGGACGTCCTCTCAGTCTTTATTCACACAGGGGGTAGCCGAAGAGGAACCAGAGTTAGCCAAGTATGTGGCTGTCCACACTGATATTTCCTCCGCTAATAATGTAATCCCCGTAGAAAAGATACCTTACTTCATCAATAAAGGGTTATCTTTGAACTACATCGAGCTCAATAAGCTATGTACAATGTATGCTATAGAACACGGTATAGGCACTCACCTACACACACAAGTGACAAATGTGTATACCGCGATCCAGCTTACTCCAGTAGAGGACGCTTACCGAATAATCGAGGGAGGGGATCATTCGATCATCTTCGTTCGGACGAACAACCCGCATCCCTTCACCATAGAGGAAGCCAACCTCGGGTCAGATGCCGGAAGACTGCCTCTGTATCTTTATAGCCCCCAATCCAAATACCTCATGCAGAAACAGGGGTATGATCTGGAGACAATGCCAGGTTTGAACTACAGCACTGGGCGACGATTACCTTTGAAGCCGCCAGTCCCGACGGGCAAACCACGGGACTACTATAACAAAACTCGATACGGGTTAGGGTATGTAACGCCTACCACGACCCCTGAGAGTTCAGATGAAGAATGCGACTGGCAGTCACATTCAACCGGGTCACCAACTTCTGACTCGGATACCAGCATCGGAGATGTGTTCAGATAAGTCATGACAGTCAACATGGCATTCGCCGACGCTTACGAAGAAGACGAAGACATCCCCAAAATCCTCAAACTAAAGCCATGGGCCCAGCAATTGGACGCACAATAGGAAAAGCGGTTCGAACAAAGAGAACCTCCTACTGAAGATGAGGTCATACAAGTGGATCTCGGCAGCGAATCTTCTCCAAAACCGATCTTCGTCAGTAAAAGCCTAGCAGACGAAGAGCAGGAGTCGTTACTAGAACTTGTCAGAGAATACATTGATGTGTCCGCCTGGAGCTATGAAGATATGCCAGGGTTAAATCCCGATATTGCTCTTCACAAACTCAACATTCGGCCGGATGCGAAGCCAGTCAAACAACAACATTGACGTTTCTGCCCGGGCATCATGGACGCGATCGAAGCCGAAGTCAACAAACTGATAGCCAGTGGTTTCATTCGGAAGGAACAACATCCCAATTGGGTCGCCAATATAGTACCCGTCCTCAAGAAGAATGGGAAGATTCGAATCTGCATCGACTTCCACAATCTGAACGAGGCGTGCCCCAAAGATGAATTCCTCCTTCCTATCAAACATCATGATCAACAATACCTGCGGCTTCGAACGTATGTCATTCATGGATGGCTTCTCGGGGTACAACCAAATCAAAATGTCTCTTGATGACGAAAAGCATACATCATTTTGAACACCAATTGGCACGTACTGCTACACAATCATGCCTTTCGGTCTAAAGAATGCTGGCGCCACATATCAAAGAGCCATGAGCATCATCTTCAGAGACCACTTATGCAAGACAGTGGAGTGCTATGTTGACGATATAGCCGTTAAGAGTCGCTGCAAGGGAGACCATCTGCAGGATCTAAGGACGGTATTCGACCTAATGCGAGCGCACAATTTGAAAATAAACCCTACGAAGTCCTTTCTGGGCATATCCAGCGGGAAGTTCTTGGGCTTCATCATCACTGCACAGGGTATCCATGTAGACACTGAGAAGACGAAAGCAATCATGGAGATGGGTCCCCCGAGAAATCTCCGCGAACTCAGAAGCCTTCAAGGGAGGCTAGCTTACATCAGGAGGTTCATTTCTAACCTCTCCGGGCGATGCCGACCGTTCACGCACCTCATGAAGAAAGGAGTCTCATTCGTATGGGACGAGGAATGTCAGCGTACTTTCGACAGCATCGAAGAATATTTGTCAAATCCTCCAGTTTTGGTGGCCTCAGTTCCTGGGAAACCATTCCTGCTCTATGTACGAGCAATAGAACACTCCCTCGGGGCTCTGCTGGCACAAAACAACGACGTAGGCCATGAGCAAGCCATATATTACCTCAGCCGAATGATGATTGGGCCAGAGCACCGATACACCGCTGTGGAGAAGGAATGCCTCGCCCTGGTGTTCGCCATTCAAAAAATGCGACACTACGTCACCGGACAAACGATACATGTGATCTCACGAGTCAACCCTCTCAGGGTCCTCATGACTAAACCAGGGGCACTCAGCTCTTGACTCGCTACATGGGCAATATTGCTGTCCCCTTATCATATGATCTTCGTCCCCCAAAAGGCAGTCAAAGGTCAAGCCCGGACAAACTTCTTAGCAGCCCACCCAGGGTCGGAGTCCTCCAGAATATATGAAGAGATCCCAGATGAGGTCGCCGACTCGCATGCAACCTCTCACGAGGCTATATGGCGAATGTTCTTCGACGGTGCCTCGAGGATCGGACCTAAAGGCAATATAGTCGTCGGAGTCGGGGTAGTGCTGAACTCTCCTTCCGGATTGGTGATTAACCGCGCTTATTCCCTCACAGAGCCCGACTCTAACAATGTGGCCGAGTACAACGCTCTGGTCATTGGGCTCCAACTCGCAAGAAAGCGGAGGTAGAATACCTTGAAGCATACGGCGATTCTCAACTAATCGTCAATCAGATACGGGGCTCATATGAGGTCCGCCACGAAGACATGATCCCTTATAACCAAATAGCGATTGACATCATCTCGTCGTTCGAGGGGTTCTTCATCGAACATGTCCCAGACTACGAAATATCGAAGATGATGCCTTAGCTGGTCTTGCCGCTTCCCTAGCAGTTCTGGATCATGATCGCCAATCAGTGGATGTGATAGGCCACGAACTGGTCTGTCCCAAGAACAATGTGCAATTCATGGCGAGTTATTCCGCACAGACGATCGATGATGCCCCAGATTGGAGACAACCATTCATCGACTTCGTCGTCTACGACATCCTGCCCGAGAACCCAAAGGAAGCCACTTCCATCAGACGTCGTTCTCTCAGATTCTTCTACGATACAGAGACAAAAATGCTGTATCGTCGCTCCTACGACGGATTACTGCTTCGGTGTTGTCAAATGCAGAAGCCAAAGAAGCCGTACGAGAAGCTCATGACGGTGTCTGCGGGGCCCACCAGTCCGGCCCAAAACTGCAAGATTGCCTTCGCCGAATGGACTACTATTGGCCCACAATGGTGGCAGATGCGATAGATTATGCTAGAAAATACAAAGCCTGCCAAGTCCACGGACTTCATTCACCAACCATCTGAGTTTCTACATCCGACAGTGGCGTCCTGGCCATTCGAAGCATGGGGAATGGATTCATTGGTCCAATCACCCCACCTTCCTTCCGAGGACATCGCTTCATACTTGCGATCACTGATTACTTCTCCAAATGGGCGAAAGCTGTCCCACTCGCAGAAGTTAAGACTTCAAACGTGATCAGCTTCCTTAAGCATCACGTCATCTACCGCTTTAGACTGCCCCGAAGGATCATCCATGATAATGGTCCACAGTTTGTAAGCTATGCATTCTATCAGTTTTACGATAAGCACCGTATTCAGAATGTCGCTTCGACACCGTACAACCCGGCAGCGAATAGGTTGGCAGAGGCATTCAATAAAATAATCATCAAACTCCTCAAGAAATTTGTCTCCTCCAACAAACGCGACTGGAACGAGAAGCTCGGCAAATGCTTATGGGCTTATCGCACCACAGTTCGAACAGCCACCGGGAATACACCATTCTTCCTGGTGTACGGGAGTAAGGCAGTCCTCCCATTGGAGACTCAGATCCCCTCACTACGCGTCGCCCTCATACATCAATTGACGACAGACGAAAACCACCATCGCCGGCTACAGGAATTGGAGGCACTAGATGAAAAGCGCCTCTTGGCTCAGCAACGAATTGAGCTATACCAAGCACGCATCTCTGGAGCCTTCAACAAGAAGGTCAAAATTAGAACATTCCAGGTGGGCGATCTCGTTCTGGCAGTCCGGAGGCCGATGGTCATGACTCACAAGACTGCCGGCAAATTCTAGCCGATATGGGAAGGCCCATTTATCATTGAGGCAGTATTCTCCAACGGTGCTTACCGCCTCGTAAAACAAAACGGAGACTTGCTCATGTTGCCCGTCAACGGCAAGTTCCTGAAGAAATATTATGTCTAAATGACATTCTCTCCAGATCATTGAGTCATGTACCCGCTGGTACCGCTGAACTCACACACAACATTTCAGATTATCGAGTCGTGTACCGGCTGGTGCCGCTGAACTCACCCCCACATTCCCTTCAGATTATCGAGTCATGTACCCGCTGGTGCCGCTGAACTCACACTTTCTCAATATTCTAAATTATCGAGTTATGTACCCGCTGGTGCCTCTGAACTCACATTCCGGTCACTCTTTCAGATAGTAAGTCACGTATGATTATACCTAAACTTTCTTCCTGGAAGAGATCCTCCCTCATGATCCACTACCCGCGCTCCCAGTGCACAAAAAGGGTAATCGATCCACAAATTTCCGAAACGGCCATGTCCTCATTACCTCTGAGTCGTTTTTACTTCCACCAAAAATAAACTGCCCCCTCGCATAGAACTTCCACGTTCCCCTACCTCTGAGTCATTCTATGTACCCCATCTTCATTGAGCCCACTCCTGCCATGTCCTTATTACCTCTGAGTGGGAAGGCTCCGTCTAAGAAACCTTCATGCTTGCCATGTCCCCATTACCTCTGAGTAAGTATGTCGGTTCCCTTTCAACCTATTATCTGTACCCACAAACGGAGTACGACAAGGATAATAGGTCCACAAATGTCCTCTGTTGACCACAAATGTCCTCTATTGACCACAAAGGTCCTCTGTTGACCACAAATGTCCTCTGTTGACCACAAACGTCCTCTGTTGACCATAAATGTCCTCTGTTGACCACAAATGTTCGCTGTTGACCACGAATATCTTCCATGAAGTCTCCCCTGCCATGTCCTTATTACTCTGAGCAGGAAGATTCCACGGTAAAACCCTCATGCTTGCCATGTCCTCATAACCTCTGAGCAAATATGTTGGTTTCCTTTTCATCATATTATCCGTATCCTGAACCAGGGTACGCCAAGGATAATAGGTCCACAAATATCCCTTGCTAAGCTTCTTAGCATAAATCTACCATCTCACTATGCCCCGGGAGCCCAGCTGCTCTACGATATTTTTTCCAATACCGAGAGCACCCATGACCACTTTGCCATGGCTGTTCTGGATATCCTGACCAAACTTGTTATCCATACCTAAAACCAAGGTATGCCTAGGGTAACAGGTCCACAAATAATCCTCCAGCAAGTCCAGTTCCACAAATACCGCAAGTACAAGAAAGAGAAGATGAGTTGAAACATGCTCATTCATTCAAAATTCAAGATACATCATTTAGGATCACATCCTTTACAAAATCAAAACAAAAAGATGAAAAAGAAAACAACAGCAAAAGAAAAATAGAAAGCTGATCACTACTCCGGGGAACATAACGCCCTGAGACAGTCCGTCAGCAAGGCAACCGACCGCTCAAACTGGATAGCTCGACGCTCCGCCTCTCGAGTCAGCACCGCCTCGTCCTCCAGTTGAGCATGGGCTTGCCAGTTATCCTCGAATCTCTTAAAGGCCCGCTCCAGGTTGACAGAAGATCGGGAAACCCTCTCGGCGTCCCGAGCAATCGACTCCTATTCCGTACGAGCAGCCTCCAGCTCTGACTCTAAGAAGGTCAACTCCCTCTGGAGTGCGAGAATCCGCTCCTTCGTGTCAGCGATTCCACGAAAAGCAGACTCTTCTCGAGCCCGACAAGCCTGACTTTGACGACCCAGCCTGTCATACGAAACGGAGAACTGGTCAAGGTCTCCCTGCACAACTGGCCCGGTAGTATCTCGAGCGAGCTTGATCCTATCACGAGCAGCAATGAGGAAGCCCCGCTCCCGTTCAATCGCAGCAGGCAAGCCGTCTACCGTATCGCCAGCAATTGGGTCACAAGCTGATCAGCCTCTGCCAACTTAGGCTCCAGGAGTGCAGCCAACCCCACCCCGCCAGGAAGAGACTTCAAAGTTGCAACCTGACCCGAGCGTACCGCAGAGACAAAGTAAAAGGGGTCCCCCGTTCTACAGCAGCATCTACGCCCCTCTTTAAATGGCGATAGAAGCTGTCGACCCATCCTGCGTCACCTCGTCCATAGCCTCCGAGGAAGCCGGTGTCAACGGAAGTGTAGCCGGCAACGCTGAAGAAGACGCAACAGAATCTGCCGCTCCTGCCACGAAAGAAACAAACTTCGCACGGAAGGACGCATGAACAGTGGCCAACTCCTCTTCAGCGGCCCGTAGAACTTGAATGCTCGGCATGTCGAGAGGTCAATCCCCGGAGCCATATAATCAGCAGAGGATGAGGTGGAGACCATCGCCAGCTCCATTTCCATCTGCCCGGGGCTGACGGGAGGCCCCTCGACATGAGACTGCGAAGGAGAGGAAACACTCCTTTCTCCCAGATCGCGGCAGGCCGAGCCTTCCCCAAGAACATCCGCGGTGGGAAGTAAAGGGTCAGGACCTGTAGGGCCAAGGCAACCATGAATCGATTTGACCCGGAGGATATGTTGATAGAGCAAATAAGCCCCCTCACTAGTCAATATTTGGCTTATCTTACCAGTGGAGGAGTGTGGAGACTGAGGTTCGCCTACAGCCACCGCAGCCTCTTCACCAACAGTCTCCGAGTCAGGTATAATAGATTCCTCCGCCCCTGCCCTCGGGAGGGGATGCGACGAGATCGGTGTCGCCTTGCAGAAATTCAGCAACCTCGAAGACAGGACCGAGGGAACCTTCGTCATCCCGGACTGAGGCCTCAGCAACCTGGGAGCTCCCAGCCGCCGCTGAGAGACCCCCGCAGAAAGGACCGCGGCACACATGTCGCTAATCAAAGCAGCAAGGGCCGGATCAACTCCAGGGGCAGCAGACGGTTCAGGAGAGCCTGGTTCGTCAGACGCCAACAAAGAAAAAATGGTCAGGTCATATCTCCGAGAGAAAAGAAAGCCACAACAAAGAGATAGCTCCAAAATAGGCTTACCTCGGGACATCGTCATCATCCTCACCCCTCTCCGTAATAAGTAGCCTATGAGGTCCGACCGCAGCTCTCTTCACAGAAAAGACTACTCCTCCGCCAGTAGACTCACGCCTGCCTCGCTTACGTGAGGGACCAGGCACGACAGGCGATAGTTCTACCCGTACCACCTCCGATACAGGTGGCAACTGATCTACCGCCTCATCTAATACGACCGACGGTTGATCCGTCATCATCTCATCTGCCATGATGGGCGGTTGACCCGTCTCTGCTTCGCCACCAGAAGAGAGAGAGTCCTCGTCGTCCAGCTCGTTGTCTTCCTCAATTGTGTCAAAGGACTCGGAATCGGGCGTAGGAACTCTATTGCCCCTTTCTTCTTTGCCCTCGACACCGTAGCTTTCTCCGCCAGACGAGTGCCCACGATGAAGCTAGTCCTCGGGTCAAAATCGAGAGGAGGCTGATTTGTCGTAACATGATATAAGGCCGCCATATGCAAGATTTCCCCTATCACATTTGCTGCAGGAACCAAGAAGCTAGTTCGAGTATGACAAGTGTCATAGTAGCTCCACGCTCTAATACTATCGAGAATGCTACCCTCAAATCCCAGGCAGAAACTGGGACGCCCAAGGAATAGTTGACTGTACCCAAATTGACGGGCAAACCCACAGGACAAGTAGGGCTCCAGGTACACAGTATTGCGATTGCGATAAACTAAATGTGCCGGACGAATGTTGTACAACCAGAAACGCATCTTCTCAGGGAAGAAATGAGGAGATCCAACGCCATCAACATGGACATTCCTCACTTCCTGGTCGGTAAAACGGGGAACGGACACGAAGAAATCATATCCGTCCGCCCTCGCCAGCATCCTCCGACACACCGGCATGGTACTATATTCCCAAGGCTGATGACGGTGTCTGAAAAGAAAAGCGTCATCGTCCATAATGCCATCTTCCATCCCAGGCCTCATCAAAGACCGATAATGCAACAACAGCCATCCCAACAAATAATGATAAGGCAGCTCTATACGTTCAAAGTCCATCGCTACGTCATGAACGATGACCTTGGACGAGAAGGCACGGAGACCATGCTGAATGCTGCACACCATAGCGGGAAGAAGAGCCAGCCTGACCCCAAAGGCTAACTTCACGGCGGAAAGAATGAAGTGACGGCCGATCCTCTCAATAGCACCTGCCCCTCCTGAGACCACACAATTGCGCAGCCATACCAAAAAACCCTGTCAAGATTGCCTTCTCTGACAGCCGCCGAGTACTATAATAAAATAGCTGAAGGAGTCAATCTGGCTCCCTAATTTGTCACCCTTAGACTTCGATCTCCTAGCAGTCGACACCAAGTCTTTACTTCCCTAGGAGTTTGACGATCTCGGGAAGTAACTCGGCCAGCAGCACTGAATTTGAAGAGATATGAGACCCAATAGTTGGTATGGGGAGCGTCCCCTTCCGAGCTATCATTTTTCTGGATAGCCGTTCGGTAACAGGTGCTATGATGACACAACAGTTCTTGATACACAGTGACAAAGCCTGGGAATCATTGATCCAAATCCTGGAACTCCTCATTCGTCGGAGTGTACACTTCGAAGGGTTCGTCTCCCCAGGGGAGCTTGGAGACAGCATACATCTCATGAAGAGCGAGCCCCAACTCCCCTACAGGTGTGAAGAAAGTTCCTGTCCGATGATTATATATCTCCAAAAGGGCCATGAATAATGGCTTATTAACGGGCAATCCGTGGCTGGTACCCCGGATAGCATCATAAAGATTGACTTCTCGCAAAAATTTCCCGTAGTTCCGCAAAATCCACGAGGTCAGGTTAGCCCACGGGGGAATGGGGTGTAACCAGCTCGACAGCACCAATCTGCCAACAGGATAGGACCCTTTGCGAGCAAGCTGGCTCAGGAAGGTATCAGCCTGAGAGAATGAGAAGTTAGGACCGGGTGTGTGATAAATGTAGCCGGAGCTAACCCATCACAGATCGACTGGCCGGATCCTTGACCGCGTGTACTGACCCAGTAGTTTTGTTGTAACGGATGTTACCAATAAACATCCCCGGTCTGGTGGGAGTGAGGGATTCTGTCATCTGCCTATCCAATAAGATCATATTGAACCACGCAAAAGGGAAATGACACTTCATAATGGGGATATGAATGGCATCCCGTCCAGATTAAAATCCCAACTCTCGAAAACATCCAGCACTCGGGAGTTTTCTATGATCAACGCATCCCCAAAGAGGAAGACCGACCTCAGATGCTTCCTATTAGGCTTCCCGGAGCTCATCATGTCACTAAGGAATTGGAAAGATTGAACCCTGATAGCATTTAGTCGCTCCAAAGGTTCATTAACAAGGAGCTGCTCAGACACTTGACGAACTAAATCGTCCCGTCGCACATCCATGGCAAACTGATTCGAGCCAACCAGAAGTGCCCTCGCAGGATTTACTGGCAGATTCATTGAAGAAAGACAAAAGAAATAAGTCAAAAAGATAGTCGAAACACAAACTACTTGATGCTTATGCGGCTTAGCTCAGCATAGCCTCATGCGGCTCAGTTTTAAAGAGCTCATGCGGTTCAGTTCGAATGAGCTTACGCGGTTCGGTTCGAAAGGAGCATATGCGGTTCAGTTCGGATGAGCCCATACGGTCCAATTCGAATAAGCTTATATGGTTCGGCTCGAAATAGGCTTATGCGGTTCAGTGCGGATGAGCTTATGCGGACTAGTTCAAATGATCTTATGCGGTTCAATTCGAAATAGGCTTATATGGCTCAGTTTGAAAAAGCTCATGCGGTCCAGTCCAGATGAGCTTATGCGGCCCTGATGATGAAGTAGTTATGCGGCTGCAAACAACAACTTTCATGCGGCTCAGGCCTGGGTCATATCCCATACGGCTCGAACACGTGTCGGACACGCAGCATACTGGGAAATACAGGCTCACGCATAAGATATGCGGCGTAGCCATGACAGTTCATGTTGATGGTCCTACCAGCAATAGGGGGTGAACGTCGGGATGAAAAATAGGCACGTCAGTCGACGGAGGAGCCGCCACGTTCGTCGCCGCAGTCGATGAAGACGCGGCCTTCTTGTCCTTCGCTGTCGCAGACGACGACGCGGCCTTCTTACCCGTAGCAGCGGTAGTCTTGGGAGCCATTGCCGATCGTTGATGGGAGAAGACGAAAAGAAAGTCGGCAACAAGGAGTTCGAGCAAAGAGAGAAGGTAAAGAAACCCTTAAAGAATAAATTACTCCTATTTATAAGTGAAGGAGGCTCGTAAATCAACAAACGCCTCGATCCGCACGCCGCCTAAAGGAATAAGAGCAAAGTGCTTCGGTCAAAGCAAAACTGACCCTTGGGATCCTCCCCCAAAAGACGGCATTAATTCAAAAAATGAATCAAGGGCATTTAATGCAGAAGATTTGCACACGTGGTTGGGATACGTGGCAGAAAGTCTATGCGGCCTAACAGTTCATGCGGCCAGATAAATTCATGCGGCTGAACCATTTATGCGGTTAGCAAAGGCCATGCTTCTTATTCAAAGTATTTCAATTTTACAAATTGAAAACTTTGAAGGGGGTCCTGTAGAAGCAAAAATATCAGAATGATGCTCTATGCGGCTCGTGTCACGACCCGCACCCTAGAGTTAGGGCACGAGAACATAACGACGCCCAGCCTACGCCGCAGTATCGGCGGTAGAACGCTGTCCTAGGTCACAACATCTAACAATATAAAGCTAAGCAGTTTATACTCCCCGAATGGGGGTGACATAGCAGATACAAATTCAATCACATCTAAGGTAGAGCATGATAAGGGTAGATAAAACATGAAATCCAAACTAAATACAGGAGATAGAAGTCTAAGTGTCTAAGATACCTGAACCCAGAAGTACATCTCAAAACTCAAATAAAGATACAGTAATCCACAAAGTAAATACAACTCCAGACAAAAATGAAATAACTACCTAAACAACCTCTAATGTGTCTCCTCTAGGCTAGCAGGCACCTCCAGGCTATCTGTAAAATTTATCAACAGGTCCAGTCAGGACTGGAGCGAGCACAGTACATCTCAACAGATCATAGCAGGTTAGAAAACATATAACATGCAGTAAAGTAAGATACATGTACTGAGGAAAAGCAGTATGTAAACAGAAAGAGCTGTAATAGAAATATCTACTATACATAGAGAACTAGCATATGACTAGTGAGTCAGAGTACAATATGAACATGTAAATGGCCTGGGATAATTCAATGAAGACACTACGGAATAATTCAATGAAGATACTACTGGTGTATTATTCACATGTCCAATTCTACTCTTCCGTACCCCCAATCAATACACACGGATCCAGCCAGGTTATGTTATATGATTCCATGCAAGGCCCGCGAAGGGTGATACATGGATGTCCCATAAATGGGGAGTCTGGGGGTTACCCAACTGTGTAAGATTCAAGAGACTCTGTGATCATGAGGATACATGTCACAAGTAATCAAGTGAACCAAGAAGCATAGTGATACGCCATGTAAGTGAAACGCACAGAACACGTAGTACCCGATGCTCCATAAGGATAACATCTCAAGAAAGGATCCATATAGTACCAATCCGTGTGACCGTCGTGACAGTACAAGTAAAGTAATCTACTGCAGAAATAATTCTAAGCAGGATATGAAATGATCAGAGAATGTACTCGCCTCGATTGGTTGGAGTCGACGTGCGCGACACGAACGTTTCGACACGAGGTAGGTACCATGCTAAGCTCCATAGAGGGTCCCAGACGACGACACGGGCAGTCCCAATGAGTCCAAAATTGTCCAAATAGCCTAGTTTGGTATATAAAAATCTAAAATCAGGGCTTGGTACACTAATCAAATCAAGAAATACAAAATGACTTAATGATCACGATTTATAATTTCAGAAAATATAATTAAATAAATATAATAAATTTTGGAAATCCTTATAATGTTAAAAACTATATCTGTATTAATCAACATATTTTAGATAATACTTCAAAATCCAAGAAAATCATTTATGTACTAATAAATGACAATAATGCAAAACAAATACATATATATATTAAAATTGACATTATAAGAAAACATAGGACTAGAAGCTCAAAAATCAATTTATGGTAATATTAATCTTAAAAATCCTAATTGTTAATAGAACAATACCAGCAAGAATTTAATAATAAATAATATAAAAATAATATACATTATATGAACAATTGCACATTTGTTTTACGAAACTAATATATAATATACATTAATACACAAACTAATAATATTATATAAAAACAAATATACATTAATTTATAACTAATATACATTTATTATAAACTAATACACTAATATACATTTTTATAAAACTAGTATACATTTATTATACAAATATACATTATTTTAACAAATGTACATGTATTGTACTAATATACATTTATTATATACAATACATATTATATATAAATCAATAAATATTATATAAAAACTAATATATTATATAATAAACTATTATAATTAATAAACTAATATAATTAATAACTAATATCAATTAAAAACTAATATTAATTAATTAAACTGATTTTAATTAATAAACTAATTTTATTATACATAAAAAAGGGGGTGCTGTTCGTTGTACCAATAATAGAAAGGGGGGAAGGGTTTGCTCACGAGGGGTCTCGTCGGGGTTGGCCGGCGGCTCGCCTGGGCTCCGGCGAGAGGAGCGCCAGCACGGAGGGAGGAACTCAGCCAGGGCGGAGCTCGCCAACGGCGGCGCCGGGTGGAGCACGACCAGGGCGGCGACGAAGGAAGGCTCGCGCGGCGGCGCAAGCTCGGCCAGGGCGGCAGGGGTCGCGTCGGCGGAGCGGCGACGGTCAGGTCCACTCTTTCTCTCTCTCTATCTCTCTGATTTGGATTTTGGGGGGAAAAGTTGTGGTGGCGGCGGTGGTTTACGGTGTTGGTGGCGGTGGTTCTGATGGTTGTGGGCTGGGCCAGTTGGCCGGCGTTTGATGGGGCGACGGCGCGGATGGATCTGGTGGCTGGGTGGTTCTGATGTGTGTTGGTGGCGGTGGTGATGTGTGGGGACGACGACGGTGGTGGTGATGTACAGTGGTGGCGGATCTGGTGGTGTTGGCAGTGAAGGGCGGTTCGGGTGGTGGCATTCCGGTGAGGAGGAGGTCGGGTGGTGGCGTGGTGGCGTCGTGGATCTCCGGCGATGGCCGGAGACGCAGGGGTGGTCGGGATGGTCGGCCACAGGGTGGCGGAGGTGGTTGTCAGGGTTGGCTGTAGGAGTATTATTTTTTGGTTTTGGGGATTGGGTAGGAATTTAGGGTTTTGGGGATTTGTGATATTCCTAGGGTTTTGGGGAAAGGGTCTATTTATAGGGGAGTGGGGAGAGCCCTAACAATTGTAAAAATGTAATAGAAAAATAGGAAAATAGTGAAAAAAATATACTAACTGCTAACTCAGTGCTAACCACTAACATTATTACTAACTGCCACTTTATTTGTACTAAAATAAATTTAGTTATAATTTAATAGTTAAAGCTACTAGTTAATACCAATTTAATAGATGGCTAATTACAATTTAGCCGGAATTTTTAAAGGCACAAATAATAATAATTTATTCACTAGCTATTTAAATATATATGACAATTATTTTAGTTACTAACTAATATATTTGAATTTCGAAATTCAATAACCGTTTTCATATAGAATAATATTTAAACTTATTGATTTGAGAAAATGACAGAAAAATTTCAATAGGGCAAAATCGCCTAAAATAGTAGACCAAAGCCAACAAGGACCGATAGCAATCACGGTCAAATCGTTTTCCCAAAAATTACAAATTGCACGTTTTTCGAGATTTAGAAAATTCGGAGTTTCGAAAATACGGAATAAAATAAAAATACAAATTTTGAAAATATCCAAGAATTAAATTTACGGAGGTTACAAATCTACCCTCCTTAAAGAAATTTCGTCCTCGAAATTAAAGCTTGGCAAGGGGTTAAAAATATGATAGAAATTTTAGGCGGTATGGCAGGCACGATCAAAGAACGACGGGTTGGCACGATCACGATAATCAACTCAAAATTGTTTAGGCACGACTATTGATTTGGCACGATCGAATCATGGTATGGTCGAATCATCTAGGCACGATCTAGAATAAAGATTAAGTATCTTAGGCACGACTCGAGTCACGACTATATAATCAATTTGTTGTTTTGGTATGATAAGATAGGGTCAAATCTGAGTATAGTACGACCAACAGAATCTAGGCTTGATAAGGTCGGAGTTAGAGTTGCATAAGCACGATCAAAATCAAGACCTGGTATGACCAAGGATAAAATTTTGACACAATCAAGATATAAATTAAAGTCTTATAGGCACGATCGAAATCTAGTAGACAAGATTAAGTAATGAATCAGGGCTCGGTCGTGATTAGAAATTTAAAAATGATTTAAGTCACCTTGGCACGATCCAGGTTAAGTTACCCAAAGTAAAATCTAGGTATGATTCAGGAATGAATTCATAGCATGAGCAGTTAGAGAATTGAAATCTAGGCATTAACAGAGAATTTGTTCAGACACGATCAAAATCAAATTCAGACATGACTAAGTTCATAGCCAATCGGTAGTCGGGGTCAAGGACAAAATTTTCAAGCACGATTTAGAGACAAAATCGATACGATAGTCATGATCGTTAAAATCACGATCATGGAATTTATAGTCGTCTAGTCATGTCGGGTCATCTAGGCATGACTAGTCACAAGGAGTTTAGATATAATTAGAAGGTAAATCATGGTCAGAAAAGAGTTTGGATACTAGTGTTAAAATTTGAACATGATCGTAATCGTTAATTCGACACGATCGAAGATGAAATCAGTCCAATCTTGGTCAAATAGTATTTAGATATGATGAAGAGTATGGTAGTAGCCTAGGCATGATCAAGCATGAAATTCGGTATAATCAAAGGTAGTATGAAGATAAATCGGAATTGGAACAGAACTTAGTCGTTTCCAAGAATTCAGAGTTTATGCACGAGTGATATGGGTATCGAAGTTTGATTTCGATCAAAAATTAAATATTGACACGATGAAGAATAAGGCTAATCAATATTTGAATTTAGGTTCGAAAAGTTGAAATCGAGATTTTTTGAGCACGAGCAATATATGATAGAGATCCAAGTCACGATGGAATTCAATAAATTGAGTACGGTCAAGGGTCAAGATTATTGGTACGATGAAAGGCACTACTCAAGGAAAATCAAAAGTTTAAGGAACGAATGTCAATAGTATTGAAATCCAATCACAATAATATTAAGAAATTTTAGTCGCGATACGATCTAAGTTGATCAATTTTGGAAAATCAAGATTAGGGCAATATGGAGGACAGGTTCATCGAAGTCTGAGCACGAGCATACAAGAATAGAAATTTAGGTCATAATTATGTTCATTTAATTGAGTACAACCCAAGATATTAATATGATAAGAAAAGATAATCGAAGTCGATTTGGTCGTGATTAAGGAAGCTGGATTCAATGAGATTGAAAAACCCTTTTTAGAGGAAAATCATGAAAGATTTCATAAGAAGTCAAGGTAATCATCTTTCTCTAAGACCATCAAGTTTATCATTTGCCAATCACATTTTATCTCACAAGTCCCAATATGAAATCAATCTTTATACGACTATCATCGAAATTTTTTTATAACCTTCTGTCATCTACCTTTACCATGACCACCATAGACAAAATTTTCAAACTTTTAAAACATTTTCCATGAAACATACCCTAACTTATTTAGGAATCATCACGTATTCATTTAATCAAATTTTCAATTTCTTTCACCTCGTTCTAAATTAGATCCGAAACCTCTAACTCCAGTTTATGAAATCCTTGGACTAGTTTAAATCAAGTCTCGTATTTGCTCAACTCCAATACCACCATGTCATACAAATTATTATTTATTTATTTATTATTATTAATCAACCTTCATATTTCTTCAACGTTCACCCTCAGTGTTATCCTTTTTGAATTCTGTAAATTCCCAATCATCAAAAATTAATTCCTATAACTTAAAATCCTTGTGTTCTCTCTGTCTCTAGTTACCCTCTTACTATATCTAGTTCAATTTTGCAAAATCATCGAATACGATTAAATTCTCTTTCATTTAATATATCTCTACATAGCCTTAGAGTAGAAGTTCCCACAAATCAATAACCAAAATTTCCTAAGTTCTCAAAACTGAGTTGACCTCAAATATCCTCATTAGTTTTTTTTTTGAATACATTCATGAATTACTCATAACCAAATTTCTCCGTGGTTGTTTCTAAACTGATAACATTTATTCTTCGATTTCATTTCAAATCTTTACCACATCTCCATTTCATTTTTTCATATTTGACATCCAACATTTTGATTCCTACAAAACCATCATATGATAACCAATTACGTCATTTTTGACCTAGATGATTCACGTCACTCCCTCAACATTTCTCAGGAAGGAAAGAAAGAAAATAATAAGGATTCAAGGGTTTAAGGTCTACCCGACAGAATTAGATACGAGTCAGGGAGTTGATATAATCAGGACAGTTATATAAGACAATGAATGATGGTAACAAAAGTATTGGCAAGAAAAGAAATGGTAATAAAATCTGTTCTACTTATCCGTTTTAAAAGAGGAAACCATTTTAAAATCCAGAGTTAAAATATCAAATTTAAGATAAAGTCTAGCAAAATTTTGATTCATTGTATTATGAAAAACTCATAGCAAGAAATTTCACAAAGTTTATAAAACCAACTAAACTTACTCCTGAGTTAAATAATAGGAAACTAAACAAACAACAAATAATAATTCTTTTTTTTTGAATGACTGAAACAAAAGTAGAGAAAACATGTTTGAAAACATTAAGGTACAATCTGATAATCATATGCGTCTTATCCAAAATCATGGTACTCTAAATCTCGTCATACCAGTAAGCAAGGCTACGATAATCACAGAGTCCTCGACTTTGGCACATACGTCTAGAATCGTGGTATTTAACATTTTTGCGGTGCCGCTAGCTTGGCTGCGAAAACCTTAAATTCCCCACCCGAGAAAATATCCAAGTCAGACTATATGTCCTCACCATGCTGACTAATGTGACCGTAGAGGACTAGATTTCCATAACTTAGATGACTAGCCCATATAATTTCATCTTGCCAAAAATTAAATTAATCAATAATAAATACTCAAAAATTAAATCAAATTTATCAACAAACCTCAAGATTCAAAAATGAACAAAATTCATCAAATCCTATAAATACAAACTCGGATGCAACAGCTAACGTCAAGATTCAAAACTCAACAATCTTAAATCAAATCAATAAATACAAACTTCAAATTCAATAATAATTCATCAAAATCAAATTCGACAACAGAAAATAAAGATAAATCAAATCAAGAAAAAGAGAGTTTTAAATCGAAGTTAAATAAGATTCTCAAGGGTCGTCCCAGGAATCTCTCAAGGGTTCCTAACTGTGATTGAGTATCTTCAAAATATATCCTATTCCTAGTGCAGGCTGTAGAGGTACTCTAGTTCGAATACCACTACACTTTAGTCTCGACTTGCATGGGCCACCACTAAAAACGTGTCACGACCCGCACCCTAGAGTTAGGGCACGAGAACGTAACGACGCCCAGCCTACGCCGCAGTGTCGGCGGTAGAACGCTGTCCTAGGTCACAACATCTAACAATATAAAGCTAAGCAGTTTATACTCCCCGAATGGGGGTGACATAGCAGATACAAATTCAATCACATCTAAGGTAGAGCATGATAAGGGTAGATAAAACATGAAATCCAAACTAAATACAGGAGATAGAAGTCTAAGTGTCTAAGATACCTGAACCCAGAAGTACATCTCAAAACTCAAAAAAGATACAGTAATCCACAAAGTAAATACAACTCCAGACAAAAATGAAATAACTACCTAAACAACCTCTAATGTGTCTCCTCTAGGCTAGCAGGCACCTCCAGGCTATCTGTAAAATTTATCAACAGGTCCAGTCAGGACTGGAGCGAGCACAGTACATCTCAACAGATCATAGCAGGTTAGAAAATAATAACATGCAGTAAAGTAAGATACAGGTACTGAGGAAAAGCAGTATGTAAACAGGAAGAGCTGTAATAGAAATATCTACTATACATAGAGAACTAGCATGTGACTAGTGAGTCAGAGTACAATATGAACATGTAAATGGCCTGGGATGATTCAATGAAGACACTACGGAATGATTCAATGAAGATACTACTGGTGTATTATTACATGTCCAACTACTCCCCCGTACCCTCAATCAATACACAAGGATCCAGCCAGGTTATGTTATATGATTCCATGCAAGGCCCGCGAAGGGTGATACATGGATGTCCCATAAATAGGGAATATGGGGGTTACCCAACTGTGTAAGATTCAAGAGACTCTGTGATCATGAGGGTACATGTCACAAGTAATCAAGTGAACCAAGAAGCATAGTGATACGCCATGTAAGTGAAACGTACAGAACACGTAGTACCCGATGCTCCATAAGGATAACATCTCAAGAAAGGATCCATATAGTATCAATCCGTGTGACCGTCGTGACAGTACAAGTAAAGTAATCTACTGCAGAAATAATTCTAAGCAGGATATGAAATGATCAGAGAATGTACTCGCCTCGATTGGTTGGAGTCGACGTGCGCGACACGAACGTATCGACACGAGGTAGGTACCATGCTAAGCTCCATAGAGGGTCCCAGACGACGACACGGGCAGTCCCAATGAGTCCAAAGTAGTCCAAATAGCCTAGTTTGGTATATAAAAGTCTAAAATCAGGACTTGGTACACTAATCAAATCAAGAAATACAAAATGACTTAATGATCATGATTTATAATTTCAGAAAAATATAATTAAATAAATATAATAAATTTTGGAAATCCTTATGATGTTAAAAACTATATCTGTATTAATCAACATATTTTAGATAATACTTCAAAATCCAAGAAAATCATTTATGTACTAATAAATGACAATAATGCAAAACAAATACATATATATATTAAAATTGATATTATAAGAAAACATAGGACTAGAAGCTCAAAAATCAATTTATGGTAATATTAATCTTAAAAATCCTAATTATTAATAGAACAATACCAGCAAGAATTTAATAATAAATAATAAAATAATATACATTATATGAACAATTGCATATTTGTTTTACGAAACTAATATATACAATATACATTAATACACAAACTAATATATTATATAAAATAAATATACATTAATTTATAACTAATATACATTTATTATAAACTAATACACTAATATACATTTTTATAAAACTAGTATACATTTATTATACAAATATACATTATTTTAACAAATGTACATGTATTGTACTAATATACATTTATTATATACAATACATATTATATATAATCAATAAATATTATATATAATAAACTAATAATTATATATAATAAACTATTATAATTAATAAACTAATATAATTAATAACTAATATCAATTAATAAACTAATATTAATTAAAAACTGATTTTAATTAATAAACTAATTTTATTATACATATAAAAAAGGGGGTGCTCTGTTCGTTGGACCAATAATAGAAAGGGGGAAGGGTTTGCTCACGAGGGGTCTCGCCGGGGTTGGCCGGCGGCTCGCCTGGGCTCCGGCGAGAGGAGCGCCAGCACGGAGGGAAGAACTCAGCCAGGGCGGAGCTCGCCAACGGCGGCGCCGGGTGGAGCGCGACCAGGGCGGTGAGGAGGAAGGCTCGCGCGGCAGCGCGAGCTCGGCCAGGGCGGCGCGGGGTCGCGCCGGCGGAGCGGCGACGGTCAGGTCCACTCTTTCTCTCTCTCTATCTCTCTGATTTGGATTTTGGGGGGAAAAAGTTATGGTGGCGGCGGTGGTTACGGTGTTGGTGGCGATGGTTCTGATGGTTGTGGGCTGGGCCAGTTGGCCGGCGTTTGATGGGGCGGCGGCGCGGGATGGATCTGGTGGCTGGGTGGTTCTGATGGTGTTGGTGGCGGTGGTGATGTGTGGGGACGACGGCGGTGGTGGTGATGTACAGTGGTGGCGGATCTGGTGGTGTTGGCAGTGAAGGGCGGTTCGGGTGGTGGCATTCTGGTGAGGAGGAGGTCGGGTGGTGGCGTGGCTGCGTCGTGGATCTCCGGCGATGGTCGGAGACGCAGGGGTGGTCGGGATGGTTGGCCACAGGGTGGCGGAGGTGGTTGTCGGGGTTGGCTGTAGGAGTATTATTTTTTTGGTTTTGGGGATTGGGTAGGAATTTAGGGTTTTGGGGATTTGTGATATTCCTAGGGTTTTGGGGAAAGGGTACTATTTATAGGGGAGTGGGGAGAGCCCTAACAATTGTAAAAATGTAATAGAAAAATAGGAAAATAGTGAAAAAAATATACTAACTGCTAACTCAGTGCTAACCACTAACATTATTACTAACTGCCACTTTATTTGTACTAAAAATATTAGTTATAATTTAATAGTTAAAGCTACTAGTTAATACCAATTTAATAGATGGCTAATTACAATTTAGCTAGGATTTTTAAAGGCACAAATAATAATAATTTATTCACTAGCTATTTAAATATATATGACAATTATTTAGTTACTAACTCTATATTTCGAATTTCGAAATTCAATAACCGTTTTCCATATAGAACAATATTTAAACTTATTGATTTGAGAAAATGACAGAAAAATTTCAATAGGGCAAAATCACCTAAAACAGTAGACCAAAGCCAACAAGGACCGATAGCAATCACGGTCAAATCGTTTTCCCAAAAATTACAAATTGCACATTTTTCGAGATTTAGAAAAATTGGAGTTTCGAAAATACAAAATAAAATAAAAATACAAATTTTCGAAAATATCCAAGAATTAAATTTACGGAGGTTACAGCTCGGAACAGGAGAACTCCATGCGGCTCATACATGGGCAGTCCCATGCGGTTCGGAGAGACTCTCAGTCTCATGCGGCTCGGAGCAGGAGAATCCATACGGCTTACATAGGGACAGTCCTATGCGGTTCAAAGAGTCTTCCAGCCTCATGTGGCTCGAAGTATATGCGGCTCACAAAACGACCAACAGAGAGATGCGGCTCGATCAATACCACGTGTCGTGGGATCCCTTCACACAGCTGGCCATCAAGTAATGGCCTTATTTAATGCTCTAATTTGACAGATGCTGGCTGTGGCATAAAGTTCCATGATGGTCCTGTCGTAATGACAGTCTTTCGGGAATAGGAAAAATCTCTGACACGATCCAAGATTGCCACATGGCTATTCCCATGCGGCTCAATTGAAGAACAGCTTCATGCGGCTGGCAGGAATCATCTTCCTGCGGCTCACCAAGAAGCCATCCCATGCGGCTCGCAAGTACTATACCTATGCGGCTCACCAAGAAGCCATCCCATACGGCTCGCAAGTACTATCTATGCGGCTCACTGAGACGCTGTCTCATGCGGTTCATGGATATCATGCGGCTCTGGCAGGGTCCACCATTAAGACACGTGGCAGAGATTCAATTGCCCCCATGACTTGACAGCTGGTAGCAGGGTGATTATGGGACGCGTGATTTTAAATCAATCAGAGATTTACCAGATCCCAATAACCATATTTAACGTTATCCTCATAATTAATGAGATCAGGGCATATCACTCGTGATCAAGCCAAAGGGACACGTGGTGAGAGATCCAAGCTTGACACAACCAATCATGAAGATTTAAAGCAATCAGCATTAATCATTCACAGGATTCAATACTATCCCAATTTATGGCCCAGATCCTTCACGCTTAAGACTAATGGTCCAGATTAAACATCAGGCCGCCGCCACTTTGAGAATGGGTAATCATCCAAACCCTAATGATGCCCCCACTCCTATAAATAAGCAAGGTGCCATTCCCTTGCGAGATATACAGAGAGACTCCCCCAATAATCAGAGAGAAAATACCAGAGAGAGATAGAAGCCAGAAGAGTAATAGAGGGAGAGCAAGAAGAGCATTTCTTCATCAACGCCAACCATCTTCACAGGAGCCAAGGCTGCATACCGATCGTCCAAGGAGTAAGGCAGGGCTGCCGTCGCCTTCCCGAGCCTCTATCGTCACCTCCCAGAATCTAAAATAAATAATTGTACTTAGACTGCTGTACCTAGGTTTTCGTCCTTAGGCTTTTTTTGTACAAGCGAGTTTGTAACGTGAAGTAAAAGTCCGGTCCTCCGATAATTGTTCTGTTCTTTTATATTTTATGGCAAACAAACCTACACTAGTGTATGTTATACAGGTACTATAGGCACAGATTGGGCATTGAACTGAGAGCTTGGTAGTGTATTGGGTTAGAGTACAGGTAGTGTGTTTAATACAATAGACCCCTAGGTGTAGCAGTACCTGCAGGACACCCTATCAGAATTCATTGAACATATGGGCCAGTTGTATGTAATTAGTGTTGGGTGCACTAACCAATCCTAGAGCAGGTGACAGTTACACCTTACCCTGCCCTATAGACATACTTACATGTATTAGACATCAATGGTCCTACAACCTTTACTTCATATTGCATTTATACTAGGTCCTGCACATTAAGAAGCAATGGCCTGCATTCCTATAACCACATTTCACTTAGGTAGCATGCACCCTTGTCCTGCCACAACACTACATCACATGATTGCATTACACACACCATCACTCGATTCCAAAGGATACATTGTAGTTCACCTCTCTGCATATATGCATAGCCTTCCTACTACCTGTATTGTGACAAACCCTTCAATGCATTACATCACCCTTCCTTGCATACCCTTGCATCCTGTGAAACCCGTAATTTTTGGTTTCATTATTTTAATTAATTGGATTTTGTTTGTTAATTTATTATTAGTATTATTATTAATTTGTTAATTTAGGAAAAACGTATTTTTAAAATTATTATTCATAGAAATTTTAGTTTTGATCTGACCGTCCCGAACCGTCTCGAACCCAATTTTGGTTTTTCCGAAACTAATCTTTAAATCCCTTAGTATATATTTATATATAAATTCTATTTTCCTTATTAAAAGAAAAGAATTCTTTTCCTTTCCTTTATTTTCCAGAACACTCTCAGCTCTCTTTCTCTCTCTCACTCGTTTTCTTTCCCGAACGACCGATCGGTCGACCCTTGGTTTCCGAAACTCCCGAACTCCTTCGGCTCCCGTAACCCCAATCCTTTCCTACTTAAACCCTATCTCCTCCTTCCTCCCCCACACTTTATCCCCTTCTCCTCACCCGAAACCCTTTTCCCCAAATCCCAGCCCTAGCCGAGCTCCGGCGTCGGAGCCCTCCCCGCAGCCGCTGTCCCGCGGCCCAGGCCGACCGCCATCCGTGAGCCCTGCCCCTGCGTGTGCTCCCCTCCTGCACCGAGCCCCTGTCAGCATTCGCCCTTCCCGGCCAGCACCTCATTCCGACCCCCTCGTCGGCCGCTGCCCAGGCCAGCGCCCCTCCGGTGGCCTCCCCGCCGCCGTTTCCTGTCCCGCGCGGCCTTCCCGCCACCGTTCCCGATCCGCACCCCCTCGGCGACCCGCTGTTTTCCGACCCGACATCGTCAAGATGCTGTCCAGCGTTCATTGTGGTTTCCAGCACAGTTCTGGATTTTCCCGAGTCCCATGATTTGTCTTTTCTCTTATTTTTGCATCTGAGAGCTCTAGCCGAGCACCCGAGGTATATTCCCGTGTCCCTGTGTCCCTTTCGAGTTTAGTTTGTGATAACGCGGTCCCGATCCCATTTCGGGAATCGGTATTTGAATTATTGTTGTTTTGGGTGATACGTAGATTATCGGCTACGTCGCGACGTAGTTTCTATTTTTGATATATTTGTGCTGTGGATTTAATTCCTGGTTTGGGATATTTATTTGTGTTGTGAATTGGCATCCCCATGATTGGGTTGTTCCAGTTACATAGGAGGTGCTATCCAAATTTTCAGAAAAATATTTTACAGATATTTTATAAAAGTTTAGTAATTTTGAATAAATCTATTTCCAAATCCCGGTCTTGCAAAACATTTTACAAATTGCTTTCGTTAGATTTAAATGTGGATTTTGTATCACCGTTAGGCGATGACAGTATCGGTCGAATGAGCCTCGACAAAACGTAAACGCTATAGGACCTTCCTGTACGTTGAGACATAAGCCAGCAACGTCAGATTGCATGACCAAGTCTGAGACGTACCCATATTTTTATATTTAAATTTTATATTATTTAGAACTTGTTACTGGATATTTTCGTATTTCGAGTGCAGGGCATTCGTGCCTCCTGAATGGACGCTTTTCGGCGTTCAAAGCTTGCCTCAGTCTTATTTAATTTAATTTATGTAATAAATTGTAAGGGCATAAGCCTAGCTTTTATTTTATTCTCTGTGACCATGTATTTGTGTAGTGTAGATTTTCTATTTCTTTTCTGGTTTGGCTGATTTTTGTAGTTAGACGCATAATTAATGGAGTATCTAATAAGAGTTTTTCTCACATTAAATAAAAGGGTAAAATTATAAGTTTTGTTAACTAAACCAAATTCAAATTTTCTCATTTAAAAACCTAGTTATATATATATATATATATATATATATATTATATATATATATATATATATATATATATATATATATACCAAACTACAAAGTTTTGCCAATTAACTTGTAAATTTATTTTTCCCAATAAATATTAAATTGACTTTACTTCGTTAATTAATGATTGTAGCTCGCGACGAAAAACGTGATCCGGTAGTATATTCGTTAGACAATTTAAACTGAATTAGGACCTACTTTTAGAGATTGTAACTAGCACACCTAGAGATGGTTTTATTTCAGTTCTAAGTCAGAGTTCTCAAACTGTAGGGTTTCAAGGACATTTGATCTCCTTTCCGGTATCAACATCCAAATCCAGTCAATCAAACAAAGGCAATTACGGTTATGTTATCTCATAATTTAATTAGTAATTGTTATCTTGCATGCTTAAACCACATTGCTACACGGAACTCTCTCCCAGAGTTCAAATATTGATTGTGGGATATTGGGGGAGTAGTGTAGTGCTTATGACAAATACCTTCATATTGCATAATTGTGCGAGCTTACCCCTCTTACACTTGGGGATAAGTCGTATCGCATCGCTAGGATGCTATTATACAACCCAAGCCGGTCATATACATTACCTATTCAAATCACATTATTTTCAAATACTGAATTGCTGGAAAATTTCTGGAAAATATTGTTCAAGTATTTCAAACTGTTTAAAATTATAAAATTTTTGTTACTATTTGAACTGTTGATATGTATAATTGTACTTTGTTCCTTTCCTGACTGGATCCTCCCAATAGGTAGCATTGATGAGACTGAGATTGTATAATAGCTATTATGATCCGGTGCTCTACCCTGTGGCGCTTCCAGAGTCCCACTTGGAGGACGTCGATCCCGAGGCTGATGAGCCGGCTATTTAGATAGATGTTATTTTTATTTCTAGTTTTATTATGTTGGAGTGAAGACAATTTATTTCAGTATTTATTTCAGATTTTTTTCTCTATGTTGAACAAGCAAGGTTTTTAAATGTTCGTAATATTAGAAGTTATGACAAATGTATATTGTTGTTGAGATATACCTGCAAGTAGAAACAGCTTACTGCTGCGTCTCACAACGGTGCAGGCTGGGCATGATTCGATTCGACCCAATAATTTGGGATTGGGTCGTGACACATCCACTGCTGCATACTTTGTACCCTTTACTGCACTCCAACCCTTTCATATGTTGCATATCCCTCCTGTAGGCAATGGGGTGGGTATCAGTGATATTTGTATAGCCTATATGTAGGTTGGTTTAGTGCCAGGCCTGTAAGGAATGTACAAGCCTGTACAAACAAAGGCACATGACCAAAAGTACAGTGAGAATGGGTTAAAGTAAACTTGAACACCAGTAAACACTGTACAAATAAATATCAGTGAACAGGGTATATGGCCTGTAAGAGTGTATGTAAAGTACATCCAATAGGAACTGATATCAATAGACAGTATTATTTCCAGTAAAATAGAGTGTACCATAAGAATTGATAACATGGGATTGGATGTGTGTGTAGCACCTAGACAGGACAACCAATAGGGTACATGCAAAAGAGTGATGGCAGTGTAGAGCCTACCTACAGGTAGAGGTAGGGTCTTGATTATTATACACAGGTAGGCAGCAGACAACACTAATGTTAGGACTAGAGAGGGCAGACCCAACATGGCTGGTGCTTGATTCAGCTTATATATCTGACTAATATAGTGTTAGGACTAAAGAGTACTAGATTGGGGAAAACTCTCGAGGGAGTATCAGTTGTTCTCAGTTATGAATTAGGGGTATATAGCCAAAGGGCAAAGAGGTGTATCCATCCTTGGTATCTTGTGTTTCAATATATGGCTAGTGTCCCATCTGTTGGTAATGCCTACAAGTCATATACAGGTTCAAGAGAGACCTACTCCTAGTAAAGTGTATCAAGAACTTTAGTAAGGAAATAAAGAGTTCAGTTCACAGGTTGCATAGTTATTGGAGTATGCCAAGTGTAAATGATGATGTGTGGAAGCATAGGTTTCAGAAATGGAAAGCAATAGGCTGCCTTTGAGTAGCAATTGGGTAAGAGAGTTGACGCAATAGTAGCACAAATTGTTGCAGGTTACCAAGTACAAGTCACATGCAATGGGGGTAAGTATAGCTCAGTCCTATATACATATATGGGTAAATGGATAAGAAACCTATAAGAACATATGTCTACAGTATATGATACCCTGTTAATAATTGTCAAGTAGGAAAATAATCATAGGCAAACCCGAGGATACATACAGATAAGTATGGAAAGAATTAAAAATAGGGAAGTAACTATATAGGTATAAGTTTATCATACAAACCAAGCCCCTTATCTAGTTAAGGGAAAATCAGACTTGGTTAAGACCCAAAGACCTAAAACTAAATTAGATAGGATGTTTTTGTTTTCAAAATTATCTATTGACATTGTGAATTTATAAATAGGTTCCTTGGACTTTGACTCAGAACTTGATCCTTGTCCACAGCTCAGGACACAGGCAAGTACACTTTGATCTGCTTCCCATTCTGATGGTTTGCTCAGTATATATTATTATATGTTCCTT